>OW387145.1:3038764-4238764 GCA_936440205.1 Lepidonotus clava | reverse complement strand
ATTTAGCATAGGCATTTTCATTAAACATATCATTATTTGTTAAGCATGGGGAAAAATAGTGATAATTCTTTTTAGATTCGTATACATTTAGTATAGTTTAAGTTGTTTGAAAAATTCATTCATCATAGATAGATATGTAACAATCATTTGTTTATTGTCTTTAATTTTTGCTGTGTCATTGCCACTGTGTATTGCTTCATCCTAATTTTTTCTACAAAAACAGTATTTCTGTGCTTTTCTAAAGTGCCCCTAGCCGTTATAAAGCAATGCCGTGCATGGCACCCCCGACTTATGTTAAATATGTTATTTCTACATGCAGCCACAAGCTACACCTAACCAGCTGTGTACCTCTTAGGCCTAAGTGTGGACAAAGAGAGCTTTTCGTCTAGCTGTATAACTCGAGGTGGCGTTCTGTCCTGTAGTCGTTGTGCAAATGATGTCACATTGTCCATTATAGGCTGGCTGCCATATTGATGATCATTTCATTATCAATAATATTCTCAAATCTGAACCATTCAGAACAAATAATTTTGCGACATTTTAACTAAATCAAACTCATTCATCTATAATGAACAATCCTCACCCTTAGGAATTTATATATTTTAAACTATTCAGTACCCACGTGGTCATAATCACCATGTGGTGATCACCAAAAATTGGTCTATAGCTGTGTAGACGTCCTACTTCCATTCATGCTGAATAGTGGTTAAGGTCGTCATAGATTAAATGTCAAGCCAACAAATGCATATAATCAGAGACCTTATACACGGTCTCTGTATCAATGAGGGCATGACGGAATCGCTATAGGGAGTCCCCATACAGATACCTACAACACAACAACGTCTCTGATTCACGTCCCGGGTTCACGTCCACCCTTATTTATTTTCAAAATTCACCGCAGAGAGGGTTTACCGTGACGCTGAATACTGAACTATATATCATGCGATTTGTGTGTTGTTTATATATAGGGTCTACTTATATAGGAAAAGTTAGCTCTCAATGTTATTGCAAGATAACTATCCTGTAGGGCGTTCCAATGTTATCTTAAGATGACAATCATTATCTTAAATTTCATCGTAAAATTATCCTAAGATATTTTGATTCCAATGTCATTCTTCATTTATACTAACCTAAGTAAGACATTTACTAAGATAAGAAGTCCTTTAAATCTAGTGTAATTTTTGCTCCTTAGTTGGCCCTCTTATCCCATCTTATGATATTATAACACAAGGATGGCCACCTTGGAACCAACATATCTTAGGATCTAAGAGTGAATCCTAGGATCATACTGGAACCCCCCTCCCCTAAATCATTACAAGTCCATGCGAAACTGAAGAGATCGAGGCACTATTCTGAGAATTTCTCTTATGGTGAGGACTCAGGCCCGTAGCCAGCTTTTCTCACAGGGGGGGGGGGTCGTTTTTTGAGTAGCACTTTTTTTTTCGGGGGGGGGGGGGTCATTTTTTGAGAAAAAAACCCCACATTTTTGGGATTCAGTTTCATATTTCACAATAAAATTAGGGAAAAAAGATCCCCCAAGGGGGCGGGGGGTCGTACGAACCCCACGACCCCCCCCCCCCCCCTGGCTACGGGCCTGGGACTTATCACAGAGCCAATCCATAGGTCAGGCTACTGATCTGTGATAATGGTGATATGAATAGCGAATGCCAGGATAATTAAGGCAGTAGTTTGACATCTCAGGAATACTGACTTTTGTTCAATTGGATAATGTATAGCTTGAATATCTGTCCTTTTATTCATAACAATATATAGATATTGAAAGCCAGTTTTTGAGTATTTTGTGAATTCAATTTTCAATATAGTTGTATGCTGTGACTATGTGTGATGAAAGTCAAATTGCTTTTTGACTTATTTTTTAAAATGTTATATGTGCTAGTTCTCTGTAAAATGTCAAAATATCAACATTATATATCAAACGTGAAATAATCATATCAACATTATCACTTGATCAACTGGAAGACCATGAGCATAGCAGCGAAAGTTGACAATAAACGTTTCTCATTTATCATGATTCACCCCCTCTTTTGGACCAATTTCTTTTTTCTAATGTAAAACTTGGAACCCCTTTTAATATAGCACCCCCCCCCCCCGTTTCTAAAGTTTCTGGATCCGCCCCTGTTCATCAGATTGACGTTGATTAGCGAATTGACATGTTTCGAATAGTTTAATCCTTCATCAGAATTAGAATCATGAAATTGTTTTATACACCTTTCCCACGAACCTGCGCAGTGAATTCTCCCATAGAAGCCTTGTTCCCAACGAATCCCATTGAAACCCCAATCGATTGTTCAGGCCTATTCCGATAGCATGGCGCCACACTATTGAAATAGATCTATATTACATATTCACTGTGTTAATAAACGGCATAGAATTTAACCTGTTATATATCATTAGTGTTCGGCTATTGGAGTAAAGAAAACATGTCAATAAACACAGTTTTCTATGAAGAAAAAAAAAGAAACAAACAAACAAAAAAAAAAATGGAAAGGAAAGGAAAGAAAGGGAAAAAGGAAAAAAGGAAAAAGGAAAAAAAAGAAAGAAAAGATTGAACTCACCAATGATCCAGAAGACGATGAGTATCTGGACGTTGGAGAATGTTTTCCTTAGCGGGCGGAGGCTGGCCTGGAGGCTGAGGCAGTCGGGATGGGGGTGGAGGAGGTTGGCGGAGGGGGAGTGGTTCCCCGGCGCCCCAGCCCCGACCAGGCTGACCTCCGGGTGGTCTAGGCCCTCCAGGCCGAAGGTGGCCAGCGCCAGGAGGAAGAGGAAGGCCAGGTGCGACGCCGTGTGCGACAGGAAACGCGACATGGGGCAGCGCAACATGCGCGCCACCTGGGGGGTGGAGACGGAACTGGTGGTGAGATGGGGATTAAAAAAAATAAAGAGACCAAGTTTTGACGTAACAAAAACGTTCTGCGACCATACTTTTTTTTTAGTCAGTCTGTTACTTACTCAGATGGCATGTAAGAATTACATTATTGATGGTGCAGTTGAAAGCTCACTAAATCAGAGTGTTATTATAACATTATTTTTTGGTGAGGTTAGGACGAAACCAAAACAGAGCATTATGAAATCATTCTGTAGCTCGTCATTAAGAGGTGACAGAACACTCAAATAAAAGGATAATGTTTATTAAATCCAAACATAATATACGTCGCTGCGATTCTGTTGACAACTATATCAGTCCAGAGAGACTGTCCACTCGACCCACACAGCCAATGCTCCTAGCCTTCCACCAGCTCGGCCCTGGGCACTCACCCAACAATAACCTGAGTTCATGGTGCTGCTTACTGAATGTGGTTTCACCAACTGCTTTTATGGAACACTCTGAAGCTACCGGCCCTCACGCCTCTGTTATACCAGACCTATGACATAGCCTCTATGCTCTCCAACCATAGCAGAGAGTCACTCTTAGCCCTGAGTCTTACTTACTTATAAGTTGGCTAAAGATTACGCAGTAGACTGACACCCGCGGCAGTACAATAGCTCACCTTGCTGGAGGGGCAGAGGATGTAGGCGATGCAGAGGAGCGGCAGTATCGGGGTGACAAGAATGACGAGTCCCACCTTCTGAGGCCAGAGCCAGGACTGCATGAAGCACATCTCCCGGCCATACCAGATGGATGTCAGGTGTTGCTGGCAGCTCGGGTGGGCCACAAACTGAGGGGGAGAAATATGTATTTAAAGCTCATCTCCCGGCCGTACCAGATGGACGTCAGGTACTGCTGGCAGTTCGGATGGGCCACAAACTGAGGCGGAGAAACATGGATTTAAAGCTCATCTCCCGGCCGTACCAGATGGATGTCAGGTGTTGCTGGCAGTTCGGATGGGCCACGAACTGAGGCGGAGAAACATGGATTTAAAGCTCATCTCCCGGCCGTACCAGATGGATGTCAGGTGCTGCTGGCAGTTCGGATGGGCCACGAACTGAAGGGGAGAAACATGGATTTAAAGCACATCTCCTGGTGGGCCACGAACTGAAGGGGAGAAACATGTATTTAAAGCTCATCTCCCGGCTGTACCAGATGGACGTTAGGTGCTGCTGGCAGTTCGGGTGGGCCACGAACTGAGGAGGAGAAACATGGATTTAAAGCTCATCTCCCGGCCGTACCAGATGGACGTCATCAGATGGGCCACAAACTGAAGGGGAGAAACGTGTATTTAAAGCTCATCTCCCGGCCGTACCAGATGGACGTTAGGTGCTGCTGGCAGCTCGGGTGGGCCACGAACTGAAGGGGAGAAACATGGATTTAAAGCTCATCTCCCGGCCGTACCAGATGGACGTCAGATGCTGATGGCAGCTGGGGTGGGCCACAAACTGAAGGGGAGAAACATGGATTTAAAGCTCATCTCCCAGCCGTACCAGATGGACGTTAGGTGCTGCTGGCAGCTCGGGTGGGCCACGAACTGAAGGGGAGAAACATGGATTTAAAGCTCATCTCCCGGCCGTACCAGATGAACGTTAGGTGCTGCTGGCAGCTCGGGTGGGCCACGAAATGAAGGGGAGAAACATGGATTTATAGCTCATCTCCCGGCCGTACCAGATGGACGTTAGGTGCTGCTGGCAGCTCGGGTGGGCCACGAACTGAAGGGGAGAAACATTGATTTAAAGCTCATCTCCCGGCCGTACCAGATGGACGTCAGGTGCTGCTGGCAGCTCGGGTGGGCCACAAACTGAAGGGGAGAAACATGGATTTAAAGCTCATCTCCCGGCCGTACCAGATGGACGTCAGATGCTGATGGCAGCTGGGGTGGGCCACAAACTGAAGGGGAGAAACATGTATTTAAAGGAGAACAGCAAGGGCAATTTTGAAATTCCACCATTTTGGCAAATAATGGGCAAAAATATATAACAATGATAATAACTAAGGTATTAAACATTCCACTTACAACTTTTCACTCCCCCTCTCTTGTATTTAACGCTGTTCCACTCTCCAGGAGTGCCAGTGATGTGTAATCGCATTTAACATCCACCTGATTCATTATCATTGTGACACATATGCAATTAAGAGATTAACCCTAGGCCTAGCGTGTAAAGCAGCTAATGAAAGCAGTATTACACTACACGACTTGGGCTGTGATATTGGTACGATATGATGATTTTACCAATAAATTTGCATATAGGAGCTATATAGCTGTTCAAAATTGGCAATTTGGAGCATGTCACATGTGAGAATCAAAGAATTTTTATCTCTAATATATGTGATTTTTCTACGACATTGGCATATTGTAGCTCAAGTCGTGTAGTGTAATAGGGACTTTTCCAACAAACTTGTGGTGTAACAGAAACATTCTGCAACCATATTTTTTTAGTCAGTTTGTTACTTACTAAGATGGCACATAACAATTACATTATTGATGGTGAGGTTGAAACCTCACCAAATCAGAATGTTATTATAACATTCAGTTTAGGTTGAAGAACATAACCAGAACATTATAACATCCCAGTGCAACGTCAGAGTGGTACGTTGCAGCAATGTTAGTGGGAGCCATCAAGATAACATAACAAGAACCAAACCAGAACGTTGCTGCAACGTTATACTAATGTCACATGTTTGGCTGGGTTGCCGACCCACCTTTTTCTCCTCGTACTGTATGGCGAGTCGTAGCCGGGCGAGCGGGTCGTACGCCCCTCCCGTGTCCTCCCCCAGGATAGCCTCCACCTCCTGGGTCCCCCGACACAGGCCCATCAGCTCACAGGCAAAGTCCATGCACTGCTCCACCAGGCCCAGGTACTCCTTCTGAAAACAACAGGACATTAGGCAGGTTAAGGCTATGCTCCACTTTGCGGTTAGTAGCATTTGCGGTCGCTTTTTTCTAGCCGCTGCAAGGAATTTGCAGTTTTAATACCAACATGTTGGTTTTCCTGACTGCAAGCAATCCATAGAAAACCTATATAAAATAATGTGGGGTAATTGCAAGTACTGCAAGCACCTATATTCCAACTTGCACTACAATTAAATACCGAAAGCAAATTTGCAGCAGTTTGCTTGTGTCTTTTCATGGTACCGCAAGCAAATGCCATATATTTTAACATAGCCTTTAAGCAACCCCAACTTAGTCGGGAGTATTAGATACTCCAAGGCGTGAGGTAAATAAAGCATTTTTTCTCATCAGCAAACCGTTCGCATACGCCCTGCTATACACCTATTTCAATTGAGTAGCGCCCTGCTAGCGGAACAGGCCTGAACGATTGGGGTATGGGTTTCTATGGATATTGTTGGGTACAGGCCTTCTATGGGAGGGATCACTGCGCAGGTTCATGGGAAAGGTCTATATCTGCCAAGGCAGATTAAAGATGCGTTGACATATCAAGATGCGTTATGGGATCAGAAACTTCCGAATATTAATAGGGAGTTTTAGTAGCCTTGACGTATCTCAATTATTTTAACGCATCTCAAAACTTCTAAGGTATATGATAGACAAACAACCCGAAAAATACAATACCTACATGCATTCACATTTACAGCATGTACCAAAGTATATAATGTGAAAGGAATATTTCTTAAAGGAATTCAGGCTGCTGAGAAAAGTGATACGTTATGATTATGTTTAGGGAATGCGTAGGAGGTGCTAAAACTCCCTATAAACGTAAAAGTACCGTACCTCTTAATTATCTTAGCTATCATCACATGATTTTATAAGATGGAAAGCGTTGAAAAAACAATCTCACCGTGTACTCTTTCTCGACGGAGGCGACGCGCTTCATTTCCTGGCGGAGTTCGAAGGTGGCGGTGATGGGGTCGGCGGCGGACAGAGACATGAAGGCGGGTGAGGACAGCGCCCGGTAGGCGTTCAGGCGGGACAGGGACCGCTTCAACGAGTCCGAGTCCTGCTTCACCTGCAGGGGTCAGGGTTAGAGGAAAGGGGTCAAGGGTAGGTTCAGAAACACTAGATCAGACGTCAGGAGGCAGTGGATGTCCTCACCACGTTTATATAGACCTTATATATGTAGTTGACGTTGCATCAAATCCTAATCATTACTATTAGCAATTTCTAAGAACTTTGGATTCATTTCCTGGCCACGTGGTCATGATCACCATGCGGGGATCACCAAAAAGTATTACAAACTCTAGGAAAAGAAAACTCAACTATGCTAAAGACGAAAACCATAGTATAAACTAGTGATCGACCTGATTGACTTAATGGTTTTGCAGTGAACAATATGTCCTCTTTGGCATTGATCAATTCTCCCACCATAGATAGCCGATTTGCAGTATTATTAGCACCCGCGCTAAGACACGGGAAAACTGTAGAAAGATTTCCAATATGTCTATCTGTGATTCATTTATCTTCAATCCAACTTAAGGAATGTAAAATATACACAGATACACACTGAAAAAATAATTCACTCTAGTTTCCATGATGCTAAACTACAAATAATGCCATAATTAATTAAGGGCTTTAGCCTTGTAATAAGTCCACAGATTTCCAAGCACGCATCCTGACCAAAGATTATCTTCAGGCAAAAAAAAAAAAAGGACATAAGCTATCAGTGGAGGGGAGAACACGTTTTTGTTGTTACATCATTTTTTAATCTTACATCTCATAGTAAATTGGGCACCCGATCTTCCTCTAAGGATAAAATGGATTGCATCGAGATAACATTAGTGTACAACATTATATTCAAATTTGAAATCTTACAGCCAATTGAAAATGCAGTGGCGGATTCAGGATTTTGAAGAGGGGGACGCTATTGGAAAAAAAGCTTTCCTTAATTACGTTACGTTTTACGTTAAAAATGTCTAAATTTGGCCCCAAAAAAGCAAGGGGGTGGGTGCCCCAGTCCCCCTATAAATCCGCCACTGAAATTGCCAAATCCACAAGTAAAGCCCATATGTTGGATCTTAACCAACCTTTCCGTTGAATGCATTATATTGGTCAAATTGTCACAGGAATAACTATGTATGTGTAATAAGATGTACCTACTGCAAACTGTATTTTCTGTACACTGATAGTATTGTTAACCCTGTAAATATTTTAAATAGTTGTTTTATCACCACTTCTGTTTCTCTCAAAATAATAACTTACTAGTGCATGAATGTACTGAACAGACACTGGTAATTGATTAAAACCGACTGTAAAGCCGCCGATTATCAGTATAAATAAAAGAACTAAAAAAAATAGGAGCAGAGGCTGACCAGGCAGTGGTCGCACTGGCAGTCGATGGCGTGCGGCCACTCGATGGTGTGTCCGCGGGACAGGAAGAGCTGGACGATCTCGTGGTCGTTGAGGTGGGCGGCCAGCATCAGGGGGGTGATCTCAGGGGGGTACTGGTACTTCTCCTCTGGCCGGAAGAAGCCGTCCAGCCGACCCGCGCCCCGCCGCCGCTGCCGCTCCCCCGCCTGGTACGAGGGGTGGTCAACGACCAGACGGACTAGGTATAGGGAGCCACGGCTGATGGCGTGGAGAAGGGCTTCTTCTATGGACTCCCAGTTGGCCTACAGTAGGAAAAGTAGATTACAAAACAGTATAACTAAGGTACAGGGGGTCAGAGTTAGGTAGGTGAGGGGTTACTATTGGTTACTTTTACCCTCCTGGTATGTTGGTTGGTCGACGACCAGGCGTACTAGGTATAGGGAGCCACGGCTGATGGCGTGAAGAAGGGCTTCTTCTATGGACTCCCAGTTGGCCTACAGTAGGGAAAGAAGAGCATGTGGAAAGGTCTATAGTATAGTATAGGACAGCGGGTCAGAGTCAAAGTGATTAAGGTATACATGAGGGGTTACTATTGGTTACAGCTAATGGCGGGCTTCTTCTATGGACTCCCAGTTGGCCTACAGTAGGGAAAGAAGAGCATGAGGAAGGGTCTATAGTATAGTATAGGACAGCGGGGTCAGAGTAGGTGAGGGGTTACTGTTGGTCACTATTTCCCTCCTTGTACGTGGGGTGGTCGACGACCAGGCGGACTAGGTATAGGGAGCCCCGGCAGATGGCGTGCAAGAGGGATTCTTCTATTGACTCCCAGTTGATAGTGGGGAAAGAAGAGAATGTGGGAGGGTCTATAGTATAGCATAGCAAGGGTAGGTGAGGGGGTTAGTATTACCCTCCTTGTATGTGGGGAGGTCGACGACCAGGCATACTAGGTACAGGGAGCCACGGCTGATGGCATGTAGAAGGGCTTCTTCTATGGACTCCCAGTTGGCCTACAGTGGGGAAAGAAGAGCATGAGGGAGGGTCTATAGTATAGTTTAGGATAGGGGGTCAGAGTTAGGTAAGGGAGAGGGTTACTATTGGTTACTATTACCCTCCTTGTATGTGGGATGGTCGACGACCAGGCGTACTAGGTATAGGGAGCCACGGCTGATGGCATGGAGGAGGGCTTCTTCTATGGACTCCCAGTTGGCCTACATTGGGGAAAGAAGTTTACAAAACAGTATAGGTATAGGGGGTCAGAGTTAGGTAGGGGAGGGGGTTACTATTGGTTACTTTTACCCGCCTGGTATGTGGGGTGGTTGATGACCAGGTGGAAGAACATGAAGGAAGGTTTGTAATAAGTTATACAGGGGGACAGAGTTAAAAGGTGAGGGGATTAATATTTGTTTCTTGTACCCGCCTGGTACGTTGGGAGGTCGACGACCAGGCGGACTAGGTATAGGGAGCCATGACTGATGGTGTGTAGAAGGGCTTCTTCTATGGACTCCCAGTTGGCCTGCAGTAGAGAAAGAAGAGCATGTGGGACGGTATATAGTTTATAGGACAGGGGGTCAGAGTCAGGTAGGTGAGGGATGCACCAAGTAGAGTGAACAACAGCTTTTTTATTTCTTGAATGTAAAAGTGGTACCCCCAAGGGGGGTGCCGGGACTTCTTTTATTATAGGCATCCCCCTTTATTCTATATTTATAACCCCATATGAAGTAAATATAAAATATGGATAAAACGTCAAAAAGTTATAATGTTTCTATTTTGTTGACGTCATAAATCTGATTTTTTAGCTCTATGGTCTCCACGTTCTCATTGTCTTACTCCTTCCTCACTCTCACCTTGTGAAGCAGTAGCTCTATGGTCTCCACATTCTTGTTGTCTCCCCCCCCCCCCCACTCTCACCTATAGTTCAGCAGTAGCTCTATCATCTCCACGCTCTCATTGCCCCCTCCACTCTTACCTTGTCAAGCAGTAGCTCTATGGTCTCCACATTCTTGTTGTCTCCCCCCCCCCCCCACTCTCACCTATAGTTCAGCAGTAGCTCTATCATCTCCACGCTCTCATTGCCCCTCCACTCTTACCTTGTGAAGCAGTAGCTCTATGGTCTCCACATTCTTGTTGTCTCCCCCCCACTCTCACCTATAGTTCAGCAGTAGCTCTATCATCTCCACGCTCTCATTGCCCCCTCCACTCTTACCTTGTCAAGCAGTAGCTCTTTGGTCTCCACATTCTTGTTGTCTCCCCCCCCCCCCCCACTCTCACCTATAGTTCAGCAGTAGCTCTATCATCTCCACGCTCTCATTGCCCCTCCACTCTTACCTTGTGAAGCAGTAGCTCTATGGTCTCCACATTCTTGTTGTCTCCCCCCCACTCTCACCTATAGTTCAGCAGTAGCTCTATCATCTCCACGCTCTCATTGCCCCCTCCACTCTTACCTTGTCAAGCAGTAGCTCTATGGTCTCCACATTCTTGTTGTCTCCCCCCCCCCCCCACTCTCACCTATAGTTCAGCAGTAGCTCTATCATCTCCACGCTCTCATTGCCCCTCCACTCTTACCTTGTGAAGCAGTAGCTCTATGGTCTCCACATTCTTGTTGTCTCCCCCCCACTCTCACCTATAGTTCAGCAGTAGCTCTATCATCTCCACGCTCTCATTGCCCCCTCCACTCTTACCTTGTCAAGCAGTAGCTCTATGGTCTCCACATTCTTGTTGTCTCCCCCCCCCCCCCACTCTCACCTATAGTTCAGCAGTAGCTCTATCATCTCCACGCTCTCATTGCCCCCTCCACTCTTACCTTGTCAAGCAGTAGCTCTATGGTCTCCACATTCTTGTTGTCTCCCCCCCACTCTCACCTATAGTTCAGCAGTAGCTCTATCATCTCCACGCTCTCATTGCCCCCTCCACTCTTACCTTGTCAAGCAGTAGCTCTATGGTCTCCACATTCTTGTTGTCTCCCCCCCCCCCCCACTCTCACCTATAGTTCAGCAGTAGCTCTATCATCTCCACGCTCTCATTGCCCCCTCCACTCTTACCTTGTCAAGCAGTAGCTCTATGGTCTGCACATTCTCGTTCTCTCCCCTCACTCTCACTTTGTACCCCGTGGGGGTTCCGTGGAAGAATAGGCCCCCAATAGCCCCTGCTGATCGTAGAAGGTGATGATAGGGGGACCCAGCACTGACCAAGTGGTTCATTGGGTTCAATTCCTGGTTGACCCTGGGTTCACTAAGGGATGCGGTACAGCAAGAATGACTTCTGGGTTTTGATCCCCTGCTGTTTGCCCGCCTTGTCACCTTCATCTCATAGATATGATCACCAAAGACAGAATTCATCCCAACTTGTTTTCACAGTGAAAATGACCCTGGCTGTCAGTATGGCATAAAACCTTCTTCACTCACTCGCTCACTCTCACCTTGTCGAGGAGTAACTCCACGTTCTCGTTGTCCCCCCCTCCCCCCGCCACTCTCTCACCGTGTCAAGCAGTAGCTCTATGGTCTCCATGTTCTCGTCTCCCTCTCCTCTCTCACCTTGTCGAGGAGTAACTCTATGGTCTCCACGTTCTCGTTGTCCCCCCCTCCCCCCGCCACTCTCTCACCGTGTCAAGCAGTAGCTCTATGGTCTCCATGTTCTCGTCTCCCTCTCCTCTCTTACCTTGTCGAGCAGTAGCTCTATGGTCTCCACGTTCTCGTTGTCGATGGCCAGGAACAGGGCATCCCGCCCCATGTAGTCCACACAGTTGACCTTCACCCTGCTGCCCTCGGCCTCAAACAGGTCCTTGATGACCCCGACCTCCCCGAGCCGTGCCGCGTGCAGGAACAGACGCTCCTCAGCATTCAGCTGAAACAGTGCAAACATAGCTTAATTTCCACCCACTTCAGATAGCTTTTTTTTTTTTTAGCTTATCTTCACACTGGCCATGATCATGCGTGCTTGGCAAACTGTAGACAAATTACAAGATATGATGTGTCATTACACATGGCATTAATCATAATCTAACATGATGTAAAAACCAACATTTGTACCTTTTCAGTTTGTATCTGTATGTATTAAGTATTTTCAAGTTTATTACAAAATACATGTGTTTTCTTTTCAACAAAATGAGTCCAATTTAACAGGAGGTGAGCTATCAGTGGTATGGAGAGCAGAATTCAGCCTTCTTAGTGCTCAAGCAAAGATGAGACTTCTTAAGGACTGCAAATGGAAGAATGACTAGCCAACGAGGTAGGAAGAAACTACCAGGAGCCTCGACTCGTCTTTGTAACTTGTATTAGGAATTTGAATAAACAATGTCAGGGGCGGATACAGGATTTCGGGGGTCAGCATATATAGGCTAAATACTAAAATGTCACGTATTCACACAAATATATGAGCAAAGTTTTTCTTTCTTTTTATCAAGTTTAAGTGTCCACCATAAGGGGGGGTCAGGACCCCCTGGATACCCCCCCCCCCCGCCCCCCACTTGGATCCGCCCCTTATTGTGATACACATGGGTGCTGTACATCTGACTTAATTGAGTCAGAGTCCCACACCGTTGAATTTATGATTGGTGAAATACGTTAACCCAAGTGGACACAGAGGTTATAGATTATGCCCTCCATATGTTTGTCGAAGTAAGATTTCTTTTTAGATATAAAATTTTAGCCTCTTAAGGGGGATCCTCAAACGTTTACACAAGGATGCTCTCCCTTTCTAAAATATCTGGATCCATCCTGGGTAATTCAAATATATAACGTTTGATTTGAAATTTTGGCGATGGCTCCCGTCATGATAGGAATGGGGAGCTAGCTCAAGTGGTAGAGGGCTCGCTTAGCACGTGAAAGGTATCGGGATCAATTCCCGGGTTCTCCAGACTTAACGTTTTCTTTACAAAGTGTAAATCATAAAATCAATAAGGCCAGGAAACCACCCCATACAGTTAGATCACAATGCTCAGTGCTCTGTTGCAGTGCATGACGCACCATTAATGAGTGAATGACTATGAATGACGAGCCTAAGAAATCAAAAGACAGAGACGGTATCTTGGCATCTAAATTTGATTTACCCCATATTGTAAATTGGAATACAATATAACTGAATATATGAATATTAAAGTAGTTAAAATAGATTAAGTATTTGACTAATATGAAATATATAATATGAAGTGTATATATATGTTGAATATGACATCAGGGGTGGGAGGTGGCAAGAATACACGTGAAAAGGTAGGGTTTTAGAGGGAAAGTGTGGGAAGGAGGTGGAATTTGGCTATGGAGGAGGGTCACATTGTGTGTGACATGGAGAGTGAAACAGAGGGCAGGAGGTCGCTAGAAGCTCGGTAAACTTAACAAGGAGCTCAAGGCGAACCCCCCCCCCCCCTTTTTTTTTTTTTTTTTTTTTTAGCCAAGTACCATTTTGTTTGATACAAAATTCTCGTACTATGAGGATCCAGCGCAATTTCTATTTTGTCCCCCCCCCCTTTTTTCCCCCCCTTTTTAACCCTTTTACCCCCCCCCCCTAACTTTCTCTTAATATCTTAATATCTCTGGATCCGTCCCTGAATCTCCCCTTACATTACCCTAGGATGAGTCCATCGGCAGATCATCTGGGATGCTGAAAGGAAGGGGGTGGGAAGGAAGGAAGTACAGGGGCGCGTACAGGATTTCGGAAAGGGCCGGTCCTCATATAGGCTAAGTACTAAAAAGCGTGCATGTTATCAAGTTTAATCCCCGCCAAAAGAGGGGGGGGGTTGGGGGTTGGGGGTGTTCGGTCAGGAAATACACATCTCCTGACTTATTTTAAATATTGTATACTTTACTTGTAGTAGAAGGCAAGGGGAGCTAGCTCAAGTGGTAGAGCGCTCGCTTAGCATGTGAGAGGTACCGGGATCGATACCCGGGTTCTCCAGGCCCACGTTTTAGTGGTCATGGCATGTTAATCTCTTCAATACCTGCAGTACGGTGTCATAAAGGCGACTTATAAATTGAATGTCAATAGACATTGGCAGCAGGGAACTCGATCCGGGTGTAGCATTGTTCACTGTAATGGCCCTCCTATTTCTACAAATAACATGCTATTTCACATGAAAACGCACAGCTTTGAAATTGTGGTAATATGGTGGGTTATGGTGTGTAGCTTGGGAGTAAGCTTTACTTAATTTCTTGGGTTGTAGCATGAAGCAATTATGCTGGAGTTAATGTCAGTGCTACTTAACCTTTATGCCGACGCCATCCCCCTCCCCTTCTTTCGAAAATCCTGTATCCACCCCTGTATACTATGAACGTATCTTTTTTAACGCTGTATGTATTTTCGGTTAATCCACGTTTGTGAAAATGTCCGCGAAAATATTATTTATAATGCCATATATAAGCGTTGACTAATATGAGCACATATGAATGCACTCCTGTATGCTTCAGAATAACAAAGATAATTTATTTTGATGATTATTAAGATTATTAATATTTGGAAAGCACCTTACCTGGACGGACTCGAAGTTGGCGAAGATGGAGCCTCGTGGGGTGGGTGGGTGGGTCGGGTGCGACTTGAGGAACATCCTGACCCGACTCTACAGGACCAACAGGGTGAGTCAAGGCCCTGTTAAACACTTCACAACTTGAGCTGCAACATAATAATTATACCGATGCCGTAGAGAAATTGCATAATATTAGAGATAACATTCTCTGTTTTACATAAAACATGCTCCAAATACATAAGCTATGACGATTGACACAGAAGCCTTTGCTGTCCAATTTGATTTAAACCATATAGAAAAGTGATATATGTATAGGCCTATATATATATATATATATATATATATATATATATATATGAGTCTTAACGTGACAATTGGAACAACGTTTCCTATTTTGGATCATTTTGTTTATCAATATTTGATAAAAGCATCCCGCTGTGTCGCACTTACTTCCATAGTGTTACAAGGCTTGACAATAGAATGCCATGGTCTCCTATGATGTGCATGAGATCAAAGATCAGTTGGGTTTAACGTCCAATACCTGTTTGATGGAGTGTAAAACCATTAAAATCACAGCAGGTTTATGTCATAAGTCCAGTGAACTGTCCTCCCACTATTTGTATGAGCGTTTCAGGGATTTCAAATACGGACAGCGCGCTCAACATGAAATATTAATTTCGTTCCCCAAATGCCGTGATGTCATTCATTTGAGAATGCATTAAGAGCGTACAGTTGCCTCGATTAAGCGTCTGTGAATGATTGTGTCCCCATATAGGCATAGGTGTGCCAGGATCAGATACTGGAGGATAGTTAGGGTTAACCTATTTTATAGGCAAGAGATAACAAACAGAGTGTATTGTATAAATGTATTGAATTCTATTGGTATGATTATTTTTGACCTGGCTATTCATGTGTATGAACATTCATGTACTTTCGCTTTTGTATAATGAAAAAGATGGTTTGGATATTAGAAACTACATGTTTTACCAGTCTCGCTCATCATGTTTGGTGTGTGCTGTGCCTGCCTGGGAAAAGGCATATTAAAGAATAGAAATAAATCAGAGGTACATGGTTTTTCACACTGCCTATGTTGTTTTGTTTTCAAATATATACTTCCGGTAGAAACCAAAAGAAGAATTCCCCTTGTCTAAACTTTGATGAGAGACATGTAAAAAGGCTCCAGACCTGTCAGGCCAATTGCCATATGGAGGTGTGAATCAATTATGTTTAAACAACAATTAAACAACAGATCCAAAAGGGCTGCAAAGTCTTTAGAAAATTAGGTGTTACATTATTTATTAAAGGAGCAGCCTCGTCCTCCCGTCGCTAGCCTTTCGTCCGCCAATGTTATCCTAAAACAATGCCTCTGTCGGAGATGTGTTTTGCGATGTTAGAACATATTCCGGGGACATTATTGGTCATGTCATGAATTCGGACTGGTGGTAAGGGAGTTGCAACTTATCCAATAACAACGTATCGAAGCTGAGAGCGCACCTCTAATTGTATTAGGTAATACATTATGCAAGTGTCTGTTCTACCGCTGAAAAAGTATAGAGGTGTTTGAGCTTTCCATGTCTTCGTTTGTTCCCGTGGTAATTCCAGAAAATTGAGGACTGTGCTGATCATTTTCGACAAAACGATGTTTGACAAAGTGTTTTAGGCATAATTATAATAGCGACCATTTGTAGGATAGCACAGACGAATTTGGATGAGGCGCTCTCTCCCCCCCCCCCCCCGCCTACCTTTTGCCCAATTTAGATTCTTTTAGTGTAAAATTCTATGCCATGGATGGGGCGCCTCAAATTGTACATAATAAAGGGCGCCCCCCACCCACCCACCCACTTTTTGAAATCTCTGAACCCGCCCGGGTAATGTGCTAACAGTAACATTGCAGGCCTATATCTTAAATGGGCAAAAGAATCTAAATACGCATCAAGGTATAATATATTCCATGATCACAGATTACTTTATAAGCACACTGTATAACCACAAAGTACATCAAAATACTTTGATCTATTGTTTTAACTCTAAGGAAACTAAAGATGCATGAGTACGGGGTCCAGCGTCTGGTCAATTGGTCAAGGCGGACTTGTGAGTAGTATAGAGAAATGAGGGTTTAGCTCGGGCCCCCATATCCCATATAGCAACCCCAGCCGGAGACATTAGGACATATTGACATTTTTTTTTGGTGAGGTTACGATGAAACCAATATGGAATATTGTAACAACATTCTGTTTAGGTTGAAGAACGTAACCAGAACATCATAATAACACTGCAGTGCTACATCACAGCACTAGGTTGCAGCAACATTATTGGGAACCATCAAAATAATGTGATAACCAATACAGAACCTAACAGAACAATGCTGCAAGTTATAATAACGTCACTTGCTTGGCTGGCACATGGAGAGCAGGGGTGGATCCATAGCCAGTGCTCTTGGGGGGGGGGGGGGCAAACACTGACCCCCTTAGAAAAATGAAAAATAAAAACACCAGATTTTAAACAGATCTTTCAATTTTAAGATGACAAAATTTTGTCCCATGGGTCTAGAGGGGGCAATCGCCCCATTTGCCCCCCCCCCCTGGGTTCGCCACTGGAGAGGCGTAGGTTGATATCCATCAGCCCTATTGGTTTTCTCTTTGAGTAAAAGGTACTTGCCGGGGATGCTACATTAAAAAGTCAAAAAAAGAACACCATGAAATCACCGCTTACCTACAGATACTGCCGCTGGTCCAGCTCCTGTAGCACAAAGTGTTACTCCCAACACGCCAGGTACAAACCAGCCACACTGACTCCAGCTCCCGCCGACAGGCGGCGCGCCGGGCGGCCTTGGTTACCGAGATCTCACGAGACGAGAGCCGGCCTCGTTATGAAGCTAATCAATCCGGGCGGCGCCGACAGGGGTCGTTGTGTTCGGGGGTAAATGTTTGACCACGGGCTGACTGGGGGATGAGGGATCTGTAGTGTCGACACCAAGTCGGGGTTTAACTAAGCCTCTGAAGTGGGGGGCTGGTGACAACCTGTTTTACTTCTCGCTGTGTGTGTGCCGGATGGATACGGCCGGTGTTTGCTCGTGAAAAGACCCGTGAGGGGCTGTCAGCTGCTGGACATGAGATACAGCCCAAACCACAACTGAGGTTTGGTCCAGGGGTAGCGTACTATATGGGCCCAATGAGGGTCGGAGGCCGAGCCTCCGACGCCCATTCTCAGCTTTCCCTAATACATCACCTTTTTTTATATACAGGGTTCAGATATCATGATATCATTAAAAAGGATGTTTTTTTTTATAAGATTGAAGTTGGAAATTAATGCAATCATCAACTTGTTGTAGTGGGTTGTAAGTGTTCACGTTTCAACCATCTGGACTTTTATTTCTATTTTCTTAAGTGGAGCAGGGGCGGATCCAGGAGGGTTGAACAAAGGACTGATTACTGAATCTATGGGGGTGAATCGCTGGGGATTGTGGGCCCCCTTCTTTCAATTTCTGGATTCCCCCTGTGGAGGGTATTGTTTCAATCAAAGGGAAGGGGATTATTTTGACTTCGGGACCCAGGGGCGGATCCATGGTCAGTCATCTAGGCGGGGCAAACCAACATCCCCCCCCCCCCTCTAAAAAGGTGAAAATGAATAACCTTAGATCTGTATGAAGCACCAAACGTCGATTATTAAAAAAAATCCATTCAGTCTAGGGGGTGGGGGAGCCCCCTTTTGCCCCCCCCCCCCGATCTGCCACTGTCACCGCCCCCGCCCCCCCTCCCCAGCGATTCACCCCCATAGATTCAGTAATCAGTCCTTTGTTCAAAGCCAAAATGTAAGCTGGTCTCAAGAGGGGTAGCTGAAAAAACTGCTGAGTCGACCCTAACTCCAACCCATCATTGTCATCTGCCGTAACTCAATTGCTTTGTCCATAACCTTGCTTTTTGTTGGTTTGTATTTCAGGGGCGGATACAGGTGGTTCCAAGGGTTCCTGATCTCCCCTCCCTCTTTTTTTTTTTTTTTTTTTTTTTTTTGGGGGGGGGGGGGGGGGGGGGGGCGGGGGGACTTTAACTTGCCAAATAGAGAAAAACAAATGCACAAGCCTATACTTACCCTCCAGACCCCCTTTCTGAAATCCTGTATCCGCCCCTGGATTAAGAACAAAGCTGGACATGCCTAATGAGGGCCTATTGAGTGGCAAGAGGCAGTAAATGATGTCAAAATCACCGTGACACTCTGAAACTCATACTATCAATCAAACTTGGTCAGCAGAGGTGATTTATTCCCTCTCATAGAAGTCTACTCATATATACCTATTTCAATTTTATATTTGCATTATTTTATTGTATTCGGATAACGTCTTTATGTAGTCTTACACAGCTCTAGTCTTACTAACCTTTACCATGATATGGTCTCCCTAAAGTCAATAACTGCTTGAGTGATTCAAATTATTTTACATACATGGTTGCAATCCCGATGCGAATGGCCAGCGCGAACTCGATGCCCAACACGACCCAATGCAAATATCCTTTTTTGTATTAGTGGCACCCAACGAAAAATACTATGATGGGCTTAAGGCTGTATTCCACATACCGATTTTGATGCTACCGATTTTGTATTTGTTTAATTTCCTCTTAGAATATCACATGCGACTTTTCATCCCATAAACCATCAAGAAGAGAATCGTGAGGCCCTTCTTTTGATGCATAACACATCTATATTTGACTTTTATTCCCACTAACGATTTTCAAAATCGTTAGCAAAATCGGTATGTGGAATACAGGCTTAACATATTTGTAAAATATGCCAATCTAGCTCAGCAGGAAAACCAATGCGAATCAGGTGCCCAACGCAAATACCAACGCGAATACCAATGTGAGTGATATATCCAACGTGAATGCTAACGCAAACCTTTTGTCTTCTATGGGGAACTTTGACAAACGTCTGGTACTTGCGTTGAAGCAAACTGGCCCCAACATAGGCCAGTCAACGTGTAGTGCAATATGGCTTCAATACATTACCAAAAGTCAGCAGCAGTCAACGCGCGTGTTCATTACATCCGTTATGTGAACTATAACTTACTAGGTGTGTGTTATGAACATGCCAATTCACATGATACACCAGGGGCGGATCTAGGGAAGGGGGGGGGGGGTGACCGGCCCGCCCCCTCCCCTTCCCTGTTAAATCATGTTTTTGGGCCCCCATTCCCCGTACATTCATGTTTGAGGGCCCTTCCCCCTCTTTCAATTGCTGGACCCTATATAACACAGCTATGCACATACAACTATATGCACATATTAACAACTGCCATGATATATTTATGTACATCTATGACAGAAGCCTTTCTGAATTGGACATGGCCTTGTAGGGCCTACCATCAAAATAGGGAGAGTAAAAAGTGTAGTGAGATGCGACATTGTTATTTCCTGGATTTGACATGCAACAATTGAATAAGAGACATGCGACATAGACATTTCTTTGACGATACTTGTATATAATCCCAGCACTGCCACCTGGGGGGCAGTTCCACAAGCACGTAGGTGTGTATGTAACTTATTAATGACCAAACCATTCCACCATGAAAGCTACGATTTTCACGTTAGCGTTTCGTTCTTCCATAAAAAGTTGCATGCATTTTGCCGTTATGCACATAACTCAAGTTTTTGCACGCAACTAGCTGAAACCTGCGTTACCTCATTTTGCTAAAGCAACTATGTCATTGCCACCAAAAACCAACTCATTCCCATTCATTCTTGCTTGACGGTTGACCAAGGTTCACTTTTGGTAAGCCACAATTTTCGTATTTCCTACTTAATTTGTTCAAATCAAAATCAATACAAAAGCACAGAAGTATCCCAAGGTCATTTAGACATCTTTATTTTAATTTTTAATTGTGTGGTTGATGGTATTTACTTGGTTCTTATATAATGGGACATCCCCGTTTTCAGGCATTTCTATAAATATTAAGTAGTGGATTGTGGCAATGTAGCAAGCGAAAAGAGATCAAAGAAACCAACCTAATTATTGTGGACTGCATTTTCAATGGGTTTGAGCCAAAACGTTTTCAAGTTCATAGACATGCAGTCAGTGGAGTCTTTTCGTTGGGTTCAACCCAAAGATTTGAACTATATGCAGTTAATTCTCCCAACCACGGATAGCTGATTTCTTGTGTTTTACCTTCAGGTTAGCCTAAATCAGGATGCATGCTGGGTAATATGTCGACAATTCACAAGGCTTTAGCATAGAATTTTTCATTAATTTTCTCATTTCTTCTTCTTGAACATGGTGAAAAGTTAGTCATCATTATTTTTAAATTTGTATACATATACATTTAAATTTTTCTAAGTTATTTGAAAATGTTTTCATTATGGATGGAAATATAAGAATTATTCATTTATTTTCTATAGATTTTCCAGTGTTTTAGTCGACAAAATTGGCCAAATTTAACCTGCAGGTGTCTAAAATTCTGTAAATCAGCTATCCGTGGTAGGGAGAATTATCCATTCATTTTATGCTTTTAAGAGGTTGTTTCGCCTTTGGATAATAGCTAGCTCCTATAGCAGTCTCCTCCTCTATCAACTGCTACCGTGCAATACATGATAATAGTTCCGGTATTATGTAAGATATAACACTCGGGTGAAAGGATGTTCTTTATTTATTCCTGTGTTATTGCGTTTCCATGACAAGATCTCAATTGACAATGAACAGCCTCAAGGACAGAATCCACAGAATCACACTCAGCCAATGCTCCTGCCATTTAAGCAGTCTATCAGCTTCAGTTCCAACTCCAGGATTAAACTTCAAGAACACAACCTTTCCAGGATGGTTAATTGACAGACTGAAGGCAGAACACAGAACATAGTTTGGGAAATTTATTACAATAAAAGAATGCGCATATGATAATTAAAATGAGTAAAAGAGTAAAATTCTTATATAAGAAGGCCAGTCGGGCCGATAAAATTAACAAAGTAGACTAGTTCTTCAAGGATCACATCTTGGGTCATATTTGCCATATAATAAGAATTAAGGTATAGATGGAGCAGGGTGAGGCGGGCGGCAAGCGACAGGAGCAGTCAGTAGCCGGCCAAGCAAGACGAGTACTATTGACCATAATAAGAAAAATATGTCGGGAACTCACCTCTATAATTATGCAGATGTACTTATGACTAGCTGTCTCAAGGGGTTGGCTTGGGTTTATAACAAAGTTAGGTAAGGTAATACATAGATTATGCATATGACTAGTTTGGTTTGCACTCTTCCATAACAATTTTGTCAGATTTGTTAGTTGCTTAACATTTTTGTGTATTGAATAGTCTATTCATTCTAGACGGTGTCAGTACTTCCCAGTAGTACTGGTCTACATAGGTGCGCTCAATCAGTGGTTGCAGTGCAGGCAATCTAACCAGAATGTTATGATAACTTAACAGTGAAATGAAGCAATGTTTAGCTCTAAAGACGTTATTTTGTGCCATTAAAATAGCGTAACAAGAACCAAACCATAAGCAAATAGAATCTTACTCTAATGTTATAATAACGTTACATTCTTGCCTGGGGAGGCCTCGAACTGGGGAGGCATGGAATGGATCCAGCAGTATTGTGCCCGGATTCAGTTGATTTTATGGCCTGTTTTTTTAATACCAGTGGAAAGGGTCTGACAACTCTCCAAAATGTTCTGGAGAAGTCATGTTTGGAAAACAAAAGGGTAACAAGAGAGGACTTTGAATCCCTACCTTCCACAATGTAAGAAACCCATATCATTAAGTCAATTGAGGAAATCGTTATTTTACACTATTATGATTTTTCGTTTATCTATAATTATATATTACATCATTTTCTTATTTTCTCATCAAAATTGAATAACAAAATTTCATTACTGCATTTGATTTTAACCTAAGTTACTATATATACATGATGCTATTATTTTTGCCTTTACAGCATTCCTCTTTGTTTCTTTGCAGGTGTGCTATGCCATTAGATACCTTGCTAGAGGGGCAAACTCCTCAGCTATTCAAGACACATGAGGAGTTGTTCAAAATCTACTGTCAGGTGCTTAGTGCATTTGCTCGTGAATTTCCTTTATGGGCAATTTAAGAAGTAGATCAAGTTCCTAAAAATATGTTTTCACGTAATGTTTTTTCCAATGACTATGAAGTATGGGGTTTACTTTACGCATGTGAGATTAGTCTATATTCCGCTAAGTTTCCATGTGAGATATTCCAATAAAGCAGTTGCTGATCGCAGTTTTCCATCTTCCTACGATCAGTAATCGTCCTAGAACCTATTACCTAATTCAGGGACGACAGAGAACACTTGTGTGAAAGGTCAATGTTTATTTAGTCCAAATGTAATGATATGCACCACTGACCTTCCTTTTGACCAATGCCAGTACTCCTATCTCAAGTCACCTATCTATCGCCCAAGTGTTATCCCAGCTCTCTAATCCCACACGTTTTGGAGGTACCTTCAGAGGCCACTTGTTTCTCTCTGACAAGTACCGGTGCCAAAATATATGTCTTATTTGCCTCATTTGGGACATCATCTACCTACTCAGTACAACTATCATCAGATCATTGAGTCACTTGTATCTGCATTTTATATCTAATGCATTTCTATTAGATTAGGTATTTTCCTATATTCGTTATTATTTTGTTCTCAGTTTATTATAATATAATCATGTAGACCTAGATGTGTCTCGACATTTTTCATGTTTAATATGTAATTTCGGGATTTGATGATGGTAATCATAATAAATTATTTGCTTTTCCTCTAGGAGCAGTAACGTGCTTCAAATGATTAGGTAATAGACTGCTAAGCCTATCATTCTGATGGTATACATCAAGAGGAAGACACAATGTAGTAAGGCAACTCCGAATTTTAAAAAACAGGCTATTGCATTTTTTGAACTAATATCTCACTAAATATTTAATGTATGCACATGGTCAACTTAATTACACAGAGAAAGCATTGGAGGGAGCGGTATTTCAGAATCTTTATGATTATAGGCCCTGGTTTTGATTTACACAGAGGAGGCATCGGAGGGAACTCTTTTTCAAAATCTTTATATATAAGCCTTACATAGGCTATTTTACTTTACTTTTAAAATGCAGCAAATAATGTTTGAAAAAACAACACGCAACCCATTGTTAAAAATCAGACAATTTGCCGAGAATGGTGCCCCCTAAATCCGTGGACCCCAGATTATTGTCCAGCGGGGACACATATGTCTAGGGGATGAGATGCCTGATGGGCACATGAGGGCATATTATGTCCAGAGAATATGAACTAGTATTATAATAAGAAGGCCCGAGTAGTAAACCCCAAGGTCGAGTTCAACTCGTGGCGCGAAATGCGCAGGGTTTATCGGCTCTAGCTAGGGCTCATTTATGCGCGCATTTCGCGCCAACGAGTTGAACTCGACCTTGGGGTTTACTACTCACGGCTAAGGAAAAATTATTTTAATCTAGGGCATAGCCTTATTTACTAAATATCATATAAGTTTATTTCAATATCGAAAATAAATTGAAATATACTATATTAATTTATAAATCTTCTAAATCAATAAATTTGTTAACCCTGCTTGTATAGCCTCTCATGTTGACGAGAAAACGTCATCGCTTTTCGTGTATTCTTAATCTCGTTAAGATTTGCTTGTATTTACTAAATCGTTAAAATTTGCTTGTATTTACTAAATATCTAATCGTTAAGATTTGCTTGTATTTACTAAATATCATATAAGTTTATTTCAATATCGAAATTAAACGTATATTAAAAATGGTGTTTCTATATAATAACAAAAAACATAAATCATAAATTGTGGTTATGTTCATATTTAATTCATTTTTGTACATTCACATCTCCTTGGTTTACATCTCCTTGGATTTTCACAAGTATTGATTGCATCTCCTTGGATTTCATAAGTACTTAATTTCATTTTTGTACATTCACATCTCGTTGGATTTTCACAAGTTTTGCATCTCCTTGGATTTCATCACAAGTATCACATCTCCATGGATTTCATAAGTACAATACATGTTGTAAGTACAATACATGTTGTAAGTTCTTTTGTATTACAAACATAACCTTTTTGTTGTAATAACCTTTTTTTATTAAAAAGCGCATCTACCTTTAAGTAAATTATAGAAACTTTACAGGTTTATTTATTCAATTTAATTATTTTATAAATGTTATAGGTTTATAAATGTTATAGGTAACTCGGCTTGAATCTACTTACATTCTAACAGTTTTAATATTTCAACAATTTTAATATTTCAACATCAATAACAAATCAACATCAGTAACGAACCACTCTTAACAGTTTTAATATTTTAACATCAGTAATCACTCTTAGCAGTTTTTATTTCATCATTTAATATTCCAACATCAGTAACCAAACTTAATGTGACCTTATTTATACTCAGTAGATTTAAATGTACTTAACCAAAGACTATAATGGCATTTGTTTCAAGGCTTCATCCTTCAAACAATTAAGTCCTTATTAGTTCAGTTTAAGTAACCATACATCTGTAGTCGCCAAAACTTGAGCTCAAGGCAATCGCGCTGGAAGGCACTTCTGCTAACCATCGTAATAACCTTTAAGCGAACTTCATTCACGGCGAGCCAAGGTCCAGTCACTTCTCGTAGCAACCCCAGGACCACCAGTCAAGGTTACTTCTTTCATCTACTGGTGAGCCAAGGTCCAGTCACTTCTCATAGCAACCCCAGGACCACCAGTCAAGGTACCACCAGTCAAGGTTACTTCTTTCATCTACTGATCAGTCCAGTTGTAAGCTTATGGTAACCGCGCTGGAAGACTTCTTTCCATCGTGATAACCTTTACATACAACTTCATTAGTCACACAGTTTAGGTTACACTTTAGTCAACTATCACAGGTTGACTACACAAATTTAAAATTATAATACATGTTAAAATTTTAAAAGGTTGAAGACAAACAATTTTTAAATAATATAAAAATTTAAAACTTAAATCAAATAATAATATTAAAAACATTTCTTAAATTCAAGCCGAGCATACTTATAACAAATTATTATTTTATTATAACAAAATAAATTACTAATACTAATATTAACCTGTAAACTTTCTTTTATTTACATTTGAATATATAAAGCTTGTCTTTAGCAAATTTATATAAATTCTTGTAACCTTAGCTAGTTTTCAAACATAAAAATATTTGCATACATGTTCAAACGGTAGAAATATTTGTATCTAATTTGTTTGACATATATTTCCTTGCAGTCGGTTTATCTAATAGAGGTTGAATAAGTTTTTTATTTTCACACCTTAAAAATAATTTTTCAATTATTTTACCCTTCATTTTTTGTGACAGCATCATACAATCCAAAAATACATATTCAGGTTGCAATATTGGTTTCTTTAACTCTAAACCTATAACAATCAAACTAACTACTAGTGTTAAAGTTAACCCTCCAAAACCAAGCTTTGTTGGAGTAGGTTTTAAATCCATTTTGGATAAAGCTTCCATTTCAATACATATATATATATAATGCAATAAATCATTAATCTTAATAAAATTTATAACCTTATGTATTGCCTCATAATGAGACTACTATTTTTTTCAACACTTTCTGCATATGTTTAGAACATAAATAACCAGCTTTACATTGATTTTTTCCTTCTACTTTTTTTCTTTGCAGCCTTTTTACAAAACGCTTTACAAGTAAATCATTTTTTAATCTATTATCAGAAAATTTTTTAAGTATTTCTTTTAAAGTTTTTCCCTTACTTTTATGAAAAACATAATATACAGTATATTCACCACAGACCTTAGATAATATAGATTGCAAAGCCTGTGTATTATACCTATACGTTTTATTTATTTGCTTAATAAACATTCTAAAATATCTTTTTAAAGGTTTTAACCCATATGAATCAAAGTATTCTGGTAAGGCTTTGCGTGACTTTAAGAAAAATGCTACCCAATGTTCACCAGCTTTATAATCTTCATCAGTATTAACAATATATGCTGCAGGATATTTGATACCTTTTAAACATGGTAATCGATTTGATGAATACACACCTTTAAAAATACTGGAAGTTACACAATTACTTTTCAAAATATTTTCAATTTCATATCCGTACATTTTTACATTAAAGTAAACTTGAAATTACTTCAGGCTGATTTGCAGGACCTAAAGCAAGCATGCTATCATATTCATTATAAAATATCATAACTATTCCATGAGCAACAGGATTTTTTAATGTTGCAATTACATTAATTGTACCACTTTCAGTCAACTCAAAACTATTTGCATTTGGTGCGGTTTTAGATAAATCAAAACAAAACAAAGTATTACCATTCTTAAATTCATCTGGCGTTATACTCACAGGGTTATTTGAAAATAATCTCCCTGTTGCATACATCATTGCTGTGTATGCTTCATGGAAATTATCTTCATCGAAATCTAATTTTGACATTTCACAAAAAGGTGAAATATCTTTCCCCCTTTGCAAAACAATATCTGTAACCCCAAAATTTTGAAAATTAAATGGATTGTGAGTTAAACTCCCATCCCATGCACGTGAATCAACTAATCCCACAATTATTCTTTTAGGAAGTTCACCATTTGAAATCATTCTATTTTCTTGCAATATCGATCTATTTGGACCTTGAGTTGAATACTTTAACTCAACTCTTCTAAATGGAAATTTCATAAGTTTATTTTTTTCTCGTGCCATATCTAATTCATTTAAAAAAACATCATCTAAAGTAACTCTTTTAACAAATAAAACAGCATCTTCTATTTCTATTTTATATTGCCTTGTAGCGCTTTGTGCCATTAATGCAAAATTTTCCTCATTTCTAATCAATCTTATTTTCATATCTACATCACCTGGAAATTTTTTAGGTTGATTAAAAAGATCATTATGAATTTTGCAAATAAGTTGAAAACTTTTACCATATTGTGTTGTAAGAAATCTTTTCTTTGCACCAGTATTATGAGTATCATCAAAATCTTCAACTTCATTAAAATCTTTATCATCTAAAAAAAAACCAGAAAGTTCTCCAAAAGATTCAAGAACAGAACGTTTATAACCTAAAAGATATTCTATATAAGCCTTGTATGCATAATGAGTATCACTACTAGTTATTAACTTATTACTTATATAAATTTCCACATCTTTAAATAAGGCTCCAGACAAATAATTAACAGGAAATACTTTTGATGGATTTGGAATTTCACCTGCATGAGCTCCTTGTGCTGGAGGTCTTGCAGGTGCAGTTCCATCTGGTTTTAGTATTTTTAAAGTAAGATGTAAAAATGTTTGAGACAAGTCTATAAAATCAGCTTTATTTGATTTAAATGCAAACTCTAAAGGGCCACCTTGACTTACATTACTAATTGAATATAATTTTGAATAAAAACTTGTTCTAGATGTTGCATCTGTTGGTGGAATATTAAAATAATCATAACTTGAATCAACACACAGACAAGAATCTTTATGCATAGCCATTTTTTAAATTATACATTAAATTATCAAACTAGTTTTAGATCTTATCTTAAGAAGATTTAGATCTTATCTTAAGAAGATTTAGCTAAATATATCTTCTTCTTCAGAATCATAAGTTACTCTCCTCTTTTTTCTTTTATTTTCTTTAAAACTAGACTGATTTTTTCTTTTTTGTTTATTTGATATTTTTTCCTTTATTTTGTCAGAAATATAGTCCACAGAATCTTTTGTTAATTCTTCCAACTGTTTCTTTGCCTCTTTTTTCAAAACTTCTTTAGCACTTTGACCCTGAATAATTTTCTTAACAGCAGTCATTCCAGCTTTTTTCCCTCTCTTAATAATTTCACGCTTAGCTGTTTTGGCAACATTCTTTAAAGCTGGCTTTGCCATTCTTAAAGCTGGTTTAATTAATTTAGCTGCAGGTTTAGCTAAACGCAAAACTGACTTCGCTATTGCTGAAAAAATACTTCCTATACCATATCCTTTTTGATTCTGAACTCCAATAAATGGAGGAATAAAAGAATATCCTCCATATCCATAACCCTCTTGTAAAAATCGAGAATTATTTTCATCAAAAAAATGCTTATAGTCACAAGCATGATTTTCTCCACAATATTTTTGCATTTTAATTATTATATACTTTTAACTTTATAAACATTAAAAACGCTAACATTTGATTCATTTAAGATTTAAGATTAATCTTAAAGTAATTTACTTTTCAGCTGGTTTCCATGCATCCCATTTTGAAGTATGTTTAATTCTTCTTCCAAACCTTGATCTTTCCTCTGCACTATCTTTTGTTTTCTTACTGCCTGAAAAAATCCTGTCTTGATATGGTTTGTTCATAGATTTCTTTTTCTTTTTCTTTTTTAAAGAATCAAAAATGTCAACCTCTGGTTGATCAAATGTAGGCGAAGGTAACTTTTCTTCTATTTCACCAATATCAATGTTAGCACGGTTTTTTGAAATAGGCGTATAAAAATCATCTTGATCTGGAAGACCAGCAAAATCTAATTTATCCTCTTCATCTTGACTTAAAGATTTATTAATAGTTTCCATAATTTTTTCTCTTTCAGTTTCTTCAAGAGGATATTTAGCAGGAGTAAGAAATTCATCATCTTTATTTTTTCGAAAACTTTCAGGTTTATTTTTAAACCAAGATTTTGGTACTTTTACTGTTTGTAAAAATTCCCAAAGTTGATCAACGCCTCGAGGTTCCTTTTCGAATTGTTTTGTTTTTGAAAAAAATTTCATTATATTTAAAATATTTGAACCTTTAATAACTTTGCCCTGTAAATTTATTTCTCCCTCAGCATTCCATGTTCCATTATTTTCCAAAATTTTATCTAAAATACTTTGTGCATTTGGTCTTTGTGACACTGAAATTCCTTTTAATATTTTAAAAGTACTTGGCTTTAAATTATTTTTATCATCTTCAGTTCTTCTTCCCTCTAAATTTAAATCCTTAGTTAAAGCTGGTTTTACAGGAGGTGGTATATATGTTGTATGAACAGAATAAGGCTTTTTATTAAACATACGCTCCTGCATTAAATCTTTTTGTCTTTTTAAAGTATAAAGTTCATTATGACTAGGTACTTCTTCACTAAAGGTACAGCTTTTAAACATTGCATAAGGAATTATTATACTTTCTTTAAAAGTAGCCATTTTGGTAATTTTAATTTCAAGTTAATTCTTGTTAATCATACAAAAATTAATCAATATTATGCATTACTTATACCTGCTGCAACAGATGCAGCTATAATTGGAAGTAAAAGTGGTAAAAATCCTCCTTTCTGTTTTAAAACTTCTTTACGTTTCTTAAAAGGCATTTTTTGTTTTACCACTTCTCTTAAAACTTTTTTAAATTTCTTTAACTTATGATAATGTGACTTCTTTATAGGTATATTTCCTTTCAAAACATTATAGACACAATCACAAATTGCATAAATATCTTCAGCATCAGCTGAATCAAGAATTCTATTTCTCTTCTTTTTGCTATGTGCCTCACATACTAAAACAAGAAAATGTCTATGCTTATGAGCATAGCTTTCTTTCTTTGTCTTTTTTAACCTACCCATTTTACTTTAAATAATTTAAGTTTATTATGTACATAATCTTAAAGACATTTCTTTAGTGTGTAAAATTAATCGTGACTCAATGTAAACTAATAATAATAATACAAATAAATAAATATTTCAATTTTGTTTTATACCTTTGTCAAACAAACAATAAAATTGCTTTCTTTTTTTGTCTTCTTTCAAGTACATAATCTTAATGGTATTTGTTATTAAACTTCTATTCAACAAGTACATAATCTTAATGGTATTTGTTATTTAACTTCTATTCAAAGTAAAACAATGTTGAACATCTCCAAACATATTTGTACGAAACATAGCATTTTTAGGTGATTGTTGATGGCCATCTATAAATAAATAGCCGTGCGGTCTATCAACAGCATGTGTAAATATATTAACAAAGCAGCGTTGATTCTTAGGCATTAATTTTCTAGCAAGAGAATAAGCTATAGTTTGGTCTAATGGCGAATTGAAAATACATAAATAGGTAGCATTTTTAGTTAAATTTTTTCTTTCCTTACCATCATGAAATAAATTTTGCGAAATAAAAATAACACTTACATTTTCATGATGTGTTCGCTTGGTAAAAAATTCTGAAACTAACTTATTATTTCCACATTCAGCCATTAAATCATCAAAAATTGCTAGTCCTCTTTTATTAGAATCTATTAAACTATTAAAAGACTCCGGTAATCCGTTATAAAATTGAACATTTCTTAATTGTAAATATGGATCACGTGGAAAAGTTTCTCCATAAAACCATAGAATATAATCAAATTCATTATCAACTATCCTTGAATCATTTTTTAACAAATCAATAACAAAAGTAGTTTTTCCACAATTACTTGGTCCAGCTATTATTAATGAAAATGGTGTTTTTAATCTAGCATCAAAAATAGTAAATTGACCTTCAAACGCCATTGTACACGGATTAAATTTTGTAAATATTTCCTTAATCTTACACGAATTAATATTCAACCTTTTACTTTAGACATTTCTTCTTTATATACTCCTCTCCTCCTTGTAATCTTACACGAATTAATATTCAACCTTTTACTTTAGACATTTCTTCTTTATATACTCCTCCTTGTAATAATTCATTATTTCTATCCTGTAAAACATAAGTTACAGGTTTTGTATTTAATATAAAAGCTATTTTAAATATTTCTTTTCTCCAATTTGATAAAAATCCTCTATTAAAAGTCCTTCTATATTTACTTAATCTTACTTTATCTCCAATTTTTAAGTTTAAATCTATTCTTTTAGAATAAAGATGATCTTTATATTGTTTTAACCATAAGTCATGCTGATTATTTTTATTAACTTCAATAGGACTTATACCTAAAGTTCGATGTTTTGTACAATTGTAACTTGAAACAATAGGTTGTAAAGCCTTAAGATATCTTTTAGTTTTATTTGCTTTTAAAAATCTAAATAATTTATTTTTATAAGTTCTTATAAATCTTTCCACTATGGCACATTTGGGATCTTGAAAAGTAGAAAATTGATGTATTTTATTTTGCTTTAAAAAGCGACTAAAAATTCCCTTAAACTCAGAACCTAAATCTGTTTGAACTATTCTAGGTTTCACTTTAGCTCTTTTTAATATTTTTTCAAATGCTAATTTAGTTGTGCTAGAAGTCTTTAATTTCATTGGTTCTACATAAGCAAATCTCGAAAAACAATCTATTGCAACTAATATATAAATGTTTCCATCATTGTATTGTTTCAACTTTGGAAGAACTATTAGATCTAATTGCCATTGATCATTTTTACCTCTTACTATTATTTTTCTTCTTAAAAAATTTTTTATAATTGGTTTAAAAGAAGTATAAGTTCTTGTATTTTGTAAAAAAGTTTTAACATCATTTAAAGTTATATTTTCATTAACACGTTTTGCAGCTTTATATAACTTATTAATAGAAGAAAATGAAGAAGGATGCCTAGAATTAAAATAAATAGATATAAGTACATTTAACTTATCTCTTTAATTCATTGCCATTTTAAATACACATCTACCTTTACATTCTAATCTTATCTTAAGCAAAATTATTTATAATATTACATTGTTTATTTTCAAGCTAAACTAATTTATACTATTCATTAAGCTTAACTAATTTATACTATTCAACTGTCATTTACCCTAAATTACAACGTCTATCTTCTAAGCTGTGCAAAGTCGGGACTCCAAACATATGCACAAGCAATACAATAAACGCCATAAAAAAAGATAAATATTGACATGTATTATACATATTTACACTTTGCTTCGGTTATCCAAGAAGCAAAACACCTCCACAAAAAAACGAACATGAAACATTTATTTCATGTGCATTCATTATAATATATAATATAATAATATAATATAACTACTTATTGAATTATATTAAAAAAATTCTTTCCTTTTTTGTCATTTCTTATAACCATTAATGGAATTAATCCATATACCATTGCATCCTTATTTTGTTGATTTTTAGCATTTAAATTTTTTTGCTTCACAAATGTAGTTTCTTCATTCTTCATATTAAAAGCATTTTCAATATTTTTTTTAGCTCTACCTCCTGTAACCTTCTTTTTCTTTGCTACAGTTTCTCCATTTTCATTATTCTTAGCTACAGTTTCCTCATCCTGATTTACCTCATTTTGATTTTGAATTTCCTTTTTCTTATACTTTCTCTTAGCTTTTTTTGAAATGTCTTCAACTTTCTTAGTTATATCTTCTTCACTTTCTTCATCAACCTCATTATTTTGAATTTCCTTCTTCTTAAACTTTCTCTTAGCCTTTTTTGGAATATCTTCATCAACTTTCTTAGTTATATCTTCTTCACTTTCATCAAACTTTGAAAACAGTTGCACTGTTGCATCACTTTCTTGATCACTTTCTTCATTTAAAGACTTCTTTTCACTCTGTTTTATTAAATTTTTTTCCTTTTCCTTTATATATTTCTTTTGGCACGAATTGCATCTATTTAAGTCTAATTGAAAATATCTAGGATGGTCATAAGGCTTATGACATCTTATGCACTCCTTAAAAAGACTATCTTCACAAGAAATACAGTACTTCTTACCCTGAACCAAAGATTCCTCACTACCACAATAAAAACACACCTCCATCTTAAAAATTTCTGTTTAAATATTTATAAAATGTAAACTTACATTAATGCTCACCTTTAGGCTTGCTTAAATCCCAAAAATTTAGCTAATCACAAGCTAGTTTTGCTGCAATACTATTCTATTAAGCTTAATATATATCTACCTAATCATTTAAAAACTTATACTTTGCATATCTTCTTCGCTAGAAACTCCAATTTTTTCCAACTCTGTATTCTGTTTTTTAGCTTGTTTCTTACTTTTCTTCTTTTCCTCTATTTCACTGTCCTCATCAGTTGAAAAATCATTTAATTTTTTCTGTTTCTTCTGCTTTCTTGCCTCATGATCTAATTTCTTTAGTCTTCTAGCTATTTTCCTCTTTAACCCAAACAACTCACCTAACTCGTCCTTAGTTACTGTAAAACTTTTATTATCTTTCAACAAATCACTGAAATGAACATATACTTCTGCTTTAAATATTGTTAAATCTAGTCTTTTCTTTCTTCCAAAAGACAAAACATAACGTGATATTGTTTCCTCCTTTGAAGCCATAATTAATTCTATATTTAATAAACAAACTAATAACTACTATAAAATTACTATTTACCTACTATAAAATCACTAATCACAGGAATATTTCCTATGCTTTCCTTTGAACTTTACATAATGTTTTATCTTCCTCTTCTTTTACTCTTTTTTTAGACCTTAACTTATAATTTCCATATGCTAAAGAGTGCACTCCATCTGAACAAAGCCAACGTTTATCTTCAAAAGGCGATAAAGCTAACTTTGTTTCTTTTAAAGTAAACACATCGTGCTTATAACTGCGTATACAGTGAAAGGTAGCAAAAGATTCAGATGCTTCTTTTAAAACTTGTTTAAATTCTGAATGTAAAAGCTTGTCTACACAACTCCTTCTAATTCCTTTAACTCTTTTTATATTCTTTCCTGAATTTAACAGAAAAGAATACATTTTAGGTCTTAAACCAACAAATTCCTTAATTTCTACTCCAGCTGTTTCATCTTTAAATTTACCTAACACTTTTCTATTTTTTAAAGAATATAATAAATTATTTGTTTCTAAATTTGAAAAATCAAAATAATCCCTAATATCATAAAGTAATCTATAAAAATGTTTATGATCTATATAATATATTAGTGAATCAGTATCAGTATAAAGAAGCTGAACAGATTTTAAACCAAATGTTTTTAAAATGACATTATAATGAAAATTGAACATATGCATTTTCGATAAATCTAATATTGTAAAACCAATATAAATAGGTTTATTCAATTCTACTATATTTTTCTTATACTGTATCCCAACAAAATTTGAATTAAAAATATGTAAAGAATGAAAAAGAGGCTTTTTAATCATAGAGGCACATGACTTTTGATTTGTTGTTAATACCATTTTAATTCTTCTTTTTACATTTTCCATACATTTGCCAAACGTAGAGTTATTCATAAGTTTAAAAAATTCCCTATCAAAATCTGAAGTAGCCTCTTTCCGCTTTTGGTTATTAAAATCAATATATGGTTTCATCCAACATGACTGAGAAAAGGATACTATCCTAAAAATTTTAGAAATTTTTAAACCTAAACTTAAATACAATTTTAAATTCCTATAATGTATAATGTACTTTTCCTTTTGACATAAAGTTGAAATTAATTTCATACAGCTTTTAGTATAGCGTTTACCTAAACCTTCCAAAATATTTTTAGCATATGGTGACAATTGAAAAAAATTCACTGCAAGCTTTTCAGGAGCCAAAGGAAGCATATTATGAAAATCATGTAAATAATCAGGATACTCTAAAGTTACCTCTAAAATATATCCTATAGGAGCATCATCAAGAACTTTAGTTACATCAAAACTATCATATTTACTCGGATCAACCCAAGCAAAATTTTTGTAAGGTAAAGGTTGTACCATAGCAAATCCATATAAATTATTACAATCATAATAAACTATATGCTCAGTTTCTTTTCTCACTTTTGCAAATCTTTGAACTACATTTGTCATACCTCCTCGAATACCATCTTCAAAAAAATTAAACATGTCAATATCATTAATTAAATCAAACTTAACCTTTGTAAACTTCATCATAGCATCATAACTCAAAGATGGAGCTGTTAAATATTTAGCTGGATCTAATCCATAAAAATCTAATGACTTTTCCCTAAATGATTCAAAAACATCAGCTAATAGTAATACATCTATTTTTAAATATTGTCTTAAATAATCTTTTATATTCTTACACTTTAAAATTTTAAACATTTTAATTGCATGATCATAATCTAAAGAAGAAATACTTTGATTAGTTAAACTATTAAAAAATGCCTCACGACAAGGTAATTCCTTCTCATCCAGCCTTTCCCACGAATCTATATAGTCATAGCACATAACTCCCTTTCTTATAACATATGGTAACATCTTTTCCTTAAAATGCTTTTTAGTTTCTTTTAAATCTAATGTATCTTTTTTAACTAATAATTCAGCAAAATTAGATAATGAATTTGGAAGAAACTGAAAAGAATCAATAAAAACAAAATTATCTAAAAACATAGCTAAAAACTTTTCTGATGAACGCGGAATAACTTGAACATTAAGTTGTTTTAAATACTTGTACATATTTTTAACAATAAAACGTAAATCATAGTTCATAGCATTATGCATAACAATAGGAATTTTAAAATTTGTAAATTTCAATGCACTACATACTAAATTACATCTATTACAAGCATAATTAACATCTCTACCTTTTCCTTCCCTACCTAAATGCTCATGATCTACAACTCTTTTAATTCCTAAATTAGCAAAAGAAACTCCGCAAAGATAACAAGCTTTTTGCTTAGCGAGATGTAAAATATCCTGTGAATTTAAAGTTAAAGGTTTTCTATCATTTTCAAAAATACAAGATATCTCTGCACGCACTTGATAAATATATCCAAAAAAGTTTTTAAGAACATTAGGACCAATATAAAGAAAAGGTGGTTTAGAATACTTACTATACTTTGATAAAAATAAAATACCTACTGCATTTAATTCATGTCTTGTTTTCATAATAGACTTACCTTTTAACTTATTTACATTTTTATTTAATGTTTCAAAATCAGCATAAATAATAAAATGATTTTTTATTTGTCGTGAAAGATTTCGAAACATTTCTTTTTCACCTATTAAAGGAAGCTTATAAGTTTGTCCAGTATAAACTTTATTTGTACAATTTGCTTTACTATGAAGTTGTAAACCAACTTTATCTCTAAATGAAATTAAACATTTATTACAAAAATACCTTGTTTTTTTCCAATAAAATGGTGTTATGAATGAATTAATATTTCGAATTAACATATAATGATTTTTGTACAAAAGTAAATTAATATGTTTGCGATGTTTATCATCAAAGCTTGTTGAAATATACATTGGATACGGTAAATATTTATTATTATTTACAAATCCCATTTCATTTTGACTAAATAACCCAAAAACATTTATCGTTAAATTATTATTTTTCTCAAAATTTGGAATCTCACTTATTTTAGTTGGAAAAGAAAGACCCTTTAAATTTAAAGAACTTACTAAACCTAAATAAGATGTAAATCTATTAGGATTTACACACTTTTTAAAAGCAGCTAACACAGAATACAAAAAGCACTTGTCATCAGAACATCGTATATTAAGAATAGAATGTTTATTAGGAATTGGTAATGAAACAGATGCACACCCTCCAAAAGGATTACATTTATAAACTGATAAACGTAAAACATTAATTTGTTTTAAAAACCAACCTGAACCCATCTGAATAAACCCATCAAAAAATGCTAAAAGTATTCTTATAGCTTGTATCATTTTTTCTTTTACAGATAAAAATGTTAAAACTTGAGTCATATTGCTTTGAAACCAAGGTTTAATTTCATAATACCTTGATGTATCCAATTTATATTTACCTAATACAACATTAAGACTAATTTGAAATTTTATGCCACCATGCCTCAATAAACCTTTCTTAATTTTTTCTAGTAAAACTTTAAACTTGCGTTGAAAAAATAATTCTATATCTATAGCACGCTGAAAAGGAACTATATCATAACTTCTTAACAGTTTACCAAAAGCTTTTCTTTTCTTTATTTCATTCATTTTATTTTTTTATCTATTTAATCTTCTAAAACGCAAAATTAACTCAACAATTCCATATTCAAATTTAACAAGCTGTCCATCATCAGTTTTAATTTGTATTTCTATATCCTGCAACCTATCATAAGCTAATTTCTTATACAATGGATGGGAATAAGTGTGCTTAATATGTTCACCAAATACTCCACTAGCCCTAACAGTTCTAAGTAATTTTGTTTGAATGTTACCTACATACTCATAATCAACAATATTAGAATAAATGTATATATTTGAAGTGTCTGTTGGAAAAACTGGAACTCCATTTCCTACATAATCTTTTCCATATTGTGGTTGAAAAAGCTCATTATATGGTCCCTTCCTATTAAGAGATATTACATCATTAAAACCTTTTATTAAAATTTCTTCATCCCTTATTGGATTTCCTTCAGAATCTAATTCATTTTCAGTAGAAGGTGGCTTTTTCAATAAAGGTGGTCCTCTAAACTCAATAAAATTTGTAAATGTTTTCTCACCATTAACAGTAACTCTTGAAGTATACTTTTTAATTCCTTCACAATTATTTAAGCGTAAAACCGTAGCAATATATTCAGACAAAATAACTACATCTCCTGTACCTACATATAAAGTACAAATTAAATTTTGATTATCAATATAAAGTTTAGTATATCTTTTATAATTTTTATAAGTAGGTTGAGCTTCATTTACTTCCATTTTTAATTTAGCAAATTTTTCATTCATTTCACTTATCATATCCTTAATTTCATAATTTCCAAACTTTAAAGCAAATACCTTATTTACTTTTTTTATAGAATTAGGAACAACTTCATCTAATGAATTAATTTGTTCTACTGTTTGGTCTTTTAAATCAAAAATATCTCGCACAATTACATAAGTTCTAGATTGCTCTGGATGCTCTGGTACATTATACCACGATTTCAAAAAATCAATCTCCAATAAGGCTACTTCCCAGTAACCTTTACATTCACGTGTAGCTGGTATTTCAGTATAAAAATGACTTGTCTTATTTTCTCTTACTGAATGTGGTACATTTGAAACTACTGTATAATTGAATGATTCTAGTTCTTCGTTCTGCAACATTTTAAATATTTATTAAAACAAATCTATAAAATCTAATATCAATCCTAATCACATCACAATTTAATCACTTTGCCTCATCAGTCTTCCTTTTGAACTTTCACATTTCGCATTAATTTTGAAGAAGAATATGTTCTTATGTGTTTAGGATAATCTCTCATATGCATAAGAAAATCTTCTAAACACCTTTTCCTCGAAGCTGTTTCTATTTGGGGTAATGCATTTCGCCAAGGAGTTCTACAGCAGGGACAATAAACCTGCAAATCAAAACTAGAAGAAATAAAATGTTCATAACATCTTGAAATATGAATAGGTCTTTTACAACACTTTAAAAAAACTGTATTATCTGAACCTTTATAATTAAAAATAATTCGTGAATGGCATTGAGCACAAGGTAATGTAAAAAAAGAAAAAAGTAACCTACGACACCGCCTAGTATCTCTTAACTTTTTAGCTAACAACCTCATTGAACAATTAGGACTACTATTATTATTAATTTCCCATAAATGTCCTAAATCAATCACATCATCTACTGACATATACAAATACGATGCTACTGAATCCAAAACTACCTTTGTGAAACAATCTTTTAAACCATAAAAATAAATTGACTTTCTTAAAACTTCAATTATTTTTTTATCATTTTCCCACATGGATAAATAAATAAAATCTAAAACAATATCACATTGAAAATACGATGAAAAAAATAAAAGACTCGCGCAAGAAAAATATTTCAACTTTAAAAAACATGCATCATCTGTAAGTTCTTCACTTAATATTTCTATTAATTGTAAACACTCATCTTCAGATAAAAATTCTTGGCTAGGAATTTCAATTAACAAAGGTAAATTTAACTTACCAAAATAAAATGACACTAAAGCACAAAAATACAAGCTCCTTTTCATCAAGCGAGCAAAACTTTTTGAACAAGCAGTATCCATTTCAAATACTTACTTTTATCAACTTGAAATTCCTAAATAAATATATAATAAATTTAATCAGGATGATACTTTTTTAATATTACTAAAGAAGATCTCAAAGGAACTGGTGTAAATATATGATTCTTAGGATCATAATTAGAATGCTTAACCAAAATATGTAAACGCAATAAACTTAAAGATATAAACTCTTTCTTACAATATGAACATTCTAATTTTTTTTTTTTGGTCCTCGCTTATCTTTTGTAGCCTTAACTAAAGCTTGAGCACAATGAACAGGACAACACAAGCAATTCTCAATATTTCCTGGCAGTAAGTTATTTTGAAGAACTAAGGCGTGTTTTTTCAACCTTTCAGTTATTTCTACAAACTTATCTATATTACATTCTATCTTATTAAAATTATCAGAATACAAATCAGAATATGGTGAAAAATCCTGTAAATGTTTTCCTGTTTCTGAAACATTTACCATAACATCTTTTTTCTGAGATTTCTTATGAAATTTCATATCATTATTAGATTGCTGTAATTTGTTTAGTTCGCCCATAAAATCATCTCTTTTTTCAAGCTCTAATTCTGATTCCAATTTCTTAGCTTTATCATCATAATCATCATTTTCACTTTCTGATAGTGACAAATCTCGAGCCAAAGATGAATCACTATCATTAACCTTTTCTTTAGTTACAGCTTTCTCAAAATTTTCAACTCTTGCTTTTTTCTTAGTATGAAAACCTAAAGATTTCGTACAAGTACTTTTTTGACCATGTATTTGTTTTTTACAATCTGAATCTGAATCTGAAGTAGAAGATAAAAACTCAGCACTTTTATATTCATGCTTACGCTTTTTGCTTTTCACTTTATGTTTTGGAAACTCAATTAATGAATTATATTTTGACATATGATAATCTAAAGCTACTTCTATAAAAGCATTTTCTACTTTACTCCATTGAATAACAAAAGGTGAACCTATACGAAACAATTCTGTACAACATGTAAAATTAAATGATCGAGAATCACTTCGATAAACAGTTATATTTATTCTAAGAATATCAACAAGACACTGAATAATTGAACTTTGTGAAGAACGCAAGTCCAGCTTAATAGTTTCATCTTCACTAGATAAAATTCTAAAGGCTAAATTTCTCGTTATATCTTGATTTCTTAAAGCAGACAAAAGTTCAACCTTTAATTCTTCTTTAAGAATATTTATTTTTTTCCTTTCATTCTCACATTCTGTTAAAAGTTGAAAACAAAAACTAAAAAAATGTGAATTATCTGTCCGAACTTTATTCCAAAATAATTTATTTTCTTCATTATGTCTTAAAAGAAATTCTATAATTAACAAAAGTAACCTATCTAACACTCCGGCGGCCATAAATGTAAATTATTTAAATAACACAATCTCAAACTATCACAAACTCTTTTAAAATCTAAAACATTATCAGTTAAACAACTTCCTTTATAAGAATATAAAAACGTGAAAATACATTTACTTTTACCTTTAATTTTGATACGTAAACTTGAAAAATATGAACTATTATTTACATAAGGCAACCATATAGATTCACTAGAATTAGATTCTTTAATTTCAAATTCATATTCTTTTTCAAAACAATCTGCAATTTTTATACAAAAAACCTTAAAATCCGGTGTTGTTTTAAATACAAGTTGAAAGGTAATTTGAATGTTCTTTGGAGTTATATTTACACTAACTATTTCCTGTTCACAAAAGTCCCTAATATACTCATAAACTTCTAAAGCTATTATCTTAATATTTGGTAATAAACTTGAAAAATTTCTTCTTAAATAAATTGAACAAAATCCATTACGTGTAATCTTCAAAGTATACAATTTATTTTTACAAGTTAATGATCCTCTATATAAAAAACTATTCTTTATACTTTTATAAATATACGGAATATCAAAATGAATATTTGGAGTAAAATTTAAACCAAAAATAACCAAGTTTACACTATAATCTACTTGCATTAATATATACTATCGATACTTGTAACCCAATCTAAAGGAGGCGTGTTTCATTACAATAAGATAAATCTGAGCTATATTTATTAAAAATTCTGAATAACCCAATAAAAAATCAGAAGACATTGTTAAATAAAAATCTGGTTTAGCTTTGCAATACTCGCAAATTTTAGCACTTAAATTATGAATTTCATGTCTTGTAATAATTTGATTTAAATTAAAAAACAGTTTATATGCTTTCTTGTATCGAAAATTAACCAATATTAACTGACAATCTATACATGAACAAACTAATTTACAAAATTTCTTATTAATTGTATCGTACCTATATCTATAAAAATAAAACACACGTCTCATACCTACCAATGTATATAAGTTCAAAAATCAAAAATTTCTAATACTTGTTCTATTTTAACACGAAAACCAACATGATGCCGAATCAACAAAACAAACGTTGTTGTATTTGCAACTTCATCAAATTGCCTAGATTCCTCTTCCTCAAAATTAGTAATATCTTTTTTCAAAATACCAGGAATCTCTAACTGATCTACATCTTCTGGTGTTAATTTAGGAAATTTATTCAAAATAAATGTCAAAACTAATCTTTTTAAACTTAATTTAAAAAGAAATCTATTCAATTCCTGTACTAATTCTGTGATTTGTTCTATTTTAGAAAAATCTATTAATGTACCATTAGGACATGCAGCAATAAGCTTACCTATATTTTCACCTTCCTTTAATACTTTATTTATAACTAAACAAAAGTAACAAGAACAATAAGGCTCATAAACACTTTTCTCAAAATGTATAACAATCATTTGTAAACTAACCTTAAGCCTCAAAAACAATCTTTAATCCTCTGTACACCTACCTCCTAAGCAAAAGCAAACACCAAATATAACAATCATAAGCTTATTTAAGCACAAAGCTTCATGCATATTCAAATAAACTTACCTTAAACGCCTTATATATCTTAAAAATAAACATTAACACAAATATATAAATTTAACCCATATCATAACTTAACCACAATATACTACTTGAACATATCTATGACACATTTTGCCAAGGCTGTTTCTCTAAAGTACCAGAATTATCACAGTGCAATTGATGCACAATGCTCCATCACCACAACACTGTAGCTATGCTGAAATAAGGTAATTTTGCGCAACTTGCCCTTTTTAGAAGCATTGCTTGACTAAGCGGCAAAATCTCTTCTTTCCGATCCTGTCATTAAAATCCACCGATAAACAGCGCCGCTGCGCCACCTAACGTATTGCCTATAAAAACGTAGGTGGCGACGCCTGCGGTCACATATATGAAGTGCGTAAGCGGTCAGAAAACAAATAACGCGATACGACAATACCTAAGTTATCTAAGCGTCTAAACATCAATCCACCAGAGGGCATTAGCTACCTATTGTAATAAGACATGAACAGTGTTGTCATTCACTGGGGAACCCTCACTACATTACCCAAACTAAGCCTAAAGGCCTAACGTCACACTGTTCATCTCTACTACAGGTGTTAACAGCGTCTTTAGACATCTGTCTAAACTTAGGCAAAAAACCAATATAATCTAAATTGGTTAACACCAAACACAGGCGAGAAGGTACTTAATGAAAAATCTATAAATTCAAGCATAAAAAAGACCCCACCCTAGTATGTCTCAAATCTAGTCAAAACATTAATCAAATAACGCCCAGCGTAAAAGCTAATCAGCGTAAAAGCTAAGTCTCTATTCTGTCTACAGTTAATGCTTAGCCACCAGAGGGAACCTTCCAGCACATGTCTATAGTTGATGCCTAGCCACCAGAGGGAACCTCTCAACACAAATTATTTAGTACCAAGTGAACCTCAGACAAGTTTATCTACTCCAAGCCAAGCCTACATAAAAATACTTGATAAGTGTGGACTAAGTTACAGCCCGTAATCAATGGAAACTATTTCTTACATTAATGCCCTTAAACTTATTGATAAATCTAAATCTAGAACACGCCGACCAACACTCACTTCATCTCTAAAGTAAATCAAATGCGCAGAACCATCATGTCGACCAAACTAGTATTCCTGCTTCTCTTCCTAACCATTTTGACGAAAACTCTAGGTTGTTCTGTCAGAAACGACTGCTCCTTAACCGACAACTTGGACACGCTTATCTGCTACTGTTTACCGACAACTTTCACACACATAACGCTAAGAACTACGCAAATCTTTCTAATTTCCCCCGCCGCATCACAGCAACAATTCATCAAATACGACATAGATGTCTTCCCATTCCTTGCAGTTATCAAAACAAGTGGAATTACATTTCAATGCGAAGCAGGAAAATGCATGTAAGTATAGGCTTAACTCACTTAATATTAACAGTATAAAATTATTCAAATATAATACCTTCTAAGTTTCTTAAATTTTAGCTTAACAAGTTTCTTAAATTCTGAACATTATATAAATACCTTTCATATCCAAAGTTTTCTAATCTTTTGAATTTAAGAATAAATTCTAAACATTAATTTTTATTCAGATTAAAAGCAACAGAAAAACCAACTTCTATGAAACCAACATCTTCATTTCCAAATACCATGTAAGTTATTAGTCTTAAGTGCACTCTAAACCTAAAAATAAAACAGCATGCTTCCTCCTAACATTCCTATATGACAAACTAAGTTAAACATCATAGTTACGTAAAAGTCACTCATGCTAACTGTAAAAGCAGTAACGTCGTCTAACTTCTACCTTAAACAATATTCACTTTACACCAACCTAACCATATTAACCTAACTAATCGTAATTTTTATTTAGCTCAGCAATTGAACCAACTGATGCCTTGAAGACAACTATTGCCCTATTTGATTTAACTACAACTGACGCATTGACGACTCAAACTAATGATTTAAGTTCAACCACTACATCTATGAAACCAGCATCTTCATTTCCAAATACCATGTAAGTTATTAGTCTTAAATGCACTCTAAACCTAAAAAAATAAACTGCATGCTTCCTCCTAACATTCCTATATGACAAACGTAAGTTAAACCTCCTTTTAATATTAAACATCATAGTCTTCGTGAAAGTCACATGCTAACTGCAAAAGCAGTGGCGACATCTAACTTCTACCTTAAACAATATTCACTTTGCACCGTCCTAACTATATTAACCAAACTAATCGTAATTTTTTTATTTAGCTCAGCAATTGAAACAACTGATGCCTTGAAGACAACTAATGCCCTATTTGATTTAACTGAAACAAAAACAACTCACGATTTCACTGACGCATTAAAGACTCAAACTAATGATTTAAGTACAACCACTACATCTATGAAACCAGCATCTTCATTTCCAAATACCATGTAAGTTATTGGTCTTAAAATGCACTCTAAACCTAAAAATAAAACAGCATGCTTCCTCCTAACATTCCTATATGGTAAACTAAGTTGAACCTTTTAATATTAAACAAAGCAACAAACATCATAGTTACGTAAAAGTCACTCATGCTAACTGCTTAAGTTTCATTTAAAACTACTAATATCTTTAACAACAAATCTAGCATTATATCCATCCTAACTTCTAACAAAAATATTAATCTATATGTAATTTATTATTTATAAAATACTTTATACTTTCAGCTCACCCAAAACTTCAACAAGTCTGTCACAAGCCTCTACACCTATTACTTCAAGCCAGCCACGTACTTCAAGTTGGTCCATGTAAATATATAATTTATAATCCCTATTCAGCCTATCATAATTTAAAACTACTAATATCTTTAACAACAAATCTAGCAACATATGTTTTAATAGCTTTATCTAAACTAATATTTATAATCCCTATTCAGCCTATCACAATTTAATACCAGTCACCAATCTATTAGTCTGGTAATCTCAATACAATATCTACAAACTGAGAAATTTTCTAAGTCCAAATCTCACAATTGCTCTGAAACTATTCAACTATCAAACTTATTCATCTAAAGAACATTTCTACAACACAAGTAACTAAAACAAACTCTAAGTCCACTAATCTTAAGAGATTTAATTCCACCGTGGATGGATAAACCTTTTCATATTTTCTGTAGTAAAATTCTAGAGCCCTTCTCACAAGAAAATAAGTCAAAGATACTAGAAAGGAATTCTGTGAAAAGTCACCCAACTCAGAAACTTTACCAGTCACCAATCTATAAGTCTGGTAATCTCAATGCAATATCTATAAACTAAGAAATTTTCTAAGTCCTCTAAGTCTCATGAATGCTCTGAAACTAGTCAACTATTAGACTTATTCATCTGAAGAACATTTCTACAACACAAGTAACTCAAACAAACTCTAAGTCCACTAATTTCAAGAGATTTATAAAACTACTAATATCTTTAACAACAAATCTAGCATCATATCCAACCTAACTTCTAACAAAAGTTTTATAAAATATTAATCTGTATGTAATTTATTATTTGCAAAATACTTTATACTTTCAGCTCACCCAAAACTTCAAGTCTATCGCAAGCCTCCACACCTATTACTTCAAATCGGCTACAAACTTCTACTACCTCCACACCTATCAGTACTTCAAGTCTACCGCAAACCTCTACTACCTCCACACCTATCAGTACTTTAAGTCTGTCGCAAACCTCTATCAGTACTTCAAGCCAACCGCATCCTACAAGTCTAGCGCAAACCTCTACATTTATCAGTTCAAGCCAACCACAAGTCACTATACCTATAAATACAACATTTTCAAATGAACCAAAAACACCTAACGCATCTTTCGCATCTACACCTAAACCTATTGACAAATCAACTCCAAAAAATATCGTACCAGTAGCTGATATTATAGCAGGAATCTTATCTTTCTTAGTTCTTTTTGGTATTATATTAACATCTTTTATTCTTTATAAACTTTTCAGAAAAACTTGGCAAAACAAATTTGAACAATATAGAATTCGATCTATTCAGCGAACCACACTTCATATGAGATCTCGATTTAATATTAATGTTAATGTTAATGAAGCACAAGCACCTTCTGAATACACTAGCAGTTTCAATTCTCTAAACTCTGAAAGCTTTGAATCTATTAGCGTAGTACAAGAAGAAATTGAAATGACTACTTTTAAAACTTTTTCTTCTCCCTCACCTTCTCCTCCCTCACCTTCTCCTACTCCCTCACCTCCTATTAACTTGTAAAATAAAACCCTTAGCACTTTAACAATATCCACTAGAACCAAACCCCTTACAACCACGATCAGTTTTGCTTAACTCTTGTACTTCATAAACACTGGCATTTGAATAACGCTCTAAAATAATTTGAGCAATCCTATCACCAGCCTTAATAAGAAAATCTAAATTTCCAAAGTTATACAAAATAATACTAACATTTCCTCTATAATCTTCATCAATAACTCCTGCTCCAACTTCAATAGAATAATATTTAGAAAGACAAGATCTAGATGCTATTCTTCCATAACATTTTTCAGGAAACTCAAACTGTAAATCTGTTTTAATTTCAAGTTTTTTTCCTGCTGGTAAAATATAATCATAAGCACTATACAAATCTAATCCTGCTGAAAATAATGAACTTCTCTTTGGAAGATTAGCCTTTTCAGAAAGCCTAACAACATAAACCTTATCATGCGACATCTTAATTATGCTCCTTTAACACCACAGACTTATTCAAACTATTCTGAAAAATACATATACAAACTCGAATAGGTTTCAAATTATTATCCCTTTCTATACTTTGCACCTGAAAATACTTAGACCTGACAAAAAAATCATAATAAGCTAAATATTGAGAATTAACTGAAACATTTTTAAAATTTGAACTTTCAGAAACATTTTTAAAATTTGAACTTTCAGAACATATTATATCACAATACACGTATTGTTTCATATTTCTAAAAATACACTTACCTGTTCGGTACCACACTAAATACAATACAATTCAATATTTCTCACAAATAAATAAATAAGTACACTTACCTGTTTATAATGTGCCTGTGATGAATGACGCCAAGCTTGATCTTGAAGCTCTAAGTCGCAAAACTATAAAGCTGAAATTTCAACAAAAGCAAAAGCAACAACCAACAATCACCTAACTAAAATTATCTTAAGTAAAACAGACCAAAAATAATTTCAACTAGCGCTTAACGCTAGCTAAAATCAAAACGTCAATCTCCACAAACCAAGAAAGCAATTTCCAGCCACCTCTAAAAACGTCAATCTCCAAACCAAGAAAGCAATTTCCAACCACCTCTAGAAACGTCAATCTCCACAACCACCTCCGAAAATATCAATCTCCACAAACTTGCACTTACGCCTAACAAAGCACGCACTTGCGCCCAACGCGGGCCCAACGGCGCTCTTTACCACACTACAATTAACCACACCAAAGAAATGCGCGCAAAAGATCAACACAAAGCTTTTATACCCTCTTTATTAGTCTCAGCCAATCACAAGACAATAACATTATGTTATGATTGTGAAAGTATTTAAGGTGCTTATAGGTTTTCATTTTTAATAATAAACCAAAATAGTATACGTTTATATTATAAAACGCGCGCATTAACTTAAACTATCTTTTCTCACTACATTTATATAAACAAAACGAAAATATATAAAATTGAATATCTAATAATTTGCTAATTTATAAAGTCGTTTCAAACTTTTATCCCTTCAGTACCTCCTCGTACAAAGCAAAAATACCCACATGGAAACGAGACACAACATCCAGAACCTTCCATGTAAGGTACTGAAAGGGAATACATAAACTTTCTCTCACTCTTAATTTAATATAATCATTTAAACTTTAAACATTGAAGCATATTTATTATAAAACAAACTTTCATTTTAAAATATTTCAAAAATGTCTTAGCAAACTCTTAAAAATCAATAAACATACATACATATATATCTCAAAACCCCTCCTCGTACCTCTACCAAGAAGGTATGTTACCACACAAGAAGAAATAATTAACTATCATATTTAGACTTACCATTAGACCTCAACAGCTTATCAGCTACCCAAATTTATATATATATCCAAGCTACAATTTTAGTATGTTCACAGCTTATCAGCTACCCAAATTTATATATCCAAGCTACAATTTTAGTATATTCGCATCACTTTGTTTAGTTCAATGTATTTACAATATTCAGCTAACCAATTTATATAAAAGCTACAATTTTAATGTGTTCACAACACTTTATTGTTTAAGCAAAATGTATTTACATTTATTCAAGTTTGCTGTTTATTTACCTTTAAAAATGAACCTTAATGTACATGTACTAACCATTCTTAATATGTTTATACAATTCTTAGCCAAATGCTTTCAATTATTAATGCATTATAAAGTGGTTGTTTTCACTAAAGTCAAATATAATAACTGACAAGTGCTATAGCCCAAATTAAACCTTGTCAATTATTACACTTGCGCTTTAATATGCTACAAAACTGTATATATATATCTTAACGCTTTCTTATCTTCTCTGCAAATAAACCAATATAATCAAGCAAGTCGATTATGTTTATTCTTCCAAGCTATACGTACGCCCCAACTGCGTCACCAATATTATATAAATTACTCTAACCAATACACATACTGACACAAAAAAGATTACCTGGATCTGTGCCCAAACCATAAATATCAATTTCCTAGACCAACATACTGATTTCATAAGACTTGTGAAAGAACACTATTACTAGATTTATTACTAGATTTACAGCTTGATTTCATAAAACTTGTGAAAGAACACTATTACTAGATTTACAGCTATATCACACTAATCAAAAGTAAAATAAGCTAAAGCTATAATAAACACTGAAACAAATACTTTAATGTAACTTAAAAAAATTATTTCATATTCATAAACGCACAAAGCTACATTAACACTAGAATCACCTAGGTTAATGTACGTCTCAACCCTCGCGTCACTCCGCACAAAACTACATTAACACTAGCCTGGTAGCCAGCCCACTCGCGGGAGAGCGAGTATTGTTAGACCAGGCACGGAGGTCTAGATTCCTCGCAGACAGCGCGGCGTTATCTACCGGAGCGCCCTGCGTCGCTGTAAATCAAGTAAGCCGGTACAAAGTGTGTCCGCTCGGCGTTCTCTACCAGAGCGTCCTACGTACATAGACAAAATGTCCAAATTAGTGTGCTGTTGCATACGCACACACCGTTACAACGCGAAAAGGGTCTGCTCTGAAGTGCGCGTTTACTCCATACCGAGGCTTTTAACCGGGGTACATTAACACTAGAATCACCTAAAACCACGTCATGACCGCTAAGCTAATCTCAAAAACTATGTTCATTCTCCAAAAGTCGAAAAATTTCAAGATTAGCTCAACGACCACTCTGCAACACAACACTCTTACAACAAACTTGCAAAAAGACAGCATTCTGCATGTAGATACGCACAACCGGTTTTCATACCACGATATCGTACCAAATTAAATAATTGTAAAATGCAAAATTCTTAACCTGTGTTTATTTCATAATTAGGCGTCAAGCAATAGCCTCGTAAAGTATCTAAGAAATAGGAGTTGTAAATATCAAGACTGAGAATGTAAACAAACTTTCAAAAGTTACGACAATCCAATATGGAGGTCATGTACCATGTCTGCAAACACTATAAATCATCAAGGTTCAATTCGTTCCCACTAGAGAGAGACACAATATACAATAACTTCCCACCAGAGGGAAACCAAATGTAACAAATAAGTTAATGCCTAATATGTCTAGTAATAAATTCAATCACATCTAATCTCCTCATTTGCCTCAAAACTTTAAATAATTTATCTAAATTTAAATAACCATATTGTAATTGAAAAACCTTTAAAACTTCATAAGCACGATGAACTTTTGGTTCATATAAACCATAAAAAATATTATCTATTTCAGTTAAAGAAATAGACAAATAAATTCCTAAATTTCTCCAATCCATCACTAAACGCTCAGCCAACTGTAAAAATAAAACTTGAATAATATTATCAGATATATTTTTATCATTTTTGGGTATAAAACTTAAAACAATTTCAATCAAATCATAACGATACAAACTTGATAAAGCTGTAATTAACTCGTTCAAATAATCATTTTTATCCACTCGATCCCACCATAAATTTAACATTTGTAATATATTAGACTGTAACACAGTACTTTTATCTTTACCTCGAATTCTATGCAAATCTTTGCTCTCTAATTCTAAATATATTGCCAAACTTTCCCAATCACAATAAAGCAAATCTGCAATAGACTGCAATACTTCATCAGCAATAACCAATTTTTCAGCTGACATTTTCTTAAGCTTATTATCAATAATAACATATAAAAATATTTTCAACATTAATCACAAGAATATTTCTATTTCCAGTTCTAAAATTTGCAATTTGCAATTGTTTGACGTGAACTACCCCCCTAAAAATTATCGATGACGTGAACTCCCTCACTAAAAATGGTCGATGACGTGAACTCCCTCAAAACCTATACTACTGGCCCGCGGGGGCAGTCCGAGGATGCCCGGGCCGTATGCATTGACATTGGATTTTTTAAAGGTAAATACGGGTGACCACTGCAGCGCCACCTGGTGTGATTTTATTCTTATTATGGAATTTACTTGAAATTTCACTTAAACATGAGGTAGTACACAGGATCCACAAATGTACAAATGTGAATCAAAAAGAGCAAATTTTTTCAAAGAAAAAAGGAAACATTGAGTGCTAAAAAGGTGGATTTTCTCATTTTCCCCCCTTATTTTCAGGAAAAACATGAGATTTTCCATGCTGACCTAACAATTTTTTTTCACCTAAACTGCTCATTGTGACCCTACCAAGATATTAACAGCACTTAAAGTGAATGTCACGGTTATTTATTTTTGAATGTTGAAAAATGTACTTTTTGCCATAGGGCCCAATAGTAAGCCTTTAACCATCATAAGAGTTTCAGAAATTTCTCACGGTTTTTAAGAATTCATTCCTAACACCTGCATTTACCTTTAAAACTTTCGTAAATTCGACATGGCGACATCGCAATTTATTTAATTGGACATGCGACATAGTCATTAGGGACCCTTATCAAGGACCTCCCGGTCACGTTGAGGTCTCACGGAACTAAATGTGGCGCCATCTGTAGTGTCATATACCTTTCTGTCCCGAAGTGAAGGGGATGCCAGTCTCTGAGTGGCTGATAATGGGATAAGATAAAATGATAATGCAGAATTAGAATTCACATGATACCCCCTACTATTTCTGAGTTATTTAATAAAAAAAGATCCATGATATGGGGTGTTTGGTAAATGTCAGTGGGGTTTTAAAATGGGCGCTGTGCTCCATGAATTTGGTCGCTGCAAAACTGCTAAAATGAGGGTAGGTCAACATCTGGGACTGTTGCGAAAAATTTTCACAGTCAACCTACCCTCAAATTTTGATATTTTGTCTCCCAAAGAGGTCTCAATAGGTTACTGAGTGACTTTAAGGTGTTGCAATGTTTGGGATATTTTTTTTTTCAAGATATGCTATATTAAACTATACAGGAAAACATTTGGTTCCGTGAGACCTTGATCCCTGTGTTCCCGCCCCTCCGCTTCCCGCCCCTCCCCGCCCCTCCCCGTACCTAGGCTGGTCCCCGCCCCAATCCGCTACCGCTACAAGGATCTAGATTACCACGGGGAACCAGTGTACCCCGTACCCGGCGCAGTGCTCCCACCTGGCGGGCCACCGACAGACACGCCGCCTCTCACCAGGTGGCAGCACAGGCGGCCTCTTGATTGTGAGCTTCTGCTCGGAATCGTACAGGATGTTTTATTCAAACTCCTTGGCATGTTTCATAATATTTTTCTTGTTGCAAGCTGGAACCGTGGAGCAGAAGAAGCAGAGAAAATGTGCGTAAAGAATGTATTTCTAGATAGTCATTTACAGCAGTTGTCATGTCTTGAATTACTTTGTGGGCGATAATAGATGTATTTTCAATACAAATTCCCTATAGGTTTTCATTTGATGAGCAGTTAACTCTATGGAGTGCACTGGACTACTATATCTATGATAGTAGTCTAGTGTACATCACAACCTTTAAGTGAGGTTGATATACAATTATTTCTAGTTAGCTGTATAGCAGAAGCTAGTCATTGTATCTTTCAGTAGGCCTGCATTATGATTTCAATTGTATCAAATTTCCTGATAGTTACAACTTATATGTCATTTGAAAGCACATTTTCTCAGGATATATATTTTGAAGTTGAATTTCAAATGTTACAAATCATGTGTCACGTCACCCAGGTTCATTAGTTTTTTCATTCAATTTTTGACAATTTTCCAGGTGTGGATCCAGGGGGTCAAAGAGATCAGTTAATTATAATGGTTGAATATTGAGGTGTTTTTGTTTAAAGTTTGGAAAATAATGACAAATTTCCTCCCCAAAAAATCATATAGCATCATTTCAGGGTATCATTATACAAACATATTCCATACTAAATGTACATTATATAGCACATAACTTTATGCAACTATGCTGTAGGAGTTTAAATATCTTTTAAAAGTGTATGAAATTATATTCATTAAATAGTGAAAATTCATCTGCTATTGGATTCCTGCTCATTTTGCACAATTTCCTCTCACCAGTCTTTATAATAGAGCCACTGTATTTGTGTATCTATCTCCCTCAGCGTCGAAAGCCAAGTTCGCCTTCGGAGGAGCGTTGTACGTCCCATTGGATAAGAAGGCGGCCAACGAATCCCTCTTCATGGCAGTAGAGGTAGATCATCACAACTCCTTTAACAGATTCATCAAACTCACGCTTGAAAATAAACACAGCGCTCTAATTTATTATTATCAGACTAGGGCATGTCCAGCCAAATAGCGGTGCAAAATTGCCTGTCTGGTACCAGCCAGGTGTGAACAGGTGAGCTACCATGACTAGCGGCCACTGTGATCTCTGATCTGCATTTTCTCACACTGTTTCTATTTTGTAATATATTGAATGAACTTAAACGTGTATGAGCTGTTATTTCAAGTGTTATAACCATATTGTCTACAGTTTCAAGTTTCAAGTTTAATAACCACGTTTTGTCTTCAACTTTCAATGTATGCATGACTGACTTTTGAAAGGTATAGGTGTACACAGTGTAACACTGGCAAATAGCCGAATTCTTGATCTGACATTATTTTTCAGGCGTGTGGGAAATCTACATGTCCATGGCTTCTACATTATAGATACAAACTCATACACTCAAATTAAGAATTAATCAACATGATATTCCCCCCACCACGGATAGTTTATCTGCTGCATTGTACCTGCAGACTAGCCTAGATCAAGATGCATGCTGGGAAACATATAGACAAGACACATAATTTAAGCATAATTTTCATTAATCATGGCACTTTTTGTGGTTTTGCATTAGGCAAACAAAAAATTAAAAAAATTAGTTGTGTTCAGGTAACATAGGTCAAAAGTAATAGGGCAGGTAGGTCGATTTTTTCTTTTTTTTCTTTTTTTCTTTTTTACATAGCAAAGAGACCTGGCCAGTGTTAAAAATAAAAAAAAATATTCCAAATATCCCCCAAAAACATTTCTAGCATCTAAAATACATGCCCTGAGCATCTACATGTTGTTTTATGGGTTTCCATGCATTTTTAGATCAATTCTTTTGGATTTAGAAAAAAATAATTATAAATTTTCCACAATTATTTTAGGGTAGGGCCAAAAAATTAAGGTAGGTAGGGTTACCTGAGCACAACAATTTTTTATTTTTGGCCTTATGGAAAACTAGGATTGAGTATTTTTTCAATTTGTATCAATATAATTATACTTCATATTTCTAAGGTTGGTTTGAAAATATACATTAATTACAGATAGAAATATGGCAAATAGTTATATATTTTCTCTAGATTTATTACTGTATACTTTTTCTATATAGACGTTTTGTCTAGAAAAACGGCCAAATTTAACCTGCAGATACTTAAAATACTCAAAATCAGGTATCTGTAGTAGGGAGAATTCACACACTGAAAATGGGTATAAATTTAGAAGATTGTTGCAGAATATATGCTCCTCATAGTTATGGAGGACAAGAAATACAATTTTTGGTTATCCAAACAATTATTTGGTCTTGAAGGACTTCCAGACACCCAGACATATAATTTTGCATGTAGCAGTACAAAATATACATGGAATATTACTAAAATATAATTTCCTTCTTTTCCCACAAAGTTTGCGGTCAACCAGATGGTAAAAGACGGAGATGAAAGGTACAAGTTTGAGGTCATATCGTCCTCCGTATCTGTAAGTCAAAAACCTGATTCCTCTCTATCTCAATCTGCAATCTAAACTGTAGTTTCAACTTGTACCCTTTTATAAGAGTATCAAAGTCCATTCAAACTGTCTATATTATGCAATTAAAATGGAGCTGTTTATTATAAAATATCTGCCATAGATGGGGAGGGGTCCTACATCCCACTTCATATCTGAATAATCCTCATGTTCCATGTCGATTTCAGGAAATTACATGTATATGTTTTTCCTGTTAGAATATTTGTAAATCCTATTTCGTTTAATGCATTCATTGTTTTGTTCTACTTTAGAAATGCCATGGCTTTTTGGGGTTCTAATTCTATAATTATAATTGAAGTTACAGGACTGCAGTATTGAAAAATCATGTTTTTATCATTTTTTTCCAGAGGGTTTTGTACACACATGATGGGAAGACTCCGTTTGAGCTCCAAGTGTTAGACCCAGACACGGGCCAGCCGAGACTCGGGTCGCTGGTGTGGGGCATGAGGTATGACTTCGTGCTCTCCTACCCATCCAACAACCATAACATATCAACTACAACCACCCCCTCAGCCTTGCACTCCTTTGTCATCTTTCAGTATTGGGATGAACAGTTTTACATACTGCAGCACACCTATACAAATGATACTGAGCTTTCCCTGGAGCTTCCCGGAGTAAGATCTAGCAATACCGTGGGACTATCGGTCGGTGTCACACAGCATGCTGGTACAGTCTCAGAGAGTTCAAGTGCAGATACTAGAAATTTACCAGATCTGAATGAATTTGGGGGGAAAATGCACATGGATGGTGTCTCAGATTCAACCAAGCACAGAAGGAATGAGGGTTTACAAGAAAATGATTTTTGTGGAGGAAAAGCATCTTCTAGATGCTATGTTGTAGGTGTAGAAAACTGCCAATGTTTTTGTGAGATTAGACAGATAGACTTTAAGTTATGTAGAAATATCAATCTGAAAAGTACATTTATTGATTTGATTAAAAAGAGCTGTGATATGACTGATACAAATGGATTTAAAAGTGACCATCAAAACAAGGAAAAAGACGGCATAGCTGATTCTAGAATTCATGAACAAACTTTCCAAGAGGACATTCCAGTTTCCTTACATACTGTGACTACAAAAAACAGCACAGTGTCCTTAAAGATCCTAACTTTTAATATATGGAATGTCAATGTAGTATCTGGAGGGGAGTCGGAGTACAAAAAGCGGATTCATCACTTGGCTGCTTTGTGTCGCAAGGCTGATGCTGACATCATTGGTCTCCAGGAGGTGCGGTTCCAGGAGGGAAAGTGTGGTAAACTTGGACCGAACCAAATGAAACATCTAAGTGACATGCTCCCTGAGTACCAGTTCATCTTCCAGCCTGGGCAGGTTCAGAAGACGGAGTTGCCTAATTTGGTCATGGAGGGCGTTGCCTTCATGTCGCGACATCCTATTACGGCCCATCATAGCGTCTTCCTCAAGCAGGACCTTCGCGATCCCGCTGATGGCCACCAGAGGGTGCTACTTCATGCTGAGGTGCAACTCCCCCTGGTGGGAAAGGTGAGGACTAAATTGAGATACAGAGATACACATATAAGATACCTTTAGGTAATATTCTTAGGCCAACAAAAATAAATAGTTGTGTTTAGGTAGCATAGGTTGAAAAAAATAGGGTAGGCAGGTCGAAAGTTTTTTTTTTCCAATTTTATGTTTTTACTTACCAAAGAGACCTGGCCAGTGTTGAAAATAAAAAAATATTCCAAATATTCCCTTAAAACATTTTACGCTTGTTCTTTTATGGTTTTCCATGCATTTTTAGGTCAATTCTTTTGGATTTTGAAAAAAACAAATTTCCTTTAAAAAGGTTAGGGTAGGGCCAAAAAATAAGGGTAGGTAGGGTTACCTGAACACAACAATTTTTTATTTTTGGCCTTAGGGAAAGACTAATGTAATGAGATACCCACATGGATATAAGTCCTGAGGACAAAAAGCCCCCAAAATTGTACCTCATTATCAAGATTGATTTATGTTTTTTGTGTAACATTAGATAGGCAGCCACAGTGGTTTCTGTATAAGGTGGTATGTGTCATTCAAGATCACCCAGGGTCAGCAGATAAGTTTTCCCCATGGGGACCCGGGGTGGGGGTTCCTCAGGTAACTCCCTGGAAAGAATAGGTTCATAGCACCCACTTGCTGATCATGAAAGGATATAAAAGGTGACAAATGGGGAGAGTGTGCCCCCAACAGGGTCATCAAAGGCCAGGTATGTGATGTCCTGTCTATGGGACATTGTACATTAAAAGATCCCTTGCCACTCCTTAAAATAAAGTAATAAGGTAGTGATTTTGGTCGCTGGTTCCCCTAAATCATCTCAAAGATATCATCCCCCGAGCTGAAAAGCATAACCTTGTGCAGTGTGGAAACAGCCCCGAAGGGTTGGTCTAGACTTTAAACTACCACAACAAACCAACAGGGGTGGACAAGCATTTGTTGGCTCCTATTCGCCCCACGTATACAATTCCTTCAGCCAACTTTTATTTCAAGATGAGTCATTGTTTTGCCAAAACTCAAGATATATTTCCTGGTTCGGAGGCAAGGAATTGCTTCAATATGGGCAATTTCAGAGCATATTTTGGGTAGAATTCCTCAGACTGCATACACCATAAACTTCTTAAATCATTTTAGAGATCTCTAGCCACGTCTCACCTATTATAAATTCATTTTAGTCAATTAGCCATATGATATACAGAGATGCCATTAAACCTACATTTGTAGGATTTCCTACTTTTTGATGATTTTGGATTGCACAACCGATCTTTCCTACATCACTTAAATAATTGTTTCAGAGTATTTTTGTGTTAGTTTCAGGCTATTCAAGTACAAATTCAGTGTCTGATCTCTATTATCTTTTCTCCTGGTTCCTTCTGAAAAAGAAAGTAGGAGGACCGTTTACTACTTTCCTACCTTTTTCATCAGTTGAGAGTGGCATCTCTGGATATAATTGCATGTTATTTGATAGGTCTATACAAAGTAAAATTTTGATTTATATTCTTCCTTTGGCAGGTACATGTGTTGAACACGCACCTCTCGCTGAGTCACAAGGCGCGTGCGACCTCCGTGCTCCAGGCGTGGACGTACATGAAGACCCTCCCAGGGCCTGCCTTCCTAATGGGCGACTTCAACGCTGAGGCCCACAACATTGAAGTACAGTATGTTGATATTCATCATGGCACCCTCTGTCCTAATGGGGATTAAAATATCTTAACACATCTCTGATTGAATGATGTGATAAGATCTTTTACCTTCTTATGTGTTAAGATCAGGATTTTACCTTCTTATGTAGGATTTCCTATTTTTTAGTGAATTCGGATTACACAACAAATATTCCTTGCATGACTGTTATGTCTGTTTTAAGGGTATTTTTGTTTAGGTTTTAAGCTACTTAGGTATAAATTCAATGTTAGAACTCTACCCATTTAAGGTTGATTTCCTCATAGTGGCTTCTAGGAAAAAAGTCGGAAAAGGGTGTCCTACTTTTCCGTCAGTTGGTAGTGGCATCCCTGCTGAGGGTGTTAATGTATCATGAAACATTTGCTAAAGAACTTCTTACATTGACCTGCTAATTACTTGTAATTGTTGTCCTAGGTAAGGCACGAAACCAGGTTCCGCTGTGTTGAGGTGGCGAGGTTCTTTGAGTGGAACTTTTGCCTATAATTTTCATAATTCTAACCTAAATAGGGGGCTGGTGATGTTCTTTGAGTGGAAATATTTTCTTAGGGCTTTTACATTGAATTTTTGAAGGAATGTGGAACTTTTTCAAAAAATGTCCTCTAGTTACAGGCCTGTTAAAGTCTAACCTTTTCTCTTCTAAATCCAGGTTCCTCGATGGTCGGGCAGAGTTACGGGGTTCACGTACAACCGGTTTCCACGATGTGTGGAGGTTAAAGCATGGTCCCAATGACCCTGGCTTTACCTTCAACCCCTGTAAGGAGCTCTCTAAACGGGTAAGACCAGTAGATATTCAATGTAAGGATGGCCACTGAACAGGGGAATGAGGGATACGCCAAAAGCAAATCCAGGGTACCAACAGCCTAGGGAAATCAGGAAAAATGGCAAAAAGAATTCCCTGACAGGGAAATCACAGGGAATTCGCAATTTTTTTTCCGAAACACAGGGAATTTCATTTGGTCAGGTTATGAAATTCCTGATTCTCAAAATAGTAAGGATTTGACTTTTTGTTGGGTCAAAAAAAACTCTGCATGCAGAGGCTTGTAAATTTGAACAACTTGCTCAATATGACATAGGGAAAAAAGATTGAAGTTGCCACCCAGTATTGTGTATTCTAGAGAAAATAATGATTTTGGGGGAGACTTTAAGATGAAAAAAGACCAGAAAGGATAGTTTAAATATTGGAAAACCAATCCATAAATATCAGGATTTAAATGAGATTGAATCAGCATATACTCTGAGAACTGGTTTCCATGTACTACAAACATTATAGCCTTAGCACATCAAAACCAACTTGCAAACCATCTCATGTAGGTACACTGATTATTAGATACTCAGAAACCCTAATGTACGTGAAATTGCTTAATAGAAAATTAAAAAAATAAAAATAAATTCTACCACCATCATATTTGACTTTGTAATATTTGTTTTATCTCAGAATCAAAACTTAACTGCTTCTCCTTACAGATAGATCTGATCTTCATGAGGGATGATGAACTTGTCTCACTGTCTGATGTCTGGATTCTGGACGACAAAACGCGCGGGTAGGTGACGCTGGCTCAGACAAACCAGTCAAAGGTGCCACTCTTCAAACATAAAAAATACGGAACATAGGGAAAACCGTATTTTATTAGGGATGCAACTAATGTAGATTATTCTTCAGTATTAAAGCCCTGATACTGAAACAAATTATATTTACATGAAAAAGAGTATATACTTTTTGGCACCCAAAATTAAAAAGAAAAACATTCTTCTTCTCAAATTAAGGAGCTTTTTAACTAGTCTTTATGTCAGTCCTGGAGCAGAGCTTCCATGAGAGGCGTAAGTCTTACACAGGAGGGAAGATATTATTATGGAATTATTTCCTATTTTTATGTTCAGAGATAGGGCCCTTGATAGGGGGGGGGGGGGGGTCTGTATGTCGCGTGTCGAACTTAAGAAATGGCAATGTCGCCTGTCACTTAACTTCCCATGTCGCATGTCGCCTTTAAGATGCTGCAATGTCGCATGTCGAATTTAAGAGACAAACCATGTCATGTCCTTTATTTTTTCACTCATGTCCCTAGGCCTCATGTCACATGTCAATTTTAAGAAATGGCCATGTCGCAGTGTCGAACATGAGACATGCTCCAAATCTTCTGGGTTTCTTAAGAATAAATGATATTTATTCTTAAGAAACCCTGAAGATAATGTCTTCAATTCTGAATGGTTATTTTGATCGGATTTATGGTTTTCAACAATTTCCAGATTTCTCATGTTCATAGAGCGGCATCTCTGGCGCCCTAGATTCATTAAACCATTTTGGTATGGTCTAGAATTTTTTCAAAATGCCAGTGACATTGTCAAACTAAATTTGAAAAAAAAATACATCTAACCTGTCTATTTTAACTGCTAAAAACCAACCTTGTACACTTGAGTTCTGAATGCACCAATATGCGTAAATCCTCCATAATTCATGCGTTTGACAAAGCTGCAGTCTAGTCCATAAGATGGACGTGATTTGCTACGTTGCAACTGTCTGAGTGTGGTACCAAACTCGTGACATGAACAATGACGTTCCAAAAGTGCAAAACAAATCTCCGTCCGTCACGTCGTTAGGTTTACGTCAGATGTTAGCCTAACCACATGATGACCAGGCAGTGGTTTTATCCTGTGACAGCTAGTGGGCCGACCACACAGCCCGACCGTGAAGTTCGGCACAAAGGGATCTAGAGTTGGGGATCCATGCGATGCTCATTTTGTTTTTTCAAAATTAGAAAGTAAATTTTCTCTTTTCTAATCTGAATGTCTTGAGTATGTCAAATAACAATTGACAAAAATGCCCAAAATATTTCAGTTTTTTCAAACTTTTTCTTTACTGACATATATCCCATTTTGATATTTCATAAAAAACACATTTGTCATTATATCAATTTAAGCATCTAGAGCCTCAGTGTTTACCATTTCCTGGACATCTGGACCGTGGGAAAGTTGTTTGAATAGTAATCTTTCTCTTTAGGGAGCAAGGGTATGGGGGTTTAGGGGGAATCCCCGGCCCTTTGTGCATCGCTATGTTCATGACAGGGCCTTTTAGCATTGGAATCTGGGCTGCCAAGTGTCCCGATTTTCCCGGGACAGTCCCGATCTTTTAGATCCTGTCCCAGGCGTCCCAATTAAGTACAAAATGTCCCGATTTTTAGAAAGAAACAATGATATAGAAATAATTGAGAAATGAGGTTAATTTTGCATAAAATGACGTGTTTTGTAGAACCCAAATCCACAAATTGACTCGGAAAGAACCCCCATATCCCCCTCTTCAATTATTTGGCATACATTATAGTTGAACTGACATCCCGGGATTTGGGTTAGGGCTTCGTGGAAAAGTTTAAATTTTCCGACTTATGACATCTAATTAGACTAGGCCTAAATCTACAAAGATCTATTAATTGGGAAATAGGGGTGTCCTGATTTTTATGCGTCTAGGGTTGGCAGGCCCCCGAGTGTATGGACGAAAAGGGAATCCCCGGGAATTCAGGGAAATCCAGGAATTACAAAATTTGAGGTCTTCTAATTTCCATGGCCTGTTAGGCTGTATGCGATCAATGCCAAACTTGTTCTCGCTTACTGTATAAAGATTAGACCAATAAGTTAGAGGCCGGCGGGAGACAAGAGTACTCTCCTGGCCAAGACAATTACAGTGAGCTTTAGGGGCTGCGCTGCTGCTGAGTGGTGCAGCTCCTAAATCTGGCGAACAATTTTTTTTGTCAAACTTTCGATCATCATGCAGAAATGTCAAGTGGATCAGGAAAAATCTAAATGGACTATTCTTCCCTGATGTATTTGACATCATAAGGTCCATGTTTCATGCTACCATCATATATGAATGCTGAGAAAAAAGGGCGGACAACTGTACTAATAGCTTAGTACTTTTAATATATTATCATCTTCTATAACTTAGTTATGATCAGACCTAGCAAGTCTACTTCTAGACGGAGATATTTTGCGCTCTCGGCGCCACCTGTTAACCAGTATAAAAGGTGTTGCTAAGGTAGGGAGCGAGTTAGTTAGGAGTTAGAGTTCAACCATAGAATAGAAGAACTGCTTGGAGTAATACCTACAGCTCCTGCGCAGTATACTGGAGTTTACCCATACCAACAGCTTCATGCCAAGGAATTGTGATAGAGCTAAGCACTAGGGCGGTCTAGAATGTGTTGGAGCAACTTGGATTTTAAGTGTGGTTGATTGCTGAAAGGAGATGGGAAGGTGGACTGATAGAGACTTATTCACTGTGGCTTTGACTCGGGATGAGATGTTAATTGAATAAAGACCTTTCACTTTACCAGCTCCCTCATCGTCCATTTCTTTTGAACTATTGGGGAATGGATGTATTAACTTTTAACGCAGGCTGATTGACTCGATAGCGTGGATAAACAACTCATGGATCGAACAAGTATATACATCAAGTATTATTAAACAAACAACGACAATAGTTCATTTGGTGGAGATTACCCGAAACATGACTTTTATCGTTTTGCTCATCCTTGATGTCAGCCACCGGTGATTTTGAGGCTTCTTCTAACGCCAAGCCTCAATCTTTGCGGCCCGCAGGACACGATGTGTCAACATCATATACAGGAAATGTGGAAAACCGCCACCAGGTAGGTGATTCCTTAGACGGGGAGGCACCGAGACAAGGGGTCTCAGCCAGACCCAAGCAGCTCGGCCCCGAAGGTATTCACAATTACCAAACCCGTGGCAGAGGTAAACCATTTTCCTGGCACCTAGGGTCCAAAGATAGGCCGGTTCTTGACGAAGGACTTGAAACCCTAACACACTCGGGACGAGTTGAAGGGCGGATCCATCTCAAAGACTATCAGCAATATTGGAATCCGGGGTATGTGCCACCTACGGGCAACGAACCTGGTGCTAGCTCTCACTCTACTTATGGACACGATGCGAACAATCCGTGGAGTAATCAAGGAGTTCCCTATCGTTTACTACCTGCAGCAGGAGGACAAAGTGAACAGGAAACTCTCGATGAGGATTACTTGTGACCAATCGTGGGAAAAGGTCATATAAGAGGAAAAAGTATGAATTATAATTCACAATGTCCTCTTTCAAATGGTGCAAACCTTTTTAAAATATTCCTGTTAAGGTCTGAGATATGTTTGTTTGAACATCCCTCTTCTAGACTTAAGAAATAACCTTAATTTGGCTCCTGTGCTTTGTTTGTGTATTACACCTAGGTAGAACCAACAAGTATTTAGGAGAAATGTTGATTTTTTCTCTATCACAATTATTTAAAATACTCTCATTTCATGTACAGATCTTCAATCATCTAGCTTTTTTCACTATAGGGGAAAAAAATAGTTTTATCAAAAGATCTGGGGGGAAATTCTCATTCAATCTCAAAATTCTATTTGTTGTTGCTATGGTAACATGGTATCATTGTTTATTTTGGCATCCTATAGGAAATGTATATTTGATAGTAAATTACCCATAATGCAATTGTCAATAGTAGATAGAATGTTTTCATGTTCATAATCGTAATCTCTGGAAAATTCTACCTATGTATGAATTTTCAGGAAAATAAGTATGGTTTACACATTTTTATCAATAGCTCACTTAATAATGGCTTTAGGGCAAATTGCTTAATATCCCTCTAGGTTACCATTTCCCACGATGGGTCACACTTATTCCCCTTAGGGAACAAGGAAAATCGACTTAACACCGCGGATAACTCCAGCCCATCAGGAAGGAGACGCCCCGCAAATCCGGTAATTCAACCTGATGGGAGCTCTCTCACCTATCCGCATCCCCAACGACTTGAGTCTATCAGTCACCCGCTGGTAACACCGACTCACCCTAACCCGGGGGTGTCCATTCCTTATTCCACTGTAGTTAAAAGGATACAGTAGGTAGGGACAGGGGAGTGGAAAGGGGAACAGAGGAAGACAGCGACAAAGTAGGCAACTTACAACCCTATCGGTTAACCTATGATATTGGGGAAAACTTGGACAACGCTAATGAGGGGGCAGAAGCTCAAAGTCCAGATCTGAGCTGGGGAGGGTATGATCCCAACCCGGCAGAAATAATAAGGAAGTTAACAGAATCAGGGCCCGAAGAGCATGAAGAGTTAGAAAGGTTAAGCGATCAGGGTGAAGCAGAAGAAGAAGATAGGGAAACAGAACAAGCTATCGCGAATGTCAGAGAAGGTAATCCTAATAGAAAACTAGCTAGAGGAGAAAAATCACGCTCGTCATCATTTGAACTTATTACCAAGGATGTTTTAGGCACAGGTGAGAAAGGCAGACAAGAAAGTGAGGACGAAATTAGTGTAGAGGAAATAACTGTGAGGGAACAGTGGGATGATCACGATATACAAAACCTCCACGAAGATAATATGGCGGTGGGAGGCGTACCTTTGGTGAATCTAGTAGGTGAAAGGGATGACCAAAACCAACTCCAACAACCCGGCGAGGGGGGAGCTGGAGGTGTAGATCCTGGGGGACTTCGGCAACTGGGCCGAGGTGCGCCGGCAGGAGGTGGGCTAGACCTTGGGCCTATACAACAAAATATGTTGTACCCTTTCCTAGCGCAAGCAATGGGGGCCCCGTTGCAGGCAGGTCAGGGAAGAGGGGGAAATCAACAGGCTCAAGGAGGCCAGAATAATCAGGCCGATCCACAAGGGCCTAAACCTCCTCTAAATCAACAGGCTCAGGGAGGCCAGAATAATCAGGCCGATCCACAAGGGCCTAACCCTCCTCTAAATCAACAGGCTCAGGGAGGCCAGAATAATCAGGCCGATCCACAAGGGCCTAACCCTCCTCTTAACCAACAGGCTCAGGGAGGCCAGGATAATCAGGCCAACCCACAAGGGCCTAACCAACCTCAAAACCTTTTCAACAACCTTCCTCAAAACCTTTTTAATAACCAACCTCAAAACCTTCTTAATAACCAACCTCAAAACCAACTCAACAACCCTCCTCAAAACCTTCTTAATAATCCCCCCCCGAATCAACCCAATCCGCCGGGCCCTCCAGGCCAGAATAACCCCCCAAATCCACCGCCCGGTCCACCAGGACCGCCAGGTCAGAATAACCCCCCAAATCCACCGCCCGGTCCACCAGGACCGCCAGGTCAGAACAACCCCCCAAATCCACCGAATCCTCCACCGCCCGGCCCACCGGGACCGCCAGGACCGCCAGGTCCGCCGGGCCCACCCGGTCAGAACCATCCTCCGAACCCGCCGAATCAGCCGAATATCTGGGATCTTTTTCCACAGCTAAGAATGGCATGGGGCCAAGTACCCCCGCCAGTGCGGGAAACGTCCCACAATGGTCACCAAAGGGGACCAAATATTAGATTGCCATGGTTTAGTGGAAAGGAGGATGAGCAGATCGAAAAGTATTTCAGGGAATTGAAACGACTAAAGGCTATCTATGACTGGACGGACGCCCATCTCCTGAATATGGCGTTATTAGGCCTAAAGGGAAGGGCAGACGACTGGGCAGGAGCCTTAGCCGAGAGTGAGAAAGACACATTTGAGAAACTAGAAACCCAAATGACAAAGATCTTCGGTGATCGAAGAGCTAAGTGGCAGAAACACGCAGAGTTCTGTGCCCTTAAACAAGGAAAGGACCAGAGTGTGATTGAATTTGCAGGTGTCTTGAAACAAAAGCAAGTTAAGGCAGAAGCGAGTGAAAGCATGATGTTAGCCGTGTTTTTAGAGGGATTAAAGCAGGGCGTAGCCAGACAAGTAGCCATACTGGACCCTAAGTCGTTCACCGAAGCGGTGGATTGTGCAACGAGGCTAGAATCGTTGGACAAAGGCAAAGGGGGAACTAAAATATCCAATGCAGTAAGCGAGCTGGCTGGGAGCCAAGCGTCAGAGGAGACCGCAGCCCTAAACTCCATCTCTGAACGGTTTGGAGTGGTGCTGGCCCGACTGGAGGCCGCCCCATGGTTTCAGAAACCAAAGCCGGGACAAAGCGGATCTCCCCAGAACAGTGGTGGTTATAAACAGCAAGGTTATGAAAGGAAAGATAAGTATGAAAGTCAGAAAGATGAAAGAAATTCAGATCAGAAGGCCAAAACCAATAAAACCCCGAGCAGAGAGGTAGACAAAGCAAAGAATGTGCAAACTCAGCAGAAAGGAGAGAGGCCTAGGTTGCCGTTCGATGAAAGTAAGTTTTGTATTATTCACCAACAGCATGGCCACTCTACTGAGGCGTGCTTATGGTTGAAGAATAGGTTGAGAGAAAAGCCACCGCGTATGTATAAAGATGGGAAACCTAGTGGTACCGAGCAAAAGAACCAGGGAAACTAGAAGGTGGGTCCGTTCATTCCACAATAGATCTAGACGCAGTGGACGGACCGGCTAGAAGAGAGATAGGAGACGAAGCATTTTTCCTAACGCTAAGATTTGATGATCAGAAAGAGGTTAAGTCTTTGGTGGACACTGGGGCGAGTGATTGCTTCATGTCTACCTTTTGCAAGCAGCAGATCCCTAAACAATGTATTTTAGATGAATGGAAAATATCGAAAGGGAACATCAGTTTAGCAGACAATTCGTCTCAAGTGATATTAGAACAAATCAGGTGTAAGTTCTCAATCCAGGGATCAGTGGTTTGCTACGACTTCAACATAGTGGACAATTTATGTCACTCTATAGTAATCGGTAGAAACCTATTAACAGTGCTTCGTTCAGATTTGTCTCTACCAGGCGCAAAGATAGAAGTGTTTTGTGGAAACCCCATAGTTAGCAAAGAAACGGTGAAAATTCCGCCGGGAAATGAATGCATCATACCGGTTACCACCCGAGAGCCGCTGGGGCTAGACTCACCCGTGGCTTACTGCGCACCGGCAGTAACCGCACCTGTCCTAGTGGAGGGGTGCGTGAATACGGTGGGAAGTCAGTGGTGGATTAAAGTCATGAATCCGCTAGATGAAATGCAAGAAATCACTCCACAGGAAGTATTAGCTTTTGCAGAAGAATGCGCAGTGCCTGAGGTAAACCAAGATCAGATAGAAGAGTTCCTAGACTTGTGTTATCTAACTAAAACAGAGACCCCAATGTCCATCTGTAGGATTTCTGTAGAAGTAATGAAAGACGCAGTGCAAATGGAAAGCCAAACCTCTGAGGAAAAATCCCGAGGTGAAATGGATGAAAATGTAAGTAAAATAGATCTAACCGAGTCGTGTCTAGATGAAGAACAAAAGGTAAGGTTTAGACAGATGCTTAATAACAACAGAAATGCACTAGCGTTCTCGATGGAAGAGTTAGGTCACTGTGAAATAGCGCCGATGAGAATCATTGTGGATGAGTCGCAGGGAGTAATCAGTTCTAGACCGTATCGATACTCTCCACAGAAAATGGATATCATCGATGAACAGGTTAGGCAGCTCATAGACATAGGTGTCATAGAACCCAGCGAGTCGGCTTGGCGAAGCCCGCTGGTAGTTGTGCAAAAGAAAGATGGCAAACCTAGGCTATGTACAGACTTTCGCATGCTTAATCAAGTCACTTTCAAAGACAAATTTCCAATGCCCACAGCTCGATCACTTTTCTTATATATGGCTTACAAGAAACCCACTATGTGGACCGCTTTGGATCTGTTGAGTGGCTATCATCAATGTGTAATCGAAGAAGACAGTAGAAAGTATACTGCCTTCGAAACCCCAATGGGAGTGTATCAATATAAGCGTGTACCTTTCGGCTTAGTTGGCGCGCCTTGGCAGTTTACCAAGGTGATGGCCATTGCGCTAAAAGGCCTGATTCCTAGAACATGCTTAGCATATCTAGACGATGTAATCGTCTACGACACCACTTTTGACAAACACCTGGCGAGTGTTGAGGTGGTCCTCCAAGCTTTAGCGAGAGCCAACCTCAAATTGAAACCGTCTAAGTGTGAGTGGTGCCGCAGTGAAATTAATTTCCTCGGTCATGTAGTGAATGCCGAAGGGGTGGCTACACAAAAGGTTACCACAGAAAAGATCACAGCCTTTAACCGCCCGCATAATGTGAAGACCATCAAGTCCTTTCTGGGGCTATGTAACTACTACCGACCGTTTGTCCCTAATTTCGCCGATCTAGCAAAGCCTTTAAACCGGCTGCTAAAGAAAGAAGTCTCTTTTGAATGGACAGAGGCCTGCGAGGAGGCGTTTCAACAGTTAAAGAAACTGCTAACCTCGCCGCCCTTACTAATTCATCCAGATATAGGAGGGCATTTCTATTTACTAACTGACGCATCAGACGCCGCGTGCGGTGCAGCGGTTTGTCACAAACTAGATGAAATTTACCGTCCGGTTGCTTTCTGGGGGTGTACACTCTGTGACGCTGAGTTAAATTACTCGGTAACAGAGAAAGAGGCTCTGGCAGTAATTAAAGGTATTAAGAACTATGAGGACATGTTGCAGGGAGCTAAAATCACAATAGTAACCGATCACAAACCGTTGATCCCCCTGCTGCAAAGTGCCTACAAAGCCCCGTCAGCCCGGCTGAGACGGTGGGCTTTGGCGTTATCAGATTTTGATTTTGAAATTATCTATGAGCCAGGAGCGACTCATTTTCTACCGGACTATTTGTCTAGGGTCTATCATGAACATGTCCCAGGTGAGGAATATGAGCCCGCTGTGGGATGTGAATTATTCGAGGCCGAAATCCAGGATGAAGAGCTTTCTGTGGCTACGATAATAAACGCGCAACTCCAAGATGCTGAGTGCGCGCAATTGATCGACTACCTTCAGGACGGAGACCTACCGTCAGATCCCCTTGAGGCTAGACGAATAATGGACCAAGCTGATTTTGTGGGAATGATAGCACCAGGAGTGCTTTGTAGGTTCAACGTCAAAAGGTATAACAAACACCAAAACCAACTGGTAAGGTTAAAACCTCGCATGATAGTTCCAGGGAAGTTAATTCCCAAAGTCCTGAGACTGTTACATAATGACATCTTAGCTGGGGGACATGTAGGGATCAGTAACCTTACTACCAAAATCTCTGAGAGATTCTACTGGCGGAACATGAACGCCGATATAGTAGACTATGTGAAAGCTTGTGAGACCTGCTCTCTGAGGAGGCGGGCTCCGCATTTCAAGGCCTTAGCTAAGTCTTGGGAGAGACGAACCCGACCCTTTGAGGTGGTTCAGTGTGATTTTATCGGGCCACTAAAGAGAGCTAGGGATGGGTCAAAATATATTATGACCTTCATAGACTTATTAACTGGATGGCCGGAGGCTTTCACCACGAAAGATTCAACCGCGCAGACCGCGGCCAACTGTTTCCTAACCGGAATAGTGTGTCGGTATGGACGGGTAAACCGCCTGCATACCGACCGAGGAGCAGCCTTCCTCTCAGGGCTATTCAGGGAAATCACCACACGACTAGCGTGCAAACAAACGTTCACCACCGGGCGAATGCCGACAGGCAATGCACGAGTGGAAAGATTACATAAAACAATCGAGAATCTGATCGCATATTATATCCCTGACGATCACTGTAATTGGACTGATCTGCTTCCCGTAGCGTTATGGACGGTTCGGTCCACGATCAGTGTACGGTCGGGATACAGCCCTCACACCCTACTGTTTGGCAGAGATCCAATCAGTATGGGAATGCCTGAGCAGGGAACAATCCCTGAAACGCTGAATGACTGTGAATTCTTCATGCAAACGAAAGACAACATTGCTATGTTTAGGAATATGGCAGAACGAGTTGTTCAAAACTATGAAAAAGATCTGAGGCTGCGAATTGATGAGCGAGCGCGGCCCACTCAGATGTACGAAGGTGATATGGTATACATGTACGACCCTTTAGCTAGCGAAAACAAAGCGTCCAAGTTCTCAAACAGGTACACTGGGCCCTACCGGGTGATTGAAACTAAAGGGGATCATCTCGTTAGACTAGTGTCGCTGAAAACTGGGAAACAAATACCACATTTGGTGAATATTTCGAAACTTAAGCCTGCACATGGGCCTTGGTCCCCAGCTGTCCCTCATGTTATCCCCAAACTGGTGAGAGAAGCAATAGCAACTAACTCAAAAGGGGCAGATCCTGACCGAAACCCTGAATTGCATCACACCCTGCCGGGTGAAATTGCCAACAGGAAGGGCAAAACTAGGGGTGCTGAGACTGAAAACTCAACGGGAACGACCGGTCCCCGTGAGCATGATGCAATTCCAATGGCCGGGGAGGTACCTACACAAAAACCTGGTCCAAGTCCCACTGATTTAGCAGAGTCAGATGGGCAATTCACTGATGGTCAGGGCGCCAGTGCGGACCCCGCACTGTTACCAAACTCATCCTTTGTTCATAACAAAGCCGCCTGTGGACGGGGAGCAGCCGGCGCTAATGGACAGAGGAAACGCAAACGCGCTAAACGAAGGGGCAAAAACCAGCCGCTGGTGGGGAGATCCCCTCCAGACAACAACAAGCCCATAAAGTTACCATGTGGTGATGCACCGATCATGGAAACATCGGTGTTGAGCCCGGGAAAAACAGATGAGGGCCATGTCCCGACGAAAGGTGGCTATAACCTTCGTCGGAACCGTCGGCCTGACTACGCCGCTCTGTTCGACGACGGGGAAAGTGACGACATGGAAGATTAACACAGGAAACCGTCGGCGGAGCGGCACCGTTAGCAGCAGCGCTAATGGAACAGGTGGCCCACCTCACGGTCACCCCGCCGCGCCCAGGGGCGTGGCAGAAACCAGGGGGGGGGGGTGTGCGCACATCGGGGGAGATACCAGTGGTTGGCGTCATCCCCTGTAACCGGACACAAGCGCTCCCCACCTGAAACAAAATTCGACTCCAAATTTGGAGGCAACACGAACAGGCGGATCTGTTATAATCTCGTGGAATCCGCGCCGACCCAGCAGTCGGCCCGCAACTCTGATCCTGTACAGTCACCTCGAGTGATTACCTTGCCTAGCCCAACCACTGGAGGAAGCGGAGATAGACATTGACTCTATCCCCGGACGAAAGTTGGAGATTGACAATTTTCAATTCCCAACTTCTCCTAGGGCAGATAGGCGGAACTCCAAGCCGGAATACAAATCCCTCCGACTCATGGGGAACTGCCTGGCCCTCCGGCCCCACAGTACTCCAAAGGGAACAACAACTTTCCCTGAGGACCCGGAGGGAAGGATCATAGTCCCTCTGAGAAGGAAACGAGTTAGCCGCCCATACCGGAGGGCGGTGCCCACTCGAGGGATGTTTGTAGGACCTTTCTTCTAAAGTGCGCCAGATGAAAGAAAAGGCAACTGAGAAGGAAGGTACCAAGAGGCGGCCACCCCAGAATCTTAGGCGGTGGAGCTGGCCAGGCCGGGGCGGCGTCCGTCCGGACTCTACCGATACCGGAGTTGCCCGAAAGAAACCAAGGACACCAGCCCGACGGCCCAGCAGGGCAACCACCGGAGGATCTAAGAAAGCTACCGGATCAGCAGCAACCAAAAAGAAGACGGTGAACAAAGACTCTTACTGTCTATCTGAGGTGAGTGACTCGGAGCCCGAGCCAAAGCTGACTGCGGTGGCAAGGCCGACCCAAAGGGGGGACATTGCCGCCCGACCTGTACAAATCCAAGCCGGATGGTTTTGGGACCTGACTCGACCACTGTTCCAATTATTTGAGACTGTGGACGAAATTAGGCGGACAGTGGGGCTGGAAGTGCCTAAGTTGGACAAACAGTTAGCTGAGGTTAAGGCCCAGGTCGCTCCATTTATACAAAACCCTAGTCAGACTTCTAAATGCGTCGGGGAAGACACCGGACGGCGGGCAACAAGAAGCGGTCAACTTCTGCCCACACAGGAAAAGCAAGTGGGGCAAGAACACTTGGCCGCCGTCGCCCCGGGAGCAAGGGTGGAAACAGCACGCGAGCAACACGCACCAACCCCACCGGTGGGAGCCGAACCAACAACGACTCCCCTCCTCCACCACTTGCAGCCCGCGGACCCCGCCTGTTTAGACTTGAGCAGCTTGACGCAGAGCTGCAACGTCAGTCCGTCGCAACTGCTATGGAATCATCAACAGTGGACACCAAGCAACCCACCGGGGGGACCCCTGTGGCCGAACCAACCGCAGACATCAAATCCCCCGCAGATACCGCAACTGTTTCCACTAAGCCAAACGTCATACGAACCAACGGGGGGCGCCCAGGACTGGAGCCTCCTGGCCCCAAACCCCTCCGAGCAATGCGCGCCTCGTCCTGCGAACGTATGAGAAATCTGAGGATTACAGTTACGAAGGACGAGAAAGGAAACATCAAACGCGTTGTGAATGCCAACGGGAGGAGCCTTTATGAACATGTCCCGAACTAAGCGGATTAAAAGGATATCAAGGGAGGCGTACTTTGGCGCGTGGCTAATAATTGTGCGAAGAAGAACAGTGGCAACTTACTTGTGATAGTGTCCTTGTGTGAGTTACAAACTTTGGCTTCCTTGAAAACATACTATAAACAGTGACAATGAGGTTGTTAATGCTCTTCGCCATGGTCATCGTAGGAGCCATTGGGGGGCTACGAAATGACTCTAGTCCAACTGATGAGTTAGCCCCTAATGCCGAAGTTATAGCCTTAGAACAGTATGGAGTGGTGCTAAAACCAGGAAAATTAATGTCCACTGCAGATATCACTCACGTCCGGCAAGGTTTTCTAATCACCATTCCCCAGAAGCGCTCTTTCATCAAGGCTACCTTTGGCCAGGTCTGTCATCGGTACCTGGAGGGAGGAGACGCTCTTGACCGAGCCTGTTATCATGTCAGGTCGCTGGTGAATTGGATGGATCAGACATCGCAGGCGCTCAAAGGTCGGTATAGGGAAATTCTCAATGAAACCTTAAGCTCTCTAATTAAGAACACCCGGCAGAAGCCTCAGGCCCAGGGACCGAAACAAGAGCCAGGTGAAAGAATCAAGAGAATGAAAAAACTGCCCCTCATGATCGACGACCCGGGGTGGCCAACCTTTCCAATTCCAGCCTCGTGGAACAGGGGGCTTTCTGCCGACGTCAAGTACAATCGTGAACTAATTAGGGTGTTACAAGAGTCCTCTGATCAAATGATTGAAGACCTGGCGCTAATGAACGATAAACATGACGAGGCTGTACAAAGGGTTAACCACGTCGTGATTGGTCTACTAGATAATCTGAGGTCGTTAAACAAGGCACATAATACCACTCGTCGAAGAATGAAACTAGTCCAACATAAGGTGGACTGGATGGAATTGTATCTGAACATGATACCTGTAGCTCTTGAGGACAAACTGGGAGAAATGGTTTACCTCCAACTAATAATAGAGCAAACGCGCGTGTTCAGAAAGGGCGTGCAACACCTGACACGGGGCCAGCTGACTATGGATCTGGTACCACGCCAATATATGGTGGGAGCGGTCCTAGAAGTCAACAGGTATCTGAAAGGAATCCATCCCAGATTCCATGTGGCGTTTACAGACCCCTCTTTCTATTATGAAAATAGTCAGCCCTCGTTTGACTTTGATGAGAACACTCAAGAACTAATAGTGTACGTACGAGTGCCAGTTGTGGCCGACGAACACTTGTTTAGAGTCTACGAGGTACTAACTTTCCCTGTGCCGGTGCCAGTCAGAGGAAGACAGAAAAAAGACGCTCTCCAGATCGTTAATCTACCCAAAAGTGTGGCTATGTCCATGTCCCGCCAGTACTATGTACCGCTGGCTAGCGGCAGTTGGTCAGGATGTTATGGGCAAACCATCACGCTCTGCAAGGATCTGCCCTACATGAAAAAGATCACGGACAATACCTGCACTGCCGCACTGCTGAGGCGGGATGACATCGCCATACAGGACAAATGTAAGTTGGACTATCTATTGGAAGCGGATTTTGGAGAAATGGCTGTGTACCTAGATGATGGGGATATGCTAGTGGTTAGCGCCGACACACGGGGACAAATGATCTGCAGGAACCAACCTGCTGTGGAGGTAAATATAGAGAACTATGCACGTGTCCAGGTCAAATGTGACTGTGCCTTTCAGACACAGGGGTCATGGATCCCGTATAGTTTGAGAAACTGTGACCGGCATACCAAAATCACGACGGTCGTGTACCCACAAAATGACCTGCTGGAGGCGGCGCGCCATGTAAAGGGGTGGAGCACGAACTTTACAAGGTCTGAGTATGAACCTACCACCCTAGAGACCGATCCCATTCCTGACCTAATCAGGAAAGAGCTGGCAGAGCTCGAGGAAAATCTTAAGGTCAGGATACCTGTGACCTCTCTAGCGAAAAGAATCCAGAAACATCGAAAGGACTTAGCCAAGGGTATCAAGAAGGCCACGGACCGGTATGAGGTAAACAAGGACGCCCCGTGGTTCTCTATAGGAAATTTTGGAGGCGGTTTCGGTCTCCTTACAATCTTTTGCATAGTAGTGGCGGTAACAATAATTGGATGTATCCTCTGGAAATGCTGGAGGAGGCACCAAGGGAAAGCCGCTCTCGCCGGGCTGGCCATGACTCTGCCTCGGGCCGTGGCCCTGGAGGAAGCTGACCCAAGGGAACTGTTAATCAAGGAGAAAACACTCACTGGGTGTCCGGACACTACAGCCAATCCCACCGCGGTGGCCGTACTAGCTATACTGCTGGCTATACTGGTCATCGCAATCGTGGTCCTAGTATGGCGCAAGTGGAAGCGCATCAGGCGGAAGACCGTGGATGGGCTGTATGTGCAGTTTGTGAATCCGCATTTAATGGAGACAATTTTCCTGGGAGAACTAGCCATGCCTGCCGATCATACGTACACCGAGGGCTATGTACTGGTCAAGGACGTGCTGGTGAACCAACTGTGCCTAAAGTACACTCTAACCGTCACTTGGGGAGCACAACTAATGGGAGCGGCGACCAGACCGGGACAACGACCATCTAATGTGCCACTGCCAGATACCTTGAGAGTCTCCAAGAAGTTTGCCCGATTGATGATGAGTAACTTGAAGTACAACACTAGGGCCAGACTCTTGAGATACTCGTCAGGACTAGCCACTCCAGTGCCTATGGGAGTGCCACGCCTCGTCGACGCTGGCTGGTCCGATGTCGGAGCAGACTGGCCCCAACAGGTGCTAAGGCACAGCGCTGTCCCAAACGCCCCTCCTAGATCAACTCCATCCACCTCCACTGCAACCGGACCAGGAACCACCCAGAAAACTGTAAGATCAGGAATACTTGAAAAAGACCCAGGGACAGTCTATGAGGTCATAATATGAACAAAAAATTAACAAGTACTATCGCTGATCTAAAAAGTCTGTAGGAACAGGTGACAGGTAGATCTAGGGATCGTCTTTATAAAACATTGAGCTGGTTGGGTTGAGAAAACTCGACGGAGTCATGTCAGCATGAAAAGACAGGACCCCTTCGATTAACTCATCCAATACTAATTCGCCTCTCAGGAGAACCCTGAGTCGGGTAGGCTGGTCCGACCATCTTCTATGGACCCATGGGTTATCTAAATTTCTTTCAGATTGAGTGTCCCATGCCCGGTAGCCTAGCTCAATACTCTAATCACTACCAAATTTCGACTACTCTCTTAAGATTTGGCCACTATCCTAAGGTAAAGAACCCATTCGGAACCGATCCTAGTATCAAAATTCTTAAAATTTACAAAGAAAATGGAAAGAACACAAAATTCTATAACAAACCTATGTGCGCTCAACGGAACCAACGCTTCCAACGAGCGATGTGGCTTCCCCAGGTAAGTACCAACAATGGCTCCTGCGCTGTAGTCACCACTAGGATCGAGGCTGCGGTACAGGAAGCCACTTGGGGAAAGCTACAACCTGTCCTTTCAATGTATATATATACGCTCTCAAAGATGGGAGGACCGCAACAATGACAGGAGCCCGCCCACAAGCCTGGCGTCAGTGGTGCCTGGCAGGAGGCAGGTCGCATGGGGCTACGCGTCACTGACGCTCTGGGAGGCACTGGGGTAGACGCCCGAACATGGCAGTCGATATGCCCCGGGGTGGGACGGCTCCTGACAGCGGTTCTCTCATCACAAAAAATATAATAATAATATAAATATCTAGAAAGGAACTCACCAAAAAACTTATATAATACACACCGATATTTATTTAACTAAGAACCCTTCCTCAGGGAATTCGGGCAAGCTATAGCAAATTAGAAACGTCGCCTTATAGTGCCACTCGAAAGCGTGGGACGCTCCGTGACAGTGCACGAGAAGTACACATATACGTGGCTCGATTGCCTCTGAAACAAGCATGCAACACTGGGCAGTGACGTACCATTCCTGCTCGAGCCATGCTAAACACAGAGGATATCCAGAGTTGCCAGTTGTCAGATTATTTCAGGTTTTCAGACAGTCTGAAAAGTGCAAATTTAAAAGACTAAATGTATAAATCATTCAGAGTAATTTTGAAACGGCTGACTTGAAGGAACCCTCAAGGTCTCCCGTATGAATCCTCCAGAGTCTGACCCAGGGGCCGCCTACGAGAGTACTGGGATCCTGCCCCATCCTCTCCTACCAGGCCCCATCACCCGGACGGTCTCTGTATAAAGGGTTCTCAGCCACCAGCTTCAAGCCTGCAACCCATGCTGAAACATACAGAAGGGTCCAGGCTTATCACGGTCTAATTGTTTCAGAACATCTTTAAACGTCATATGTTGATGTTTTTTCATTCTGGTCAGAGTAATCAAGTAGCGCTGGCATCTCTGTATAACGGAGGTCACAAGGAACTGGCGTAACGGGCATGTACGGGGAACTGGCGACATTCACAGGGTGCTCAACTCTCTCCTTTCATAAAGGCGACTTTCCCTGTGAGGGGGAGTTGTAGCTAAAACCCACAAGGGGTGGGACGTGGCACTGTACACTCTAGAAGTCTCATTCTCCTGGCTATGTGTAATGTCTGCCGGGTCACCATATCCCCCAGTCGTGGGATCCTCGATTTTTCTATAAATCAGGGTCCAGCGAAACGGTGTAGAAAGAATACAGCTGCCCAAGGACGCGAGACTAATATATTTAGGCCAAGTTTAAACAAAATTAACCGGGATTGAGGCAAAACAACAAAAGCCAAGTTTCGACCCGGGTAAAAATATATAAAGGACGAGCGGCTTTAGAGTTGACCGCCGTCGAGAAAAAAAAAAAGAAAACTTCAGTCTCGATCGCCATATAAAAGTAACCGGGTCCCCGCTCAACAGTTGAGCTGAGGAGGGGGGAGACGGAGTACTAATTCCCTGACGAACGGTTACAAACTTGGTTAAACCCTTAGCAGATAGTCTACCCGTTCTATTAGAAAAGTCAAAATTCTAAAACTGTCTTTAGTATAAAAAATTCCTGCCCTTCGTGTGCATAGTTAAAAAAGGCTGGGGGCGGAGTCTTTTCAGGAGTAGTCATGGCTCTCCACAAGAAAAAAAACGGGCAAAGACCTGAATGAAATACGGGTTTAACCTGGATTTACACTTCAGAAAAAGAGGCCCGACTAATTAGGTGCTGTCTTTCTGGAGAAATGCATTTAAAATCTCAGGTGTAAAGGGGGGTAGCGTGTATATTAAAAGATAATATACATGTTGCTCCTGATTGTAACTATGTGGACTCGGCACTCAACCCCTTTAGTTTCACAAAACAGGGAGGGGGTGCCGACAACCGCGTGTAACTGATTGGGTTGGTGTTTAGACCGGAAATGACCCGGGTCTGAGCCCCGATCCTCTCAGGTGATAATTAGCAACTTATAATCAAAATTCCATGTACAGTTAATAATCAGTGCCAACATAGAAGGCACGTACACTTACGGAATGAACTGTTCACCCCACCCCCATATTGTGTGTTGTACAAATCAAAATGGTAAGTTATTACTGTGCATGTCGACAAAATATTTGTACTAAAATATCAGGATACACCCATCTACCTAGGAGTAGGATGGTTAACTGATTAATGTAGATAGTGGAGCTGACGCTCATGTCCCAGCACGAAATTATGAGGATGAACGTCAAGCTGCCACTCCATAACTCGAAACATATAGCTCTAACCAGAGGTATAATAATAAAAAATAAGACGGTGAATTATCACTGTTAAAATATGTATAATATCTATTTATGGAACTATTTGGTGATAGGGGCGCACCTGCCTGTTGCGATAGGAGGGCGCTAACTACCCAGTATAACAGTGGAACTCGGTATTCAAACCCAGATTGAATATAGGGTTTGGACGCCGAGCTACCACCCGTAACTAACAAAAGAAGGGAAGGGGTTTACCTTAACATTAACCGTTGGAGTGTGTTGGTAAATTATTCTAACACAATGGACATAAATATGAGTGTGTTGGTAAATTATTCTAACACAATGGACATAAATATGAGGTAATCAGAATAACAATGGGATATACCGTTCAAGCATTGGCTCTTAAAAACCAAAAGTAGTCTCTAGAAAACATCATAATAAACCAGCCCGAACCATCATTTCTTCCCCCTCCCCTCTGGACGACACTGCACACATACATTGTCCATAAAACTTATTCTAACACAACGACACTGATGAAGTCTTAGTGTTGGACTAAAACATTGTCTATCAACCTTATTCTAACACCATGGCATAGACGGTCTTGGTACTACACCACAGACCGGACCGGTGTTTGTAGCCTTTTGCTACGCCCTTCCTAACTTACCTTGGAGTCGCCGACGGTCAGTCGGACGGCTCCACCTGTGGTGTCTCCTCATGTGGTCACCACGTGAATATTTCCAGCACCCCGTAAATATAACCACTAATCAAAGAATTCTGCAACAGCCAATCTAATGCGACGCAGTCTAGACCAAAAATACTTGGTCGTCTACCTTTCCTCAAAACTTACCGGGGTTAACCCCATGAAGCGCTTACACCTTATGGCGCCGCCAAAGTGGGTCGACTCCATTGTCTTGTATGGGGAACGTCGAAACAAAGAATTCTGTCACAGCAAATCTAGTGCTGTACAACCCGGACCAGAATCCCTGGTCATCCACATAACTCCATTGGTGCAGTGTCAGTCAACTAGTAGTTAATGGTCATAAAATAACACTATAAAGCCAACGCGGCACAGTCTACCCACACATTGAGAGCCTGCTTGAATCGGTAGTGTCAACAACCCTCTAGTCGGAAAAACCCCCTATTATCGCCCAAACCACACGCGCGATAAAATGCTTGATCATGTTCGCCTAAACAATTCCTCCTACTAAAATCACATCGCCTGACGTCTCTCGGTGCCCAACATTACCACCTTATGCCGTTCATATTGTCATCAATAACCATAGGACCTGGAAAAGATAATAAGTTAGTGCACAAGATCCTAGTTTTCGGCCCGCGTCCACCATCTTGGATCCAAAAGTAAACACCAGGTGGCCACCCACGCTACCCGTTACAAGAATTACCAGCGAAATACAATCTCTAGTTCCGGGAGTGACATCAGCTTCCGGAATACAGCCACGTGAAGGCGAGCCGAAAACCACTAGGAAGAGTTTTGGCCAACAATCTCCTTAAAACCCTAGGAGTTAGTAGCCTGCCTAACATGCAAATAATGGTAGAAGGAAGACTGAACTTACCCGGTCTCGGAGCGGTCGGGGCTTGGACCAACTCGACGAGGAGGGCGGCTCCCGGCAACAGGCAAGGAAGGGCGACGGCTACTAAAAGTCCGGTAGAACAACAGTCTTGCGGTCCTTGCATCCCATAAGAACGGACTGGCTGATGCCTCCTGGATATATATATCTTAGAAAACTTAAGTGTCCTAATCACAGGCCGGGAATTGGACTAAAAAATTAATTGGTGGAAATCACTCCGGAATTAAAATATGTACACGGGGGAGTGCCGGCGGCCTATTGTGAAGGGGGCAACCGAACGAAGGCCCGGCCCAAGGCACGGGCCCAGCGGCGCAACACCCGGGCGGACGGCATGTATCCGTCTTCCAGCTCACGGAAGTCATTAACGGTCATAACACCGTCAGCCACTACCTTTGAGAGGTGGAGGGCATGACCAGTGTTGACCGTTGGCACATCGTACCAGTCATTCGCCCTTTTGACCTCTCGACTAATCCGGGGAATGATGCGGTTGATCCACCTCTGTAAAGATCCATCACTGTCCGTGCGCGACCACACACGGGCATCAAAGCCCGAGGGGGTCGCTAGGAGGAGGGTAGCTGGAACGGGGTGGGCCTGTATGTTCATGAATGCCCGGTTGAATAATTCCGCGTAGAAATTAACGACGGCGTCCGGGCTGATAAACAAAGGAAGATACAGGCGTAGCTCTGGGTCCCAGGTCAGGATGTCGAGTAAGTTCGTAATCACAATCAGGACGTCATCAGGATATAACATATGGTGGGCAAATGCAAAGCCCGCCAGCTCCGCCGTCGTGGCTTCCTCACTCGGGAGGACTACAAAGGTGTGATCCGTGTGATTCTGGATCAGGTCGGGATAATCCTGTACGCCAACCTCCCGTTCTGTACAAAAAATGGCTACGCGTACCATGGTGGATGATGTTGAGAAAAAGAAACGATAAAGAAAAGGAGCTAACTAGAAAAACACGTCTTGACACGTTGAAATTACCGCCGGCACTGATTAAAATGACGTCAAAACGAGGCTAATTTGGGAAACCCCTTTTTGATCTGAGGGATCCAAATTTTGAAATCGGCTAGCATGATCAAACCATCGTATAATTTCTTACAAAATCTGCGCTAAACTAAAGTTTAGGTCCCCAACTAACATAATCAGGCGATAAAATTAATTTATCTCGGCCCAAAATGTCAGGTCGGACCTGCAAACTCGCCGAATTTGTTCGAAACAGAAATTTGCCATCCGGGCGCTTCGCGCCTGGAGGAGCCAAATCGAGGTCAAACCCTGGAAGGGAACTCCAGTCAAGCGTCCCGCTAAGTACACGTGTACTAAGCATGACTGGTGGGCGCGCGACGTGAATGGTAATATTTTCTGGATCAAACTGCTTGATGTTACCAGATCATATGCATGGACCTTGTAATCATTGTAAATAATGTTGTGTTAGTTAAGAATGGTTCGAAATTCATCGGATTTTGACCTCCGTAGTTCGGTCATACAAAATGTCCGAATTATCTGTGTTGACTTTTATTGTGTTAACTCGTTCTGAAATTGGATTTGTTGTGTATTTGTTACTCTTAGAAGGTTAAGACAACTTTACACTGTATATATATGTTGAGTTTTGTTGACTTGTGTTCCAAATCGCAGATATCAAATTTTGTACATGTATGTACTAAAGTAAATACCGAAAATGACGAACACTTCTTCACTCTCTAAAACTGACTTTGTCACGTTGTCACCATGATTATGTCACCATTTACTTTATCATACAAATGATCATGTTATCATTCTTCAATACTTACTTTGTCACTTTATGAACGGGTCTCGCTATCCATTAAGCCTTAATCTGGGCTGATAGCACATTGAACTTACCTTGTCACCTTATGCACGGGTGCCGCAATTCTTAAGCCTTAATATGGGCTGACAATGCTCTGAACTAACCTTGAAACTTTATGAACATTTTCACTGATCTTGGGTCTCAACATGGGACTACTGGTAAAAAATGTACTTATGTACTAAGCCAAACCGATCATATGAATGTGTCTTTGGTTATACTTCCGAATAAGCAGAAATGAACTTCTGATTACATTGACACTGTGCTGAATGTATCACGAGAGTCAAAGCCACCCCACATTGGTTTCTCTATGTCAAAAAAAAAAAAAAAAAAAAAAAAAAAATAAACATATCCAATAATCAAAATTGGGAACGCATTACATTTGACTGAATAATTTTTATTAGGTTTGAGCCATATCGTCCACCTCTTCAAACTCAAACATCTGACCGCCGTCGAATGTACTAATAGCTTAGTACTTTTAATATATTATCATCTTCTATAACTTAGTTATGATCAGACCTAGCAAGTCTACTTCTAGACGGAGATATTTTGCGCTCTCGGCGCCACCTGTTAACCAGTATAAAAGGTGTTGCTAAGGTAGGGAGCGAGTTAGTTAGGAGTTAGAGTTCAACCATAGAATAGAAGAACTGCTTGGAGTAATACCTACAGCTCCTGCGCAGTATACTGGAGTTTACCCATACCAACAGCTTCATGCCAAGGAATTGTGATAGAGCTAAGCACTAGGGCGGTCTAGAATGTGTTGGAGCAACTTGGATTTTAAGTGTGGTTGATTGCTGAAAGGAGATGGGAAGGTGGACTGATAGAGACTTATTCACTGTGGCTTTGACTCGGGATGAGATGTTAATTGAATAAAGACCTTTCACTTTACCAGCTCCCTCATCGTCCATTTCTTTTGAACTATTGGGGAATGGATGTATTAACTTTTAACGCAGGCTGATTGACTCGATAGCTTGGATAAACAACTCATGGATCGAACAAGTATATACATCAAGTATTATTAAACAAACAACGACAATAGTTCACAACAATACAATTTCTCAAACAAAATCTTTTTTTTTTAGGTAGCAACTGGTTCCTGGCGATCTTCACTTTGCTCCTATGTTTTTAGTTACTGTTCTCGGGGTACCAGCGCAAAAAAGTCAATATGAATCGAGTATAGAGGCTACGCCTCTAAAAAATTAGTGTTGAAGCAAAAAATACGGAAATCCGTATATCGATGGAAAAGTGGCATCTTTGAACCAGTCAAACAAATTTATCTTGACAATTGAACAGGGATGTAAGTCAGGGTTTTGAAATAATCTTTAAATGATATAAAACGTGATATCATTAATTTTGAAATATATTATTTGAGGTGATAATGTGAAAAAAAAGTGAAATCTGACAGAAATCTGAAAACTTACATCCCTGAATAAATATTCCTACAAGGTCACACAAACCACTGTCTTATACTGCATACGGGAGACTCGCACTGGGCGCGGCCATGTTGAAAAATTGAGAGTCCCGATTGGCTGAAAAGTTGCGCTTGACCCCCCACAGGTAGTGACAAGAAAGGTGCACGCATTCATGGACCTGTATTCCCAAATGCTTTGCGTCATTTCCAGTAATCATAGGCATGGGTTAGATAACATTTTCTATTTATTAAATATTTCACTATCTATAGACCTAATATAATGCGCGAAAATTTCCTGCCTTTATAACCGCATGCAATCAAATAAAGCATATCTCTTGATACATGGAATTTCTTGAAACAAACCTCTAGAAAGGAAAAGTGGCATCTCTGTAATTCTAAAATTTGTTTCGGCATTAGATAAACATATTTTCTTTTTTCCTCCCCAGGGCCGAGGCCGCTTCGGATCATCTGGGGCTGGTCGCAGAGTTCGCCATACGGGGGACATAAGACACGACTCCTTTGACAATATTCTAATAGTCGGACCTCCTGCGCAACAAGGGTATAAATCTTGAATCTTGCCGAAACCTACCATTCACTCTCCAACCATAGGTAGTATCACTATGGCAACCCCTACTGTAAATTATGGTGACCAGACATCTGGTTGGGAGATTGACATCATCGATTTGGTTATAACTCACTCATTATTTAAGATAGACTACCAATAGATGTGAGAAAATTGTCCACAAACACATGTAGTTTTAACAAATAATCTTTGATTAATTGTATCTTCAGAGGTTTTTGAATAATTTAGGATTTTATCTGTCATGGTTCACTGGTCACCACTGCTTTCGATTGAACATGGTGGTTTGTTTAACCCTTGTTCAGCCAGTTTCACGTCATGCCGTTTATATAGAATGGTGGTGGGTGGAGCACAAAAATAATGGAGCACAAAAATAATGGGAATAGTTATAAAGGTAATTCCCCGAAAAACAAGGGGAAACAACTTTCAAAAAAATTCTATTAATCATTTATATTTTGATTAGAATAAACATTTCTTCTAATAATACAAATCTTCACATAACACTGGGTATGATGGTTTACAATGGTTTCAATGAAGATCACCTGAAGTCACAAGTCAGCAGGATTCAACCAAGTTTATGAAAGTGCAATTTGATATTTGTCTGACATGCTTCAAGGAAGAACTTTCTGCGTTCGCATGTTCAAGAGGGGATTGATATTAGAGGAATAATATAAAAGAATGTAGGGGCATGCGTTTGTACAACGATTGTTATTCTGGGTTCACTAAAACCCATTGTTACTGAATTTTGCTTCTATGGGGAAAAAGTCTCAATTTGGCTGTAGTATGACAGTAATGTTATGGGAGACATACGATGAACACATTGTATCTTATATGTTGTAAATATATAACATTTCTTGCCGTATATTATTTTATACACGAGTGATAATAAAATATTGGGTTTTTTTTCAAGTACGTGTTTGTGTTTTATTAAAAACTAAATCGATTCATACAGTTTTTCTTCTATGTTTTTCCATGTAGACCGATTGTTTTTCATTAAAACCTAAATTGATTTATAGAATTTTTGGTCTACGTTTTCTTCTTCTTTGGGGACGGTGGGCCGTCCCCACTGTCATCGTCCTGTTCTGACGTCACAGTGACATCATCAGGGCCTGTTTTGACGTCAGATACGTCATCATCCTCGTCTTCACTCTCGTCGTCCCCGACGTCATCACTGACGTCATCGTCTGACGCCGTCTCGCGCACCTTCCAGGCCTCGTGTGACGTCACGTCATTGACTGACGTCACAGATATGACGGTTCCCGTCACGTGACGACTTTCTGTACAATTAGAATGTCAAGTCTCAACTGTTGTATTGTAATATATAAAATGATTCAAGTATGTAACGGATTGTATAGCAAATCTGACATCATTTCGTACTCAATCATTTTGCAAGTGAAATAATGTTACTTTATATAAGAAAGGGTTTGCGTTAATGAACTTAATTAATTAATTAAATGAAGTTAATGACTGTGCAAGATTGACAAACCTTATCTGTCAGAGAAACACTTCAACATAAATTTAATTTTAAATGAAGGGCTTCTTCAAAACTTTGTGATAAATTAGGGTTGGGTTGGGTGCTCTAGGGGTTAGCCCAACTATCTAGCATATGTATTCATATGTATCCCTATTTCATTGATGGTTAACAATAAAACAAGTCAAGTGAACCTACTTGCGTGTAAGAAAAGTGCTCGTGCGTTGACGGAGAGCGCGTCCTTGGCCTGCGCCTCGGTCAGTCCGAACAGCAGCCCCCTGACCGGGGTCAAGGATGAGACAACAGGTAGTGGAGAACTAAATATACTCACAAATTATTTTCAGAATACAACAGTGGTCAAACCTAACTTTCTAGGGTGTCGGCCTAAGGGATGCAGTGTATGTGAAAAACTCTTTGAACCGCTGGACATCTTGTCCCACCTTTATGAGCTTATCATCAGACATTTTCTACATATTGTTGGGCATTTTAAACAATTTACTACCACTTTAATATTTTTGCCGGACATTATGTCCGACGTTTTGGGCCAATCTGTCGAATATTCTGCTTAAAAAACCGGACATGTCCAGCAAAAACTGGGTTTTCAAAAACACTGGGGCTGATGGGTTGTATACAGAAAAATCATTGGGGGGCCTAGAGAACATTTTGTTCTTTATCCTTGGTTTGAGTCATTAAATAAACTATTAGCAAGAAAATTAAAAAAAAGTAACTTCAAAAATACAAGAAAGGATACAGGTTGGCGACGTCATAAGGCCCTCTTAGTTCTATGTCCTGCAAATACAAAGACATCAGCATCATTGTTATCACCACTTTACTTATTTTTACCCTGAAGAAGCCTGTGAAATGGTGAAATATCGGTAAAATAAAACTGTTTAAAACTTCACTTATTCAACTCTTCGTGTTGGTTGACAGTTAAACTCAACGATTTATTTTGACACTACAAACATCAGGAAGATCATGTACTTACGAGAAGTTATTAGATAAACTTTACGTAAAAAATATTCAATCTACGAGCTTGTTTGAGGCCTTGAATTTCTTACAACTAGTGTAAGACTTTATGGGCCATTTCAGAATTGGTTGTGTACCCTGTAAACGGTCCTCGAGTGGGTCCCCGCACGGCCGAGGAGCGGTACGTACGGAGGGAGGTGTGTATTGACAGGCTGTATGTACCGCTCCTCATTTACATTATTTCAAAGATATTTAGAGCATTATTTGGGTGATAAAATATAGAAAACCCTTAGGGATTGTCCTCGGGTCTTTGGACCTCTGAGAAGCATGCTGCCCTCGGGCTTCGCCCTCGGCCAGTACGCTGCCTGGCGGTTCGTCCTTGGACCCACGGACAGCCCCCACGGGTCTTCTTATATTAGTACATGTATTAAGATTTAACCAAACCTTGTGGCACTAACCTTTTCACACCCACTTGACAGCAATACATTCTGAAAGAAATTAAGAAAGAACATTACAATATGGGGATAACACATTGAAGGTAAAGCTCAGATTTTTATTGTCTGTTTTTCCAAAGTGTGCAGACATGCCGCCCCAGACTTATCAAAAAGTGGAAGGTAGGAAATTGTATATTATAACATTTTTTTTATATATCAATAAAACCGCTTTTTTTAAAAGCAACTGGGAGCAAAATGACCTTTCTGAGTAGAAGTTTGACTTTGGATTGGCACTGAAATGGCACTGAAAGAGGGTATGTGAAATCCAAAATCTCCAAGTGAAATGGTATTCTAGTCCAGAGGTCGCAGTGTCGGTTTACGCTACCCTTACATACCCTTAAGGGCCATACCCACTTAGCAACTTTAACAGCGACGGGCGACTGCACGAACTGGAGGGTGGGGGGTGGGGGTGGGGGTGTTGTACATTTATGATAATATTTAAGATAAACTTCTATTTTAGCTTATTTTGATAGTTGTTTAAAAACTTTGAATGTGTCCAAATAACGTGGACAACCTATGGGTGTTTGTGGACGATCAGATCTTCAATATTGGTGATCTCTGACGACCAGAAAATCAGAGGAATTTTTCTTGCCTGATAAGCCCCCCCCCCCCCCCCTCAAAAAAAAAAGAAGAAGAAAAGAAAAAGAAAAGAAAAAAAAGAAAAAAAAAGAACTTGTTGTGTTCAGGTAACATAGGTCGAAAAAATCAGGGTAGGTAGGTCGATTTCCTTTTTTTCTTAGTTACCAAACAGACCCAAGCAAAGTTGGAAATTAAAAATATAATACTCTAAACATCATCAAATACATGCCCTAAGCGTCTATATGCTATTCCATGCTGTTCCATGTTTTTCTCGTCAATTCTTTTGCCTTTTAGGCCTAAGCATTGTAAGTCGGGGTAGTTTAACATTTAGCAGGTGTTTGTTGGGGTAGTTTAACATTAGAGGGTGTTTGTTGGAGTAGTTTAACATTAGAGGGTCATGAGAGGGTGTTAGTTGGGGTAGTTTAACATTAGAGTGTGTTTGTTGGGGTAGTTTAACATTAGAGGGTGTTTGTTGGGGTAGTTTAACATTAGAGGGTGTTTGTTTGGGATAGTTTCACATTAGAGTGTGTTTGTTGGGGTAGTTTAACATGAGAGGGTGTTTGTTGAGGTAGTTTTACATTAGAGGCCCCGGGTGTTCGTTAGGGTAGTTTAACATTAGAGGGTGACCTTCCCTAGGTCTCCTTACCTTCCCCTTGCACACCCGGGTGAGGTTGAGGGCGTTGGAGATGGTGTGTCGGCGGTTGGACTGATTTCGGATGGCCGGACTGTACAGCACCTCAAAGTGAACCCCGCGCTCTATGGCCTACAGAAAGAACATCAAATCTCATACAGGGAATGTAAGTCAATGTGATGGATTAAAGTTGTGTGGACGAGGCGGAGGGTTCCCTGTGTAACACATGCAAAACTACTGTACTTTTGTATAGGTCATAGAGATAAGCTGTGTTATTGTTTATGTAGTGACTGTATTAAATATGTTATTGTTTATGTAGCCATTATGTAGCAATAGTACTTGGCAATTATCATCACTTAGAATTAATATATTTTTATTTATTCTACAGCCACCTGGTATTGATCACCAAGTGGTGATCGCCAAAATGTGATCACGTGACCACGTCTGCATAATATAAGGAACTGATTTAAAAAATTACTATCAAAAGTGATGCCTTTAAGACCTGAAATCGGTCTAAACTCTATGAACTTAAACTCCTGTTAATAGAATTCAATTTATTGCCATAGAAGTTGTTTTTTTGTGTGTTTTTTTAATTCTTTATTTGCTTCTCAATTTTACATCGAGATCTTCCAGCATATTGTGGTATATTTTGAACAACAACAAGAAACCCATGAAGGTAGATCGTAAACGATCTAGAGTGAAAAAAATGCATGAACAATAATTCTGAAATGTAGATCCTAAAGGATCTATAGTGAAGAATAGTGTAATCAGTGCAGAACTATTTTCAAATAATTTTCAAATATTAAAAGTCAGAAACAATTGTGGATACAGAAATATGAAAGGACTGCCGGTGGCCTGTCCCCCTCTTTCAGTCATTAAATAGTTACCTGACCCTGTGTCTGGCCATGCAGAGACCATCTACCCTTTGAATCCCACCGCCCAGGGCCCCCCAATATCTTATAAAGGTGCTAATGACCCATGTTAATTGTGAACGTAAGCTTGGGACAGGCGCCCCCAAAAGGACCCCTCAAGCCATGTCTCTGTGGGGTCCGGTATCTGGGGTGGCTACTTCTGCTCCCCACTCCCCCTCCCCTTCCCTCTCACGGATGAATACAACTGGGGCTGATCCCGAGAGTGGTGAAGTGGGGAAGGGTGGAGGTATGTAGTCCATTGGACGGTACTGCCCCTTCACCTCACCACTACACTGCAGTGATCAGCCAGCCGTGCCCCACCTGTCAGTCATACCTATCAGCCCTCCTACATCTGATACTACAACCAATACCAGTGACCAATGAGAAGTGAGCTGAATACCTGAGGGTGAGAGGGGGTAAAGGGGAGGGGTAAGGTGCCAACCGATTGGCCATTAGGGACCTTATGTAACCCGTAGGCCCAACACAATAGACAGCTAACTACTACACAACTTTCCGTTATGTACTCAACTGAACACAAAGGATCGACGTTCGACCCTTATAAGTGAAAAAAATGTTAATCATTTACGTAAATACACCAATACAAGTCCATTTTTTTCACTAAAAATTATAAGTGGCATGTTTTACATGAAGAGAAAAATCCGAAATTTGAACCAGGCTTTCCTGCACAATAACGGGTCCCTGCTCCTTACAACAGATTAGGCCAAATGTGAAAATTGTTCCTCAAATTGATTCTATATGACATAATGTTTTTGAAAAATCCCATTCTGAATTGTTCTCTTTTTCCCAACCAAAATCTCTTTTGGTTAATTGGGTCCAACAGCTGTTGATTTTATCTAGAGAAATATTTATACATCCATGTACAAATATTGTTCTCAACTTTTCTTGTCTCAGACAAGAACTAATCAAAATGAACCCTCGTAACCGTGGAGACTGACACATCATACTGGTAGAATCAACTCACATGAACTCCTAGCCACGTCTCATGCTCTATATATAATGTTTCTAAGCATTAGCAAAATTGGATAATTTAGAAAAAGAACATGACAAAAATATATAGAGAGAAATACTCACCACCCCAATGTGGGTCCGTTTGAAGAAGAAGGGGAGCCGCTGGGTGAGGTCCAGAGAGATGACGTCGATGTCTAACGTTTGACAGGCCAACTATAACGAACACAGGGCAGGACAAATATTTCCTTCATAAACAAGAATCTTGGGAACAGTTCAGTGAAAATGTTACGACCGCGCCATGCGCCCTGGGCGCATTAAAATCTAAAATGGCGCATTGATTGTTTAATCACTGCGCCACTGGAACATTAAGGATCTTAAGACATTAAATATACCAAAATTGGCGCACTTCTGTGAAAATATGTCTCATTTAATATTTTGAAGAGTGCATCATTGTCGTATCCCATTTTTTTCCTAACATTATTGAAGTACCGAAGAGGAGGGCTTAAAAAACGAAACCAGTCTGCCAAGTGTCAAACCTGATACTAAATCTGATGAAGTTACAGTTTAGGAATCTGAATTTTTGTGGATTAATATTCAAAATATAGCTATGTGGGTGATGAAAATAAAATCTGACAGCACTATATATGGTTATAGTTGTCTATATAGCAAGATCTTTTCTTCAAAGTTAGTAATACAGCAACGGTGTCCCAGATGCGCTAAAATAAGGATTTACTTCGGAAGGTAGTATGATTAAATATATCTATCACCAATATCCGCCTATTACTTTTTTATACCTTTGAGATACAGGGTACCAACACAAATTCCATTTTCAAATTCCCTGTGTTTTCCCTGAGATGTTCTTGTCCCACAGCAATTTTTCCCTGTGTCATATCCAGCAAGTTGTTCGAATTTAAAAAGTTCTGCATGCAGAAAAAAATTAGACAACCCAACAATCAGGAATTTCCGAACCTGGCTTAATGAAATCCCATTTGTTTTCTGTGTTTTAGCAAAATTTGTAAATTTCCTGTGTTTTCCCAGTCAGGGATTTTCTTTGCCATTTTCCCTGCTTTCCCTGTGCAATTGGTACCCTGAAGATATGTTCCGAGCCCTGAAGGTGTCGACTCACCTGATACGTTTTATCAGACGTAGGTTGGACGGCGATGATGTCGTAGTCCTGGATTGTTTTGTCCGACTGAAACAACATTAGTATTTGAGAGAACTTGGTTTCGGTATAAAAGATCTTCATGATCTCAATAATGTCTTGACAATGTATGAAAGACTAGTATCCAAATTCAGGTTCTCTTTGCGTCTTTAAAAAGGAAACAAACTAGGTCTTTCCCTGTTTCTCACGTCTTTACGGTGAAAATGCATTATCCTGTCTAGGTTAAAGTTAATGGAAGATGAAAAATTCAGCAAAGTATTCAAAGGCACACACATGTATTCACTACAGAAAAAAGGTGAATCTTGAATCATATGTAAAAAGCACCATAACATTTTCAATGTAAGACATATTTCCTCCGTAGAATTCTTACAGAATTTTCAGTACTTCATAACTGCATACTGTAAGCGGATTAATTTTTGCGCTCTACATATATTCACAATAAATGCGCGAAAATAGGATGCGATTCAACATTAGGCACAGTATAGAGCAAATAGAATTAACTTTCAAATGTGCAAAATTATGCATGCATAAAAATGCTTTCTATTGCTAGGTGGGCGAAAATTTAGAAGCGTGACAATATATACATTCACAGTATTTGTTTTTGAGTTATCTATCATTGGACATAGATTTATTGAGGCGTGTTATGAGAGGTCTAGGCCCATACACTTAGGGGAGGCTCCCCCCCAACCCAATTAAGGAATTTTTTTTTTACAAAATGTCCCACCCTCTGTCCAAAAATTTATTGTAAAAACACCTAAAAATTCGGAGATAATATTGAAATGTTCAACTAATTACTCCTCGCCACCCCCTTTTTACGACTGCAATACTGAAATAGGGTACTCCCCCCCCCCCCCCCACACACACACAGGTCTGGAGGTTTTACCTGTAGTTTGTGCGTCTGTCCGGCGTCCGACACGACTGTGGTGAACCGCGTGTACTGCTGGAGGGGCCGGCCGTACTTCTGAATCAACATACGGGAGAGGGTTGTTATATGACAAACAAATGTGTGTTTAAAAACAATAAGTGAGGGAATACAGCAGTGCCAGTACATGTTTAGAATATCAGGATGGTATGAGTATGTTATGTTACAACACGTCATAATGCACACAAATTAGCTGCAAATTGTAACGTAGTTACATGGTATACGTTACAGGGTACCCCCCAATTGTCATCCCAATTGTATTTAACCTCGTACATTGTTTTACTTAACTCGGATCCACCCCTTAGTTTGTGATACGTACATTGTTATCCGCTCACGTTGTCCCAATACAATAGGTACTTATACTGCGGATGTGATTCTCCTGCACGGGATGGCGTGAGGCTAAATCAGACATCACGAGAATAGGGTATGCGCTTACCACCCATGCTAATCATGGCGCTGGGCCCATAGGTATATAACCTGTAGGGGGGTGGATCCCGGGTAGATCCTGAGAGAGACCGAGAGACAGAGAGACGAGAAGTACATTAAACATCATAACACCACACGGCATTGTTGTGTCATGTTTCCGGTAACTCCGGTACAAAATGGAGTAGCTTCAAGTTTGATCCCACTTTCACTAAACCCAGCTTTCACTAAAGTCTTGAAGACAGGTGTGTGTCATAGCCCTCTGTGGGTTAGGAAAGTCCTTAGTAACAGCCATGCATGGTCATTCATGCATGACTGTACCTAAGGCAGAGGGGGACAGATCAGGTTAGAGATAAGGACTGACCAATCAGATGGGGCAAAAGTGTCCCCCTCTGAGTTGCTAAGTGACCTTAGCAAGGAAATCCCCTCACCCTGTCTTTGAGAATATTGTTATTGTGAGATGGAAACAAGGTTTGCGATGTTGGCAGATTGCTGACAAGCACTCAACTGCTTTCCCGGGAGCCTCTCACTAGGGATTACTACTATTTGGACAAAACTAGGTTGTGTTCAGGTAAACAGGTTGCCCTCTACGTACCATTTTCTCTGATGGTCCTTTTGAAAATCCCATTCCATCTGAACAACAAAAGCACATGCAAAGATCATAAATATAGATTTTGACGATAAACATAGTTGGTGTTGTACATTTTCCAACTGTATCAAAGTTTCAGTTTTTAAGGTATAAGTAAATGTCCTTACTTGACGTAAGCTTTCCATGTAGTCCTCTGGTAATTTGACACTTGATGCTTTGGCAATCGAACCCTGTAACAGAAATATTGATATTGAATAAATCATTTCCTTTAATCTGAAATTCAGTGAGACTAGAATTATATGGGTTTAACATGCAAGTTGCACTGCTAAGATTGCCATATGGATTTAACATGCAAGTTGCACCGCTAAGTTTGCCACATGGATTTAACATGCAAGTTGCACCGCTAAGTTTGCCATGTGGATTTAACATGCAAGTTCAGGCATTTAAGTAATGGAAAGTCATTTTATGAGAAGATAATAAAATTGCTACGAAACAGATATATACCTCAATTTAAAAAGAGAAATTAAGGTATTAGATCTACATGTTTACTAAGGCAAAATATTATGAATTTCGACTTTCGAATGCAGAAAGATATTCATATATTCATTTATTTGCAAAAAAAAATCCTGTCACTTCTAACCCCTGTAGAACAAATATTTTCTCCTCGGATTTGCACAAATCTCAAAAATGATCTAAGAAAGTCAAAAAACGTGGAATTGCGCGTTTCCACGGAAGTCGTACATGCCTGAAGTTGCGCTGCTAAGTTCGGCATCTGGGTCTTACATGAAAGTTTCACGTTGGTCAATATCAGTAACTATGCATTAAAAGTTACAGCTAGATCTGTGGCAAATGTTTTTATATGTTTTTTTTAGAGTGTTTCCTGTGTTTTTTTTTTCAACAAAACTAGTATATTCAATTATCCTGCAGGTGCTTAAAATAATGTAAATCAACTATCGGTGGTAGGGAGAGTTCCAAGTATCATATCTCATGCATATTCATATTCTTAAAATACTAACCTCATTTTTACTTTTGCCTTTCCTGCCTTTCAGCGCTTCTTCCCCGACTGAGTTATTGATGACGAGAATATCAAATCCAACTGTAAGAATCAGAGATACTTGGCACTGTTAACACTTAGAAATATAGTTTGACAATTCAGTAAGGTTTTCTTCATAAAATGTCAAAAAACGCTCTATTTCTATTCTGTTTATTACAACAAGAGAAAATATTAATTGAAACCCAGGTAACTAACTAGTTGACAGACTTTTTATTCTAGAATTTAAAGAATTAGAAATATGCATAACTAGGCATATCATAACAATCTGTGGTTATTTTCATATTTTAATAGGGCACAGTCGGGCCCCTAATTAATCCAGGATGGGGCTCAACCTGCTTTTTAAAGCAGCGTTTTCATTGCCGATGACCTCGCCGCTGGATATGTAGTAACCATCCAAGATGCGCGCCAATGTGATTTGACCAATAGCATTGCCGGATTACATTCTAATCTCACAAAACATGTCCCCCGCTGTGGCGTTGCTAGGCTTACGTCAGCAGATGTTAACCTAACTACCAGAGGAAGAGACTGCAACTTTAAGGGCAATGGCGCCATTTTCCAGATATCCCAAAAATGAAAGTTCTTCAATCTTTTTCACATATTGCATAAATACTCATGAATACATGTCTGATTTAAAACAAAAATAAAATTTTTGCCAAAGGAAATAATTTTAGAGATAGAAGTGGTCGAATAGGACTCATTTTATAGAAATTTTGCTAATGCTAAAAAACGATTTTAGCAATAAAAACTACATTTTCTCCAATTTCTCTTTTGATAGAGGTTGTGTAAGAGTATATTATACATCTAAATTATTTTAAGGATCCTAGGAATAATATAGAATATTGAAAATAATTTTAGATTAAACATTTTAGTGAATTTATGGAAAAACAAATGAATACATATTTTTAGTCTTTTTTGACTTTTAAAATGAATATTCAGCTATGCTGACCAAATTAGTACGGCGACCCCCCAATTTTTTGATTGGATATGATAGCCTACATCCATAGGCATGTGATATCAGATTTTAGAGTATTTTTCAATGTTCAATTTTTTTGTATGACACTTTATTTCAAAAAATTTCTTTTTTTGAAATAGTTTATTTTGCATATTGTCCAGTTAAAACTATATATTACATTATCAAATTTTACAAAAGTCTTTCTTTCTCACTTGAATACACATGAACACATTTCATAAAAGCATTAGACTGGTTGTCATATCGATTCTATTAAAATGATACGCAAATAAAATCAAATTTTAAAATTAATTTTGCAAGTCATTTTTTAAATAATTATCATATTAATAGACTGCTATAGCAGAAAAGTTTCCATGGTGACCTATCATTTTTTTCTCATTTTCCTACTTGTATGAGTATGAACTTTTGTTGTGTGAAGTTTCAAACAAATTTCAATGGTAGTTCTATAATGGCGCGATTGTCCTTAAGGGGCTTGCTTCATATTAAAGAAATGGGGCTAAAATATTGAGTGAAATATTTAGTGCAAGCAGGATTATCGAGGGAGACGTGTCCCAGTTCTGTTTTAGTTGGCAGAACCAGAAGTAGGGGTGTAGATTGGGGGGTGGGGGCTCCCCGTGTCAGATGTCGAATTCAAGAAATGGTTATGTCGCATGTCACTATGTTTTTGATATTCATGTCAATTTTAAAAAGTCCTAATGTCATATGTCAAATTTGATAAATAACCTATGTATGTCTCGTCCGTGTGTTGTTAGCTTACGTCTGCTGACACAAGCCTAACGACGTGATGGCCAGCGACATGTTTTGCAACATTAGAATGTAATCTAGCGACAATTGGTCACGTCACAAAATTAGCGCAGTGGGACAGGAGTTACAACGTATCAAATAACGGATGAGGACGAGGTTTTAAGCCCTAAGCCTAAGGCACTCTGCGACAAATCATGCTCTGCGCCAGAGAGACAGTCTGTGAGATGTGATGTGATGGACCAAGTGGTGGCTACAGTGCAGAGATGATTCGCCATTAGCGAGAGTCAAAGTGGCAGGGTGAGCCTAAGGCTAACTAAGGGTCTATACAGTCATAGAAGTTCTTATTGTGGAAGGGGTATGGAGTAAATTGACTTGAGTTAATAGGGGCCGTCCATAAATTACATCATGCTATTTTTGACCTTTTTTGACCCCCCTTCCCCCCTTGTCATGATTCGTCTTGCGGCCCTTGACCCCCCCTCTAGAAATGACATCATCTTAAGTGGACCCCCCCCCCCCCCCCGCCCAAATCACAGAAATAATATAATAAAGAATGCAATTTTTTGTTGCTTATAAACATGACTGTCCCTTAGAAAAATCTGAAAATAAAGCCTTCAATACCTGAATCTAACCTAAAATTATCTCCAAAATTCTTGAAATTCAAATTTCTGCAACATGATGTCATGCACCACATGACCCCCCCCCCCCCCCCCCTTGAATTTTGTTGTTTTCTACCAATCTTATACAAAAATGATGTTTTTGTATTTTTTTGCCCTAGGCCTAGATCTATGCCTAGGCTAAGGCTAAGATTACATAGTAAAACACCCTATTATCGCCCAGTAAAGTTAATATCAACCTGTGAGCTATACATCACTCATATATGGGGGGATTTTACGTCTTCTTAGAATCATAGGTATCTTATTTGACTGAGAGGTCAATCTATGAGCTGGAACATACAGTTCTGTTTCTCCATGATGTGTTAAAAGTTATTTATGTCAACTTGAGAGAGGTTTCTAGCAGACGTCAACGGCATGCACGACGGTTTTAGTCTGATTTCTGGGTAACGATTACATTGTCACTATACATAACTCTATACATTAATAGAGTTTTACGTTCCTAAGATAGTCAATACATATACATACGCCTTACTGCAGCTTCAACCTTTGATTTCAAGACATTTTCATCCGTGGTCCACAAAAGATTGGCCTCACAGAAGGCTGCCATCTTGGTTTTGACGGGCATCACGGGAAATTTATGTTAGTTTTGATAAAATATATCAATCCAAAATTGATAAGATGTCATTATTCTGATTACATATACAATATAAAAGGAAATTATTCTAAAGGTTTTACTAATTATCAAAGATAAAGTATTTTTTACTTTTTGCTGGTTTTCGGTAAGACGTATTAGTTTATCTAGTCTCCGGCCCAAAACCAGCGAATCGTCCGAGACTTGGGATGACGTCATACGAGAGACCTACTCGACAGGAATTTTTCTTGTGTAGTGTAATCGCCTATTGTTTTAGCCATTTGGGCGGATTTCCACGGAAAATATGACTTCTGTGGATTCCAGTATGGAGACCAATTCGGTCCCAGATGAGCGGGCAGACGTTAAAAGGGTAAGGATCTAGTTTTTCCACAGCGTCCGTCCATTTATCTGGCGTAGATGCGGCAACGAAAGTGGAAAGATGTCGCCATCTTTGTTTTCGGTCGGATCGTGTCCGACAATTCCGGGGTGCATTTCTTTTCTGGCTATCTGTCAAAGAAGCGTCATATAGAACCCAAACTATACATAGAAGTATCGTATAACATATTATCTGGCTGCAGTAGGCTTTCCGTAAGTATGTTGATAGTGATTGGGGATGAAAAACGCTCGTGAATCCTATCTCGGTGGGTTGACATGAGACGTCAGTTGGCGATGACACTGACAGGACATTGTCCCCACTGAACTAACACTATTTTTCGTGGTCTTGCTTCCCCTGTCCTGATTACAATAGATCATTGTCGTTTCCAGCATGCTTGATGTGCAAGATGTATAGGTAAAAGATGTCATACGTTTTACCATGTAAGACTCGATGTGTTTGAGTAAAAAGAGAATGACAACATTGATGATTGACATCAATATTATTGACAAGGGATTGTGAATTTGTGTATAAAAATATAATGGAGCTAGCGTTAATCCCTGAAAACTCTGACTTCATTCCCGCAGCCAGAGTGAACTTATCGTTATTCTCCATAGGACCATTTTCAACCACCTCATATAGAATTACATTTGATGCAAAAAAAAACCTCCTGAGTTGATGTGCAATCATAATCTGAGACTGAGTTGTGTACACACATATAAAAATCTTGTCGATGAAAATAGTTTGGTGGTCAAATAATTTATTATTACAAGCTGACTCTTAGAGTTCCTTCTTCATTTCATGCCTCCAGAGTCCAGGGCTATCTTGTCTGCTGGTTTTTTAAGTAAATACTTACACAACTGGCAACCAGCTTAGGTGAAGCCACTTACAATCATGAAAATATCTTCAACAGAACTGGTTGCAGGTATTTAAATTGAAACGTCTGATTACATAGGATTCAAGAATACTTTATTAGTTTAATTCAATTATTGCAACAAATCCTTAAGGTTTTGAGGCAGAAATATTCAGTAATTTTGAAGAAAAGTACTCAACCAAAGTGGTCGAGTAGCCTGTAGGGGACATGTAGTATCACGGAGGTCAGGGCTTTTCTCGGACTATTTGAAGCCAAACCAATGTTCTGCTAAGATTTGACAATTATGCATTTGCAATCCCTAATAACAATTAAAATTCATTCTTTATTTTAAAGTCTATCTTTAGGGAGTGGTATATAATTGACCAGACACAGTTTTGAATGGATTTCTATGAAGTAAAAGGGAAAAACTTGCAGGATTTTGGAGTGATGAGACCAAAAAAAGAAAAAGAAGTTGTGTTCCCGACCAGTCTTTAATATTTTCCCCCGACTCGAACATTTTGTCTGGGAAAATATTTCAGAAAATGGTTAAAATGTAGGTGAGATAGCACATAATAGGTAGCACATAATAGGAAATGTCATATCCTCTATCATAACATGAAATCTATATTTCTTGAAGCATTGGAATAATTGTTACGTGGAGATGCATAATTGTCAACTCAACAGCACCATTTCACTTGGAATGCCCGACTTTTTTTTTAAGAGTGCTCATTGAAATGTGAAAAAAAGTGCATTGAATTAAGCTGCTTTGCGCAATTTTCTCAGCACAGTTATTTCTGACATGATACCTGGAACGGGGTTTTTCCTTGAATATTCTGTGCACTAGGCGCTCGTCACTGGGCTAGTAGTCCTGTAATCGTACCGATCCCAGGGTTCCCACGCAGGTCTTAAAAGGTCTGAATGGGTCTTAAAATGGATTTTCTCAAATTCAAGGCCTTGAAAAGGTCGTTAATTTGACAGTTTTGTAGCCAGAGGTCTTAAAATGAAGTAACTATGAAAATTTGAAATCCCACTTTCAAACTAGTACACTTACTTAAAATTTAAAACATGAAATATGTTAAGTTAACACCCGGTCGATGGGTCCTAATTTTCAGAATATTGGTCTTAAAATGGTGTGAAAAACCAAAGTTACACTATCACTGATAGTTCAGTTCAGTAATACTGATAGTATCACTATTACTGAACTTTATAACATCGGGCTAGCCACATACAAATTTCACTAACCTGGCAAGATTTCCACTCGCACTGTGTACTAGAAGTTCTATGCTAAGATGAAACCTTGTGAAAGGATCGTCATTTCTTAGAAGTTGTAAGTTCGTCATTTCCGATTTACTTAATTAATCTGTTTTCTCTGTTGGTTGCAGGCAGAAAGTGCGGCCTTGATAGAATCTAGCGGAGGCGGGCGGACACAAGAACCCTCGGCCATGTACCAGTCGGAGCGGGATGCTTGCGTAAAACACTTTGACACATGGACGGAACAAGAACAAGTGGACTTTGTGCAGTTCTTATTATCACGCATGTGCCATTACCAACATGGACAAATTAACACATTCCTTAAACCCATGCTCCAGCGGGACTTCATCACAGCCTTACCAGGTAAACCGAATTACTTCAATTTACCATTTCTTCAATCATTTCAGAGTTGTCTTTGTTTGTTAGGTTAATTTAAGTTTAACGTCTGGACAACCCTTCAGGGCTCTTTCCAGACTGCACAAGGTAATGCAATAATTTCAGAAATCAAGATGGCATGGACCACCAGAAAATACACGTAACGTTCGATCTCTTAAGTGACTGGAGGGCACAATGGTCAGGGCTTGACATTAAGCATTGCTCGCCTGCCTAGGGCAGGTAAAACTTGAGGTGGGGCAGGTAGATTCTGACCTGCCCGAAGGGGAGGCACAATTTCTGTGATATAATAATCTATTAAAGCTGGTTAATTTAGGGTCGGGCAAGTAAAGATTAACCTAGACCTGCCCGACCGGCAGCCAAGTTTTAATCTTCAATGTTGAGCCCTGCACAACCAAAAAGTCTCAAATTGGCCCTGATGGCCGACAGAGATCAGGGCTTTTCTTTTTCGTGTTATCTATGTTTTCTGACCCTATTTTGCATGTTTTTTCCTGGCCATTTATTAGCACTGTTACAAAAAGAAATAAGGCCAACAGTTCAATACTTTTCAAACTTTTTTCCCATTCACTTTTCAAACGCGTGCACCTGGTATGTTATTTTGCGTATATGTATTTAATTGAAATGTATTTAGTTATTGGAGTTGGAAGTGACTGTACATGTGGTCAGTCAATGTCAGATTTATGGGTGTCAGACAGAGTGTTGATTCAAAACGAGAGTGATCATGACATCAGTGCTGTACGTGGAGTATATTGGCAGTGTACTGTCTCATGACCGAGATGACATAGTGGGACAGTAACTGTTGTTGTTGAATAGCTATCGTGTATCAATATTACTTATAAAAACATTATGGCATTGCAATCAGCTTTTATTATAGGGCATAACACACTGTAAGTTTTAAGGTTTTAGGTCCTTTCTTGATCAGCAGACCTATAGTCAGTATACCAACAACAAAAACTTTAACCTAAGTTTAAAAATCTCACGTTGGACACACCTGATGACTTAAGGGGTTTTATAGGGTAGTTAGGTTTCGCTGTAAATGACTCAGGATGAAGCTGAAGGCGAGACCTTTACTATTTCATGATACTAGAAGCGCGTTCCTTAAATGTAAACTATTTATAAACAATACGGATGTCCATTGTTGTGGGCCTGTAAGATGAGGGGTCAACTAGTGCAGAGGCGGATTACCCGGACCTGGTGGACCCTGGCCAGGGGACCTGACTAACAGACGTCTGGGGGGGGGGGGGGGGGGGGGGGGGGGACAAAGGGATGATCTCATCAACGTAGGCTTAAAAGGTAAAGTGAGCCACAGGCAATAATCATAAGGTCAAAATTTCACAAATTCTATTTAAAACACATTCTATATGATTTTTCCCCACACTCCCCCCCCCCCCCCCCCCTTTTTTTTTTTTTTTACAAGAAAGTTAGACACTAATCAAAATTCACCCGGTTCCCTGATTAGTTATGGAAACATGGTCTCTGATAGGTTGCAACATGATTATTTTTATATGATCTAATAAACAAGATTTATTTAATAATGATGTTTCATATGCTTGATGTTTTATGGCCCATCGTTTTTGAAAATTGCCACTTAAATTTTGTCAAGATGGGCCATTCGATACTAAAAAAAAAAATCTAGGGAGAACCCGGTATAGTAAAGTATGGATCATGAAAAATGGCCGAAACTTCATAAAATACATTCAAAGTTGTTCCTGTTCGGTTTTGGTGACTCACCAGAATAGGTTTGTTTACAAACATTGCTGTCTAAAAGCAGAAATGTAGGTTTTCTGGAATTCAAGTGAAGTTAAAGTTTATTTCCATGGTTCATACTATGTATCAGTAACTAAAGTTACACTCAAAGAATAAATTTATGTAGTTATTTGAGTTTGCCAATTTTTGTCAAATTGTAACAGAACATTGCTTTTGGCTCCCTTTAAGAAGACTAAAGGCATTCCATTTTGATAGCAATACTGAACTATTTTAGGGATTCACCTATCATAGAATTAATACTACCAGGTAGTGGTAACATTCCAGCTGAGCTCGAATATTTTAGGAGTTAGCTGAGATAGCTGGCTGGGCCAGTTGAAATTCATAATTTAATAGTTTTAATTGTACACATTTGTTTCTCAAACAGGGATGTGCATTTTCAGAATTTTTTTTTTTACATCATCGCCATAATTAATCATTTTCAAAATTAATGACTTACGTCACGTTGAAGAGTATTTTATTTTTGAGACGATTTCATAATTTTTCTTAAACCCGGACTTGCAAAACCAATGCAAAATTGACCTAAGCTAGTAAAGTCCAATGTGGGCTAGAGAACATAAAAGTTAAGGAAATCCCCATATTTTAAAGAGTTCCTGCTCACGGAAAGCAAGGATATTCATAGAGAAACATTTTTGAGTATCAAAAACGCCAAAGGGCAAATTTCCAGGGTGTCATTTTCATGAAAATTATGGGCATTATTAGTGCGGGAATGGCTCCTTTCAACTTAACCTAGTAGGGGAATTAAATTTCTGGTGCGGGAGTGGCGCATTCTGCGTGCCTATGAATACCAATGCAGGCCTATATACCATGGGATCGGCCTAGACTACCTACTGTTCCATACACTGGAATTTAATGCGCATTTTTGCCCGTTCCAATGCGCAGTTGTACGTAATACAGTTAACCTCAAATAGAAGTGAGGAAATAGCGTATTTTCAAGTTAGAAGCATGCACAATTTTCAGTTTTAGTGTGCTAAATTGTACACTGCTCAGCCCTTACCCTATCCCATGATAAGTATCAGATCAGGTACAACCCTGGTAGCAAAGTGAAATATTGTCGACTTATGAAATGCGCCTCTGATATCGGAGTGAGTAGATGTAGAACTAAGCCATATGCAAGTTGGTGCTCGGCACATCATTTATCTTAAATTTTTTATCTTTGTACTCAACTTCTTTAACAAAAACCCATTTTCTACAGGGTACCAACCACTCAGGAAAAACAGGGAAAACGGCAAAACAAAAAAAATTCCTGACAGGGAAAACACAGGGAATTTGTAAATTTTGCCAAAACACAGGCAATTTCAATTGGCCAGGTTCTGAAACTCCTAATTTGGAGGATATTAGGGATTAGACTTTTTGTTGTTGGGTTGTCCCAAAAAAAATCTGCACATAGAAACTTTTAAATTCTAACAACTTGCTGGATATGTCACAGGGAAAAATTGTCGCAGGGCAGGGAAAACACGGAATTTGAAAATGGAATTTCGGTTGGTACCCTGTTTATACCTGTTGTTGTCCATGTCCATGGTCGTTTAACTTTAAGAAACGCATAAAGTTAAATTGTCAGAGGAAGAGGTAAAACATTTAACTTTTAACGGAAGGCTGCAGTGTTAGCTGTAGAATGTAGGAATGTACTTTAAAGGTTATCTCCTGCTGTTCCTTGTGTTAAGTAAAGTTTAGGCCACCCTTAGAATAAAGTTTGTTTCCTGTCCAGCGGGTGAGCAGGAAAAAAAAGCCAGTCTGGAGGTCGGGAATTTTTTTTTTTCCTTCTTTTTTTTGGTAGAGCTATAACAAAGACTTCATGAATTTTTAAAAAAAATCCCCCCGCGGCCCTATCCCTATAAAAGTGTACCATACCCTTTCAGGTAACAGGATTTACTTACTCCAGATCCTAAACTGGACAGTGTCCAAAACTAAGGGTGCATCCTGCAGCTCAGGTATATACGGCTCGGCTGCGAGGCGCACACTCTTTTCAAATTTAAGATAAAACCAGAAAAATCCAGAGAGGAAATGTAGAAGTTTGCATTGAAATTTGTGCCCTGCGTGGAGATATTTAAACTGGATAACCAAGACAAATTTACACAGCTAAGGACTTGAAAATGAACAGACGTAAATAGAAAATTAAAGATTGTAGAGAAAGATCGATAGAAAACGTCTTTACATGTATCAATATTAACGCGTTGCAAGATCTATGGTACAACTACATATGGAGTAACAAGTCGTTGTTTTGAGAAATTCTCACTTAATCAAAATATTTAAAGGAAGAACGGTTTACAATTAGATGGAGAACGTGGCAAGATGTGAAGGGGAAAAAAAAGAACGTTTTACAATTAGTCCTGTAAGTGCACAACATAATTTATAATAGATTTTTTATAATAGACGTTACTCGGGCCATGTTGGGCAGAGCTAGAACTTAGAAGTAGAAGGGTATGGGCCCAAAGAGGGGCGGTAGGGGGTTTTGGCAGGTGTGTTACACCTTTAACTGACGAAACCATGCCAGACGGACGGGGAGGTGGGGGTGTGGGCATCACTTTAAAGGTTGCCCCACCCCCAGCGATCAGCCCTACCTCCCTCCCACCAGGCTCAAGGCTCGGGCAAAGCTTCTCCAAAGTCTGGGCAGAACATTGTATTTGAAGTAGTCTCCGTGGCGTTATTGAGACAAAGCCATACGCACTATCCTCTTTAGTGGAGTTTTCAACATGCCAATTATTTGCTAGGTTGAATTATTTTAGTTAGTGTAAGGCTAAAGAATGAGAGAAACCGTAGCTAATAAGTCGCCAAACAAACTGCAGAAAGCACAGCCTGGGACCCAAAGACCCCCGACGGGAATATTTCAGCCAGAGATTGGTTTTCTTTGTGTTGTGGCCTAAGTTCCGTTGCACCGAGGAGCGCACGGCCCAGTTGGGTCGGTGGGGCGGGGCGGGGAGGGGTGGGGTAGGTAGCCCCGGCCCCTACCCCTTACCACAGGTAGCCCAGGTACCTGGGATGGAAGCAGGCCCCGGGCAGGCAGCCTACTTACCTACACACTACCTGTGACCACCACCCCAGCCTGACGTGGACCCCTCACCTTGAGTACCCGCGATGCCCCACCCCACCCTGCTGGACCGTACCGACACCTCACCATGTGCCGCGACCCGTGATGGGCTCGGACAACATGGTGGTGGTCTGCTGAGTGTGGAGTCTCTGGCCATGGGTTAACCAGGAGGTACACTGCTGGAGAGGTAGCCCCCAGTGGTAAGAGGAGGAATGAGGCTGCAGCAGCAGCCACAGGGATATAAACATGGAGGGGAGCAGCGGGCAAAGTGAGACGTAGATATCTCTGTGTAAAAGAGGCAGCGGACAGTCGCTTTTTGCCTGGCGTACGGCTGGAGGCAGGCAGGGACGGGATGCTCAGCCCCGCGTCCCACGCCCTCACTGTTGATATTGGCGACTAAACCGAGCACCACTTACGTGCTTACACCCTATTGTTAAAAACGAGCAGCTCTCGCCTCACAGGACCACTGACGTAGCATGTTACTACACTGACGTCTGTTGCACTTTCTGCCAACCCAGAAGTAGTAGCATGAAGTCATAGACTATCACTGCCACTGCCGACAACACCAGCTGAACAGCTCGCATACCTTCATTCGACATACCAACAAAAGGATACCTCGCGAGCCCAGAATCTCTCCTGGTGCTAATGGTGCTTAGATACGGTTGCCATGGCAACAACCAGCTCCCTGCTGCTGCTGCAGGGGGAGCAGTTTGAGCAGATGGAGGCCATGGGTTGGTCGGAGGAGCAGCTCGGTGAGTCCAAGGAACAGCTCGGCGAGCTGGCCCGCGAGCAGCTGGATGAATCGGTCCACGAGCGACTCGATGAATCGGTCCACGCGCAGATGGTGCTGCACCAGGAGGCGACCCGCCGCCAGCTGCTCTCCCACATGGAGGTGCTCGCCCTCTGTGAGTAACTCGCCCCGACCCACTTCTAACATCAAACTCGCTCTGATCTTATTCACGGGATTTCTCAGATGTATAGTATCAAAATTCGCAGTGATCACAAACAGTTATCTGCATTGTAATTGTCAAAAATGCCCTGTCAGGAAGAAAACACACAAGAAAACATTAACATGAATTTAAGGGGGGGGGGGGGGGGGGAAGAGAAGTTAAGGTGGCGGGGCGTCGTACCAGTTAGTTCACCACTGGTGTTGAAGTCAATTACCATTTCAAACATTATATAAAGGGTTTCAGTCCTTCCTTCATGATATTATCATAACTTGGAAGTGTTTGCTTGCTTATTGAGAAATACGGATATTCAACCCAAAATTGGCATCAAGCTGGGTATTAAAGAAAACATCTCCAAAGATTATGGGAACCCTGGGTTTGTTGTTAATTTGCCTGGTCTGCTTCGTACTAAAATAGATCTGATTGTCCCACTCTCACATAGTGTACGGGGGTGGGGGTGTCCCCCTGTGCCTACACCATGAGTTATCAAAAGACCTATGTGCCACCAGCTGTTGTGTGTAGGGCCCTGTCTATGGGACCATGCACATTAAAGAATACCTGCCCTGGGTAATGCGTAAGGGTACGGTCTCTATCTTCTCATGGATTTGATCTGACATTTCATCAGGGTACCAACCACACAGGCAGAACAGGGAAAATGGCAAAACTTCCCTGACAGGGAAAACACAAAGAATTTCATTTGGCCAGGTTCTGAAATTCCTGATTCTTAAGATATTAGGTATTCAACATTTTGTTGTTGGGTTGTCCAAATTCTTTCTGGATGTAGAGGCTTTTAAATTTAAACAACTTGCTGGTTATGGCACAAGGCAAAATGGCCTGGCATGTGACAGGGAAATCTCAGGGAAAACAAGGGAATCTGAAAATGGAATTTGGGTTGATACCCTGTTTCATAGATTCAGTCACCAAAGACAGTTGTCAAACCTTGTTCTCGCTGTGATATGACCATGGACGTAAACAACCAACCAACCTCCCAGCCTCGTCCCCAGGTAGAGAGGGTCAACGACTCACCGTAAACAGTCCCGGGTCCCGGGTCGCAGGACAGGTGCGCCGTTACCATGGCGACCAGAAAGCATTCACTTGTCGCTGGTTCACGGTGGTCGGTGCTACACGTCAACGTGTCTTGCCGGGGCCCAGCAACAATCGGGGTCAAGGACAGCTGGTAGACAATTTAGATTTTTTAATTTTTTTTTCTCGTCCAAGGTAGCATCTCCGCAGGGACGGGTTCATTCACGTCTCATCTCCCCAATAAAAAGACGACTAAAGTTCTAACTATGGCACCTTGTTTTCGGGATGTTCTACTGAGTTAACTTTGGGATGTCTCTGACTCATTCAACACAGACGGAAACATTAGTACCCTGTTGACAGGCAAACCAACTGGGAATCAACACTCGGTAAACAATGTCAGGACATGTTTGACGTCATTCCATATACAAGGTGAAGATAATCCTTGTATAGGGGAAGGGGATGGGGGCAGTGAGATCTGGTAGTTTATCGATTCACAAAACGAGAATGAAAAACATGATTATTTGTAGAAAACATTTTTGCTGCGGTGGCGTTTTGAATGATATCAGATTAAGAGAAACGCCAACGAAGCCTTACTGTCGGAGGTTTTTCATTGTATAAAATCAGTGAGCTATGAAATTGATTTGGGGTTTGTGAATAGAAAGTAAATGAGCCGTGAATTGGACCCTTACCCCCCCCCCCCCCCCCCCCATGCTACCTCCCCTCTCCCTCCAACTCAAAGGCAGTGGAGCGTAAACGATTGTTTGATTGGTGTGCTCACTGGGCAGGTAGAGGAGGGCTGGCATCTCATTGGTCCCCCTGGCCTGTCAATCACCCCCTGAAGCCACACCCCGGCATGGACAGTCCACTCAGCGCCCCCCCCCCCCCCCCCCTCACTGGCTGTCTGGACAGCCGTGTCAGAGTGAGGTGACCTCGTTAGAGCGGTAGAAGCGGTGGCAGTAAAGTACAGTGGTTTCAAGTCGTTGCCCCAACCTGGTGTACGGACATACGGTGGCATGCAGTGAATGGTCAGGGTTGGAAGAGGTCGGGGCTAGAGGAGTCACCACCGCAGATACCGGACCCGAGGACTGGGGTCCGGAGAGTTCTTGTTATTACAATCAAAGGTCTATGAAAACTACTTGAACTTGGGCAAAGTGTTACTTTCAATCTTCTCTTCACAAAGGTTTAATTTCTAGATGAATTTCTTTAATTTCCGAATCAACCACTTGGACCTGAATAATTGCATGATACAAACACGTAGAGAACAGGCACAAACTCCTAGTTAATTTGTTACTCTTGTAACAGTAATAGATTAGGATGGGGTAGAGGATCCTAACTTACTATATTCTGAGAATGAAACTTTAATGAGCCTAATATAGTAATAGTATTACTAAGTAATAGTATATGACACTCATACCCACTGCAGTGGCGGATCCAGGATTTTAGGAGGGGGTGCGCTATTAGAAAAAAAATCTTAATTACTTTTTTGGCCGAATGTTACATTTAAAAAAGTCTAAACATGGTCCCCCCAAAAAAGGAGGGGGGGGGGACGCCCCCGCGCCCTACATCTTAATCCACCACTGCACTGTGCCTCTTCTGTAGGGCCAAACGAAAGGTTGTGTAGTGGTACAACGCCTGCCTTGAGTGGCCAAAAGGAGGTGCTGGGCAACCAGATTTTATGGTGTGGTTGCCCGGCGGACTATCAAGAATTTATAGTTTCTTCTTATATATTTGAGAAGAGATTTCAATTGAGTTTGACATGGTTGATTGTCAACATATTGTTCTTAAGCATAGTACAAATCCCCGACTACCACGACATTAGGACGGGCAACTAAGTATCGACCTACCATAGACCACCTGCCAGACGCGCCGCCACCCTGATTAGTCGCGCGGATTTGGTAGCGACTTGTTGACTTCCGGCCTGTAGGCGCAATGCAAAAGTATCAGACTTTAGTTTCCTAGGTCTTTTAAATTCATCTTCCAACGAAAATATGTATACTAACAGTTAGCCAGTACCAAAAGCTACAATATAGTACCAAATAAGGTTATGGTCGTGGAAGACAGATGAGAAAATCCGATTTGTTTATGCCCTCCAATGCTAAAGCATACGGTGGAAGTCAACAACTTCCCGGCCATGCGCGACAACTGGCATTCGGTCTATGGTTGAAAACGATTTCTCAAGCCCTGTCTCAGTACCAGTATAGTTTAACCTGTTCATACTTATAGAACCCAGGTTGAAACATTAACAGCTTGGTTCCTGGTCTTAGACCGGTTAGCGGCATTCTGGGGTTAGTCTGAGGCTATAGGTATACCTGTATGCTATATACGTTTCAGTATTAGCGTATTTTAACCTGTTTATACTATAGAACCCAGGTCCAGGTGGACACATTAATAGCTTGGTCCCTCGTGTAAGACCCCCGTTAGCGGCGTGGGGCCAGATGTCCCCAGCTGGTGGTGCCACCTGGTGGACAAGTAACCCCCCACCTGTCCCACCTGACACACCGCTACCTCTCCATGACAACACAGGCCTCAGCCAATGACGTAAAGTCGTCTTTGGCGTAGTGCTGATTTACGACGCACTTAATGTAATAACGATAAAACAGGGAGATAATTATTGTCAGGGACTTTGAAAATATATTTCATCTGATATTTTTGTATGCAATTGGGCATTACCTGTTTCTTGTTGGAGAAAAAATATTGTCAGGTAAAATTTGGTTGGATCTCGGATTCTGCATTTATTGTAGTCAAACACTCTCCTAGAGTCCTAGTATCAAATTGCTGTGCCAATACTAAAGCTATCAGAGTGGGACTAAATATTCCGTATAAGTGACATGGCAAGACGGTGGGCGGCTGTTCATCATGGCTTAGTTAGCAGGTTTAGTAAGTGTTTACACAGAAAAGGGAGCGTAGGATGATGTCCACTGGTGAATGAGAGAGAGGGAAGAAAAACGGGCGTCCTATGTGCGCAGTGCCCTGTACATTACCGAATCAATATACGTTTTTAAAGCTCTCCCTCAATACACAGATTAAAGGGGTCCTATTTAAAACTCGATAAAACGGTTTTATTTACCTATCGAATTGGCCAATGTAGTACCAACGTTGTACAATGTAGTACAAATGTTGGACGTTTACCCTAAACGAACAGTAACACACAGACCTGTACTGTCTCTACCAGATAGGCTTCGTACGGCCAGACTGATCAGTGTGGGAAAGTGGTATTTTAACTGTGGATAAGTTCGCCCCGTGGGCATGGTCTTAAAATTTATGAACAATTGCCTGATATAAGCCCTGATCACTGGATTCCCCCCCCCCCCCCCCCCCCCAAATCAGATCTAATTCAAGACAGATTAAGACCCCCTGAAAGACAAATCTCGAATTGAAGACCTTTTTAAGGCCTTGAATTTGAGAAACCTATTGAGTACCTTTTAAGACGTGCGAAGAATTTGAGGATTTGATAGATTTGCCAAATTTGGGTCTTTAATAGATCTGAAAAGGACATGAACTGATTTTTCAAAAAGCGTGAGTACCCTGATCTTTGGCCGGGTTCTTCCTAGAAAAAGATTGCGAGTATCGCAAGCCCGATATTCTCTATTTTTAGGGGGGCTTTTTTTTAAAATCATGGGCCATTTTTACTACGTCTCATGAACATTTCTGTGATTGTAATGCGGGAATGGCCCCCTCTAAATCAAACTAATACAGGAATTAAATTCCTGATGCGCGAATCCCGCATCCCGCACGCCTAGGAGGATCCCTGCTTTGGCAAGGGTTAGGCATCAACTATGAGACTTACCTCTTGTTGTGATTAGGCCTGGCATTATGCCAACACCTAATCCTTACTTACCCGTAAGCCACACTAGATACAAATTCTGGTTTACTGGGTGGGCTTAAAAAAAGGCAGTCGGGTGGTTAAAAAATAAGTTGTTTTTTGTTGTTGTTGTTTTTTAGAGGGGGGGGGGGGGAATTTTCGATTTTTAATTATTTTTCTTAATTAAACGGACGATACGGCCCCTGGTTGGTCCACAGACACATTTTATTTTATTAAAGCCTCAACTAAGATGTTGGATGACTGACACCCAGCTTGACCGACTAACCCAGTGAGGCGGCTACACATGGCCAGTTACTCAACCTCCTCCATCCCACATCCCCCCCCCCCCCACCCCCACTGTCGACTTGATAATCAAGGTGTCTCATGATTTTCTGGGTGGGGGCCATCGGCCCACTCACTTCTCGGTGTGGTGTTGGTGTTTACTTACACCTGGTGTCTTCAAGGTAAAACTGGAAAAGGACTTGTTTATGTCTCACAAATAAAACTGGAAAATGAAGTGGCCTCTCCCTGTGTCAGCTTAGCGAGCAGTATCAGTCGTAGAATACTGGTTAGGAGAAAAATTTAAATCCATCTTGCGAAAGTCTTTATTTCTGGTGCTTTGCAACAGTCTCCCCACCTCAAATTTCAGTTTTGTGGCAAGAGGTATAAAAAGGGGCTCTAAAGGGAGGGGTCAGGGAAATTTAATCTTTACATTTGTATTCTATATATCTGATTTGAGAATGAAATGTTTTTATCAAGAAATCTAAATCACGACTTACAGCCTATTATCTGACCGTCAAACGATATGTCTGAATATTTTTCTTTCCGCGCAGTCTAGAGGTCATGCACTATCACACTCAGATTGTGGGTTTCAAATAGGCACTTGAAAAGGTTTTAAATTCATTTTAAAACAAATTTACTGTGGTTTTTTTGGTCTGACAGCGATGAATGTCAAAGTGAGCTGGTCCTGATATGGCTAAAATAGTTCTAAGCAGGTCTTAAATTCGAACAATCATCATCATCATCTAGATACATGTACTTATGTATTTCTTCTTTGCTTGCAGCCAAGGGTCTGGACCACATAGCAGAGTCAATCCTGTCGTACCTGGACTCGCGTTCCCTGTGCGCGGCCGAGCTGGTTTGTAAGGAGTGGTACCGGGTCATCTCCGACGGCATGTTGTGGAAGAAACTCATAGAGCGTAAGGTGCGCACCGACCCCGTGTGGTGCGGGCTGGCCGAGCGGAGAGGATGGTGAGTACTTATCCTTTTATTTTTATTATTTTGTGCATCTGCAAAACTACTATAAAGTATAATCTGCTAAACTTTTCTGTCAGACTGTAGAGTGAACGGACAGAAATATTGCAATCTCCAGGGTTGAAATTAACGTCAGCCCGTCTGCCCCAGGCTGATTGTTTTGAATCAGGGCTGACAAATTTTCACTCAAATTTCTGAAAATTACATTAAAATCAGCCGGCATTTCTCACACTTGTAATAGATTTCAATACATCCGGGCTGACAGCCTGAAAAGTTAATTTCAAACACTGATCTCACATGGCATTGTTATACTGTCAAAACTCGTCATAATATTAAGAAATATGTATTTAATCCTCTGTTCATGCATTTTGCAGGGGTCAATACTTATTCAAGCCAAAACCAGGGGAAATTCCCAAAGACAACAAATTCCATCGCAGACTTTTCCCCCAGATTATTAAAGACATAGAGGTAAGTAACGGTCTTTCTCTTCAGTGAAGAACCTCGCCGAGAATATAGACATTATACACAGTATTTTACCTTTCAAACCACAATAAATTTGATTTTAAAAGAATTCCGCAGAAAATTTGACAACTGATTAATTTCTATGAAAATACCCATTTAAGTACAAGCTAACCATTCTTCTAAGCATAGGGGCTATCCATTCATTAGGTACGCCCTCCCCCCCCAACCTACCCAACCCCCTTGGTGCGTACATATTTAATGGACGACCCCATACTCTAGTGTGTATTTCTTTATAACAGCATACAACGTATGAACGTATGACTTAATGAGATTTTACTAGATAATAATGTCTGATGATTTTACCTCCTACAGAGAATAGAAAGTAACTGGCGAACAGGACGCCACACGCTACAACGAATTCACTGTCGGAGCGAGACAAGTAAAGGGGTGTACTGCCTACAGTACGACGACACCAAGATCATCAGCGGGCTGCGCGACAACACAATCAAGGTGGGCACAAGTACTGCACACGCAGATACTCCACAGAATGTTAAAGCCTGTATTCCACTTAACGGATTTAAAACTGCCAGTTTTGTATCTGTTTCATGTTTTCAAAAATCTTTTTTTGGATTTGTAACATGTCTACGTTGCAAACTCGGCATGTGGATTAACTATGTAATGTCCAACTCAGGCATTGTAATAAATTGAAACGTTAAATATTTATATGAACTGTCCAAGTCAGTTCCAAGCAAAAAATGTTAAGACTATGTGTTGGATGATTTATAAGCAGCAGGTTGCATTTACGTGTTATGACAGAACTTTTCTGATGGTTCTTGAGATTCACCTTCTATAGATTGTCAGTTGGAAGCCCTTTCATGGGAAAATCCTCCATAAACAATGGAAACATATGTTTGTTTCATATTCTTAACATAGTAAAGAAATTAAAACATTTTAAACATTTTGAAATTTGATTTGTTTAATTACCCAACATGCCTTGACATTTTGTTAAGTCCTAGTCCCTTTGACTAACAATTTGTTACATATTCTTAGCATATTTTAGAAGTTCAAAAAAATTAGAAATTTAATTTAAGTAAGATGTGGCAAGACGTGCTTTAAGTAAGGAACCACTTGTGAAGTAACAGTTGTCATGTGACAACCTTCTATATAGGATCAGGTATGCCCATAGTGATATGATGGTAACATGATGTTTATGTGGCAACATTTCATGTACCCAGCAGTGATCCATGACATCATCGAGTTTACAAGATAGGGGATCCATTATTTGAACAATAGCCACTAGAGAGGTCTTGCAAAAATAGAAAAATAAATGAAACTTAATTGGTTTGAATTCCTGACAGATCTGGGACCGTAACACGTTGGATTGCGTCCAAGTTCTGACCGGCCACACGGGGTCTGTGCTGTGTCTGCAGTACGACGAGAACATAATCATCTCCGGGTCGTCCGACTCGACGGTACGGGTCTGGTCGGTGAAGACGGGCGAGATGCTCAACACCCTGATCCACCACTGTGAGGCCGTACTCCATCTCCGCTTCTCCGACGGCATCATGGTCACCTGCTCCAAGGACAGGTTTGTCGCCCCGTCTTATCTCTTATTGACATTTGCTGAAATCGAAACGCCGTTTTACCGTCAGCTTGTACTCAATTTTCCAATGCAAATCCAGTAAAATATTCAGTTTTTCAATAATGTAGTTTTTGTTGCCTAAAAATATGATATCAGACAGCACAACTTGAATATGTTAAATGAGTTTGTTCCACCCCTAGTAATACAAGAATTCAGATTTATGTCTGATTTAAGACTTTTTCAAGGCATCAACTCTAATAATGATTTTCAGAGTTAAAGCAACCATAGCAATTTTAGATAATTTCAAATTTTCTTGCAGGAGTTTCGGGTTATTTCATGAAACCTTACTTGCATCCCTTGTAAAATGTGGCTTGCACTTGGGTCGCACATATATTAAGAGACAGTAATTTATATACGTAACCATATATTACAGATCCATTGCTGTCTGGGACATGCAGTCTCCGACTGATATTAACCTGCGGCGAGTGCTCGTCGGGCACCGAGCCGCTGTGAATGTGGTAGACTTTGACCAGAAGTACATAGTGTCAGCGTCTGGCGACCGCACAATCAAGGTAAGTGCTTCTGTCTCTTTTTCTCAAAACAAGATCAGGAGAAATCTAAATAAGAATACTGGAAAATATCATGAAATTGTTGTGGAATGCGTTTGACTGCCCGAATGATTTATTTAGTGTAATCGCGCATTGCAAACATCATCTGTGGTCTAGCATGGACGTGAGAGACCTTTGGAAATCAAGAAGTTTACATATGTAAAAAAAAATCAAGTACTAACATGAACATCTCGTGCTTGAATCTGCGAGAGCTGCGGTTCTGTAAATGCACATATTGGTTGTCAATGTGATGCCAGTGCAGAATTCACTATATACTTGTCAGTATAAAATCACTTTTTCAACCTCCAAAAATATGTAAAATGAAGAAGCCAACGTGTTTCCATTATTTAGAAAAAGTGATTAAACTATCTCTATTCTTAAATTAAGCTATTGTGTCTATACTCTTAAAGGTGTGGAGCACATCGACATGTGAGTTTGTGCGGACATTAAATGGCCACAAGCGGGGCATCGCCTGCCTCCAGTACCGCGACCGACTTGTCGTCTCCGGCAACACTGATAACACTATCAGGTAATGACTATTTCCATATAAAGAATCGGGTAGATTTACCCACAGAGATACAATTTTTCCTACTTTCTTCCAGATATCCGGATGTTTTTACAGGTCATTATGAAAATAAAACTAACATTTCCCCTCAACTAAACCAACAATTTTTCTCCTCAAATTATTCCCCTATCACTTCTTGGCTATCTAACCATACAATTTCTGGTGATTGTTTCCATCCTTTTAGTTTCTAAACAGAAAATCTGGAAATGTCCTTCCTACTTTTCCGGATATTATCTCTCTAGAGTGGCGTCTCTGGCTTTCGGTTTTTTGACTGCAGCAACATTTTCAGACATAAGTAATGTTAAGGGGGAAAGATACATTTGTATGCTTACGCAACAGATAGTATTTCTAAAAGCTATTTCTAAATTCGTTTCAATGTTTCAATTGTTATTGCCTTGAAAATGACTAGCTGTTAGAACAGTGTAAAACAACCTTAACTCAATAACTCTTTGGCGTGAAGACTTCCCCGCTTAGAAAATAACTCATGAGACCCGTCTCTACTATGTAGGTAGAAACTCGCCACCAGTGGACAAAGATTGCTATTTGCCATGGGCTAAAAGGTTTTCACTGGTGTTATACGGCACGGATCACAGGGGCCGACCTAGTGGCTGATACAGTGCGGAGTCCTTGTACAGAGAATGTTGTGTCGCAGAATGTCACTCACTCGTTAATTTTGTGTTTTTCAGGGATCGCCTCGTGATCAGTGGGAGCTCAGACAACACCATCAGGTACGTGAAACCAAACTGATAAAAACTAGGGTTTTTTTTGTGTGTTTTTTCCATTTGTTTTTTTTTGGTTATTTTTATTAAAGCACACTCAGTGTTTCAGTGATCTTTCCTGTAGGTAGTGATGAAATAACGACAGGCATTGCCTTGTTAGTTTGGTTTATTCTTTATGGGGTCAGATATAGGGTGTAACTGGTCCACATCAACCTGATTGTTTTTTAAAAAAATAAAAAAACTAGACTTACCTGAAGACTGCCAAGACTCGGATTGTAGGTACAACAGTCATAATGAAATCCTATCTGTACGTTGTAACATAAAAAAAAAAAAAGTCTATTTCTGGTGAAAAAAGGATAAGGAAAAAGGAAAACCACTCCTCAATGGAAAATGGTTATACGAATTGCTAAATAAACAGCTAAAGACCAGTGTCAGTGCTAAAGGCCTCATATTTAATATAATGCACCTTGGATCTGCAGAACTCGGGGTGGGGTTCGTATCCGCGTACTGTAGGGACCCATCAGGCTCGGTCATGACGAGCCCGTCATTCTAATCGCTCGTTGTTTTTCTGCCCCTACAGACTCTGGGATATCGAGTGCGGTGCTTGCTTAAGGGTACTGGAGGGACATGAGGAGCTCGTCCGCTGCATACGCTTTGACAACAAGCGCATCGTCAGCGGGGCCTATGACGGGTAAGAAGAATATGTTTCATTTCGGTGTTTTATTAACATAGGTTAACCCTATTAACCATGTTTTGTGAGTGGTACATATAGCAGACTATAATACCCCTCACCTTATAATACATATATACAAACATACGTGTCATCAACCAAGTGTTCTGTTGTTGACTGACACATCGGAAACGGTACGGTTAAGTTCATTGCTTGCTCCATATTGGTCTTTGCTTTGTCAACAACTCGTCGTAGAGCAACAGCTCTTTTCAAGCATCAGTGCGTCGTAAAGTAGCGACCGTTCACTCAACGACCCAGGAATTATTACAAGGTGATTTGCATAATATTTTGCAATATTTGTCAAATTGGTTGATACAGAAAAACCTATTTTAAATCATTCTACGCTATTTGCTAGTCATTTAAGAAAAAGTAAGAATATTATTTTCACTTTGGTAGACCAAAACAAAGAAAAATAAGAATTTAATAAAATAGATTCTGAAAAACTATTTCTCAGATTAGTACAGCTCCCAGTGCCCATGAAGCCTGGGAGCCCTTTTCTCTCCTCCGTTGATATTAACTTTTTTTTTCTTTTCTCCGTACAGTAAAATCAAGGTGTGGGACCTGGCAGCAGCATTGGACCCGCGCGCTCCAGGCGGCACGTTGTGCCTGCGTACATTAGTGGTGAGTACCTAAGCTGTGGTCATATCCCCTGACAGCATGGGAGGGATTCCCCTTTTCTGTTTCTGCTAAAAGATTACTATATTGAGATTAGGGTGACTGATATACGAAACCAACCAGTGAAAAATGTATTAATTCTGTGTAAAGTGATCAGTGTTTATAAAGATACTAATGTGTTTTTTTTCTTTAATTTTATATAGTTTACCAAAACAATAGTTCTTATATAGCAATCCATGGAATAAAGATAAATGCAAACCACAAAAAATCTCTTGGATAAGCTGTGGTAATGATGGATTCTAGTCTATGAATTCTGTCTTTTTTCATTAATTTACCGAATTTCCAGATTTTTAAGAACAGGCGATTGTAGTTGATTGCAATGCAAGAAAGTGTTTCTAAATGTTCGAGAGAACTTGTATGCTAAAGGATGCTCTTATCTATTAATTGTAAAAGTGGTTACACAGAATTCAGTCTGTAGTAGACTATGCTTTTTTTAAGGTTCACCTTGCAAAGTGTCAAAATGTAAATGCACTTTATACGCAGGTGTACAGAATTAGGTCATGAAAGGGAAATTTGAAGTCAATAAGTTTTGTTTCTATGAACAATTGTAAAGAGTAAGGCTACAACCCTGACTGCTGTCTACCAGGGGCTGGTTTAAGCCAGCTCCGGTCACCACCGCGTACTCTTGCTTCATAGCGCCCTGTCTTGATTATTGTTGCAGGAGCATTCGGGTCGTGTATTCCGCCTGCAGTTCGACGAGTTCCAGATTGTGAGCAGTTCACACGACGACACCATCCTCATCTGGGACTTCCTCAACGTGCCCGAGACCGACACCACCATGCGGTCTCCCTCCCGCACCTACACCTATGTGTCCAAGTGACGAGGCCCCGCTTCTGGCTGTTCCGCCACAGATGTAATAATACCAAGCCAAGGATGCAATGAAGAAGATGACACCATCTTTTCTACTACACAGCCGCCGTACTGGGATTACTATGATATGACTCGCGTCGTTTGGGTGTAGTGCGGTGTTCGGTGTCACTGGTGTTGTTTTCATTATCACTGGCCTTGTTTCCTGCATTGCCGTGATACGCATCATTGCATCACTGCTGTCATTAGCATTCTACAACAATTGAGGCTGGCGTCATTCGCGCCTAGCATCGTAAACCACGGGACTTCCCTGGGCTGCGTGCCTTCGTCCCTAAAGATCTCCAAGTACTTTATAGTTGAGCCCTTCCTCTTTGAGAAATTGGATAAAATTGAATCAACTAGCGAAAATATAAGGCATCGAAATGACAATCGATAGAAAACAACTGCAGGCAGACTCAAATAGAAAGATAATGAGAAAAGAGGATATCAATGATAGAACAGAGTTGTACTTTGTGTGCAAGAATCTTATGATTAATGGTGCAAATTGTTGATTCCTCAGAACAAGGAAAAGTTCTCGACACCATTCAATTTTGACAGACGGAAAACTTCACTGGCTTACAAGACATTTGATTGTGTTTTGACAGACACAAGTTCAACCTAGTGGGCAGAGCACAGCATCACACCCTCAGATGAGTAACTTGCAGAATCAATGAGGAAAACGATGTAACAAGTGATTAATTCCCGTCAAGAAAGTGAAGATTTTTTTTGGTGCCTGTTTTGCCACTTTTATTTAAAAGAGGTTATATTGTTAAACCATGAAGAATATTGCTCCACAAAGGATTCTAAGCTTGCTGTGTCATGATGCTATGAACAGGAATCCGCTGTCAGATAATACTGTTAAATATTACCCATCTCCACATGCACCTATACAACAAGTATGCTAATAATGCAGTGTAAAGGCCCAGTCGCTCTGGGCATTTAGTGTCTCTGCGATAGTGGAGCCTAAAGGCGGTTTTCCACAGGACAACAAATGTGAAAAAATAAAATTAATCCTTTCCAAACACAGCGACTGTGGGCACTAACAAGTATTGGTCGGTGAGGATGGAAAAGGTTAAGACCATATGGCCGCCGACAAGCACAGTTTGTCGTTCTGTGGAAACCCGCCTTTAGAAATACCAGAGCATTGCTTCGCATGTCGCACAGGTGACAACCACAAGAAACCAAATATCAAACTTTTTGTGTGTGTTTTTTTGGTCATTTTAAGCGCTACAGGCAGATTCCAGTTGTCTCTAATCGCAGGTGACCCTGTTGCCTAGTATGAATGCTATGTCCTTCATTTTCTCAAGCCTGCAAGAAAATCTACCCCCGTACAATGCACTCAAACAATGTCCATGTGAAACAAATTGCATAGGGCAACTGGGCCTTTGGGCATGAAAGGAGAAAACAAGTGGAATGTATATCTAGTGGCTATGAGATACTGATATAAGGTTTTGTGAAGTTAAGTCCAATCATAAACCAAAGGTGATCATGTAATTGGATATGTGTGAAAATGGACAGTGTTTGCCCTTGTAGGATATATATAAGGACGTCCTTTCTTTGGTATATTACGTGTATCTTAGTCCTGGTTATTGTTCTAGCTCATTACAAAAGCTGTTTCAGATTGAAAAAAAGTGTATTTCATCGATACTGTGAGGGTATCTTATCAGTCAGTAACTGAAGAATCCTGAATGTTCCAGTGAGGAAGCATATTCTGTGTCCTACTTAAAAACTAAAACTGTAGTAAAACCCCAAGTTTAAAGAAAAACTAACCCCAGCCATATTATAAAGTAAACCTTGAACGGGTTTCCACTAGGCCCGAGAACGCCGGCGACCAACTTTTGTCTGTCTTATCCCTTTCTACCCTAGGCGACTACCATCAAACCCCTAATTTAAGCCGGGAGCAAATTAAGCTTCATCTTTTACGCTGCAGCTTAAATATGGGTTAGTTTAAGAAATTCAATAAGGCCTCAACTTTAAGGGTGTGGCTTTTAGGGTTTAACACGACCTTGAATACAATGGACCTCATAAAAATATGATGGGAAAATGTCCAAAGAAAAACTCTAAAGTCAGGGTGAAGCCTAAATTAGGGTTCAGCTTAAATTCGGGGTTTTACGGTAGTGTTCTCACCAGGCGCTGGTCACTGGGGATGGAAAGGGCGAACACTGCCCCGTCTTTCGACCAACACGGTTTGTCGTCCTGTGGGGACGCACCTTGAGCCGTTGATTTTCACCACAGTAAATGAGTGTTTTTCTCAGTGCCAGCTGTTGGTGTCTGCAGCACTATGGTTGGTGCTGTGACCTTATGTGATAGATTGGATAGTTGAAGAACACTCTGAATTTGGAAAACACCCTAATGTATGCTGCGGAATAAATAAGGGTTAGTTTAAGAAATAAGAGCAAATTAGGCTTCAACTTTTTAAGGGTGCGGTGAAAATTAGGGTTTTACACAACCTTGAATGCAATAGCATTTAAGAGATAAATGTTATGAGAAAATGCCCAAAGAAAAATTCAAAAAGGTGCAGCTTAAATTAGGGGTTTGGCCGTACCATAAGCCAATAGTACCTAGTACAAGAAGCCTAACAACCTGTAGTTGGCACAGGGTCTTCAACTATATAAATTGTGTTTTAGACTCATGGCAAAGAACGAGTCGGATCTAAGATATCTCACTGATAAACTGATAAGGGAAAATGCATTGTATCAGTCATAGGGTAAAAAGTATTGTGACTTTCAAATACTTGAGGTATTTGAAAGTTCTGCCGACGGCACTTTTTAGTTGTTATGGGGCTGCTGATTTCCCCTAACGATAATTCATGGTGCCTGCCCGTGACTTCCCCAGTAAACTACCCCTCGCACGTCTGTACCTCATGTAGTTCGAACCTCCTTCTTCAGGGTTTTCCCCAGGTAAAGGTGGTCGGAAATAAATAATAAAAAAAATGGAAACTATTCATTCAGAAGTTTACCCCTGACCGGCTTTTACCTCTTGGGGTCAAAGGTTGTCGGCGTTAACTTTATTCTGGGGAAAACCCTTTAATGTTATAATGATCTCTCCTCCTTTGTTGCAATTGCCCTAGCCGCCAGAGTTGTCGATTAAATCCATGTATGACCCATGAGACAACCTGACAATATTGGGATTTCGGGAAGGGAAATGTTGTTGAATGGTCGGATAAGAATTATTGCTACCATTGATTCGTCGTCTGTGAAAATACTCGAATGGTATTTACCGAAAGTGTGCTGTAACTAGTTCTCTTGTATTCAGAATACAGATCACGAGTGTGAAACGCACCAGGCAGATAGACAACCACAGGGTGTTTATCTGGCCTGAAAAGAGAACTTGAAAAAAGAAAATTGGATGATATGTTTAAAGATGATAATAATTAATGTTGAATATCGGACACAGAGTGTCTCCAAGTGTGTGAAATTGTAATATAGATTGTGTGAATGTGTAAAAATGCGGTATGTGAGTGTGTACGTGGTACTAGTAGAGGATAAGGGCTGTACGTCCAGTTTACTGTTAAAACGTGGAGATGGATAAGCTGGGGCTGTAGTGAAATCCAGAGAACCTGATCCTTGTACCCAGCCTGGAACAAGCTGCCTGAGTTGTATGTACAGTTAGAATAAACGTTTCTAAGAGGGGAAAAAACAGGAAAAGGGAAGAAAACTAACTGAAATGGTACGAAGAGTGATGAGAGAGTAGGGCGGTGTGTTCGCCCCTACATCGTGTGTCAAGCTGACCGCTAACCAACGCGGGACAATCCTCCGCCCCGAAATGTGTGAAGGAAAACTGGGAGACAAGTTTTCAATAGTCATAAGAATTCGAGTTCACATTGCTTAGTGATCTTCTTTTCTTAATTTTTTATGCCCCTTTGTGTTTTAACGTTTGCATTCATGTATTAAGAGAAAAAAGTATGCATATGGGCCTATCACTTGAACATCCCACACGTGCACAAACATGGCTGGGGGTGATAAAATCGTATTTTAATTTATTTGGATGAAGATAAGAATAAAACTAAAACTCCTCCTGAAGGTAGTCAGTACCACCATGATATAACGAGTGTACTATAATTTAGCAGGAAAAAAGATTTTCATGTTATTATCATGAAAAAATGATGTCTTTCGTTAAACCAGCTTTGTCAAGGTAACTGTGTATGCATTTCACTCATAACAAAGAATTCGAAGAGAAAAACACAAAAGTTAAATTGAAGTATTGTGGGAATCATGCCGGTCCTGTGTGTATCGGGAATGGAACCTTGTTTTCTAAATACTACAACCTTGTTTTCTAAAAATTACAATTTCTTTGGCTAGTAAATGAAACCATGTTGCATGGGTTTGTTCCCACAATAACAGAGATAGATGGGAAAAGCCACGTACCTAAGCCTTGTGAAGATAACAAGAAAAAAAGGAGGACATTTATCATTACAGTAGACTGACGCTATGGGTAGCAGACTCCTAAGATTGGCTGTTTCTTCAACTTTACACTTCAGTAATAAAAGGAACCCTATTGTGACCAAATAGTAAGAATCTACTGTACTTTAACAGTCAAATACGTAACGGATGTTCTGCCTTGAGCACAGGATGCTTTTCACCCCAATACCCCTGCTTCTCCACATTTGTACGATCGACGTGCAGTTGTGCGCTAAAATTTTGCTGAATTATTTGTAGTTCATTACGTAAAACAGCAAAATTAATTTTATCGATAGTTTTCAGCCCAGCATACTAGTGACCCAATCACTGTATTGTATCCATTGCTGTATATTTTGCTGCCTGGGAATAGTGTTGATACAAGAAACTGCTGTTTAAGTTCAACTGTAAGGAATTGTTTCTCTCCAGCAAACCTCACCAATTGCGTATCCCCTTATTCCCCGTACAGAAACTAGTAGATGTCGGTTTGCCTATTTATTTGAGAGAATACCAAGCACACATCAGTTTACTTTGCATATTTACTTTCAGTGCTGTGTTGTAGTCATGAATGTTTTTTTTTTTTGCGTGTGTGTGTATAATTTTTCTTTACCATTCCATCTTACATGTTCATCTCCCATCTCATTATGTAAACCATTGTCCCTCTGCCACACACATACTTACTAAGGAGTTCAGCAACAATCTAAGTAACTTCATTCACTGAAAGAAAAAGAACAACAAACTTAGCAAGAACACATCATTCTCCTGTTTGTGGCCACAAGGCATGGTCCCCCATTATTGTCCTTCAACCTAACGCGTTTAAGAAAATAGGATAAAACCTGATTGAAACAGTTTATGACTAGTGTTACCTCTTGTGTGCACAGTGGAACTTCTCAGACTTGGAAAGCTGCTGTTTTCTATTTGTGCGTGTTCATCTCAGCTCATGATATCATTGTCACCATGGTTACCCCTCTTCACGAGGCTGCTCATTCGCCATCTTGTTTATCCCGTCAGTTTGATACTAAGTACAAGTTGTGAGACGAATCCTTGAGTGAGGCTTCTTCAATGTAAAGTTGCAACAATGTATAATTGCGAAGCATTAAAACATAATTGTATTTCTACAAGAAATGGGTGTTCTGTTTTCACTTTAATTTTATGCTTTTGTCCATTGTATGCTTTTGTCCAGGTTTGACACCATAATTCTAAAAGTAAAAGAAACCAAATACAGATAAATTTACTTGAATATGAAACTCGTCATTTACCCAGATATTTGTAGAATGGCTTCTATTAAGGGTTTTGATGTGATTTCTTTTTTTCAGCCAAACATCAAAGATTTTTTCTTTTGGTACAAGGTGGCAACCAGAAGGGACTACAATCAGACTATTTACTCAAAGCCTTAAAAGATAATTAGTGTTCCTATTAATTCTTACAGTTTTCTTCATTTAAAGTATAAATTGAGCATGTAAAAAAAATTAAATAAACTACATAATAAGATTCTCATTTGAGTCTCCCATTTGATAAATTCAAATTGAAACCTTTGGTCATTTGCATAATTCCACTGTTCCTAAAGTAATTCTGGGGTCAAGGAGGGGTTAGGTAAGAGGGGTGTCATTTACTGACCAGTGTCCCTTTCATATATCAGCCTCAACACATAGTCTGGAAAGAACCTTGTTTGGTTCGGCTGGACGTTAAACTACCCTAACAAACAAACAATCCTCAACACAGGAGGGGTGAAAGCTTCAAGAGGGAACAGCCACAACTTTCAAATCTAACTGAAATATTTTTAAAAGAAATATTCTGGTATGGATAGATCTAGAAGAGTAGTTCTCTCCATTTTAACAGCATTGTGTCATGATATGTTTATATCCAAGCCTATCTATAGATTATACAGTTATATTTTCCTCAGATATTTTGGATAAAGTTTAAATTTCCAGGATACATTTGAAGTGTTGGAATGATAGACCCCCGACTGGGATGATGGCTGTTCTGTCTTTTATATCCACCCCCTGCCCCTTCAGAAATGTTATATGACTTGTAGTTCTATGCTTTTTTCCTGTGCCAGGCATCAATATCTGTAATTATAATGTTGATATTTACTCTTTTTTCTTTTCTCTGTACAGTAAAATCAAGGTGTGGGACCTGGCGGCAGCATTGGACCCACGCGCTCCGGGCGGCACGTTGTGCCTGCGTACATTAGTGGTAAGTATCTAAGCTGTGGTCCAAACCCCTGACAGTAAGTAAGGGCTCACAGATCAATGGTTGTATATACCTAGTAATACAGGGAATTTGGTTGATATTGAGTAATGCATGGTACAGTATTAAAAAACTCAAGTTTTCTTTACTAGAATTTGTAAACTACATAAGATTACAGAAGCTGCTTCAATTTCAGAAAGAAAAAAAACAACTTTGCTTACAGCTTCTCTTCTGCAAGAAATCCTATAACCAAGAGAAAAACAGAACTCATCTTACTTTGGAGTATACCTCTTGGGCAATTGTTATTGATAAACTGTTAAATGTGTAGTAAGGGGGCCTCCGTTGAAGTATCTAGAACCCAGCTGCTGTCTACCAGGGGCTGGTTTAGGCCACCTCCAGCAAACAGCGTTTACTCTTGCTTCATTGCGCCCTGTCTTGATTATTGTTGCAGGAGCATTCGGGTCGTGTATTCCGCCTGCAGTTTGACGAGTTCCAGATCATGAGCAGTTCACACGACGACACCATCCTCATCTGGGACTTCCTTGATGTGCCCTAGATCGAACTTTGAGCCCTCTCTTACTGAAACCTACGTGTCCATTTGATAAGGCCCTTCTCTTCCTGTTCCACTGCTTACATGTTACAAACCAGGGACAAAAGATGACACAATCACTACATCTTGTTTGGAAATCTACAACATTAAACCATCTTTCGGATGTATAGTGGGGTTTTATTACCACCGCAGAATTTATGTCATCGGAGATGTTTGGTCACTGGTATCATTTGCATTTTAGACTTTTTATGGCAATGGATCTTAGTATCATGTGCTTCTAGCCAATATAAATCCCTAAACCTTTTGTGGATATTGGCCTCACCCTCCCCTTAAGATCTGCATATAATTTATAGTTTTCACTTTCCTGTCAAGAAATTGGGAAAATGTGATATGAAAAACATAATTGTAGGCAGAGAAAAAATGGAAAATAATTGTAAGAGAGGACTTAGCTTTTAGAAAAGCCAGCCTAATTTACCAGATAAACAGGAACTTGTGCATATGATGCAATTTGTGTATTGTTCAAAACTAAGTTTCTATCTAAAGCGCCATACCCACCAGGACATTTTTGCTGAGTAGGCTGAGGGATCGGTGCTAAAATCGGCCGATTCTAGGGGTAGAGTCGGCCGAGGTTGCCAGTTAGTATGTCATATTGAAATGTATATGTTTGATATGAGTCCGCACTAAAATTGGTCGACTCTTCTAGTAGAGTCTGCTGATTTTAGCAGCAGTGAATCGACCGACTCTTGTCAAAATCACCTAGTGGGTATGGAGCTTAAGGATATTGAATGTTGATAGGCGACTCATGGCTTCCCTATGGTTCATACTGGCCTGTACGTTTGTTAAAGGTAGTCTGCTTCTACACACAAACCGAGGCCAATAATTTTGTGAAGAGGGCCTGCAGCTTTCATGGACATAGGGCCACACTAAAAAAAATTCTGTTTCCGGTCGACCGCCCGACTGGGTGTAATACCCCCGACTGGGAGACTTTTTTTCTGAAAAATGTTCAGAAATTTTTTTTTTCTGAAAAATTTTAGTACATTCCCTACATGAAAAAAAGATTATTAAAAAAAAAAAAAAATCCCGACCGCCCGACTGGTCCTTTAAAAAGTCAGTCGGTCCACCGGAAACAGAATTTTATTTTAGCCTGGCCTATTGTCAGTAAGCTATCAATGTTGTATATATCAAGGATGTGTATGTTGTACAATTGCGATGCGAGACTAACCTTCCGAAAGCCTATATTCGCATACTACGTTTGATATTGGCAATTTTGTATGTGTTTCATTTGCTCTGAGAACTTTGCATGAAACCATACATCCTATGTTCCATCTAAAGAGAATTGTCAAACCTTTCAACTGATACATAACATGTTCATGTTCAAACTTAATTCTACTAATAATTCTTTTTAAAAAATCTGCAGCAAATTTGGTATGTGGTATATAGGCTTTAAATGATAAGATTCAGGTTGTAGCAGGATCCAGTGAGTGTGACCATGGAAAAACATCTAATAATAGAAACAGTTACACAAAAAATTTAATTGGGATGAAAACACTCCCACCTCGGTGTGTATGGAAGTTCAAGGGCGATGGTCCTCTGCTCTACATTATTCTACTAGCAGTGCTCTCAAAGAGAAAGTAAACCTACAGGTCCATCATTTGCGTATTCCACATGGCAACCTCTTGTTTGGGAAGGGGTGGTCATGGTTAATTCTAATTTATTCAGACAAAGGATGTTTGCTTCTCTTTGTTGTCAATATTACCCAGGACGTCACTAGAAATATTGGTGTAAAAAATGCATGTAAAATTGGAGATATATGTTTGTCAAATACCATGCTTATCCAATAGTTTTCCATGAACTAGATCCAGTGTGAATGAAAACATAAATACATTTGGTCCTTAAAACTTAGGAATGCCCCTTGATTCAAACAATTTTGTGCACCAAACTAAAGAAAATGTTAAGAAACAAAAAGGTCCTATTTGATGGTCAGTAAACGAGGGTCTCGTTTTGGTCGGACCGGATTTTTTTGAAAGTGCCCCGTTTTCTCATAAAATTAATTTAGATCTTTTTTTCCCCACAAAGGTCACCCAAGTACATCTTAACCATATTCTGAGCCCTGATTAATAAGTGACTAATGATAATTAATGTTACTTGTCAATTGTCTACCCCTTACTGTAAACGGCCAACTTAAAGCACAGCCTCCTATCGACTAAGTATCATACGATCTCTGTATTATTCACTTCATTCAGTTCCCAGACTTCACCTGTGTAAAAGAATCATGTGTTTCCTTATCAACATTTTGGCTGATATCATTCAAATCAAACTATTGCTGTATATTTTGCTGCCTGAAAGTAGCGTTGAAACATGAAACTGCTGTTTTAGTTCTAGCAAACAGAAATGTTTCTCTCCGTCAAAACTCACCGATTGTGTATCCCCAAGTCCCAAGGTACGCCGTGAGATGTTGGTTTGTATATGTTTTTGACCCAGAGTGGTATCATTAAAACTTGAACATATCCTTACCACATGTTTCTACTGCGTTTGAGAAAAGCAACATGTGTTGGTAAACTTTGCATATATGCTGTAATTATGGTTGTTTTTAGAATGTATGTGTTTCTTCTTTTCACCATTCCATCTTGTACATTCATCTTTCATCAAAGTTTGTAAACTACTGTTGCCCAACTTTACACACACCCGCTATGAAGATCAGCAACAGCCTGGACACACATTAGTAACAAGTTTCATAAAAAATTTTTAGGAACAGGTCATTTCAAAGTTTTCAACCATTTCATTTGTCCTGTTCTGCAAAACTTTAGTGTATATTTTAGTCACAATGCCAGTGGAAACCTATTTTTTCTTTAATTAAATGGAGAAAACTACTGAATTGAAGCCTATGCTGACTTCTAGTGGGATATAATTAAGTGTCAGTGTGACCCAAGGGGGCAGGGTTGACTGCTTGCCACAGCGGATTGTGGAGGTTGGCTGCTGTTTTTCATGTGTATGTTCATCTTTGCTCATATCGTCACGCTCATTTTGATGAGACCACTCATCCACCATCTTGTTTCTCTCATCCGTTTGACACTAGTTACGAGTTGTTAGGCTTCTTCAATGTAAAGTTACAACAGTGTATAATTGCCGAGAATTAAAACAAGATTGTTTTTCTACCAGAGATCTGTGTTTTGTATTCTTTTATTTTGCAGAGGTATATCAAATGGGTTAGTTTAACTCATCTCATACTCATAGGCTGTTTCAAAAAGAACATTTTTTTGCAGTGAAATATTTTGAATGAATTTGAAGAATGAAGCACAATATGATGAGCAAATGCTGTTCATGAAAGAAAAAGATACCCATATTTCACCGGCATTTCTGATTAGGGTAACATCACTGAATACAGGGTTCCCACGCAGGTCATAAAATGTCTTAAAAGGTCTTAAATTGATTTTCTCAAATTTAAGGCCTTAAAAACGTCGGAAATTTGACAGTTTTGAAGCTATAGGTCTTAAAAAGGTCTTAAATTGAATTTTTTGAAAAGTTAAAATGAAGTAACCATGAAAATTTCAAATCCCACTTTCAAATGAATACACTTCCTTGAAATTCAAACCATATGATATATTCTGAAAACGTTCTTTGCATGCAGTGGATAGGTCTTAATTTTTCCCGGTCTTAAATTGGTCTTAAAAACGCCTTAAATTGATTTTCAAAAATGCGTGGGAACCCTGGAATAAACTTTTTCATTTTAAAAAATTTCTTTTTACCAACATTTGAATATTACTGAATATTTACGACATATTCGAACCTGTATATATTATGTTTATTGTGTACTAAATCCTTGTACAATATTTAGTTTAATAAGTTCGGTATGATCATATTATTTTGTGATTATATTTACCTGAGGAAATAGTATGATGATGTATGTAATCTATGATGCAAATTCATATATGCTTTAATAAATTCAAGACTGTTGGAAGATCATGTCATGTATCTGAAACAGTTCAATAAGATAAAAAGAATCATTGACATCAAACAGGGATGTAAGTCGGGGTTAATGAAACAATTTAAAACTCCAGAAATAAAGTTTGAAAATATCTTAAAAGTGCTGTAAAACGTGATGTAAGTAATTTTGAAAAATTATCATTAGAATCAATGAGGTGATCTGAAATCGGACAGAAATAAGAAAATTTAATACCAGTTTACTTAAAAGGCATATTAAGGAACAACAAAAAGTCAAGTTTAATAAGAGATTTATTCATTACTTCATCCCCTATGCTTCTTATATCACAGGGTACCCTTGGGGTTCACGTCCCGTGCCGGTGTACTAGTACAAAGTCCCAACAGCACAGCGAAAACAGGGAAAATTTAAAATAAATTCCCTGACAGGGAATTTGCAACACACTGGGAAAGAATTTAGAACATTTGGCCAAGTTCTGAAATTCCTGATTCTCAAAATATTAGGGTTTTGGCCTTTTGTTGCTGGGTTGTCAGAATTGTTTCTACACGCCGAGGCTTTTAGGTTTGAACAACTTGCTAGATATTACACAGGGAAAAATTGCTGTGGGACAGGGAATTCGAATATGGAATTTGCGTTGGGACCCTATAGTAACGTACAGAACTGTGGCGTGGGTAAACAATAGGCCGACAATACAATGAACTCTGGCCCGACATAGGGATATATTATCACATCACCCTGAGGCCTGTATTCCACAAGCCCATTTCAACTGACCATTTTTTTCCTTTATAAATTTATTGTATTTTCTCAGAGAATATGACATGATAAAACCGTATGCTAGTCCAAATGGAATAATAATGCCTTTCTAATGACATACCACATGTGTTACCTTGAATAACCTTTATTCCCACTGACGACGTTCAGAATCTAGTGGTCTCTCCTCAGACTGAGTCAGACCATGAACACTTTGAGGTGTTATCAACACTTGAGTGGAACAAGAATCGTGCATCACCCAGAGCCACTGAAAAAGGGACTGGACTTATGCACAAAACATTCTGGTAAGTCTGATCTCCACTGTGACTTAAGCCTGGTCCCCACTGAGCAAACCCGCACCTCGGCGACGTTTCTGGGAGCGACAAACAGGTCCGGTGCCAGTTTGGCGGGCGACAAAGTACGTTTTCAGGGCGTTTGTCGGCAGACTAACCCACAAAAATATCAGCCATGTTTGATTTCAAGGGGGTTTAGTCGTTCTGGGCGACTAAATTTAGTAGCCGGAAACGAAGTTTTACCTTTGGTGGCCGACAAAGTCACTCTCAGACCTCAGTGGGGACCTGGCTTTTAACTCTATAAGTTTTCCTCTTAAGGGAACCACTGTATTTATGATAGCATGATTGGTTTTCATGAATAAATAACTTCATATTTGAATGTGTTTTCCAATGACGTATGAGATGTTTGTGCTTCAATTAGTGATATAATAACCAGGGATGTAAGTCAGGGTTAATGAAAAAATCTGAAACCTCAGAGAGAAAATTTAGAATAATCTTAAACTGCTATAAAAAGTCATGTAAGGAATTCAGTTTGAAAATTTTCATTTGAGGTGATGATGTGAAAAAATCTGAAATCAGATTAAAATCTGAAAACTTACATCCCTGAATAACGTCACAGAGGTAATCATTTAAACAGAATTCCCAAAATACCCTGTGACCAAACGAAGGAACAAATATAAAGCTCCTCTGACTGCAACCTTTCTCTAAAAAGATAAACGAATAAAAATAAATATAAATCAGATCCAGATGGATTTCTTCATGGAGATCAGGTCTGCGATATAATTACCCTTTACACATTTCTACATGTTTCCAGTGGTGATATAGCGTACATCGGCGTAGAAAACACCAGAGGGATACACACACACAAAATTCTATTGTCAACTGCAAGTAGAGGTATTTTAGTACTCTCACACTGTGATGTTTTACAGTCAGACTTGCACGGATGAATGGATGGGAAGGAAGTGCAATGAAAGACCAGGTATGCATTCCATAAAAATTTGGCGATAATTATCGCCAGTTAAAACACTTCCATAAAAGATTGGCGATACTCAAATTATTATCGCCAAGGCCTCAAATCAGTATCGTGGCGATAATTACAAAATATCGCTGTTTAAAAAAAATATATTTTCACAAATATTAATATATCAAAATTTGTATATGTGACCAAGGAAGAAGCCTGCAAAATTTAAATTTGATTGAAAAAGAATTTGAACAAAAAAATTGAAAAACAAAAATTGTATGTGGCGATAACATTTGTTGGTATCGTGGTATTTCTTCAACCTGGATTATCGCGAAAATTTTATGGAATGCACCCCAGACAAACTGTTTGAATTGCATCCTGTATAAAAAAAATTTTAAAAAGTAAACATTTCCACATCGCAATATGATACAATACAATGGGCAAACCCTAGACAGAACACAACTAAGTATATCACTTGAGCTGACTTAAAAGTCAAAGGCTGCCAACAACATAAGTAGCCTCATTCAATTAAACTAAAAGAAATGATGTTTTCTTTTAGTTTTTACACAGTTTAGGAGAAGCCCTTTCTGCATGAACGTGGGTTTTAGTGAGCTTTAATTACCGAAGCAGGGTCAGACAACTTGACATACTAAGATGATGATGATGATTGTTGATGGAGTTTAAACAGGCATCATACCGCCCTCCCAAAAAAATAAAGGAATTTAAAGGAAGTTTTTTTCGTAAAAATAAAGGAATTTAAAGGAATTTACAGGGATTTCTAGGAAAAATAAAGGAATTTTAAAGGAATATTTAGAGAACTTTTAGAGAGTTTAAACATAAAATAAGGCAAATAATATTCTAACAGGACTGCGTTCCTGATGATTATTTCTGTGCAGCACTGCGTTGACCAACGTTGATCAATGCGTTGACTCATGCTGATCGACATGTCGACCTGGATTGATCGACGGCTAGAAAATTTTGCAATTCTATCGCTAAAAATATGGAATTCTATGTATTTTATGAGAAAAATGTGATATTTTCTTACTCTAGAAAAAAAAAAGGAATTTTTCACGAAAATAAAGGAAAATAAAGGAATTTTGCTAATTTTTACAAAAATAAAGGAATTTAAAGGAAATTCCTTTAAAATAAAGGAACAGTATGATGCCTGAGTTTACTGTCCACTCAGCAATTTGTCAGCTATATCAGGACCACTCACGTTTTTGACTTTGCCAAGTTGTATGACCGTATCTGTGAGCATAGAAACAACTAAAGGTAAGGTGTAACAAGCACAGCCCAGGCTCGAACCCGGGTCGTCCACATGCAAGTCGGGTGCACATTGTAAGATATGTACTGATAATATATATAAACTAAAAGAATCATACTCCTTATACATCTTCATACTTTACTAATGATTCTTCACAACACAATGAGTGACTAAATAATGACAACGTGTATTACAAGTGACTTTTTGTCTTAGACCAGGGTACCCACGCTTTTTCAGAAATCAAAATAAGACCTCCAAAAACTTTTTAGAAAACAAAAAACAGAAATTATTAAAGAAAATATTTTTCAGAAGTAAGGTTTCTTCAAATCTGGTAAAGTTCTACAAAAAAGTACATACATGTATTTCAAAATAAGACCTTTTTAAGGACACGATTCTTTATAAGTAATGTCTATTTTGGATAAGTTCTACAAAAACGTAATGATACTGATTGTGCGCTTTAACCGGTATAGGACGCTCTTATATAGAAGTTATAAAACTTAATGTATTCAAACTCCTAAATAAAAGCAGCTCGAACATCTGGTTGGACGTAAAACCAATTTCATATTCTTGGAAAATAAGCATCACCTAAAATAAGACATTTACTGTACTCATTTTTTCATCTGACTGCAATAATATGTTATAAGTACTTTTAATAGCACTATACATTGCAAACCATAAATAAGACTTCGTAAGACCTGCGTGGGCACCTGGATAATTTCCCAAGAAAAAATCAACATGGCGGTGCGGGACAACTTCGATAAGGATTTCAAGTTACGCTCCATTGAGACTTTTATCTGTAGGCTGTCTTAGATAACAGTATACGGTATTCAGCATAGTTTGTGCGGGTCCATTTTCATTGTAGTTATAATGAATTACCAGACAGATAAAAGATTCAGTATCAGATACAACGTCCTTACAAATAATTCAATGTGGAAAACAAATGGTAGGGTGGGCGTTAAGAAAAATAACATGATGGCATAGGATGCAAAACTTACAGATAAATTTGCAAATTTCCACGAATCAGAAATGCCACTCCCAAATGTTGAAAAAGTAGGATACACTTTTCATACTTTTTTTCTAGAAGCAACTGTAACGGAAATAACCTTCAGGAATTGAGACCAGACATTGAATTTGTATTTGAATAGCTTAAAACTTATACAAAAATACTCTGAAATAGATATTAAAGCTATGTAGGAAAGATTGCTTGTGCTATCCAAAATCACCAAAAAGTAGGACATCCTACAAAGTAGGAAAAATGGCATCTCAGCTTGAGTGTTACGGGGGTGTACGATGACCATATTCCACTCCTGCAGAGAGTAGCATTTGCGGTGGTCCTTTTTGCCACCACAAGTAATTTGGGTTTTAGATACCAACATGCTGGTAATATCCCCCACCGCAAGCATTCCATAGAAAACCTATATAAAATAATTTGCACTGGCACTTGTGTTGACCAAACGCAAGTACCAACACAAGTAATTTCCTATATTCCATCTCGCGGAGTTAGAAACACCGCAAAGAGAAGTAAAACACCGCACAGTGGACCATGGCCTTTACTGAGTATGGCCATGCACTTCAAAAGTATTTTAGATCAAATGATACCAATTTGAAATATATAAACTTCCAACTGCATATTTATCATTCAATGACAGTGTTATTCAATTTATCATTATCTGAGACAATAATCCGAATACCCCCTCCCCCGAAACTGTCGGTTTTTTGAATACGAAAGATTGAAAACAAAGAAATTTGTGACTTTGTTCTACCAAAAATTGTATTTAAATAAATATGTGCCATACTATATTGCGTTAGAGACGTATCTAAATGGAATTAACTAAACCAACATTTTTAATAAAAATTGCCTATCCATAAATAAGTTCTGTGCCAGTTAGGGCTTAATATCAGTAGAACTTCAACTTCCTAGACTTTATATCATTTAATTGTTTGGCAGGAATATTTTTGACATTAACATGGTATTACCCCATATCATATTGGTACTACACTATGGAATGGTTTAAATGCACAACAAAGTGACGATTTAGACACTTTAATCAACGTTTTTTAAAGCAATGTACCGAATCAACGCAGCCATAAAAAAATGCTTGAGACTAAACTGACAGAGATTTAAATATGGGGCCGTCCATTTATTACGTACACATTTTTACATGATTTCTAAATTCGACACCCATTGCTTTAGCATGTAATATGCGGTAGAAATTTATTGGAGCCCCTGACCTCCCCCCCCCCCCCCCCAACCCCCCCCCCATCCACTTTGTGCACAATCTTCAAGACTAATGCGTGCCTATCGGCCAGTGGCCCATGTTTTGGAAAATGAAGGTCAGATATGGGGAAAAAGGTCATTTAAAAATCAAAGTTTTAACTAATTCCATGATGAAATTAGACCAAAACCATACATTTCATTGTTCCTTTCTGCTTGATGCTTCTAACTTTAAAGGATTCAACGTTAATTTCACTTTTGGATTGAAATCAATGACATCTTTCCCAAGACTGTAGGCAGGGTTGCATCAGCACAGTTGAACACTCTTTGTTGGTTTTTACTGCACCTTGTGTTTAGAATTGTCGGTAGGCCCTAGAAATGACCCCTCTTTTTTCCAAACCAGATCAGCAACAAGCCCCTGTTTCAAAGGTTTTAAAGGTCCCACTTTGAGGCCTGAACTCGTATTGACCTGGAAGGGCAAAGTGATTTTGAATATGGATATATACCCAGTTGGCCCTGTTGGCCAAGGGTCCAAGAAGTTGAGTGGAAAACTGGTACGTACATAATTAATGGACGACCCAAATACAACAAATTGCCTATAAATAAATAAGTACCCTGTTCAGCACTCAGGGCACGTCTGGTTCGTTTGTTGGCGTAGTTTAACGTCCGGCCAACCCCCCAGGGTTCTTTCCAGACTGCACAAGGGAATGCTTTTCAGCTGTGGGTGATCGTATCTATGATTAAGTATGAGATGATTTAGGAGAAACCTGCCACTGGGATCACAACCCTACTCATTTCAGGGCTCACGGAATTTTGAAATGTCTAGGTGTCCTGCGAACCTCCTGACTGTGCATCATGGGTGTCCTGCACCATATAACTGGGGGTACCATTGCCTCAAACTTGATATTAAGGTATGATTTCTAGAGTGTCCACAGGACACCAAGAGGGTCCTGTTTGGGTGTTCTCTGCCTTTAAGGGGGTGGACAGGACACCCAGGACGCTGGATTTGGTGAGGCCTGCATTTGGAAGAGAAGGGATCTTTTACGCACGATGTCGCTCAGGGCATGACGTTGAGCACGCTGATGCCCTCCTCGACTTGGCCCTCGTCCGTCATGAAGTAGGCCATGGAGGGCACCTTGCGCAGGTCGGGGCGACGCACGATGCGCAGCCGCCTCAGGTAGATGAGGATGGCGGCTCCGACAATGAGGAAACAGATGATGATGACTGCGGTCGGGGACTGGTTGAGCAGGGTCCCCCACGAACGGTGGTGAGGCCGCGCCACACGCTGCTGGATCGCACTGAAACAGGAACAAGGTTTCCATTATATCTTATTTTGTTTGCGTTTGGACCAATGGAAAAATATGTTTTTTTGACCATGAAAACTAAACAAAACTATTTTCCTAATGTCAATTTTCAGGGATGTCGGTGGGAGGTTTTATTAAGGAGTGAGTGAGTGTTGGGTGTTTTACGCCGTACCGACAGCCAGGGTCATTTTCACGGCGAAAACCAGTTGGGACGAATTCTGTCTTTGGTGATCGAATCTATGAGATGAAGGTGACAGGGCGGGCAAACAGCAGGGGATCAAAACCCAGTGATCGTTTTTGCTGTGCCTCATCCCTTAGTGAACCAAGCACTGACCAGGAATTGAACCCAAAAACCACTTGGTCAGTGCAGGGTCCCCCCTATCGTCGCCTCGTACGATCAGCAGGGGCTACTGAGGGCCTATTCTTACCCGGACCCCCACGGGGCGGTTTTATTAAGGATAGTACCAAGCCTGAGGGGTGGGGGGGAGGGGGGGGAAGGGAGTATTCACAACTATAATTATCACAAATTGAGACGAGGCCCACACGATAGTAGGCAGATTTCATGCCGTTCTGACTTTACACAATGAAAAACCTCCAACAGTAAAACTTTGGTGACCCTGCTCTTTACCTCTTATAACAGAAAGGCCGCTGCAGCAAAATAACATAATAAAATTCTGAAACTCACACAGACGTTGGATGGGTGAATATAGATTGTTATGAAACTTTAAAAAAGTATCTCACCATATCCATTTACAAGATATCAGCATTTGTAAAGAGGACTGTTTTCCATTGGCTCCATATAGAAATAGATATCCATAATTTCCCCAATAAAAGCACTAAATAGTTTGATATGACCAAAGTAGAGATTTTAAGATCAAGAAAACATGCAGTCACCATCCAAAATCAAAACTTATTCCTGAAAATACCAAAAATTGACCGTAAAATCCCACAAAAATAACCTATACTTGTTTGAGAATTTTGTTGTTACATATCTTTTGTATAAATGTTTATAGATGTTTTTTAATCTATTGCACTAGTGCTATATTGGTAACAGTTATGTTGTTTCTCGACAGAGGTGGGCATTATAACTTTCAGTTACAGAATTTTTGTATTACTTTGATTAGGTTGCTTTGTAGGAGGACTAAATTATCATAATATAGCCAGTATGGCAAATGAACAGTAGGAAATGTGGTCACCTACTTGTGTAACCAGCACCATGATAATTATATAATGACGTAATAAGTGTACAGAAAAGCCACAGTGGGGACAGAAAAGATGGGATCGTCACCACTTACCCAAAAAAGGGCATTGTCTACATGCCCACACTGAGCAGAAAATGGGATAAAATCAATAAAAGATTGGTAAGTAAGGTAATAGGTTGGGATGGAAAGGCGGAAAGTAATCGAAAGCATAAACCACATCGGAGCTTGGTGGGGTACACGTTGTGCTGGGTGCTGCTGGGTGCATTCAACGGTGACCATAAGATTGTACACTGAAGTTAGGGAGTCATACTTCAGGGTTCCCACGGACTTGGAAGAATCAAATTCCATGATTTTTCCATGACTTTCCATGACCACCTTCATTTTCCAGGTTTTTCCAGGTTTTCCAGGTCGTGTGGGAACCCTGTACTTAGATGATGTCACATAGTCTTCGATTGGATAGACTCGAGTTGAATAGTGTAACCATAGGGAAGACTTGCAGTCATTACGATCAAAGTGACCTCAGGCGAGACTGTACTCGGAGGATGTATAACACCTAAGGACAGGGTGCATGGTTGGCACATTGTGTCAGGACTAACAGAAGATGTACTGCCTGGATGTGAATCTCTTCTCTTCTGCTAAGTGAGTGTCTTCATTTAGAACTGAACTCCATGAGTGAAGGCTGCCTCTACCATGACTAAAGGAACTAACATTACTTTAATTCTATAAGTAAATAATCCATGTAATATATACAACGCAATGATATAATAACAGAACTTATGTTTATTCCCCATAAGCAATATGTATAACAGAATTTAAATTAACGACAGTTGATTATGATAATCATATCAAATTTTGTTGGGATTTTAAAGAATTTAAGCAATGAAAAAGTATGAACACCAGGTGGCACTGCAGTGGACACTTGTATTAACCTTTTACTGTTTAGTTCTATAGGCCCTCTTACCTGAGTGGGAAGTAGCGCGTCTTGTAAAGAAGTGCACCCAGCGTCCAATGAACCTCCTTCCCGTCAATCAGCTGCAGCGACGTGAAGTGAGGGTAGACTTTGGGGAAGTGGAGCCCATCGTGAAGTACATGCGACATCCACGCTGACTTAAAACACTGAAACCTGAGACACAGAGAGGGGTGAAGTGAGGGTAGACTTTGGGGAAGTGAAGCCCGTCGTGAAGTACATGTGACATCCACGCTGACTTAAAACACTGAAACCTGAGACACAGAGAGGGGTGAAGTGAGGGTAGACTTTGGGGAAGTGGAGCCCGTCGTGAAGTACGTGCGACATCCACGCTGACTTAAAACACTGAAACCTGAGGCACAGAGAGGGGTGAAGAGAGGGTAGTTTGTTTGTGGGGTTAGTTTGAGATTCATGTCATTCATGTCATTGGCCCACACAATACCCCACCCAGTCCTATTATACTGACACCGGGCTGACCAGTCATGTTTCGTGGTTCTTACTTTAGACCGAGTGCCAGGCAAGCAGTGACCACTGCCATTGTTAAAGTCTTTGGTGTGACTTGGCCAGGGATAAATCCCAAGACCTCCCAGACTTGAAGCAGGCACTCTACCAGTTGAGCTTCCGAGTCTGGTCTCCTCATTTGTTGCCTTCTATGAACAGCCAGGGAATGCTGGGAACACATTTTTCCCAGGAGGCTCCTGAAGGAACCCCCACCCCGGAAGCGGAGCCTGTCGTGAAGTACACGCGACATCCACACTGACTTAAAATACTTAAACTTGAGACATAGAGAGGGGTGAAGAGAGGGTAGACTTTGGGGAAGTGAAATTTATTAACGCTTCTGGGATTATCTCTCTTTTGCCAAGTCTACCACACAGTTCCTAGATTTTAAGTAGTTGTTTATTCAATCATCCATTCAGCAATTTTTCGGTTATACCAGGATTACCTCATACTTTCTCTATACAAGAGGAATGACATGACCAAAGAAAACAGTCTGAAGTTGCTAGATAGAATTTGATCATCATTTGAAATATGATAATAATTAGATTTATGTATAAATCTTCATTGGGAATCGCTAGGATGTTACAGTTATAAATCTAAAAATTAACACCCCTGAATATATAATATTACTATATGACTGAATCTATCAGGATGGCAATGACAGCAGGTACTGAACTGTAAGAGCCGTCGTCAGATCTTTTACCCGGGCCATCTGGATGCAAGGAAAGACGCTGAGCACCAGTCCCTCCCTACCACCTACCATGAAGTCAGAAACATATGACAAATTACAATAACTCACCTATAACGATTATGGTCAGCTCTCGGATACCGCTTTTTCTCGTAAGATTCTTGAAGATCTGACCATTTTCTGCTGCAATATTCCTAAAGAAAAGAACCAAAAGTATGTGGAATTTGCACATCAGACAAGTCAGTATCTAACAAAAAAAATAAGTATAGAAGTTTTCTAGGAATTTAATGTGTGTGATACAAATGATTCCCAAGGCTTGTAGATGTGTTAATTTCAATCCGGGATAGTTGACTATCTATGAGATATCATCTTCACACTTTGAAATTTAGAAAGTTTGTCCCCAGTTTTCAATCTCTAATTTCAAGAAAATGGTTAATATAACACAACATGACTGCTGTATCATTGGACCCTTACACATGCCCCTAATTATCCTATGGGTTTCAGAATTTTGTCGTAGTTTTTAAGAAATCCTCCCAGACACCCATATTTATCTTAAAATGTAGTATGAATGTAACCACATGAGCACAAGTAATGCTGTACAACAATACCATTAACAATATCATTCTTTCATCTTTTGTTCCCCTCACCTTGGCAGCCTGGTAAAACTTGAGGTACTTGTACTTCCCTCCTATGTTAAATATGTCATCCATGGTGTAATAAAACTCAGAGAAGCCATAGAAGGCACTGTTCCTGAAGTCGATGCGCGGCTGGTACACCCCGTTGATGGAGCACGGTTCCTTGGTGCACGGGGCGGTAGAGTTAAGGAGTGGGGCCGTGCGGTCAAGGCAGGCCTCGTAGTTGCCAGTCCCCTGCAGATAGTAGTTGGTTCCCCCGTGGACCGAGGACTCTGTCAGTCCGACCGGCAGGCACGGGTCGGGCATGGCCGAGGTCGCAGACCGACCCAGTAAACTGAAAGAAGAGGGAAGCTGATATTTAGAATACAATGGGGGAATATACCAAGAAACATACAGTAAAGGGACTTTATGTAATCAGGCCTGGAGCCCTATTGTATTGTTACAGGGATATCAGATATCTCGATCAACAATGACTTGCAGCACCACCCTTGCTGCAATGGGCCACAGGTAGGGATGGGAGGGGGTACTTGTCAATCAGGGTACATGGTCCCTCCCCACAGGCATGGTGCCACTGACCCCTACCTGCAGACAACCAATGAGAAGGCAGGTGACCAATTGTCTGGCAGTAAGAGTGATTGACAGGTGTCAAGACCTCAGGCCCATCAAGAGATAATTGTCACATATTTGATCCAAATTGCGAACAAGGCCACACAAAAGACTATGGCTCCCTGATTTTATACAATGCAGAACATCTTGTAAAATCTGGTGGCCTCTAGGGCCCCATGATCTTAAGAATGAAATGAACAACTCAGAAACAGGTCTGTACTGTTCAGAATCCAAATCAAAACTAACTTTCTTTCTGCTTCTGGGGACAGGCAGCTGCAGACCTGGACCCAAGATGAGTCCGCCTAGAAATAGTTGTACACAAAGGCCAAAGGGCTGAAGGTAATCCCTGAATACCTGGGATTATACATTTAGGCCCCAAAAGCTACCTGTGTGGCCCAGCACACCTGTCCCTTTATCAAATTTGGGGGTTCGCTATCGGAACTTTCAACCCACCTGTTACAGCATATTCCCTAAGAATATCTTTTAACAAAACTTCCGTAAAACTATTAGAGATACCCTTCACTGAGGTCAAAGTACCTCATGTCTGACAAAAGGTAGAATAAGACTTTAATATTATAATGTTTAAATATAATCAAGTATTAGGATGAGACAACCCTAGAACCAGTGTCCAGCGGCAGCACTGCAGAGGGTATATTGGTATACATAAAATTGATAATGCGTTGGTATATAAGACTCTGTAGTGACCTGTAGGGAACAGAGAACGAAAGACATTGGACTTGATTGAACCTTTTGGGTTCAGTAAAGACGATAATAACCATAACCTTAACGACAATACAGAATAAAACAAAACTTTATAATATTAGTTCCCCTATTCCATAATAGTAATATATAAATACCCTTGTTCAACACCTCGATTATCTATCCACAACCTGTGATAGCCTAGAGAAATTAACTGGTGAAAAAAGTTTACATCGACATCCGTTACCTCTTTAGAAAGAACGAAGAGAAAGAGGTTCAATCATTTATAGGGAAAAAATAAACTTGAATGTAGGGGGAAATGTTGCCTAATTCGGCAAATCAAAAACAGATCACAGGGAAAATATCGGTAGGGGAAATGCAGCCTTAACAAAGGGAAAATCCGACCTGAGAACAAACCGAGGTTTCCACTCCGGGACCTGACACCCACTAGGACAACTTAGTAAAACTGCCTATGGTTCTATCCGGGGTGCCCAAATTTTTTCAAAAATCAATTAAAGACCCTTTCAAGTCATTTAAGAACTAGGTTTGGCAAATTTATGACTAATCTACCACATTTAGGGAAATATTTCATCAGATAAAGTTTGATATCACAATACTTGGCAACACGCAGCAATTTTGCTCATTCTATCATTTAATTTTAATTTTCTTTTAAGATCCAATTTGAGACCTTTTTAAAACTTCCTGTTGGGAAAATGTGAAATTTAAGACCTTTACAAAGCCTGGAATTTGAGAAAAATCAAATTGGGACCCTTTAAGACTTGGGTGGGCACCCTGTCTATCCCAACGCATTAGACCCAATAAAAAAAAACATTTAAAACAAATAAAAAAACGCCAACCGGTGAAGTGATATATTACTTGGAGAGGCCCACCGACTCCTCTGGCCGCTGAGGGACCACGAGCTCCAAGCTACAATGGATTGAAATGGTCGGGGATCAGGAGGGTTGCTAGTGGCTATACAACACAGTGTATTAATTTTCTTTATATTTTATCTTCTTGTTTTTTGTTTTTTGTTGTTGTTTTTTTCAAATTATTTAACCACAATCATTTGACCATGTTCTTCCTTGGAGGTGCATATATACGTTCATTTTATATCATCATACTATATTGTTTTAAATTAACAAATTATATTATCAATAGAATGTTCTGGCAGTGTGTTTGAGTGTGGTGCTGCCTACGAGTGAGTGAGTGAGTGAGTGAGTGAGTGAGTGAGTGAGTGAGTGAGTGAGTGAGTGAGTGAGTAAGGTTTTACGCCATACCGACAGCAAGGGTCATTTTCATGGCGAAAAACAAGTTAGGACCAATTCTGACTTTTCAGACATGTGTTTGTGTCAGTCTTTGGTGATTGTATCTATGAGATGAGGTTGACAGGGTAGGCAAACAGCAGGGGATCAAAATCTGGCTATTGTCGCCTTTTACGATCAGCAGGGGCTACTGGGGACCTATATTCTTCCCAGGAGCATAAGCCCTACCCTGGTACCCCCATGGGGGGTGCGGCCTACGTCATGACCATTTGATCTAGAAGGTATACCCTCTTTGGCTAAAGCCACCGGCAGAAAGGATACAGAGGGATCAGAGACCATAGACATACATAGCATATCATCTGGCGGGCAATTGTTAAGTGCAAATGGAATAATTGATCTAACATTGGCCTTTTTCGGGGGGGTAAATTTATCGAAGTTAAGCTTAAATCTAACCAAACATTTTTGCATTACATACCTCTGAACTTAATTGTATACTGATAAATTATGGTTCCACTCGTTACAACGTTGTTATTGATGCATAATTAGTAAAGATTCTGATAATCTTTGATGGGTTACATCTTATTTTTACATAGATGCATATCTCTACTTTTGTGATATAAAAGCCTCCCTGACCCCAGACCAGTACAATACTGATTGTTTACTGAGTTTTTTATTTTTCATATATTTCCCTAAATATTGCTGAAACCCGTAACCTTCTATAACCCCCTTCTATAACTCTACTTTATTACTATTCATATTGCTATTTATATAGGAATAAGTAAATCATGCTCAGGTAAAATATCATGCTTTGAACTAACGATCCCAGATTGTACTAGGGCTGCTAGGAGGCTATGAAAACCGGGCATATTGCTTGAAGAACTTCCCATGATAAATCAGTATTTATCAAAAAAAATACACAAAAGAAAACCTAACCTGTCAGTAGCGTTGCCAGCCCGGGACACGCCCACCCCGGCCGTGGCCAGCAGGTGTCGCTCATACCGCTGTCGCGCCGTGTTCGCCCCAAAGCCCAGGAAAGTAGACACATAGACACGGTACGTGTGATCAAAGTCCGAGGCGGTACAGCCAAGGTTGAACTCGGCCAGCATCGTCTTGGCCAAGTCCTCCTTGCAAAAGAAAGGTGTCTTTCTTTACAAAACAAAAATGCGAATGTTTAAACGAGGTCAGATTTCTTTCGTACTAAATATTGGTATTTAGTGATTTACAACAATCAGGATTGATAAGACGTTTAAAAGATGTATCAATCGTTAGCTAAATCGTAAACAAAAGGCGGAGTCTGCTTCTTACTGACCTTACATAATACACAGCATATTCACGAAAATCAATGTAAAAAAACTAATACAAATCAAATGATTAACGTGTTAAGGTATCACAAACAAATCTGGGATAAGTTATAAAGTTGACGAAGAAATTAAAGAAATATTTTAGAAAATTAACATTTTAGTTCGGAGATAAAAGTCTGTTAATCTGCCAAAGGGAAGGAGAAGGAGGGGAAGGGGCAGGGATGGGATTCCAGTCTTAGTCTTGAGATTTGAAGGTATTAAACCAAAAAGAAACCAAAGCAGTAAAGGCGTAATTCACAGGGATCACTTTTTGTTATATTACACGGTTACCCAATTCAAAATCAGTTTGCTTCTGGGTGCGGAAGTGAAAAGCTTCAGATTTCATACAACTTAAATGTAAAATATGGACTGGTGGAACTTTGACAAAGTCTAGGGGGGCCTTCCATTAAGTACGTACACACCAAGGGAGGGGGGGGTCTGAAAATTTTGAAAATTTGCGTACATTCCTGCATAAATTGAATGGGTATTTTAGCCAAAGGGGGTGGGGCTGGGGGGGGTCTAATATTTTTGAAATTTTGCGTACGTACTAAATGGAAGGCCCCTAGTGCAAATACATGGAAGCCCCTTTTCGGAAACCTGGTTCTGCCCCCCCCCCCCCCACTCTCCCTCCCCTCCTCCCAGACCCTGCCCCTCCACCACAGGGGGCCCTTAGTATATCAATACCTTGCCGACTACAAATCTTACAGATTGGGGCACTTCGTAGGCTATCTGGGTGGACCCGCCGCCCATGTCGATGATGCCGGTCGTCCTCTTCCTGAAGTGTGTTGTGTGGTCATGGCCAGGCACCTCCACCACCGACATCGGGTCTTCAGCTGATCAACAAAGCACAAGGAACTTTTGATAATACGCTGGGGTCCCGCGGCATCAACTCATGTTCCGCTACACTACACTGTACATAATAAAGAGCTGCAGGTTCAGCCCATTTTTTCTGGCCATCTGATTGGTCAAGGAAGTTAGAGTTAGCCAAAATCTGACTAACTCAGCGGTAGGCTGTACCCAAGCATCTATCATGCATTCCATGTAACCGAAGGTAAATGGGTTAAAACCTCCATTTTACAGAGGAAATAGGTCTGTTTTATGATTTACAACAGAGAAATAAATGTTTCCTTTCAAAATACAAGAATTCCCCCCCCCCCCCCCGCCCACTATCTTTTTTCCCTTCGTATTTTGGTCATCAAATCTATGAAGGATCCCCACAATCCTTTTTATAAGCCTTTATAGCATGTACAAATTTTTCTTTTTCCTCGGACGAATCTCAAAAATGACTCAAAATAGTTTAAAAACTTATGGAACTAGATCCATTTGAACTCACATCCGATGGAGTGGTCGAACTTGCCGAGCACGTAGTTGATGGCGATCCAGGCGTAGACGCCCTCCTGTTTGCCCGAGATCACCTCCGCCTGCGTCTCCGCGAACATGAACCGGAAGTCCATGGGGATGTCAACGCGCAGGTCTGCCATGATCGCTGTCTGGGCACTGTCAGTGATACAGGGATGTAAATCACGGTCAGTTAATTAACACATCTGTTAGTGATACAGGCTTTAATAAGGGTAAGCTTCACAACGTATAGCCAATAAGGCCTCAACCTTTATGGTGCGAATTAAATTAGGGTTTTATACAACATTGAATAAAATGGCAAATCTAAAAGATAGTTATGAAAAATTATCCAAAGAAAATCTTCAAAAGTCAGGGTGCAGTTTAAATTTGGACACGGCTTAAATTAGGGGCTTTATGGTAGTACAGTCGACCCTCACTACTTGGAATGTTGCTGGTCGCCTAAAAAATGTCTCAAGTAATGAATTGTCTCAAGTTATGAATTTTGGCCCCCTGGTTCATATCTAAGAAGTAATACAAAATCCCCTTTACTTTACCCCAAAATGGACACAATTAGGCATATTTCCTGTCCTAACAATGTGTGAGAGTATGTGTTAGTGTATAAGTGCAGCATAGGTAGGGAAATGAGTTTAATGACAAAGAGGATATGTTAATTCTTACCAAAACACCCAGCCTGGGGTGTTTACTGAGGGCTTTCAGATTGCATCCATTCCAAGTTTTGAGACCAATTTCTATGTTAATTCATACTTTGGTTCCCTAAGAAGTGTCTCAAGTATTGGGTTGTGAATTATTTGAAGTACTGAGTACCAATATAGAAGGAAATGATTGGTAGTCAGTGTCAGTGTCTCAACTAGTGAGGGATCTGAAGTTTTGGGGCCTCCAAGTAGTGAGGGTCGACTGTATATGAGCGTTCATAAGGCCGGAGCCTGAGGACAGTCTGACACATTATGATATCCGCTATTATAGTAACATAGCTGTTGGCGTTGTCATGGCACCCGAAAAATTACCCCCCCCCCCCCCATTCAGCACAGATGATGGTCTTCCCTTCTTGAGCACGATGTATCTAGATCTTTCTTGCCACATAACAACTTTCAATTCCACTGGTCCAAGACATTATCATTTGTTTGTTTTTTAATCAAATAATGTAATTTGTTTTACTTAAAAGGCAAGAATCATCTCTGTGATTTTTCATTTAAGTTCGAGTTAATAACACGATTGAATTATGAATCTGTATAAAGCCCCTAGTTTAACCATTTCCAAATCAACTGTCATTAGGTCATAAGGTACAATATTGTGGAACAGATTAACGAGTTATACTCAAAATTGTGTTGATATTTTGAATTTAATCTTGGTATATTGTATTAAAATTGTAATATGTTTTCGACTTGTTTGATTTCTATACTTGATGTGGAAGACCAGGGGGTTACCCTCAAGATTATTTCAGAAATAATAATAATGAAAAGAAAAATGTTGAAAGTGGTTACCTCTCCGGGAGCATCCTTAGCCCGGCGGTGGCCATGACGTAGAGCGGGGTCTCAGCGTGTTTGTGAGCGGGCACATGGCCGGCCGCGTACTGCAGCAGGGGGCGCAGGTAGTCACTCGCCTCCGCAGGCTTGTCCTCATAGGCCGACAGTCCTAAACCAGGGGCAGGTTACCATTTAATATTTTGATCAACTCATGGTTTACATTACGTAATTGTCTACTTATTTTGGGATAACTTTAGGAACTGAAAGTGCACATAGGCAGGGAAGTTTAATACTTGTGATACTTGGAGGTTACATTAAGGATAGAGAAGGGTTATCGACGGCCTTTTCAGTAAAATTGGAACAGTTTCCTTAATAATGCTTATATTTTGATGTACAATATATCAAATGAAAGGGCAGATTTTATTCTATCTAATGGTATTCATTGTTCTTTAGTAAAGTGTAAAATAGAAAAAAAAGTTATTAAAAAGTGAATTTTTCACTTTTATTTTTTTAATGTCGATATCTTCAGAAATAATTTCTCCTTAGCTCCGAAACTTTACATGCAGTACAAGAACCTTTCTGTGGAGGGAACTGTGTCTCACTTTTTCGTTATAGGTCCTGGTTTTCATTTTATTTGAAAAAACGGGTAACTTTTTAATATTTTTTTAACATTTTTTTTCATTATTTTCTAAAAAATTAACCAGGACTTATATACAAATTCTGAGATACAGTTCCCTGCATAAGAATGTTTTGAATGCACATTAAAAATTTCAACTGAGTACCTAAAGAATTGGGTGAGATATCCACCTTTAAAAAATAAAAGTTAAAATACAAAATTCGTTTTCATGATACATTTACTTGGTCAAATTTCAACAAATCAATACATATTATTATTATTTTTTTTTTGAAACGTTTTATTTTTCAACTGGTTACATTCTCAGACTAGTAGTCTGTTCTCCCTCGTGTACCAGCAAAAGGTTGGTTTAGTGGTCACGGTAACTGGGATAAGCGGAATATTATTACAATATAGTTTCAGTAAGTTTGATTCGGTATATTGAGAAAATCACAGTCATAATCATAAATCACAATCAAACGGGTGGGAAACTCGTGTGAGGTATGGAGATAATCAAAACATGAAATGAGATGAGATGGAGATGAAACAAAAGTATCAGCACAAACATTTATAAGTACAAGATTAGGTACTGTATGTGCATAGTCTTAGGTACAGTCCCAATATTAATAGGCTTCTTGTTGGGAGACGTGGCCATAACACAGAAACAATTGTCACATAGTGATTTCAAGGCTTTTTATAAATTAGAGATATAATAGTGAACAGGCTCGGATAATCCACATAAACCTAAGCGTCATTTTCCAAATTCCTCGTTTATAACCTGCAAAGTTCTGCAAAGGTTAAGTTTGGAGAAACAAGTCCCTAACTACGGGACAGGTACTAATACAATACTAGTATGAGAACTATCACATTGTCAAGTATATTGAATATCACATACAGTCAGTCAAGTTATTAAACAGTTTAAACAGGAAAGACGGTTTGTAATGTTTGATTATTAATCATTGATATGACCTCCTTTTTAAAAAATCTTTATGCATGATCATATAGAGGGCATATTCAAGTTTAGATATCAAAACTATTGGCCAGATATTTGTAAAAATTAATCATGAAAAGACCAAAAGTTGCAACTGCCGCAAATTACACCATGATAACCCTTGTCTATCCTTAAGACAAGGAAAACTGATTTTAAATTTGCCTGTTCGCCCATAAACTATACTGTGTAAGTAATCATGGACGATTGCTCGATTGTTCTAACATCTTGAGAGCTGACAAGCCTAAATTTCAATTGACCAGAAACATTCTAGTTCTTTTCCCTGGCAAATGAAATTCAAAATTTGCAGTAGAAATTTTAACAAAGTATCCCAACCTGAAGGGAGACAACATGGTAACAGAACATGTGTTATCTAAAGAAAAAAAGGGTATCCCAACCTGGGGTGATCTTTTTGACGACTTGTGCGCCGTCCTTGTCCCTCATATGCTGGATGTTGAGCAGCTCGTGCGCGTTCCCATTGTGGGGCGGCCAGAAGTACACGTAAACCCGGCTGCCGCTGCTGCCACAGTCGATGACAACCCCGTACCGCAGCTCAGCGTTACTCACGTCAGTCGCTATCGCAACCGAGAACTTGCGGCGCGCGAGCGGGTGAAGGTCGTGCTCCAGGGTGGCGTCTCGGCGTAACCATGACGACCGCGTCTCCATGATGGTGATGGCCATGATGAGGAGTGCAGCGAGCACGAGCAGCACGGAGAGGGAGACCTTCACGTGCCCGTTCGTACTCAGCATGTGGAGCAGGTGGCCGTGCAGCTGGCCCGGGCAGCGCGGTCTGATCCTGGACAAGCAAAGGTTAACTGTCATCAGCTTTAGGTGATTTGATAAATCATGTAATTTTGGGGCCATCCAAAAATGATGTCACACACTAGGGGGTGGATCGGTAGGTTGAACAGTGTCACACTGCCTGAAAACAGGCCTTGTTTTTATGTTTTAAAAGACATTGTTGTTGTTGGTCTAATATAACGATATAAGATCAATTTCCCAATGAGAAAGTGCTACAGGGGTTATTGTCGCCGAGTCCATCCCAGTTTACGCCTTTTAACATGAAAATTTTTCAAAATTGCCTATGTGCTTTTTCCATGAACACAGATGCATTATGCAAAATTAACCCAAGCAATTTGGTTGAGAAGTTTCTTCCTAAAATTGTAAAATGCAGCTTCACACATTAGCTTTTTCCCATAAGAACCAATGTTAAAGCCTGTAAGCCCAACCTACAATGTCCGACCCTATTTTGCCCTGAAATACAGCATTTTGATTGGCTGGCAATCCTGCAAATCTATGAATTGGTAAAAATAATGTTGGGACTGTAAATACTTGGGGATACAAAAAAAGGTAATTCTTGCTTATAAACCCTAACTCAAGGTCTAGGAGACAAAGAAGGACTAACTGTGTTAGAACTTAGAATTGGTCAAAATAAATAAATAAGTACTGTCCTTCTAGTTGCATTGATGATGAAATACACTTCATTATGGGATGTTCAGCAAACAAAAAGCTCAGGGAAAACCTTTTTAGTTGTGCTCAACAAACGATACCAAATTTTCAGGATCTTGCTGAATTAGATAAGTTCATTGAAATAATGTCATCCAATGATACCATCCTGATAAAAGTCTTAGCTCAATTTGTATATCATGGTTTTCAAATCAGAAAGTCCACCTAGGAATAAAGGAACTTGCTCTGCTAAATAAATGATTATTGTCCCCCCCCCCCCTTCCATTATATGGTGCTATATATAACTACTCATGTTTTCAAAGCAGCTCTGGTCTTGCCCCGGACTATCTGCCCTTGTTACCTTATTACTCTTATTACTCATATCTGTAGTCTCCTCGCCAAATGCCTTGGTGCTACATGTTCTGGCTCTGCCAGTGGAATACTACGTGCAAATAGACTAGCGTGCTTTTGTTTAGATCTGAATGGTGCTAAAGTCCTATTAACACTGAGACAAAAATTAAAAGGATCACTGTAGCGACATAATACCAATTGTATTGCCTATACGATCCCTACCTTTTAACGCCATGTGTATGCATGTGTATATTATTTTGTCTTATTGATTGTATAATTGTACTGACTCCTGGGCCTATAGACACTCGTTTTGTCAAGCCCTGGACTGTCATACCTCTCTGTAACATCTTATCATATACCTATGTATAGCTTTAGTGTAGTGTAGTGTAGTGTAGCTGTTCACTTATGGAAATGACACATAAGCCTCTGTAGACTTTGAGTTGTCAATAAAATATATTATTAATAAATTAAAAATTAAAAAAAAAAATTACACATGAATTTTGTCTGACCCTTGTCCAACCCTGGAAATCCCCTCTGCGACTGTGGCATCATTGCCATAGGCTTATTGGGTCAGAAGCTTGTCACAATAGACCACAGTAAGCGTTATCACATCCAAGCTGGTCGACCTCTATCCCTATAACTACACAAGGTGTGCAAGTCGGGTTGTTGATGTCCCTGTCGGTGATCTGAGCAGTGTGGACGGAAGTGAATCTCATTGGTCTAGGCAATATGTAAAATAGTTAAATGACGTCATATTGGGATAGTCCACAGGCCCAGGTGACCAGTGGTCAAGCATGAATGACCGTTGGTGCCCTGAGAAGGGCTTCACAACATGAGACCTGCTGGCAACAGGCCCAGCGAACGTCCACACTACTCCTCCTGTGAGATCTTTGCTGGAATTTCCACATTAAACCAAGAAATATGGAGTACTTTCATTCATGAATTTATTACCAGATGTATTGGTGAAATGCGGGATAGGTTGGTATCTAATAATATTATATTTGAGCATTTTCTGGTTCATAGTAAGTTGTGTTTACTTCACGGGTCCACTGCTAAAATGGCCACCTTCCCACCTTTAGAGTATACATAGGTAAACAGACCAGCAGCGGACTCGACAACTGCGCCTGTGCAATAGACGGTGGGAATCCGTATCCCGGGCGCCACCCAGGGGCCGGCCGAACAGCAGCTGTTTTGGCTGGGGCCTGCTCGAGAGTCGAGGTCGGAGCGAACAAAATCACTGCACTTACCTCATCTGTGGTGATTGCAGACGCTTTGTCACTTTGATTTTGTGAAAAACATTCAGTTCTTAAACTGAGCGTTTTGTTTGTGTTATTTGATCATGTTTAGGTGACTAAAATTAAATAAAACTGCAACTGTCAACGTGGACTAATCCCCAGCGAACGGTTTCACCGGAAGTTAGTGGTTAACGACAATTGGTTCTCAGACAATATTTTGCGACATGCCAGCTGCTGTTATCTTGAAAGTTAAAGATTTTATGGTATTTATATATCGTCATTTAATATCAAATTATTCAGTTACTTATGAATTGAGGTTATTATAAAATAGAACAGGATTCTTGAATGATGTTATGTCGCAAACTTGCCATATTTCGGTTCAAAAAATAAAGATGGCGATCGACGACGGCCCCGTCAAAATTTGTCAACAAGAAATCGTGAAATTAGACCTACAAATCAACGCCTTGATCCAGGTATCTTCGTAAGACAGTCGAAAGTATTTAAGAGAAATACATACTTTAGTTTTTGTCCATGACATTTACAGTTGTTTCTTTGAATACCTCTTAATGGCCAATGATCATGACATTTAGGTCCCAGCTGGGAACTACTGACAGTCCGGCGTAGCCAGTCTCTAGAAAGCTGATAAGATGATAGGGCATTCCAGAGTCTGGCTTCACTCCCATAGGCAAATTTTGTACGGTATATTACATTCCACCAGTTTATCTCTAAAAAAGTGTCCCCTGTTTTTGACGTAAAAGCTGTGACTGAGTTTTTCACTTGCAAAATGAAGATATAACTACATCTAGACTACTAATGATCTAGATAAGATCAAGAGAATATTTTATGAACCTGCAGGAATACTTATCTACATTATTTTCCCTTCAAAATGACTTACAGTTTTGGTTTGTAATTTGCCCCCGAGCTGCACAGCGAGCCCCCTAAATTCACATATCATTTTGACAGGGCAAAACCAGAGTTCAAGTTCAAGTTCCATGTAGATCTATAGATTCCATGCATAGATGTATAGATTGTGATGTATAGAGTACCATGTATAGATCTGGCTGCAGTGTAGATCTAACTCTTGAACCAATGCAGATAGAGATCAAATTCAAAAAGCATACGTTGTCAATATGTTCTTCAATATTTTTTGAGCATTTTTTCAACTTTTATATAATATACCTAACTGGGATGACTTGGACCGGTCATAGCTCTGTGGACCCTTCTTGCACGGCGAGCATTGTATGACATAGAAAGTAGAGAGTTGATCATTTGGCTAGGACCAGTCGGTGAGAGATTGTGAGACAAGTCAAGGTCCCTACCACCACTAGCATTCTGCTAGTCCCCTTGACCTAATTGGGGGGTATTTCAGGGGAGATTTGGTAACTCGAGAAGGAGCTGCTGATAACTTGGAATCCCCTGCCTCATTTAAATCTGACAGAGGGTAGGCCCTTTTCTCACAGTTCTCATTGGGTGGTTCAAAATTAAGAGCTTTTAAGTGCCATATAATTATTTTGAAAGCCAGTCCATTGTGCTTTTTTTTGGAAAGGGAAGGGAGCACTCTGATTGGTGGAGAGGGCTAATAACACAATCTACATAACTCCCAGTTTTGTGGGGCTTGACTGCAGGGCATCGCATAGGCTGGGCGGGAAGGACAGAGCCCTGCACGATGGAGGATGGGGAAGGACAGCTCATACAGTAGATCCAGTCACAAAACATATAGCAGTAGAGGTTCTGAGTCAGTTAGGCCTAGTTATGCAAAGGATAACGTTTCTTTCTTTTTTTCTTTTTTTTTCTTTTTTTTTTTATTCCTAAGCAGACTTTCAGGACAAGTCCTGTTCTTCCAAGAGTGCCGATCTTGGTACAAATTTCAGGCACTTTAATTTGAAACATGAAATATGAATATATGAATAAAATAGATCAAATTACCATAAATGATACACTGACTTTTGAATTTGAGTCTTCAATAAAAATGAAAATATTACTTATATCTTTTTATTACTGTGAACAATATTTTTACATCGATTTTTTTTTCTGTATAGGACATAAGGGCTTGTGAAGGACCACTAGATGTGCTACACGAACTCAACAAAGATGCCAGGAAGAAAATCCAAGAAACAAAAGCAAAGATTGAGGTGAGGCTATAGTGCAAAACACAACCTTGGTCTTGCAGTTTAAAAATCGGTAAAACTGGTGTCGGATTATATTTGGGAAATAAATGCACTTGGATTATATATTGAGGAATAATTTATACTTTTAATTTTACCCAAGATCTCCCCTTCCATAATATGTTGATATAAACCCATCACTAAAAGGCCCACCCCCTGTTTCAGGAGTTGGAGCGGCTTGCCCGCGAGCAGGACAAAGCGGTGGACCAGACCGCTCTCATGAAGCATGTGGACAGCCACCGCAAACAGCTCTCCAGGTACGACCGTATACTTTCTAATCTAAAACTCCTTATTTCAAAACCCCCCATTACATTATACCAGCCTTCCCCCCCCCCCCCCCCCCCCCCATTCAAAAATATTACGATTATACTTAATAATACCAGTATATATTCAAAGTACATCAACGTTTATTACATAAAGTATACCTCCTTTGTCTATTTCTTGTGATGGGTGTGCTTTTTTCTCTTTTTACAGGCATAGAATAGGCCTCAGCCTGAAACCTTTGAGGGTAATATGTTGAATATAAGAAAATAAATTTAAAATGCTGCCATTTGCCGGTCAACGTACTACAACACTGAGGGATTAGGGTCGAATGGCAGTGCTGGTCAAAGTGTATGCAAGAATTATAAGATTACTTTTCAGACATGAATATTGAGATGATCATCACGTTTTATTGAATATTTGTTGTCCTCCCAAACCCCCCTTTTTCTTGTCTTTTTTCTATATTTCAATTTTCTTGTAAATTGCTCTGTAAACACTGACCGACCTAACACAAACAAGATTATCTTCTACCAACATTTGACTACTGAGGTGATGCCATTTAAAAGCGGTTCATATTGAAAAGGATGTATGAATATACTAGAAAGGACGATGTCATTGACAACTTTAGGCCTGGAATGGTACTGAAAACATGTAACAAGATTAAGGTAAAAAGGGCATTTACAAAAAAAGATAGGGTATTGATAAGTCCTTTTTATATTGGCTGTAAATTATGGGACTCACTGGATGAACAAGTACAAAAACAGCCAAATAAGATTAAATTTATAAGAATGTCGAAGACTATTGATATGGGAACTTTGGTGATACAATCGATAGTAGTAAACATTATGGACATAACATAATTTTTATTATGTATGTGCTATTATATGAAAATGTTGTATTGATTTATTATACTGTCCGTATACTATCGGAAGAGCTTTTGTATAAAAGAGATAGTTGGAATAATAAAAAGCAAAAATCAAATACTTGTTCTCCTTCTTTGCAGCACGCAGACGGTGCTGCGGCAGGCGAACCTGGCGTGTCAGATGGGGATCGAGAAACAGGAGAAGGACTCCCTGCTGCACAGCGGGACGCAGGCACGGCAGAGGTACGCGTCGCGGGTCGTTAGGGAGTTTTAGCACCCTCGACGTTTCTAGATACGTTAACGCATCTCAAAACTTCTAAAGTGTGTGCTTGACTAAAAACCTAAAAGATACAATATCTGATAACATTAATATTTACAATGTTCGATACGCGGCTAAAAGTGTGTCTAGCTTCAGATGCTACCGCTTGTATGAAAGAAAAAAAAAATTAACATTAATATTTACACCATGTAACAAAGTATAGAATTCAAAGGATATTTTTTTAAAAGGAACTCATGTTGCTGAGATAAGGGATACGTTACGTTTATGGGATGCGTTATGGGTGCTAAAACTCCCTATTATTGTAGGGTATCAACTGCACAGGGAAAACAGCAAAAAACATTCCCTGACAAGGAATCACTGGAAATGTGTAAATCAGGGAAAACAGGGAATTTTATTAACCAAAACACAGAGAATTTCAATTACGAAAATACAGGGAAAACACAGGGAATTCCATTTACCAAAACACAGGGAATTTCAATTACCAAAACATAGGGAATTTCATTTGGCCAGGATCTGAAAGTCCTGATTCTCAAAATAGTAGGGATTTGACTTCTTGTTGTTGAGTTGTCCTTTTTTTTTCTGCACAGGAAGGCTTTAAAATTTGAAAAACTTGCTGGATATGACACAGCGAAAAATTGATGCGGGACAGGGAAATCTCAGGAAAACAGGGAATTTGGAAATGACTTGGGAGCCTGTTATTGGTTTATGATTTATTATGAGGCCGTGTAGCAGACTAGATCCTGGATCCAGAAGACCTTAGATCTGCTTACACCGCACTCATTTGTACATAGAGAAACTGGGGACACTTTACAGGACCCCCCACTAAGATAGAACAGTTTGTCAATATCTCACAAGGGGACATGCTGAGCAGCATATTAATTCGAGATTTCTCCACCAGATGGAGCCACCTTTCCTTTGCCCTTAAAAAGGGCTGTGAATAAAAAGAATTGTATTGCTTCATTGTGTTGTCCTGGACACGTTTGCAATTCAAATATTTTCAGATCACATTTCACAGATTTAAGATTTAAAATGATTCAAACATTAAATGATTTGTGAATTTGTCACTATATTAAAATTATTCCCATATCATTTATAATCCATCTAAAACATGAATTTATATTTCCTGGAAAATATTTATAACCTATTATTGTCTAAAGTGAAAATCTGGAAATTTCCTTCCTACTTTTCCGGATTATTCCTCACTCCAGGGTGGCATCTCTGTACATTACATCTTAAACTTTCTTACAACCCCCGCCTCATGGGTACCTACAGTACCTTAAAAGATCTATACCGTATACGGGAGAGGCCCAGTGGGCGCCGCCATATTGAAAAATGGAGAATCCTGATAGGCTGAAAAGTCGCGCTTGTCCACCCACAGGAACTGGGTCAAAGATGTGCGCATGCGCAGACCAGGACTCCCGAATACGGTATAGATCCAAGATCCCATGATCTAGTTTGAAAAGGCTGTTTTTGCCAGACATATCCTTCATTTTAACAAGAATGTCCAACGCACTGGCCTAAAACGTTTAAAATTTTGTCTAGCTTAAGATATAAATAAACAGTTACTGTGAACATATTTATTTTCATGCTGTACATATTTTCGCTTATTTCGCGTTTGTGAAATTTCCGCGAAAATATGTGCAACGCGAAAGATACTTTTTAACATGCCATACCATAGAGCCTGCCTCTTGATAACGTGAAATTATATCCACGCGAATTTATCCTTTAGGGCAAATCCGTGAAATTGTATACAGGCGAAAATATCTATGTTCGCAGTATGTGCAAAATGTCCAACAATGTCCAACAACTCACATGATATATAATATCCGCAACTTCACAAAGTTTGTCACATACACTGAATCATCTAAACTGAAATGGGGATAACATCAATGTTTATTCTTATATACATGGATCTATCTGTAGTGTTGTACATAGTATCTTAACTCTCGAAATAACAAAGAATCTCTCGTGAATCCTCCTCCCAAATTAAATGTCGAAGGTAACATATTACCTGAAAGTATAATTGCCCTTCATAACATAACATATTTAAACCTCCTCCCAAACCCAGAACATGGGGAAAGTCAGAAAAATCGATAAAGTGTCAACATAAAACTGGATTACATTCACTGAAAAATGAGATCGAGGTTTTGTTTTCTCTGTTCAGAGTCAAGTCGAATAAGGAAAATATTGCCAAGACGTCGAGCGGCATCACGGAGAACCTGATGAGTATCAGCCGGAATATGTCGTCACAGGTGAAGCGGGCTGAGCAGACCATGAATGTGTTAGGTGAGTGTGAATAGAGAGTTGGTACAACTAAAGAAAGGGGCTGGTAAACTAGATAAGTGTCTCTGAATTCAGCAGGGGCTTTACGTTACATAATTATGAAGTTGCGACGGATGATGCCATGCCTTTAAGTGGAGAGTTGATTCATCTAAAGGATGGCGCTGAGAAGTGTCTACACGGTCAGGTCGATTTTTTCACTAACAGATCGTTTACGATCTTCATTACATGTTTCTTGTTTAAGCAGCAGTTTATATTGAGGGGTTTACGGCCAATAGTTATAAAGTTGTCTTGATGATAACATGCCTTTAAGTGAAGAGTTGATTTATGTAAAGGGTGGCACTAAAAGGTATCTCAGAGATGAGAATCGGTTGGACTGTATTGAGCCAGATGTATGTATAAATGGTGAATACTTCCAGTTTTACCAGGCCATAAATTGCGGGTTTTGAGTATATTTGATTGTTTTATATTCGGTAGAACTAAGTAGCAGCTGGGAGCTTACAGTTAATTTGGATATTGGAACCCCCCACCTGACAGCACATCAACCGTTATGATTTAAATGTTAATATTAACATTGTATGAATGCCTAGTTGATCAGAAATCCCCTAGGGAGCACCACAGACATGTGATTTTATAGGTAGATGTTCACGCAATACACCTTTCTCAATAAAGTGGCGCCCCCTGGTGGATTAAATTTGAAACACTTTTTTAAGGCTTTCCCTATAATAAATAGCACAAAATTTAGATTTAGATCCCCAAAGTAGTGTGTGTGTGGAGGAATAATATTGGTGATTTCTGAATTTTGGTTGAATTATAATATTTTACAACCTAATGAAAAAAATATTGTATTTGTTTCCAGGGAATTTGTAAAGTTATTTTCAAAGTTGAAATGTCTATACTATAAGATTTTCCGGATTTTTCATGTTTATAGAGAAGAATATATATATATATATATATATATATATATATATATATATATATTGCAATTAGGAAGAGAACGACTTCTCTGGGCCACTGGGTACCAGCAGTAGAGTATCAGTGTAGCACATCGGGAACATTCTTGGCCACTGGTCCCTGGCATGTACATCAATAACCTATGGCTGGTACCCACTGATCCAGAAAAGTCTTTCTCCCCCTAATTGCCGAAGCAAAAATCGGTGTTAAGCCTGCTTTTCCTTCCCCCCGCACAGTGCCTTCGTCGAAGCAGGTCACCTCGGTGCAGGGTGAGTTCGAGAACATGTCGGGTCACATCACGCACTCGCGGAAGCTGCTCACCAAGTACGGGCGACGCGAGTGCACCGACAAACTGCTCATCCTGCTCGCCCTCCTCTTCTTCTTCGCCTCCGTCCTCTACATCCTCAAGAAGCGCCTGTGGTATGCCGACCCTGCTGCCACGTGAGGATTGGCCGCCGGGCGGGGGGGGGGTATTTTTTTCTGTTTTTAGATATCTTATTTAAAGGTAAATATGGGTGTTAGGGATGATTTCCTAAAAACCGTGACAAAATTATGACACCCACAGGATGGTTAGGTGGATGTATAAGGAACATAAAGAAACTTTAAAATCATATGTCACTGTATCATTTCAAGTAATTCCTGCGATAGAAATAAAATCATACCAGGTGGCGCTGCTGTGGTCACCCATATTTACCTTTAACCTGGCATTATGTCAGTTTACATTGGTTTTCAGCAACAGCCAGGGAACTAACAACAAGTACAAAAAGTGTTATGGAGATATGGATAGGTACAATTTTGGACATGAATATAAAAGATACCACATTGAATACGAAAATCCAAATACCACATTCAAAACCGAGCACGACTATCTAGATTATCTAAAAAATGCGATGAATCTACTCTGTGTAATAAGTCAGTTATGTGTTGAGACCTGATTGGATGTTTTTAATAAGGCTAGGTTATGCAAGGTTATGTAGGTAATGTTAAGTAGATAGTGTCAGAGATGCCATGTTTCCTACCTTTCCCCCTTCTCATCAGTTGGGATTAGTATCTCTGAGTGTGTAAATGCACCTGACAATCTGCTACACGATGGTTTCTGTACGGAGAATCCATTCTACAATTCTTACTCTCTCGGCACCAAGGATGGCTTATTGTAGATTGATATCTGCTGGGATGAACAAGCTGGAAAAAAAGTTTAAAAATAAATGTGGGGTTGTGGGTGTAGTGGTTACTCAGCGGGAGAGGTTTCTTTTTATCATTATTAGATCCAAGGACAATTAAGCAATCACAACGTATCTGTTAACTTCCTTTACTTGTTCGGAAGTATTTATGAACGATTTCTAATTTGTTTTCCTTTACTCATTGGATGGAATTACATATTGAGTAATCTGGATGTATCTATATCATAGGAGACCAGGGGCAACCCTGATTGATATTTTTACAGAAATAAAAAAATGAAAATAATTGAATTGATATCTCATGAGAGTATGATGTTAAACCTGTGGTAAAATAGTTTGCAGTAGCATACAAGAGTGATTGGTTAGGTTGGGGGCCTTCCATTAAGTATGTACATATCAGGGGGGTAGGGGGCCCGAATTTAAAAAAAAGGTCATACATTTTGGTACAAATCTGACGCGTATTTTTGCCGATATGCGTACGTACTGAATGGAAGGCCCCTTGGTGTTATGTGATGCGGCGGGGTTGCTAAGGTTCCCTAGTGTCAGAGATGCCATTTTTCCTACTTTTGTAGGATTTCCTACTTTTTGGTAATTTTCGGTCACACGACCGATTCTTCCTACAGCATTTTATTATCTGTTTTAGAGTATTTTGGGATAATTTCCAGCTATTCAAATACCAATTCAATGTCCGTTCCTAAAGGTTATTTCAGACCTAGTTATTTCTAGAAAAAAGAGTAGGTATAATGTTTCCTACGTTTCCTACTTTTTCATCAGTATGGAGTGGCATCTCTGTTAGTGTGTATCGGCCATGACATATTATATCCCGACCTGACTCAGCAGTTGAGTGGAGTCGGGATGAGTTGGTATATGTGTCATACACTTGTAAACTGACGTTCTGCGACTAACTGTCCTGTATGCGTGTGTATCATTGTCAAAACCAACAATTTTGAAAAATAGAATGAATATGGGAGAAAGCTGACCCCTTAAAAAACATAAAATTAGTAAAACGGCATAGATATGTTTTCTCCTCATGCATTTAGCCGATAAAAGGATGGAGCTGTTAATGATGGGTTATGGAAAACAAGTTACGTTGATGTTCGTATTTCAAAACCTTAACGATTAAGTGAAACAGTTTTTGATGAGTGATTGGAAGCTGACTAATAGAAGGTGGTATAGAGGTGAAGTACTGTTTTTTATTAAACAGGCCGCTTCAAGGAATCAACCCTGTATCCGTCAATCTGATAAGGAGAGATCGGGTGTATATTGTTAAGTAGAATAAGATGTACATACAAATCGTTCAGCCATGGAAAAAAAAGTGATGCGAGGTTTTCAAGACGCAGAATGACGATGTATTTATGTGGGAGAAGCCGTAACTTTTCTCAGTAAAGATGCAATAAATCTATGTAACATAACCACGTTTTTCTTCTGCATGTTTTCTTTCGAGATAGACCTTTCCCTTCTCCACTTTATGGGTAGTGCTCATTAGTTTGCATGTTTGACTTTATCGCAACTGTCAAAAGTCGAAAACATTTGTTTGCAAAAATAATAATGCCCTTTCCATCAGCATTGGCACAGCGGGCAAACATGGTTTTTGGTGAGTTTTTGGTTATTTGTGAATGAGGTTTGGGTGTTTTTTCCCCTCCTTCAGGGCCGGGTCTGACGTAGGTGACCGTTTTTTGTGAAGGTGCTAGTTTTAGAGAAGTTCTTTGTTCAGTGTTCTTCCCCGGCTCGACGGTGGGTCGACCTCACCTGCCGGTTAAACAACTTCAGATATTTGGGGGCGTTTCACACTTGTCCGTAACTCTAATATCGTATATTCGAGTACAATATATTGATATTTTTTATTGTTTAATTTAAGAGTTACAGAATTGGGGGGGGGGGGGGGGGTGTCCACACTAGGACAATCGTAAATGCATTTCTCATGCCTCACAATTTAAGACAAGTTGTTTCTTTCTAAAAGTCAATAGTCTTAACTCTAGATAATATATAGTTAAGGCCATATTACACTACACGACATGAGCTGCGATATCTACACAATATGTTCGTATTACAGATATATTTGCATGAAACAGCCATATAATTATCGAAATTCGGCAATTTGGAGCCTGTTACATATGTGTTCCAAAGAATTTTATCTCTAATATGTGTCATTTCACTACGATATTGTCATATCGCAGCTCATGTCGTGTAGTGTAATAGGGCATTAAATAACAGGAACATAAGATCGCATGTCTGAAACTCAATCATGGAAAAGTCAAACTATCTTAACTAATGTTATATTTCTAAAGTAACGACGAGTGTTAAATACCCCTATCGTTCCCGTTGTTAGCCATACAGGAAATTGGGGGTGTTTCACACTGGTCGTCACTCTAAGATCATATTTTCAGTTAAGATATATTTGGATTCCGTATATTTAATCAGATTTCATGGGTTGGCACTTGTTAAAGGGGAACACCAGTGACAAACTACAACAAAAATATAAATTATGAAATTATTTATAATAAAAGTATAAAACGTCCCTCTTTGAGCGTGTGTGGCATGGGCTCTGCACGGTAAATCATGAGACAGACGAAAAACGTTATGTTTAGGTAGCCAGAGGTAGGTTCAATGTGTATTTGAAATAATGGATAAACATAGAGCATAACTGATTATTTTTTTTGATTTTCAAAAACTTTTGTCTACATTCATTAACAGATCTGTGGATTTTTTTTGCGTTAGAAAGGTAGTCGCCTAATATCTTTTACTCAACATTTATCCCAATCAGATGGAAGCATTTCACACTGGTCGTCATGTGATTTTAAACATTCATAGTTGTTTCATTACCATTTCATAAGAATTCTTTTCACCAAATTCATCCAGTGAACTTGCCATGAATTACTTTATTTCGTATTTTGGGGAAATAATGCATTATGCATAAAGATTGATATAGGCCTAACTGTTATTGATCTCATATTCAAGTGAGTCAAAAAGTGAAATTGATTATTCTTTATAATAAACGGAACAAAGAATCTCTTTAAAATCTTTATTTTGTGAAAATACACAAATTCTCTCTTTTTTTCCTTTTGCTGATTTTATAGTATTTTTATTTCAAAGGTATTCATGGTAACCCCCTATTTTCTCCTCATTTTTGGACGGCCCCAAACAAGGTTATCCCCCTAGAGTGCCTGGTGAGTATTCAGGATCATACTTTCAACCTTAGACAGTTTTCCTTTAGTATTGAGCTGTCATCGTTCTGAGGCTAGTCTCTAACGGATATTGGCCTGTCTGAGTCAGGGGTAATGTATACAAACCTTTCCATTTCCGGCGGTGTATAAGGGCGTCTCCAGGCAGAGTCCTCTGGCGGCAGGTACGGGGATTAAACGGGCTTCAGGTTGCTCCAAAGACAATGGTCCTTATACCACTAGATTTGAACACAGTGACAGGGGCTTTTCTTAAAGGTAAATATGGGTGACCACTGCAGCACCACCTGTCGTTTGAATAGTGTCCAGTGGTATTTCCTATTTTTGTAACATATATTTCTTTCATTAGAATCTCTTCATATACATAAAGATCTTCTGATGGAGTTGATATGATTACATGTGAATATTTACAATATACCATTGATGAACATTAAAGATTACCACTACCCCTTTTTTTCGTAAATATAGGCCTCTTACATAGATCTATTTCAATAGTCGCTTAAATTCAGCGATAGAGTGATCTATGGTGATCAAATATTGTGAAAGCGAAAAATAAAGTCGTTATTACAAATATCCATATTGTTGCAATGTTCCTAGAAATTGAACAGACTTGAATTACGTTGTGTCAACGCTAGTAAGACCGCAAGCAAACACCCATATATTCCACCTTGCGGTCCCTGTTTTTGCTTGCGGTGGTCATGAACACCACTTATAACACCCCAACGTAAGCCATACAACGCACAGTGGCATAATGGCCTTAAGGGAAGACTCGCTGTGAGGTCCGTTACGTTAATTGCACGTTTTGAAATCAATCAGAATTTCTGATCATGGGACCCTGATCAAATTTTCCCTGATCAGCAAAATAAGTTACGAAGATATGGGACCAAATATCCCCCTACGTAACCAAAGCAGTGGCCTGCCGGCTGTCACCTTGTTAACTGAACCCATCCCCACCCACACTCTGATACCAGACCCTCGGGCCGGCCTGAAGCCTGGAGGCCACCAGGCATATCATCATTCTCCACTATTGAGGTTATGATATCCATTAATTGATAGGGTGCTATTCGCAATTAGTTAATTCCTATAGATATTAGCCAGCTCCAATGGCAGCCTTTCTCTGCTACAATTGCAAGTCCGTTCCATAATGTAGTCCCCCATTACGGATGACACGACACTCGCGTGTAAGGATTAAGTATATTATGTCCATCAGCAAAACCAGTCGCAAGAACTCCCGTTGACAATGAACAGTCCAATGGGTTTGTCCACTCAACCCACCAGCCAACGCTCCTAGCCTGCCTACATTTAGATAAAAAAGGAACCCTTTTTGGTTGAGAGTGGACAGACGGGGCCTGTAGGCCACAAGGCCGTTAGTGACTGTCGGAAGTTTTGTCATTAATAGATATTCTCTCATGAGTAATATGACAAAACACCATACATCCTACATATTATTTGAAACAGAATAGAAACCTTGTTCGAATGATATATAACGTCCCAGGCAAGCAGCGATGTAACAAGCACATTCTACAACTGTACTTTTTTTTTGTTAGTCTTTAGCCTGCCAAATCTACACATAACAGTTACATTATTTTAGGTAAAGTTGAGACTTACTAAAAAAGACAGTTATGATAATAACATTATATTTTATTGAAGTTGAGATCTTACCAATTAAGAATGTTATAATGTTATTATAATATGAAATAATTTTGCTAGAATGTAACAATAACATAACAGTGTGACGTTGCAATGTTAAATTCTAAAGACGTTTTTGGGTGCCATCAAAATAACTTAAAAAGAACCAAAGTAGAACTAAACAGAAAGCTGCTGCAACATTAGAATGATGTCACATTCTTGCTTGGCATGTCTATGATTAACCTTTATTCCCACTGCCAATTATTTTAATTGGATTACCTAGATTGTATGCGGCCACTGACTATGTTTCGCCCTGACCGAACCGGCTATATATATATATATATATATATATATATGTTGTGTATACATACATACATACATACATACATACATGCATACATACATACATACATATATATATATATATATATATATATACATATATATACGCGACATTGTGACATCCCATCTGCAAGTTCCCATTTCCATGTACTACTAAGGTATCGCGTATATAATAGAACTATACGCGCGACAAGATCGAATTGGCTATGTAAGGTACTTCATGTATACGCAACGTTGTGGACGCGACGTCTTGTATATTATGTAAGGTGTGTACACGACTTCGCATATATAAGACAGACTATACACGCGACAACAATAAAACCATCTGTAAATTCCCGTTTCCATATACTACTAACTTATCGCCTGAATGATAGAATCAATACACGCGACAAAATCTACTCATATGGACACAGGCTGAGATCTTTCAGATGGTTGGATGCCAATTATCAATTCACCCTACCACGGATAGCCAATTTCTTGAATTTACCTGCAGGTTAGCCTTGATCAGGGTGCATGCTGGGTAATATGTAGGCACATCACAAGGCTTTAGCATAAGAATTTTCATTAATCATGTCACTATATTTAGATTGATATAAAGAAAACTTAGAGATCATTAGTTTTTAAACTTGTATCCATACACAATACACATTTTCCAAGTTATTTGAAAATTCAGTCGTTATAGGTGGAAATGTCACAATTATTCATCAATTTTCTATAGTTTTGCCAGCAGTTTTGTCGACAAATTTGGTCAACATTAAACTGCAGGTGCTTAAACAACTATAAAAGAGCTGTCCGTGGTAGGGTGAATTCGGTCAGATATACAAATAAAACTTTTACTTTAATTGGGGGCTATGCCCCGGACACCTTTCTCCTTTTTCTCTTTTAATTTCTAAGTTTGATTTAATTTCCACACACACACACACACACATATATATATATATATATATATATATATATATATATATATATGCATTCTGTCATACACCCAATACCAGTGGCGGATCCAGCATTTTGAAAAGGTGGGGACGTCATAAAAGAATTTTCAAAAATTCACATTAAAATAATCTGTACACTACACACACAATCATAAGTTGTTGTGTATACAGTAGATTTAATTCAGGCCATATTGCATGTCATGTCAATAGTGGAGCTTGTTTAGGTGACGTCACGCTTATAGGCAACGCTGTACATGCGACGTCGTGCAAATGAGCTGAACTATGTACTCAACGAGAATAAATCCAACTAAAAATTCCCATTTTCATATACTACTAACATCTTGCGTATTTATACATGTATAGGACAGGCGCGTAGCCAGCCTTTAAATCAAAGGGGGTTCCAAGTAAAACTGAGAGGGTACCAGGTAAATTGAAGTGGGTTCCAACAGTGATTTTCTCTAATATCTCTTATATTTTACTAATATTTTGGGAAACCAAAGGGGGTTATAGACACCCAGGAAGCCCGTCTGGCTACGTCACTGTAGGAGAATCAATCTACGCAACAATTACAGAATTCCTAATGTGAAGGTACACATCCATAAAATAAAATTATGGAATCAATGCTAAACGACTGCCAATCGTCCGTAATTGGGGATATGGATTCCTGAAACGCGTTGTTAATTATACGCGTGTTTGACAGTCTTTTGTCATCACATCTTCCATTTTAGGAATTTGTTTCATATTTCCATAATATTTTCATATATTTGACATGTAAATATAGGTAACAGATTCCTAAAATGCAAGATGTAAGGACTGACTTTTTCTCTTTTCAATATAGAATAATTATAGAGGTTACGATTTCACTAAGAGACCTCAGGAGGTCCCGTAATGAAATCATAAATTTCCTAGGTAAAATAGCCAGAATTACATTTTCGTAGTGTAATTTCCATGCAAACACACGCACCTTACATGTACTGAAGGAGCGACGCATTTTCCGTAATTTCAGGAATCGGTATCTCTTTTCTCTAACATTTTCCCTAATTTTACGTGTAAAACACTACTTGCAGTGCCCAAGTGGCTCCGTAATTCACATTAGGTATTCAGTGAATGTTGTATAAATGGTGAAGCCTATTGGGGCGACGTGGCGCATTTGATGTTTAAAACAATAGACAAGTTGATGATCTGCAACTTCAAAATGTTTTAATTTTCTAAATTTCAGTGAATAAGAACAGACCTTTATATAGATATGCAAAGATGGACAACCTAGCTCCTCCATAAACAAATAACAATTTTTTTTTAGATTATTGGTGGAACATGAGATATTTGTTTCGTCACATAGATTTGACCGATGATACGTGAATAGAAAACCAAAATAACTTGACTTAAGTCGACCAATTATATTGTGACCAACATGCAGAAATACAGACAATGACAGCTGACAACAATCCCAGAATATGAAGCTACTTACAATGAATAAACAGGTGAAGATGTTAGATGGGGAGTGGTAGTGGATTTGGGGAAGAGAACAACTCTGCAGTGTTGTGCACAGTTATGCAAAGGTTTCAAATCTAGCTCCTCCAGGGACAACTCTAGGGGGAGTTTGGATCCCCCTCCAGATTATGAAGGGGGAATCTGATTGGCCGAGGTGGGGGTCTGTACCTTCCCAGAATGCAAGGGAACGGCTCAACCAATCTGATTGGCTAAGGTTAACCAATCAGAGTGGGAGGTCTAGACCCCAACCCAGGAAGGCTGTCAACCACTACTAAAGGGGTGGGGCTTAGCTCCAACTCCCCCTAAGCAGTATGACTTCCCAACCCAGTCTAACAAGCCACCCATGGAATCAAGGGGTGGTGAAAGGGAGGGAGGGAACTCTAGTGGGTGGCCAGGGCCTGCCCCGTTCCAGTTACAATATCAACAAAAGTAATTGAGGATATGTTTAACCCTCATTTATCATCATAGAAATATCACATCTTGTCATACTTAGGGGGGTGGGATGGTGAAGTGGGCTAGGTTCCCGCCTCACACGCAGATGGACCAAGTTCAAGCCTGGGCTGGACCAATTACACCACCTTGCCTTGCGGTCATGTCCACCCCCATAGATTCGGTCAGCCAACTGGTAATCACAAATGTGAGCGATCCTGATATAGCTGAAAATTTCTGAGTGACCGGTAAACTCCAACAATCACCATCATCTTGCCATACTTTGTTAGACATGAAATACATAGACGTTTGGCCATTACAAAATGGATACAAATGCATTGATATTGATTGTGCTAATAACATTAGTCGCCTGAATCTACTCTTTGTTATGATCTCATTCATTTGGATTGATATAAAAACGTTTATGGAACTATCTATGAAATGTGATCTGTTTGAATTACTTTTGATATGATCATCAAATGTTATGTGAATGTTAAGGGTAGACACCAGTGATGAAGGGATATATATATATATATATATATATATATATATATATCAATAGATTGTGTTTAACATGATGTAAAGCATGTTATGATCAGAGCATTAGTAGGAAAAGCATTAATGCTTTCCTGATTTGGCTGTCCATCATTATTTTTTTATAAACGTTCTATTAATTTCACCTTTAACATGATATGTAGTGATTCTGAAAAATAAACGAGATCTTGATATCTATTACGAAAAAAAATATTTTAAAATATGAGTACTGTTTCAAGGCATTATGGTCAACAAATATGGTAGCATAGACTGACAGGTAGCGATATGATCCATACAAGTTAGTTGTGGAAATGGCAATGGCTAATGGCTTATTCTGAATGCATCCATTTTCAAAAACAGAAAAGAAAGAAAGAAAGACAGAAAGAAAGAAAGAAAGAAAGAAAGAAAGAAAGAAAGAAAGAAAGAAAAATTTAAGAAGGCGAATTGTCAGATATTCCAAGAAGAAATGATATGATATCTTGCCCTGTTCCATGGCCTTTGAAACCGTGGTGTTTGGATAGTTCTTGTAATGTGCAGAAGCTGTCAATTAGACAAGAACAACTTAAAGACAGGCCTGACACCCCCGGCCACCCTTATCTCGTCCCCCTCAGCCTGGTGTCCCCTCACACTGACCCTTGGTGCTGCTCATGACAAGGTCCACATGACGATTAATGCCTCCATCTCACAGTGGGAGTAAGGGCATTGGTCCGTCGTTCTATAATGACACGTATAAGTATAACAGCGAAGAATCGCTTCTGATTTTGCAGTAATCATCGCTCGTAGTATAACCTTTTTTCGTGATGTTCAAAGTTGGTACAAAAAAAATATAGTATTGAAGAAAATCAGTTGGTGTTTGGTCGCTTCTTAGACCACTCGCTTTAAAGCTTTATTTCAATATGCAGTATTTGCTTGTGGAACCATGAAATGACACAAGCAAACTGTTGCAAAATTGCTTGCAGTAGGGTAGCACAAGGTGGAATATAAGAAATACTTGTGGTACTTGCTTGTGGAAGGTGCTGCCGCAAATTATTTCATATAGGTTTTCAATGGACTGCTTGCGGTAGGGGATACCAACATGTGTGAATCAAAACTCCAAATTGCTTGCGGTACCTAAAACAATTGGAATATGGCCAAAGTAGCCATTCTCTGGTACCGATCCATGTCTAAGCTGGTGGGGGGAGGAGGATTAACTTGGTCTAAAAATGGGTACCAACTGCAGTCGAGGTGAGGAGCTGCAGCTGTCGATTGACAATTTGGCTTACAAAGGGGGCTGTCAAACAATCAAGCCACTTTTTAGGAGAGCGGTCAACTATAGATTATAGGCTAATTGTATCATACTAGATTAAAAGGCTATTGTACGTACTTAAATTCCTTCAAAACCGTGTGTTACCCTGAAAAGGGGGGACTGTCAGCGTATAGCAGGTTTTCTAGGGTGTGTAAAATCATAGATATATTTTTGTATTTGTTTATTCCAAAGCAAAACTTTCAGGACAGGTCCCGGTCTTCCAAGTGTGCCGATATGGTTACAGACATTGGGACACTTACTGATATATAATAGGTAATTGTAACATATGTAGAAATAGTCAAACTAAGTTTCAGTTTGCATATTAGAGTAGATAGAAATAGATAGAAATATATATCACTATGGTAAAATCCTCCAAAGATGGGGGGGGTGTAGTTTCGTAGTTGTTATCTACCTTCATACACTGAGTGCCCCCCTCCCCCCACCGTCCATACGTCGCCAAGTACATGCAGGACATGTCTAAGAGGTACACGGATTTTGATTGGTCTGTCAGGATACTTGAGGTACACGGATTCTGGTTGGCCTGTCAAGCTACCTGAGCATAGCCCATCGTCTGTTGTCATAGAACATGGCAGGAATAGCCCCCTTTGTAGACCTCGGATCTTATAGAACTTTTTTTTTCTTCTTTTATCTTTTTAAATCAGAATAGTGTGTCTGTACTTCGATTCAATTAACTAGCATTCATCATTTCAGACCAAAGTCGAATGAATGTACATTTTTAATACGGAGTCTTCTATTTTCATGGTAAACACCCTTAATATCCAATAGCCCGTGGCAAAATATTTATTTGTAAGCAATTATCCATATTAGCATAAATCCTCTAATAGTTGATGATTACGTCAAAATATACAAGTTTTACTTGATCACCTTGCTAAGATATGTCAATACGCCATCCCATTTTACATGAGAATCAAAGCTTATAACAACATAGTATCACACTTATTTCGAAGATATCTCCTAAATAAGAGGGGGGGGGGGGGGGGTCCAGGGGGTCATGACCCTCCCCCCCCCCCCTCCACCCGCTCTTTTTGTGGGGACTTAAACTTGCCAAAGAAAAAACTGTCATGCATGAGCACACAAAATCATGCCATTTTAGTACTTAGCCTTTAAGCAGATGCCCCTTTCCAAAATTCTGTATCCCCCTAGACAAGATAACCACCAAACCCTCTAACATAATGTGAGGGTGCACCCAAAACGAACACCATGTTTTATCATGCTGTATGACCACAAGCTGTTACCAAAACATTCCTATCTATAGGTACACACCTTTTGTCAAAAAAACCCCAGGCAAGCATGTGACGTTATTATAACGTTGCAGCAATGTTCTGTTTGGTTCTGTACTGGCTCTTGTTACGTTATTTTGATGGCTTCCAATAACGTTGCTGCAACGTACTATTGTGACATGTCACTGCGACATTATTATAATGTTCTGGTTACATTCTTCAAGCTAATCAGGACGTTCTTATAACTTTCTGTTTTGGTTTCGTCCTAAACTCACCAAAAAATAACGTTGTAATAATGTTCTGATTTGGTGAGGTTTCAACTTCACCATCAATAACGTAATTGTTATGTGCCATCTTCATAAGTAACAGACTGACTAAAAAAGTATTGTTGCAGAACGTTTCTGTTATGTCGCAGCTTGGCTGGGAAGTGAAAAAGTCCCACTTTCCCTATATAAGGATATTTGGTTTCTGTATTTGATACACCTGCAGCAGCAAGGAGCATTCTGTGAGAATCGAGCCCCACTGCCCTGGGCATTTCTTTCACTGCGATCATAAAATCGCAGGCATTAAAAACTATCATTTTGATAAAATAATTGCATAACCTTATACATCTCTTTTTGCTGGATTTTGCTATGGGGCCTTCCATTAAGTATATACGCACCAAGGGGGGGTGGGGGGTCTGAGAATTTTGGAAATTTGCATACGTTCCTATACAAATTCAATGCGTATTTTAGCCTTAAGGGGGGGGGTGGGGGGTCTAGAATTTTGGAAATTTTGCGTATGTACTAAATGGAAGGCCCCTATGTATGTATGTATGTATGTACGTACGTACGTATGTATGTATGTATGTACGTACGTACGTACGTACGTACGTACGTACGTACGTACGTACGTACGTACGTATGTATGTATGTATCTATGTATGTATGTGTGCTTGTATGTATGTATGCTAGTATGTATGTATGCTAGTATGTATACAATGACCTTCGGACTTCGTTGCCTCTTATTAGAGGTTAGAGCACAGTGTTAGTTTCCACATTGCGCTCAATGTTATTGATTTTTATTTTGTATTTTGAATGCAAACTATCCGCATCTTGAGGCGGAAGTTATTAAGAGCAGGTGTTTATATTTCCCATTCTGATAACGAAGTTACAGGTCATCATTCTATATGATTAGTTATTAATGAAACATCTCGAAGCCAACACATGGATATGCAATATGTCGGGAAAAGACCACAAGGAATTATAACACGTGACTCCAGTGTTTATTCCTGAATGACTGTAAACTTAAATGGCTGAGTACTACTTTGTATCCACGTAGACACTGACAGATACTTACAACACTCAAGCAGTGACCTTCAGAGCATGACGAGGTTAGCACAGAGCCAACATAAATGGACGTGGTCAAGTATTCTTCAGAGAAGTCGAGTCACTACCACACATTGATAGTCATTCCTGAGTGCACTACGATTTCATTAAGGTTGAGGATGGTGTGGGTCTAATAGTTATACCTTGACAGACAGTAACTAGCCTCAAAATGCTCCCAAAATGGCTGTTTAGTAGAGACATAAAGCGCATTCCAGTTTGCCATGAATACCTCAAACTTCGAAGGTCAGATCAGCAACGGATTACCCAGCCAAGGATGCGACGTTATTAAAACGTTGCAGCAATGTTCTGGTTGGTTCTGTACTTGGTTCTTGTTACATTCTTCTGATGACTCCTAATTACGTCGCTGCAACACACTGCCATGACATTGCACTGTGACGTTATTAAAACATTCTGGTTATGTTTTTTTAAACCCAAACAGAATGTTCTTATAACCTTCTGTTTTGGTTTTATCCTAAACTCACCAAAAAATAATTTTATGATAACGTACTAATTTTGTGAGGTTTCAACCTCACCATCAATAAGGTATTTGTTACATGCCATCTTAGTAAGTAAACTGACTAAAAAAGTATGGTTGCAGAACGATTCTTCTACATCGCAAGCTGGCTGGGTAGGTGAGATGGACCAGGGATGAAGGTCTGACTGTGTGTTGGTGAAGGTTACTTGAAAGTCAAGGCCCATTCGCCCTGGCTGATGTTTCTGTCGCTTGGAGCAGCGAAAATGTTATCAGATGCATAAGACGATATTTTGAGGGCCGACAAAATGATTGCATGCAGGGGAAAGTAAAAAAAATTGCATTCATACTGACAAAAAAGGGCCCTGACAATTGCAAACAACAATTATTGGTTGAACTTGTCCCCAAGAATCGGCTGGAATTCAACCGAATTGATCCAACAAGTTGGATCAGATCGGTTGAGACTTGTCGCTTGAAGTATTGGGAGTGCAAATGATCAGGACCAACCATTGACGTATCAATTCACTCGCACTCCGCACCCAGCGCAAATGGGGCTTCAGATTAACATTCAATAAGGGACATAAACACCAATGCCAGCTTTTTTATTGAATGCTAAATAATTATATCTAAATATTTTATTTCAAATAGCTTTTGGAGATTGTAATTTGACTTTGAGACTGCCAACTATGCCCAAGCATGAGAAAGGTGGCCCTATAGTCTTAATATCCTAAATATATCAAAGTTAATAGCAACACAAAGAAACCAACTGATTGTTAACGACCTTTATTTAGTTTTGATTTGATGAAATGGATTTTGTCTTTTTAAGATGGCGCCTCACAAATCGATTGGAGTAGAAACGAAATTGAATTTGTTTCTCTATTGTAACCAGTGCCTTTTTTTTTGGCGAAGAAGAGTACTCTGCCAATATGTTTAAGGTGTAGTCATGGTGTTCAGTCAGCCAACGTACCTGCTTATTCATATAGGGGAGAGATCTTGAATACTTGGGTGCCGACAAAACGTGGAAGAATAAATGATCTTGTAATAGATAACATGATCAACAGGCTTTAAAGGTAAATACGGGTATATGGTATGATTTCTTAAAAAAACTGTAATAAAATTCTAAAACCCACAGAGATGTCAGGTGGATGGATAGGGACTACTATGAAAGTTGAAAAACCATGTCACCATCTTCTGTAAAATTAACTGTTTACCATTGGCTTCAATAGGGAAAGTGACAGTTTTCACCATCTTGGAATGAATATCCATATTTTGTACTTGAAAAGCTCTAAATGTTTGGATAGGACCATAAGAAACATTTTATGAAAAACAAAACATGGGGTCCTGGTCAAAAAGAAAAATTTATTCCTGAAAATATCAGAAATTTACCCTAAAAACCAACAAAAAATACCATATTCTTGCATTAAAAGTGTATTTTTGAAATGAATAATTGTGAATATCTTGACCAGGTTCGGGATGCGAAGCAACTTTGGTGTTATTGTCATAAGTCAGGTTGATTTTGTAATTGGTATCGTGGTCATTGCCTATCTGTGACTATCTTCAGCTTATCAGGTTAAGTGTCAACCTAACCTAAACAGAATGTTATGGTGACATTCTCATTAAGTGAGGTCCCAACCACACCTAAACAGAGTGTTATTGTGACATTCTTATGAAGTATCAGCCTCATTAATGACATTACAAGAACGTTGTTAGAACATCACAATGTGACATTGCAACAGTTGGTTGCAGCGACGTTATTAGGAGTCATCAAAAGAACATTGCTGTAACCTAACAGTGTAACGTAACAAGAATTAATCCAGAGCATTGCTAGAACATTATTAGAACGTCATATCCTTGGCTGGGATATTTACAGTTCACAAAGAGTAAGCAAAGTGCGACTGGAGATGTGTACGCTGTGTGCACTGGAGCAGAACATCCCTTCTGATGGTGTTGTTAGCTTACTCAGTGCCCATTCTACATTTCTGATGAAGATTTTATTATTATTACTTTCTGGTCTAATTCCGTCGGACAATTTCAATAAAAACTACTATTTAACAACATCATGGTGTTATAAATAGAATTAAATGAATTATCACGTTCCGCAAGCACATTTACAAAATCCTTTGTTTCCCCCACGCAGTATGTCTGCCTTTTTAACCACGATGCCATTTGTGACAACACTGCCAAGACCAGGTTTAACGCTGATGCCATTTATGACAATGATACCATTATGAAGCTTGTCCCGAACCTGTTGAATTATTGATGATTAAATAATAAAGATTTTATTTAAATTGAGCACTTAAAATGTACTGCTACCAGGTGGCGCTGCAGTGATTACCTGTATTTCCCTTTAATCTTCTGTTGCTTCAGGTTTATTTTGTGTGCCACTTCCGAACAGTTTGTTACTTGTCTGAGTGGCCTGTCGCATAATGGCACATATAACAGCGAACAACGCTTTTGTCAAATCACTCACTATTGTGCCAAAATTCAGCATCAAGTTTCACCAATTGATAAGCGTTTTTCTGGGCTGAAAATTTCAGGATTTTTAGGTATAAATATAATTTTTTTAAAACTTTTCATGGAATCAAAATCGATCTGGTAGAACAGCCACAGTTCAAAAGCGGGACCCATCGCAGCTGGGACGTTCTTGTAGAGAGACATTGAACAATTTCATTATGCGACGGGCCACTGTCAGACGGGCAATGCGTCATATTAATTCGCCTAATATTTTTTGATGATTTTCCCAAATGACAACTCAGAGAACGACACTTTTATAAAAGGAATGTTAATGCCAATCACAGAAATGCAGTCACTTCCTACAATCTAAGAAGACACATTTATTCTTTGAATACTTAAAGTACCTGATAGTATACATCAAACAGCATGGGCGGTCTCACCTACTAGTAGCTGATTTAGTACAGAGTGAAATACTATATGGCCCATGAGGGTACCGATTCAGCCAATCAGAGAAACCGGAAGTACATAGTCTTTGAACGGAACCAGTTTGTAAAGCCAGACTAAAACATCACAAATTTGATAAATATGAAAATGAAACTTATCTTAGAATGTTAATGGGGATATTTTTAATTCTGTTTAGTCAGATACAGGTGAAAGCAAGCCCTCTCTGAATTCATAAACTGAGATCAAACGGAGTATACAAGACATCAGAGTCCGGCAACAGTGAACGTTTCCAGTATGCATGCACGTTGATAAACTGTGGTTGGTATGTTTACATTAAAACTGTGCTTTTTTCACCTTTTTTTAAAAGAAGATCAAATGTATCCATGTAATTGTTATAAGAATTTTGATCATTTGTACCACACAGTGATGCTTTTGGGTTCGGGACAGTGGATAATGACTTTGTAAGAAGCGTTCTCAGGGGCGGATCCAGGGGTAGGGGGGGGTCCAGGAGGCCCTAACACCCCCCTTTTTTGTGGACCACCAAACTAAAAAAAGAGGGCACAATTCTGGATGCAAATGAAGCCTTTTTAGTACTTAGCCTTTATGCTGACCCCCCCCCCCCCCCTTTCAAAAATCCTGTATCCGCCCCTGTTCTTTTTAACTATCAAGAGTATCATATTCATCAGCTGCAGGTTTTGTCAGAAATAGAAACATGGCACGTTAAAGCCCCATACATGGCCCAGCTGAAGCATGGACCTGGCCCGTCGCATAATGGACTCATACACAGGGGCGGATACAGGATTTTCGAAAGGGTGTGTGTGTGTCAGCATATAGGCTAAGTACTAAAACCGAATGCAATTGCATGTATGAGTGCATCATTTCCCCCTCTTCCTGTATTTGAGGGGTCCACCAAAAAGGGGGGGGGGGGGTCGGGACCCCAGGACCCCACCCCCCTGGATCCGCCACTGATACAACAGGATACCATATCCGTGTCAAAGTTAACACTGTGCTGCAAAAATCCAACAACAAAACTATCCCACTTATAATGATCCCTCTGGACTGAAAATCTAAGGATTTTTATATGAAAATATAATTCTTATAGAACTGATTACATAATTAAACTCGACCCAGTAGAACAGCCACAATTTAACAGTGGGACACAGGGGGTGGATCCAGGGGAGCTGCGTCGCATAACGGAAGGAGCGATATCGCTCCTTAAAACAGCGGGGGTTTGGCAAAGTCTCCCTGTTATACGCGAAATTCGGCATCAATTTTCACCCATTTCTAATCATTTTTCCGGGCTGAAAATTTCAGGGATTTTAGATCTAAATGTCTAGTTTCCAGAACTTTTTATAGAATTAAAATCGGTTCAGCAGAACAGCCGCAAATCAACAGGGGGACCCATCGCAACAGGGACATCCTTGTTGCGAGAGTGGGGTGGACAACCCTCGCTGTTGCAAAATCCGTTATGCGACGCGGCACTGCTGTGCCGCGTCGCATAACGGGTTTCGCAACAGCGAGGGTTGTCCCCTGCTTGCTGTTGCGAGCGATGTCCCTGTTGCGATGGGTCCCCCTGTTGATTCGCGGCTGTTCTACTGAACCGATTTTAATTCTGTAAACAGTTATGAAAACTAGATATTCAGATCTAAAATCCCTGAAATTTTCAGCCTGGGGAAATTATTAGAAATGGTTGAAAATCGATGGTGAATTTCGCGCATAACAGTGAGACTTTGCCAAACCCCCGCTGTTTTAAAGAATGACATCGCTCCTTCCCTTATGCGACGTGGCACTGAGCTGTGCAGGGGGTCCTGATCCTCCCCCCCCCCTTTTTTTTTGGTGGACCCCTAAACTACAAAAAGAGGGGGAAATATCGCGCACATACATGCGAATGCACACAATTTTAGTTTGTAGCCTTTATTCTGACTCCACCCTTTCGAAAATCCTGAATCCGCCCCTGGGACTCAGTGATTTGTTTCATAGTTGTATTAGGTGACAGGCCACAACATACTGAGAGTACACGGCTTCTACAGTTCAATCAACAACAGACAAAGAGCTACAACCACATGGAAACACTCTTGAAAAATAGCGAAGAGATAAAAAGGCCATTCTGCAGTTTCTATAGGTACTACCACATGAAAAATTCTTTTTTTCCCTTATGCATCTTTCTATACTTAGATGGAAAGAGCGTTTCTTTTCTATTCTCATGCGTTTTATCAAATGTGTTTATGTTGTGTAGAACAAGAGATATCGGAGAAAACAGCAGTGAAAATAAGGTATAAAGTCACTTTTTAACAAATTGCACCCACATTGGCGCATTTGAAATGAAAATCTGCGCATTACTTGATTATTAGGTGATTATCTCAGTACATGCATTGAATTATGCTTCTTCCTGAAATTGTGTTTCTATAAAAGTCTGCTGACCAAGAAAGGACTGAAAGGACTTAACACTTAAAATGTGTTATGCCCTATAATAAAAGCTGATTGCAATGTCATAATATGTTTCTGTGAATGTCTAATCTATATCTGAGAATTTCAAACATTATTTTCCTCATGGCATTTTGTCCTGGTGGTATATTCAAACACTCATATTGTTATAATCAGATCCCTTTGATTATCTATCAAATAAAGTCACATGAACAAAATCGGCCCTTTCTTAAACAGCGAACCATATTGTTGTATTTTGGTCATAAAACCAGTCAGACTCTGGGTGCGTTTCACACTAGGGGTATTGGAAATGTATTTCTCACATCTCACAAAATTTAAGATGAAGATGTTCTTAACAACCAATTATCTTAACTCTAATGATATATAGACGACAATAGGGACATAAGATCACAAAGTCTGAAACTCAACCATGAAAAAGTCAAAATATCTTAACTAAAACTGTGATCTTAAAATTAAAATCAGTGTGAAACTCCCCCTAAAATTACGATCTTGAAATTATGACCAGTGTGAAACTCCCCCATTATCTATGCAGATTTACACCCCATAGTGTGGTAGTACCTAGTCTCTATTCACGTCTCTCTGTGTGTACCCTCAGCACCGCCTGAGATGGACGTCGAAGCGCAGCCGTTCGTCGAGGGGCACGAGTTGGGAGAGGTGGCAGAGTGGCCGGCGGCCGTGGTCCTTGATGTCAAAGCCCATACAGTCGAGGCGCTCGTTGCAGAGTGCCATACAGAAGAAGAGCTGGGTGTTCCGCCTGTTGAGGAACCAGGGGATAGCCACGTCCTTACTGTGCACCACTGACCACCCGGCCATCGGCTTGTAGCACGCCGCCGTCGACGCTGGAGGAGGGAAAGGCAATAGGGACGTTAGGACACGATGTTTTTTTTTTCATTATTCAATTTTTTAAAATATTTTTTTTCCCAGATGTCTTCAGACAGCTTGTAACGGAGACCAAGTGTTGCGAATAGAATAACGGGGACCAAGGGACCGAGGCAAAATTCTGCTAGGGGTGAATTTTACCGGATTTTCCACTAACATTAAAGGAAAAATATGAGATATTATTTAGCGGATCCGTTATTTAGAATAATGATACATGCAACCCTATGAAATCCATTCATTGTGGTCCATGAACGGAGAGGACCTAATGGAAATCTTAGTGGAAAGTTGTGCAACCCCTCTTGTTCTGCCAGAAATTACAAGTGAATACACACACATATATATATGATATTATACATGTACATATACATTATATATAAACATATATATATTTTTTATATGTAACGGATCTGAGATATGGAATGATTTGGGTTTAGAAGTACACTACTGTGAAGATATCACCTTATTTAGAACTAATTTGAATACTATGTGTGCTAGATACCAGGATTTACTAGGCATTTACTAAATTCTTAGCTACACCTATTATTTTTACATGCTATTAAAATTTCCATATAGAAAATATATATGGGCTTACTAGAATTACACTCGAGCTGTTTGTAAACATTTCTATGAAATTACCAATCCTGTTGTCTCCTGTATAAATCACCTAATTACTACCCCATTATATTATTACCTTTCTGTAATATCCCAAAAACCAGGGGAGACCTTGAGGGATGTTATGAAATAAACATTTAAAAATGCATATAGTTGTTAATGGCATTATTATATAGTAAGTGCTGCATAAATATCTATGTTTTTATTCAATAAACACATGAAAGGAAAGTGTGGTCATGTGGGACCTTGGTGTGGCACGCTCGGGATTGATTCCCCCGTATAGATGTCACCCCTATAGTTTTAGTTATCAGTGGCCCGTCGCACAATACCTCGTGTAACAATGCAAGGTAGCAAATTAATGACACCTATCGTAGCAACTTTGCACATAATAATGCATGTTTTGGCACTCAAAAAAACTATTTAGAATGCTGTAAATGGGCTGATTTTTCTGAAGAAAAATATATTCCACTTAGTACCTTCCCAACTTACAGAGAAAGGTAGAAGAGCCCTCTATCAAGCCTACTCTAACTGTCATCCCCACATTGGAAAGCCAGGTGCTAGACTAGCCTTTAAAATATTTGACACCCAGGTCCGTCCCATACTTGATTATGGATCTGAACTATGGGGGACGAAATTGCAGACTTCTAATGAACTTAAGACTTTCCATTTGAAATTTATAAAATCATGGCTGGGGATTCGTAGACGAACAGCATCTGCTGCGGTTTATGCTGAGACTGGCCGCTTCCCACTAGAGGCAAAGCACAAAGTTTATATCCTAAGATACTGGAGTAGATATCCCTACCTGCAAACAATAATCTGCACAAGTGCCATAGCCAACTGCTAGATCTGTCTGATAAACATGTTAACTGGTGCGCATATATTAAAGAACTACTTAACAGCCTTGGACATAACTACTCTCTACTCTGGCAAAGTCAGGAGCTAGATGAAAACACAAACCTTGCTTCATTAACAGAAATTATCTATAATCAATACAGCACTAAGTTTTTCAATGCAATCAGTAATCAGGAAAGCTTTAACAAACTTCGAACATATAGGCTTTTTAAAACCCAACACTCCCTCGAATACTACTTAATGTATGTAGAAAACCCACTGCACCACAATGCATTTGCACAACTAAGACTCAGCTCACACAACTTAGGAATTGAAACAGGAAGGCACTGTAAACCCTTTAAGCCATCAGCTGACCGCATCTGTGCTCTCTGCCCATCAGGGCAGGTGGACCATGAAATACATTTCATAATGAACTACAAGGCACATGAAAACCTCAGAACCCCCCTTTTCCAGAACCTAGAGAATTGTATCCCTGGTCTACAATCTCTCACAGAGACTGAAGCATTTATAAAGCTAATGAACTCATCAAACCCTACAGTCTTAAAACATATAAGATACAATAAGATACACTTATCTTGCCTTCAGAGATAGATCTAGGGTATCATAGTCCACACAGCAGTAACCATGACACTTAGAGTTACAATGTACCCACTCTGTTGAACATACCCCCTTAAGATCTACTAATGCAGACACAACTCTGTTGGTGCTAATTTGCCTTACAAGGCCCTGTACTGTTGCTGACATTTTGAATAACTGTTTTATTTAAGGAGGCAAACTGTGTATGCCAACCGTCCGAGACAGTGTAGTGACTCGCCTCATTACTCTGTACTGTGCTAGTCTAGTCCTGTCTAGTCATAAATGTATAGTTATAGTGTAGCTGTAGTTATTTGTAAATTGTTTATGCTTAGTCTGTGATCCACTCTGTCTGACACATAAGTTTGTAATGACTTCGCTGTTGTCAATAAAATACTTATTATTATTTAACATCAATTTACAGAACGCAATTTGATCCAGGAGAATCTTACCACGTAACGTTAGAATCAATGTTGTCCCCTCAGCCTATGCTTCAAGTACCTGTGACCACCTCCTTATTAGTCCTTTCATGACCTACTTACCTCTTACATAATTAGGTCCTTACACCCACACAGAGCCGATGGGCCTCAGCGGTCAGTTATGAATTTCCATATTATGGCAGGATTATTTCCATTGGGTAGTCTATTTATAGTATGGGCAACACCTTTGATGGTGATGCAACTGCTGACTCTTAATGGCAGACTCTTGCCATAAACCAGCAGCTGCAAAGCTCTCTGGGATACAGGGTGGCATTCTTACCTAAAATGGTTGCTGATTAACAGTCCTAGTTTGAACATCTAATGGACTACAGTCTACCTCCTTATCAGGTTACATGACACTCCAGTCCACCGGGGGCATGGGTAATCTAGCCGTTAATTACTACTAACAGTAGCTCCACAGCGTGCAGCACTATGTTGTATTTATATCACATGGTCAAGGGAGAAGGCCTAGGGTCAGCTGAGGGGGTCTCTCTTAAGCCCCGACCACACTGACCAACTGATCCCAACTCGACGATCGAGTTGAGTTCAGTTGGTGTCAGTCCCCGAGAAAGGCTCCCTATAGACCTTGTGCAGACGTGGTCACGTGATCACTTTTTGGTGAGCACCATGTGGCTGTGTAATAAATCCAAAATTAATCATTCTAACTAATAATCACTGTAAATTATGATTCAGTGGGCCTTTGCTTAGTACATTGTGTATAAAAATTATTTTCAAATGCTTTAAAATTGAAAATAAACATGGTCATTAATTGATCACCAATATAGCGGTCACCTTGTTTATGGAGTTGTGACGTCATGTACACAGCGTCTATACAAAGTTACATACTTCTGCCGTAACGTTTCTTTTTCTTTGTATTAAAACCCCTTCCTTAAGCTGGATCTCACGAGGTGATAAATATGAGGAGAAGAGACGGAAGGCAAGGAAGCCAGCAATTTGAGTTTGTTGTCCAAGTCTACAGACAGGCTGGTGCCAATCAAATATATATGAAAGCCGCATACTGACGTGTGACCAGCCTGATAGCATTGCCAAAAATAGCAGTCCCAGTAATACGATCAGTTGGTATTTATAATTATGGTATTCATTCCAAATATCATGACACCACTTAATATCAGTTTCAATGGTGGGAAACCTCCCCCCTTCCCCCCAAGCATAGACATGTATCTGTATGCCCCAAGGTAGGCCTGGACCCAGAGGTCGTCTTACCGCCTCCTGCAGTGCCCCCTGGAGGGGACCGCCCACACCAGCCGGTGGTCAGCTGACCTAGTCACCCCACACCATGGTATTGTCCACGTGTTTGCTCTCCCAGCAGACTAATGCCTAGTAACCCCTGGGGGGCACTCACTCTTTGATGGTAGGTATGTAGCAGGATTCCCATACCGGCCAGGATTGACATACCGGCCGCATCAGTGCACATGCGCACAGGGCTTCAGATAATCTCAGGATGTCTTCTGTCAAGGGTGCCAGTCAAAGTTGTAATGGGTAGCAAACTAAATATATATCCCTCACCTCTTTTACATCACTAGGATTCATACCTAAAAGGCATACTCGTCCCTACTCCTAGTCTGTGGAGGGGGCACCTGTCTAGGTTGGGCCAAGGCTAAGTGCAGCCGACCAGTCAAGTGGCCCGTTATGGCGGCCGGTATCCGAATCCTGCCGGTATGGCAATCCTTCCACACCGTACCCACTGAAAAACTACAGCCCCCTCCTTTTTCACAGTATGACAGCTCTATGAAATTCCAGACGTGGGTTTACAGCCCCCTGTTTTCTGAGATGTCAAGGGACAACCCCTTGTTTTCACTACAGCTACTGTGTTTGGCTCCAAAACAGATATAATGAGCATTCTTCTTCAATGATCATAATACTTATTAAACTTATGAACAGCCTAAAATGTGCCCCTGTTACTTTCTGCTGACTACAAAAGCTATTCCATAAAGACCTTACAGGACAGCAAGCCTTGACAGGACCCCTTTTTACAGTTGTCTGGTCCGTGGCAGTCCCCACTTTTCCTGCCTTTGCCATGATCATGGCCACAGCTCCCAGAGGCCGCTTTGCACTGGGTACCCAAACCCAAGTCAAGTACCCCCCTACCCCCGTATAGTAACAAACACCCACATCGCTATCCCTACCTCTGGGTTTTCCATACTTCAGCCTTCTGACCCAGTCACCCCACACCACGGTATCATCATTATGTTGATCTCACAGCAAACAAATGTCTATAGTAACAAACACCCACGTCGCTATCCCTACTGCAGTGGCCCGTTGCACAATGGAACGAAAATGCAATATCTCTGGTTCTAATGAATGAAATTGAAATCTGTAAATTGTTATAGAAAGGGAACAAATTAGAAAAAAATCAGTAAAAGTTACAGCTCTTTGAGGGCATTCGAAATGTTTCGCTGTTTATTTATTTTCCTTGTTACGAAAATCATTGTGCAACGGGCCACAGGGTTTTACGCATTTCGACGCGCTCACCAATACCCTCTTAAGGCAAAATTCCACTATACGGTATTTGCCTGCGGCACCATGAAGCCGCAAACCCGTTTGTGGTAGGGCGCTGCAAGGTGGAATATAGGTATTTGCGGCACCTGTTTTCGGCACCTGCTATTTAGTGTAGATTTTTTATGATTTGCTTGTGGTAGCAGATACCAACATGTTAGTATCAACACCGTAAATGGCTTGCGGTAGCTTGTTGAAGCTGCCGCAAATGCTAACGACCATAAAGTGGAATATAGCCTTTACACTGCAAGACCTGAATCAGCCATATTGGCATTATATGATGATGCTACAGACACCTTATTTTACTTTACACATATTTCATTATCTTTTACATCACCTTTTTCTTTTTCTCATATTGTTCATCTCTTTCTCATATTGTCCATCCCATCAAGGTACAACTGGAAGAACATGAACTTTAAATGTACGTGAAGTTGTTAAGATTAAAAGGGGGAAAATGTCTATGAGTGAACTCACTGTCGTTGCAGGTGCGGATGTAGTGCGTGCTCCAGTAGTCCCTCCTCATCCTGAACCCGGTCAGGTAGCAGGCGTTGCTCCGCAGGAGGGAGGCCGCACAGAAGAAGTCGGTCTGTAGCAGGCAGGCCGACTCACAGTCCGTGTCGTCGTTCAGGGTGTAGCGGAAGAACACGTCCCCGGCCAGCGCCTTGCTGTTCTCGTACGTCTCGAAGAGGCACATTCCAGGGTACCCTGTGGGGAATAGAGGCAGGTTGTAATGTATGTTACTTTTAAAGTACATGGCTGTAAATCAGATTTTAAAAAATCGGGGGGGGGGGGGGGGGGGGGGGAGGATACGAGGCGCCCCATCCAAGGGCTAGAACTTTACATTAAAAAAAATTATTTGGTTAAAAAGGGGAGCGCGCGCCTCAGGCGCCCCCCCACCCCCCCCCCCCCCCCAAAAAAAAATCCGTCCCTGTCAGAATCTAGACCCAGTGTCCCTTCATATATCATTTTAAAGAATTCAGTTTGAGCGAGCAGGAAAAAATTGACAAAGGTTTCACAATAAAGATGAAGTAACTAAGGTGTTGCTGTTAACCACTTGTGCTGAAAGGTATCTCAAAGTTTTCAGTGTTGCGAAAATGTGCAATGTGGTCCGTCACATAATAAAAACAGAGAGGGGTTTGTTGGGAAATGTCAAACTCTTGCTGTTGTGCCAAATCCAGCTTTAATAATCAATTTTCTGGGCTGAAAATTTCTGCAATGTATTTTTTAAAACCATTTACAGAATTAAAATCAGCCCATTGGCAAGAATGGCCCCCATTTAGGAGCCCCACTGACTGGACAGTAACCCCCATCTACTCCAACAACCCCCACCTACTCCAACAATCCCGACACACACAGCGGCTCAACTTCTCACTTTGCCGCCATACTCCGGACGCAGTGGTTCGTTGCCACCCACCCGCCTTTCACTAAATACAGGGCAATATACCTATACAAAGACAATTTTACAAACTTTTACAAATCTTACATTGTCCACACAATCTTCTATTTTATCAATCGAACATTCCTCTTATACCTTACTATTTACAAGGTGATTTAATAAATTTTATGTGGTCCAAATCCGCTTTTATTCTCCTTATTGGTGGGGTCATTCATAGTAATTAGCCTAAAGTAATTAGAACAACCACAGTTCAACAGCAGGACCCATCACAGCAGTGACGTCCTTGTGCAATGAAGTACTTGTTGCGAGGGTTTGGTTATGTGATGGAGCAAAAAAATTGGGACCACTGTTCCGAGAGATTAAAACCATTTTTCTTCAAAATAGACACAACAGCGATGAGTATACAAGACTTCATTTAGACCATTTGAAAGCTTTTGCTTGATTTCAAATTGTTTGGATAAGTGTATCGAAACATAATCCTGTGTATAATCCTATGTTTTCCTGTTTACAAACTGTAAATTGAACAAGAAATGCTGTAATTCACAGAATACTCATCGAAACAGCGACGTCGCAACTGTTGTTGCACGGCACGAGGTGTTAATCATATCATGGTGTCACCTTCACATAGAAACATAAAATATGTTTCTTTCCTTAAATGATTGGAGAAAAACTGAACCCACACTACTAAAATAACAGCCAAATCAATTCGTTGTCATAAGATGAATCCAAGATAAAAGGAAAAAAAGATATATGCTTTGTCTCCTTTATCTGATGTGCTTGCGCTTTTGTGGAAATAAGCACATTTTAAATGTCAGAAACCTTCTCTGAAGGACCTATTACAATACACGACTGTGGCACGATATGATGGTATTACAGAGAATTCTCACACATGTTTAATACAATTGCTTGAAATTTGCAATTTGGAGTATTTTTCTTATAGGCCTATCTCTAACAAAGAACTTTGTCTCTTACATGTACGGTTTGTCAGCCACATCGCCATACCACAGCTCATGTCGTGTAGTGTGTTTCTAAGCACAAGAACAAAGACTCTATTACACTGCACGACATGAGCTGCACATAAAACCGCACATATTAGAGACAAAATTCTCATTTCGCTATAATGTAAAGTACTCCAGATGCATAACCGGCCCTAACATCGGAGGGGGTTTCAGGTTAATCTGAGGGGGTTCCATGCAAAACTTGGGGGGGGGGGGGGGGGGTCCGACCAGGTATTTTTAAATAAAGTAAATTCCTGTATATTTGTTCTTTCATTATATGCATTTAAAAAAACCCAGGGGGTTCCAGACTCCCTCGGACGGCCCCCACCCCTCCCTCCCGTGGATACGCCACTGTACTCCAAATTGCCTATTTCCAAATATTATATCATTTATATGAATTCTATGTATAATCATAACACAACGATGTCGGGCTCAAATTCGTGTAGTGTGATAGGGCCTTTAAAGGTGTTGGAGCATGGTGCGGGGGTGTTCTGTCAAGGACGTAAGCTTTGTGAAGTCTTTCCATTTGACAGTTAAAGGGCAGATACGTGTACAGGAATAGAAACTATCTCAGGATTTTCTTCAGTGGAAATGTGCTTCTTTTTTTAACATCAAAGAAGTGGATATTTCAAACTTCTCACTTGACTCTTTTAGATTCACGATATATATATATATGTATATATATATATATATATATATTTATATAGAACATGATGAATTCTATGTAGGCCTCTATGTTTCTTTTATTAGTGCCTGCTAAAGTACTGGAATTGGACGCTATTATAATATTTATTTGGATACATGATGAATAGATCATTCTAGATATTTCTTCTTCACAATAACGTATCCCAGCCAAAGTAGATCTAAACTATTTCAATGGGATTATTGGAGATTTGTATTTAATAATCTAACGGGCACTTTTCGCCGTCTTTTGTAAGAGATGATTGTCTGAGTAAACAAGTGTAAAGGGCACAAGAACGTCTTTTGGGGGCCCATTATAGATGTTTTAGACTGCATGAAGCGTCTTTTTTTTCAAATAGGCCTATCCATTACGCTTCTCTTGCAAAACCCCGTATAGGACTCATCTTTTAATGAAACACCCATGAAATTTCGTGGATGTTTCTTTGTTGACATCCCTGGACAAGCATTGAATATACACCCTACACATAATGCTGTCTGTGAATAACTATAAGCCTGAAGTGTTTCGAAAGCTGCAAAGCATACAAAACGTAATGTACCTAGATATTAGAGTGATCTCACAAACGTTATTATAAAATGTTGGCTAAGAACTGCTTCTTTCAATTTTTGTTGTATAAAATACTTTATTAGCTGTAAATAGGATAACAGAAAGTTCCATGAGTTCCTTGTAAAGTTTGACACGAACGCTCCAGACGTGAGGCATTCTGGGAAACCTCTGTGAGGTGAATAGTTTCCCCCTTATATTAGCAGGCTGGCCCAAGGTGAATAGTTTTCTCCCTAATAATAGTAGGCTGGCCCAGTATAAATCATGGCTGTGGAGTCTGAGGAGGCTAAACATAGGAGTGAGGAGGTCTGGGCATTGTCCTTAGGCCTCTGTCTGCACACAATCAGGATCCTGCCTATTCTTTTTTTATTTTTTTTTATTCACCAATCTTGAATATATAAGTTCTTCCTGGGCGTCGATGATACATGAAATGAGTATGGAGTACATGACTCAATGTTTGAAATCTAGATATGCCTACACAGTTATATTTCACAAATAATTCAATTTCATAACTTCTTGTTTGAAGGTTAGTCTCGAGTTCTTTAGCTTTGGCCACGTTATTCTTTCTTAAATAACTCTAAAATGATTGGAAATTAAAGTGATTCTTTTTAAACATTTTACGGAATAGGTACTAGGCTTTAGGTTGCTGTAATAATGTTATGTACTTTAAGAGATTTCGATTGCTAAGGTCTGAAAAAACATAAATCACAACATTGCCAGCATAGAACCGGATACTGATTCAACGCCCTGCCAAATTGATTAACAGAAGGAATATTAGAACGCGAGTGCATGATGCTATAGTTTACTTAATTTACAAACCTAATTTAGAGAAATGTAAGCAAAATGTATTTTATAGAGGTGCTATTGAATGGAATAGTCTTGATAAGGAACTTAGGCAGAAAGCTACATATAAGAGCTTTAAATCTAGCCAGAAAATATTCATGAGGAGACAATTTCTTATTCATTAGGTGACTTTATATTGCTGCTTCTTACATGTGGTTTGAATATCATCTGCAGATTACCCTGTTCTAAAACAATTGTTAATTAGATAATTATCAATCCTTGAGTTATTGTCCTGCACAAAAGAAATGTATTATTTTAAAAGCATGTAAACTATGACGGTTTTTAGTAAGAGATAGACATATACATCTATGGTGTTGTTTTTCTTATATTTACACTGTATCTTGTTTTAGACATAATTTTAATAAATAGCTTTTTAGTTGGGAAATCATGTATAAAATACCGTTGTTATATAGGATGAATTGCTGCTTGATACTCTATTTATGTATATAGTAATGGAGCATCTTAATTAAGGGTATAGAATGCAATATATGAACATTGTTGTTTCAATTATTGCAAGTCAGGCAGGTTATGAAAACCAGTTTTATTCAAAACTGATAACTGTAGTTGTATTGACTGAATAAAGATTGAATTAAAAAAAAAATTATTGTAAACTGGACGATCTGCAATAGCGAACGAGATCATGCTCATTGCCAGTGCTGGTCGAAGCGAATTACAAAAATATTTTTCAGACCAAGATATCAATGATTATCAGGCTTTGTTGAAAATTTGTTGTAGATTATTAGTTAGAAATCAGGGGCTGTGTCTCAGAACCCCACCATTTAAATACCCCCCCCCCCGTGTAATTTACAACATTATGGCTTAACAAAATCATAACAATATAGACCATTATTAGCCTAATCAAGACTGATAATTAATCCACAAGGCCAATACACACACATATGAGTGTGGCAATTAACATGTGTCGCGATATACATTATATATATATATATACATATATATATTACGATATACATAGTGATAGTTATATTACGACAATCAATAGGCTCGATCTCAGTTGCAGGGGCAGAGACAATTAAACGATGGCGCTAATTGAATTAGGACAAGAATCGGCGAATTGGTACTGTGATGTTACATAAGTATTACTATGTTACGGAATAAATCCCGGGACAATTAGCTGTCTTTCATAAATATGCAATCAGTTTGCTGATATGCTTCAGTAATTATCCCTTGGTGGACGGGCACAGTAAACCACATTTTATGGAACACTTAGGTGTTGGTATTGTAATTGATGGATTACATGTTATAAATTCGGAAATATTACAAGAAAGGAAATGTTATCCTAAATTCCATAATGTAATAAGCCCATCCCACATTGGGTATGAACCACAATACCTGTATATATGCCATCCTTGTCTCCTACAGTTGGGTTTACAGAAAGAAGCAAAGTTAGATTTTTCTATATCACCAAGTATTGCTAAAACATTATGATTTCTTTAATTTCATCAATTGGTAGATTTTGCAGATTTGACAGCCAATCAAATTGCTGTATTTCATGGCAAAGTAGGGTTGGACACTATAGGTTGGGCTGACAGGCTTTAACACTGGTTCCTATGGGAAACACACCAACTATACAAAGCTGCTATTTACCAATTTTAGGAGCAATTGGTCAACCAAATTGCTTTGGTTAATTTTGTATTATGCGCCTCTCTTCATGCAATAAACATAGAAGCAATTTAGAAATTTTACATGGTAAACTTAAATGTTGGTGTAAACTGGGAGGGGCTTATTATAGAGATAGTATATTTAATCTTACAAGTATTTTTATTCAAACAATAGAAATACTGGTTTTGATTAGCCAAAGACACAGAAACATTGTCATAAATCCATCATGAGCCTGTCAAAAACATGTCATGGGACGATTAGGCTTTTACATTCACTACTTTTACTCTGTTTATATTGCACCTTTCTACTTTCTTTTCTTTCTTTTCTTTTTGTTTAAATTGTAACTCATCTGTCGTCATGACTATATATAATTTGGGCGTTTGTTGAAATGTATTGCTGGAGGCAAGTGAAAAACGGCCTATCCTGGCCGATCTTGTATATTTATCAATGATAAATAAAAGACTTAAACAAAACAAAAACAAAAACTTGGATTTAGGGGGCTTTGCTCTGCAGTTTTCTGAATAAAGGATAGGCCTATATATACATCGGTATACGCCCACGCTGCTACTATAAGTATTTATGAAGGCTTTATTCCACTAGCCGACGTTACTCCTGATTTCAAAAATCGGCAGTGGGAATATTGATTAATCATGGACATGTTGTACAGGCGCGGATTTAGGGGGAGGGGCGTGCCAAGCGCAAAGGGGCGTTCCAAAATATTGATTTCTTTTTTCATGTAAAATTCGTGGGCCCATAGGGCCCGGGAAGAAAATTAGCTATAACACGCCCCCCTTTTGAAAATTCCTGGATCGGCCCCTGATTGTATACCATTAGAAAAGGTTTTAATTCACTTTAGTATGGTATGTAGGGCATGTATTTTTTTTGCCATATTGATGGTTAAAAGTAATAAAATACCAAATAACCGGTGGCCAAAATCGGCTAGTGCTATACAGGCTTAAGACCGCGTCCGGCACAGAATGAACCATCGCCCTCTCAGCGAGCTCTCACGGCGCACACATAGACTGCGCTGACACCCAAGTCAGCTAGGCGCTCAAACTATACACCTCGTGCAGACGTGGTCACGTGATCACTTTTTGGTGATCACCACATGCTGGGTGAGGCCACATGACCATAAATAAATTCTAAATTCATGAATGCTAAATGATGACGATTATGAATAAGGGAGACTGTTTAAGTAAAATATAGGATAAAATAAAATTTAATATGTATTTCAAATGCCTCAAAATTTGAAATAATAGATATCATAAAGTGATCACCAATATGACAGCCAGCCTATTTTCAGGGATGTGACGTCATCTGCACAACGTCTATAGTACCCAAGCAAGAATATGACGTTATCATAACGTTATTATATAACATTCTGTTTAGTTCTGCTTTAGTTCTTGTTAAGTTGTTTTGATGGCACCCAAAAACATCTTTAGCACCTTACATTGCGATGTCACACTGTGACGTTATTGTGACATTCTTGTAAGATTCTTTCACGTTATAATAACGTAATATAATGTTATTATGATATTCTTTTTTAGTAAGTCTCAACTTTACCTAAAATAATGTAACTGTTATGTGAAAATCGGGCAGGTTACAGACTGACAAAAAAAGTTCGGTCACAAAATGTGCTTGTTGGTTGCCTGGGTATGCCAGAGGTAAGGAGGTCCTAGAAGGACTAGCGCCCACACTGACCTTGCTGCTCCAGGGCGTTGAGGTTCCGGTCTAGAACATGGCGCTGGTTCCGGTTCCGGTAGGCGCTGGGCTGGTACCCGGCGAGTCGTAGCGACAGTCCGCTGGTCGTGGACATGACGTGTAGGAGCACGGCTAGTAGCAGGCCCTGCCGCATGGTGGCGCTCTGAAGGAGAACAAAGAGTGGAGTGAGTGATGGATGTTTTACGCCATACCGACAGCCAGGGTCATTTTCACGGCGAAAACCAGTTGGGATGAATTCTGTCTTTGGTGATCGTATCTATGAGATGAGGGTGACAGGGTGGGCAAACAGCAGGGGATCAAAACCTGGAAATCATTTTTGCTGTACCTCATCCCTTAGTGAACCCAGCACTAACGGGGAATTGAACCCAAAGAACCACTTGGTCAGGAACAAAGAGCGGTGAATAATGGGTTTTAAAAAGAAAAGCAAACGCCTCATCCAGTCAATTAGGTTATGACCGTCAACTCTTTTTGTCATTAGGAATCAGTAAAGTGGAAACGACCCACTTGCCCTGAGTAATTTGGAGTAATTCGGAATCTGGGGGGAGCTATTCTGGGAGACAGTGGGTGGTGTTCATGAGTTTTAGAAATTGAAAGAAAATTTGATTCTTTACGCTCTGGTTGTCTCGGTAAAAAACCAGAACGAACATTTCAATTTGAGGCATTCCTGAATGTCAAATTGTGACCTGGCACAAAAATGGCCATCGCTTCTCCATTTATGAAATTAAGCAGCACAAAAAGAAAACCTGGCAATTGGTGGGAAAAAAAAGTAAGTCGGTAAAATGCTGCAAATTAACCTTTTGGTGGAATTCGGCATGAATCATTTTTGATTGACTTTTGGAGGTGGTGCCATCAGGACGCCATTGCCGACCGCAAACAATCGTGGCCTTTCATGGAGAGAGGCTTTTTTTACAGGTTGTCTGCGGCCCCTACCGTGCCAAGGTTACGAACAAAACGTAGCCTCTCCTAATAGTTTTCAACAAAACCCAGTATAGCTGTTAGCCTAAAATGCGCACTGGCTGATTTGGTGGTCTGGTTTGGTTTACAGTTAAAACATATTTACTAAGGTATCAAGCATCAACCACAATTTATCTATTCTCTCAGTTTTTTTTAATATATTTTGATTATCATATCATTAGATAGAAGATACAGGATTGCAAAATGAGGGAAACTGAAAAGAGAGAATCTATGTTTAAAAACCATCCTGCAAATGTACTAAAACAAGGAATGTATATATATATGTATATATATATATATATATATATATATTTTAGTACATTTGAAGGACGGTTTTCAAACATGGATTCTCTGTATTTAGTGATGGGAAATCAAACATTCTGTAATTTCTTTCCATTAACTTCTGGTAAAGCATACTGATTTATCTTGATCAACGAATCGGTTATAGACACTGTTAGAACAAGTGATTAGATCCTAAACATATTCCTAAACATTTTCGTGCAAAGTGTTTGGCCACATGTTCAGACCCCTAAACATCCAGATTTCACCGGTGCTAAGGTCCAGGTGTTTATATTTTAATTGCATTTAGATGTTTAGTAACAATGAAAATCAATTTAACAATGAAACATTTCCGTTTTACTTTTATCGTAACAGCAATCGTTTTAACAATTAAAAACAGAGTATTTAGAATGTCCTCAATGAGCTATAACTGTTACTGATTTTTTTTTTCTAGTTTTCCCCCTTCATATATCAGTTTACAGAATTTAATTTCATAGAGTAGAAACAGAGATATCAAACTGTTGCTGTTATGAAACCTATTCTTGTTACAAAAACGATCTTAAAGTTATCTTAAAGATATCGTTGTTATGAAAATCCATTGTGCAATGGGCCACAGAGGTTATGTTTAGCCCTCTCATGTTTAGGTAATGGGATGTGCTTTTTGCCTTTGTGATTAGGATATGGAATATCTTTATTATGCTTTCTGTTTTGTGTCAAAGCCATTTTCCTTTCAAACACATGAAAATGCCGAGATTACTCACAATTGTGCTTGTCAAACTTGCCTGTCTTCGCAGGTACAACACTGTTATCCTAGGTATAACCCAGCCATTTTCCTAGGTATAACCCAATGTCTTTCCAAAGTACAACAAGGCCATTTCCCAAGGTATAACTCTGGCCATTTTCCTTGGTATAACCAAGTTGTTTACTTCTCTCAATCCTAGCTGTTTCATAGTTATAACCTGTCCATTTTTCCTGGTCAGTCGTGGATATTTCTTAAGCATCTCAGAGTGTATATTGTGCCATGTTTAGTTCTATAACCCAGCCATTTCCATGTGTATAAAATTGTGAGTAATCTCGGCATTTTCATATATCCTGGTCATTTCTATTAGAAAATATTGCCTGGGCTTTTATCCCTAACTATGGTCTGCATTCCTCCAATACGGGTTAACACTGAAGACCCTTCCTATATGCCACCTCTGTGACCAGAAGCACCACCCCTGGGTCCAAGGCCTGTATAAACAAAATCTGTCAGCCACCCGGGGTGGTAGGGCCAAGGGCCTGGCATAGTGCTTACCTTGATTAATTACATCCTGCTTAGGCAACCCATGTGTAGAATGATACATGTATGTTGGGTAGTATGAAGTTATTTTGAATTTAGAATGCTGGGTCAACATTAGAAAATATATATCCACGGAAAAAGATACCGTTCTCAGTATAAGTTGTGCCTTATAGGATATGAATCCAAAGCTAGTAGGAAATAACATTGGCAACTTTATATATTTATGACTGAATGTTTCAAATGATTGAAATTATATAGATTGTACTTAGAAACAGCCTGTCAAAAATGTTAGACTACAATGTTGATGGTTTATGTTATTGATGCAATTCAGGCTGACGCAATTCCAAGTTTTCCTGTATTTTATGCACCTGCAGGGTAATTTAAGCATAGTTTGTAGACAAAAAAATGGGGAAACTAAAAGAATACAGTAAGAAAAAAACCCATAAAAGTACCTACTGCTAGATTTTTATAATCTCAGACAAAAGAAAATATCATAGATGAATGATTGTGATATGTCAACGGCAAATAACAGGAAATGGACTTGTCAACATATTCCCACAGTGCACCTTGATTTGTCCTGCAGGTAGGCCAAAATACAACTAACCAGAGAACCGCGTCTGGGAGAATTGGATCTAAACAGACGTTATGTTTTTTTTCAGACTTTGTATATCTGTTGCCTTAGTTAGCACCTGTGCTGTGTCGCATAATCAAGTTATCACAACAGTGAGGGTTCACTATGAGACCCAGGCAAGCCTGTGACGTTATTATAACGTTGCAGCAACGTTCTGTTTAGTTCTGTACTGGTTCTTGTTACGTTATTTTGATGGCTTCCAATGACGTTGCTGCAAGGTACTGTTGAGATGTGGAATCATTCTGGTTACATTCTTCAACCTAATCAGGACATTCTTATAACGTTCTGTTTTGCTTTCATCCTAACCTCACCAAAAAATAACATTGTAATAACGTTCTGATTTGGTGAGGTTTCAACCTCACAACAATAACGTTATTGTTACATGCCATCTCAGTAAGTAACAGACTGACTAAAAAAAGTATGGTTGTGGAAAGTTTATGTTACGTCGCAAGCTGGCTGGGATACCCACCTGGTCAGGAAGCAACATAAATCCCACACCCAGACCGAAGAGGAGGGGAAGTATATAAATAGGTAACACCCTCAATAATAGATGGGTATCGGGCTGTATGGGGGTGGGTGTGAGAAAGATGGGACCTATTCTTAGAGAACCAGTCAATTATGTAGGGGTGGAGGTATGTGTATTCTTGCACTATGCAAACTGTTTACCTCTTTAACCTATACATTGCCAATCCCCTCACCACAGAAAGCTGAATTCTTTTAAAGTCTGGGTACCTACTCTTAAATAATGTAACTGTTACATGAGAATTGATAAATAACAGACTGACAAAAATGGTAAGGTCACAGCACCCCAAGCAGAAATGGGACATTATCATAACATTCTGTTTAGTTCTGGTTTGGTTCTTGTTACGTTATTTTGTTGGCAACCAAAAACGTCTTTAGAACCTAACAGTGTGATACCACACTGTGACATTATTGTGACATTCTTGTAATGTTCTTTCATGTAATAATAATGTTATTATAAAATTCTTTATTAGTAAGGTCTCATCTTCACTAAAATATGTTATTGTAACATTCTCTTTTGGTAAGTCTAACTTTACCTAAAATAACATAACTGTTACATGAAAATTGGGCAGGTTACAGATTAGCCAAATAAGTACAGTCACAGAATGTGCTTGTTACGTGTCTGCTTGCCTGGGACTTGCCAGTTTCACTGCTGCTTGCTTGGGTGCGGTGCTGCTACTTTATGAGTGCTTCACCCAGTGATCTAGATGTCTCACCCGGTCATCTATTAGTCGTGCCATTAGTCCCTTTAAACATTCACACCTGTCCGTGTCACGAAGAGCCCATGCCCTGGGGCTGCACTCGGTCATCATTTAGTTCTCGGCTCTGCAGCATGTTTCATGTTAAAAGGCAGTATTACGCTACACTACGTAAGCCCATTTTCCACATACCAAAAGGGTGCTAGTTATTTGCCCCAATACACTTTTGCCAGTGCGATTATCCTAGTGAAACATGTGATGTTATTACAACATTGCAGCAATGTTCTGGTTTTGTTCTTGTTATGTTATTTTGATTGCTCCCAATAACATTGCTGCTTAATACTGATGTGATGTTGCACTGCTACATTATTATAACACAAACTTTGATTTGGCGTTCAACTAATGTTTTATGCAGATTTTACAGTGAATTTCAAGTGAAAACTAAGGAATGGTATTAACAAAATCACGTGAATACCATTCCCTTCAATCACCCTGAAAATCACGAATTAACTCGTGTCGTTGTTTCTAAGGGTGTAATGGGTCCTACTCTAAAGAGTGTGGGGGAAAAGGTTTAGAAAATGGTGTTTCATGAAGAAAACCTCTTGCTGTTAAGAGGCTCAGAACGCCCATTTGGACCACCTCAAAGTACTCTTTTATAGGGTTTCAAATATCAAGTGTTTTCAGTAATTTCAAACCGTTTTCAATATTGATATCACTTGAACATTATCTAGGTGCAGAGGGTTCATCCTGCTTGCTGAAATAGATACAGCGCCCGTTTCATAACAATTTCCCTAGTTACAGAGGGTTTATGTATTCTTACGGAAAGTGTATGTGAGTTTGAAACTCCTGTATGCAGCTGTTTCATAACAAAACTCGCCTATATAGAACCCAAACTCTTGTAAATACACCCCAAACTCATATAAGTCCATCCCAAACTCACGTAAGCAAAAACAAAACCCATGTAGCTATGGCACACAAAAAGGTGATCGAAACTTTATGAAAGACAAAACATACGTAGGTTTATTATGAAACAGGCCACAGATCTATCTGTCAAAGATATACAGTGCTTGTTTTGGATCAATCTAACGGAAAGCATAAGCTCTACCTGTGCCTCTCTATTAATTATTCTAACATTTATTTCAGACACAAAAATGCTTCTTGTAAACGGATATTGATAAGTGTCAGTCAGCCGAACCGGTCAAAATTGCCTAGTGAGTAAAAGGCATAAAGGAAACCCAAAAAAACATTTTTCAAGTGTCCTAATTGCTTCCTTTAATAATTATTTGGACATAATAAGGACAGCATCGCTGTATTTTTGAACCTTAAAACGCCAAACTCTCCCTGTTGTGCCAAAATCCAGTATCAATTTTCACCATCTAATAATAATTCTTCTGGATGGAAAATTTCAGCATTTTTAGATATGAATGTCTATTTTTCAGAACCATTTACAGAATTAAAATCGGCCCAGCCACAATTGAACAGTGGGACCCGTTGCAACAGCAACGTCCCTGTACAGCGACATCCCTGTTGCAGAGTTTGTGGTCCGTCGCATAATCTCCTCGCTGCTGTGAGGGTTGTCCACCACAGCTCGCAACAAGGATGTCGCTCTTGCGATGGATCCCGCTATTAATTTGTGGCTGTTCTACTGGACCGATTTTAAACAGTTCTGAATACTAGACATTTAGATCTAAAATTCCTAAAATTTTCAGCCTGGAAGAATTATTAAAAATGGGTGAAAATTGATGCTGAACTTCATGTATAACAGCGAGACTTTGACCAAACCCTCGCTGTTGCTCTTGCTGTTGTGAGGGTTGGCTTATGCGACGGAGCACTGCACGTTATGCAATGGAGCACAGCTGAACCTGCATTGTTCTCCAACAAAAGAGGTGTTGTAACCAAAAGCACTGCTGTAAATAGAAGAGTGAAGAATGACCGTCTCAGCTGTGGCACTGTTACGGATTCTCATTCCAATGACACCGTCTCCCGCCCACTCTCGCAACTTTCCTGACACCCTCCTTTAATATCCTATTTTATCGCCCACTGAAATATCATATCTAAGGTTTCCCTCTCCAAGAATTCCCAATATGATCAGTTGGGCAAAGAATCATTTAAGATATTAAGACATTAATATTTTCCAGGCTCGGATCCAGGAATTTGAAAGGGGGCAGACCACTAACATTGACATGGTGACAGGAGCCTTTCTAAAATTCAACATGCGACATGGGGGCTTAACAACATGACAGGAATGGTGAAAAACATAGTAATATGCGACATAGGTATTTCTTAAATTTGCCATGTAACGTGGCGATAAATAAGCAACAAAGATATGTGACATTGGTGTTTTTTAAATTCGACATGCGACATCAGAACCCCCCCCCCCCCATCCAGACCCCAATTTGAAAAACGGGGAAGGGGGCATGCTATAGCAAAGTTTTAGGAAGGGGGGCATGATATAGCAAAGTTTTAGCCCAGATTAGGAAAATTCTGTATTTGGGCCAAAATAGCGGGGAGGGTGTGTGCCTGGCAGCCCCCCTCCCAACACTAAATTTGCGCCTGCAGTCATTGCTCATAATCTACTGTATGTTGTCTATCTTATTACACCAATATTCATTAATCACCTAAATTGGGAAGAACATGTAAGTGTCTGAAAATGTTAACAAATAAATCTTTTAAAAAGTCTAGTCATCAAGAAACAGCTGATTTTGGGTTTATCTTCTTTTAAACATGGGAATTGTCGGAATCTTGACCTGAGACCTCATTTAGCGTGCTGTGTTGCATCAGATATACAGTTAGTCTGTTTCATCAGACCCACTGTTTCCCAAAGTGAGAGTTAAGTAGGTCAGGGACGGACTAATATACAGTTTGTTGGACCCACAAGAAATACAGGAAAAGGCAAGCCGTAAAGGGGGTGACTATATGCGCGACATTCGCGCACGCGGACGTAGCGTACATAGGATTTTTTACATACGCTGCACAAAGTCCGCGCATACAGATCTGCTTACATACGCGGACGTAATGTAAGGTGCCATATATGGTATTTCTAAATCCTTATAATTATGTGCAGTAATAATACCAAACCTAGAAAAAAAGAAAAGAAAAGGGGGTTCGGGGGCTTAGCCCCCGAATTAAACATACTTATCATTCATTTTGATAATATGATATATTATTATCTAATATAATATCCGTGTATATAAGGATGCTTGTATACGCGATGGTCAGGTCCGCGTGTACTGGCCTTCCTATCTGCGCGGACTTTACAAACCCGCGCATACAGGCCTTCCAGCACACGCGGACCTGATCACCGCGTATACAAGCAATTCTCTGTGCGCGGCTATCTGCTGCCATGCCCGCGTGTATAACCTCAGCCAACTGTAAAGAGGTGACAGACATATACATGTTCTTTCTATTCATGGCTTCCTGTGTCCCAGATTTATAGTTTGGTATGTGTATCTTTAGTATCTTCTAAGGGGCTGTCCATAAATGATGTCACGCACAAGGGGGTGGGTGAATGGGTGTGACACTGCTCAAAAACGGGCCTTATTTTCATGTTTAGATTAGAGAATTTAGTGTGACAGGGGGGTGGGTGGGTCCTAAAAATACCCTAAAAAAGTGTGACATCATTTATGGATGGCCCCTAAAGGCAGTAACCCACTGAGCGATTCTGTCTAAAATCTAGTAGAATTATATTCACCAGGGATCGATATCTAACAGTGTTGGATATTTCCCAAACGATTGGTCGTTTGTGTTCAGAACTGGTAAAAAACTACCAGAACTGAGTGACCAGAACTGATCGGAATGACCAACATTTAATTTAGTTGCTCAATAGGTCCTTGCCTTAAAGGGAGCCAAAACCAATATTTGGTCAAAATTGAAATACATTCTATGACCATAACTGAGGCCCATGATAGAATGTAGACTCTGATAATAGGCTTTAACTTCATCGATATATAATAAAACATGTCCCTGGCCAATTTTGGCGACCCACCAAAGTTGGATTGTTTACAAACAATGCTGTCTACAGACAAGAAAACACAGGAGTTTTATGGAATTCACTTTAAATTCAAGTTAGTTTTCATGGTAACATTAGACTCTTATAATGTATTTCTACAGCTATTCCAGTTTGCAAAATTTTGTCATACTTCAGCACAACATTGCCTTTGGCTCCCTTTAAAGGCGATGATCCATGATGCGATTTTGGGCCAATTTTGAACCGATTTTGAATATCAGTTCATGAAATACTTGTTTTTCTTATGAGAGATGTAATTTTCCAAAGAGTTTGGAACAATGCTTATCAGAAAAATAATATTTTGACGGGAAAATGTAATTCCAAATATAAGAAAATCGGTTGGTGTTTTGTCACATCGTGGAACACGGGCTTTATGTTTTATCTGATTTCTACTTACAGAGAAGATCATTGTTAAATGAGTGTAGTTCAATGGATAAATAAAAAAAAGTTCCTCATGCGCTGTGCAGACAGGGCAGTTTCACAGTGCCCAGACTTGGTCTGATGCAGGTTTGTCTGTCCCCCATTAGAGCCATGTCCCTTACAAAAACAAACAGGGGGGCCCAGCCTGTCTCTGACAACCAGAGGAAAGGGGAAAATATTGACAGAGAAAGCATGTCATTTGGAATGCTGCACAGTGCATGGGACTGGCTGGCCAAGGGCATTGGATGAAGAGGGGCTATTCTGGTTATAACAGCACCATCATACTCCAGATGGAGCAATAATGATTATTTTTTATATAAAATCAATAAATAATAATAAAAACCGATTGTTGTAGGATGCACAGCAAACGACCATAAGGGAAATATGAAATGTGAGTTTAGGTTACTCTTCAAGCAGATAACTTCACTATGCCTTGTATCTCTGCCACAACCTCTAACCATTTCAGGCTCATTTGCATAGGTGGAAATATTTTCTCCCCATGTATGAAAAGCTCTTGTGTGTTATCATGTTTGATTTCATTCTCCATTAACTGAATGCATCAACGATAGATTGGACCTTCCAATAACCTGATGTTGAAGTTCGCATAAATCTATATCGATGCATCATCTTTCTTGAATTTGGTGCAGACCCATTTTCTATACACCAGACCCCTCAATTAATATAACAAAGTAAGTCCTTCCCCAAGCTAAAGGTACTGATTTAACTCTTCACAGCTATGTGTAAGCCTAATTAAAGTATGAAGGAGATCAGGCATGTAATCTCAGTGTGCTACCCACTAGACAGTAGAGGCCCCACAAAACCTAGTTCTAACGAATTTATCTATCTTTGTCAGATTGAAGAAGAAGAACATAGATTACATAGAGCATGCACATAGAGCTTATAGCTCAAACAATTCACCTTACCACGGATAGCTGATTTGGTCCTTGTTACATTTTTTTGATGACTCCCAATTACATCACTGCAACATACTGCTGTGACATTGCACTGTAACATTGCACTGTGACATTATTACAATGTTCTGGTTATTTCTTCAACCCAAACGGAATGTTCTTATAACATTCTATTATGGTTTTGTCCTACCTCACCAAAAAATAATGTTATAATAACATTCTGATTTTGTGAGGTTTCAACCTCACCATCAATAACTTAATTGTGCCATCTTAGTAAGTAACAGACTGACTAAAAATGTATGGTTGCAGAATGTTTCCGATACATCGCAGGTTGGCTGGGGACCCTTGTCAGCCATGGTGAATGGGAGTATGGAGCCTAACGCCCCATACCCACTAGGCGATTTTACCCGCGATTGGCGACGGGCAACTAGGAGAATCCGCCAATTGTTTTGATCACCTGTCAGTATGGTATATTGAAATGTGTATGTTTGATCTGAATCGGCCCTTAAATTGGCCGATTCTAAGGGCAGAAACAGTTGATTTTAGGGCCAATGAGTTGGCAGACTCAGCCAAAATCGCCTAGTGGGTATGGCGTTTAACGGAGCGACACAAATATATTACTCACACGTGGGTGTTGGAATACATTTAATTAGTCTGCTGAGCACTATGTATATATAGCCCCCGAGCATGTGCAAAAAAGGACAAAACCAAAATTAATAGTCACCTTGCCCATTCTCCCTCCCCATCCACGACCATTCCTTAGTGAGAAACATCCTGGACGTCAGCTTCTATTCACTGAGGACACTAATAAGCACGAAGAATCGACAAGTAACATGATGTACCAAATGCAAAAGCTGAGGCCTGATTACATTTTCCCTGTTATTTTCTGGACTATGTGCATTTTTTGTAATCTACATTAGTTCTCGTTTCATGCAAGTAGCATCATCTCATTATTCTACAGAAATAAAATTATTTACTGAGAATCAGTATTATATATATATATATATATATATATATATATATATATATATTTGAAGAAGGGAACAAACGCTGATATGACGCTCTTGCCGATTCAGTATAGAATTTTAAGTAATGTTGGCCCTTTTATTAAACAATTCTCCCAACCACGGATCGCAAATTTCTTGAGTTTTGCCTGCAGATAAGCCTAGATCAAGATGCAGGCTGGGTAATTTGTCGACAAATCACAAGGCTTTAGTATAGGAATTTTCATTAATCATTACATGATTAGAAGTGTAGCACGATGCAAAACTAGAAATCTTTTTTGTTTCAATTTGTATCCATATACAATTAATATTATCTTAGTGTTTTGAAAATTCATTTATTATAGAAGGATATAATTATATCAATTGTTTTTTTAATTTTCTATAGTTTATCTGTAGGTTGTATCTACCAATTCAGTCCAGATTAGCCTGTAGGTGCATAAAAAACTGTAAATAAACTATCCGTGGTAGGGTGAATTAAACACAAATTGATAAAAGAACTAAGATAAGAAGAGAAGCAATGGGGAATGTCCGAGGCTGATGGCGATCAGGATTTAAGATAACTTGCCGTGCTTTTGATCACATGACCCGCGTAAGAGCTAATGAATATTAATTAGGTAGCCCTGACACATCAAAGGCAGATCCAGGATTTCGAAAAGGAGGGGGTCCGCATATAGTTTAAGTACTAAAAATGCATGTATTTGCATAAATGCATGCGACATTTTCCCCTCTTTCCCTAGTTTAGGGGTCCACCAAAAGGAGGGGGTCAGAACCCCCTGGACCTTCCCTCTGGATCCGCCTCTGCCACATTCCTATACATGTATATCTATATAATAATTATATGTTGCATGAACATTTCTTATGAGTATAACATTATATTCTGAAAGTGATCATACTTTTTGTCCATGATCTATCCTGTCATATCCCGCCCAGACACACGTATAACCAAACGTACCCACACGGGTCTCTATTATAACCCAACTTCTATTAGTATAGATATGCTTGAGGTGGTATTCAACTACATAACAGGGGCTGCGATATCAGCACAATATGACAATATTATAGACAAATGTGCATACAAGTGTGATAATTATATTGCTTAAAAAATGGCAATTTGGAGCATGTGACATATGTGTAACACAGAGTTCTTTTAATATTAACCGGGGGTATACATGTAAAAATGACTTCCAATTAATCACCTGGCTGGCAAGCATATGGTTGATGTGGAATGAGTATAATATTAGAGAACTGTACCAATTTACATATACAATTTAAAAATATTTTCATCTAAAGGCTGGAACCCATTAAGCGACTAAACTGAAATTCTGGTTGTTTTCACCAGTTCTGGTCGCTTAGTTCTGGTTGAAACGACCAGAAATGGTTGGAAACGACCAGAAATGGTGTTCCCACTGAGCGATTTTCGGTGGGAACACTATTTTTTGTGTTTAGTGCTATTTTTTGTGTTTAGTGATCAGTTCTGGTCGTTTCGACCAGAACCAAGTGATCAGAACTAGTGAAAATGACCAGAGTTGAGTTTAGTTGCTTAATGGGTTCCAGCCTTTACTGTGACGAACATTTTGAGTATGGCCCATATGGTCTGACAGCCTATAAGTCAGTTGGATGGCTGTTTTTAGGAGGGGGGAGGCAGTGCTTGATAAACGAGGGCAGCAAAACTATGTCAAAGAAAAGCCCTTTTCCTTGACAACCTGAGGAACTGAGACCTGTCCACTTTGCCCGCTAACCCACCCCTTATTTCTATGATATCAACATTTTTAGAAAAATGTTCATCATGTTTGATTCACAATAATTTTCCTAGTACTAATACCTAAAACTAAACTTTATAAGCTTTTAATTTCAATATGATGTTAAATATGTAGCTGTAGGACTGGAAAGCGAAAATGGCATTTTCCCATAGGGAACAGTGTTAAAGCCCTTCAGCTTTGCTCACAACGTCCAACCCTAAAACCACAAAAACATACTTTATTTTGGTTCACCTGAAATGGAGGTAATTACCTTATTGAGAAAAAATAATATTCATCCTCATTTATCAACACCTTATCGACTTAGAAAACACAAGTACTTACCCATTCACTCAGATTTGTGTCAGTGCCCGACTGCAATTATGTCTGACCTCTGTATCATGCCAGCAATACATCCCAAAGTGGACAGGTCTATTGAGGAAGGTTGTTAGATTACCGCAGATCTGTGGGGTGTTTCATGACAATCTCCATGGGTATGTAGGTTTCCCCAGCCAGCTTGGGACGTAGCAGAAACATTCTGCAACCATACTTTTTTTTTTAGACAGTTTGTTACTTACGAAGATGGCATGTAACAATTATGTTATTGATGGTGAGGGTGAAACCTCACCAAATCAGAATCTTATAACATTATATTTTGGTGAGGTTAGGACGAAGCCAAAACAGAACATTATAAGAACATTCTGTTTGGGTTGAAGAACGTAACCAGAATGTTGTAACAATGTTTCAGTGCAATGTCACAGCAGAACATTGCAGTGATGTAAGAACGTCATTTTTCAGAAATTAACATTTAAAAAAAAGCTGAATTTGGCCAATAAAATGCTCTAAATCCGCCACTGATCGTCAAATCGCAGCTAACGTCCTGCAGTGTCATACTGTCTTAAAGCCCTATTTGTCATAGCCGATGTTTCTGTCACAGGCGGCTGTGAAAGGTTTCCCTTGAATAAGAAAATAATCTCATGGGGGGAGAATATGATCGCAGGCCAGTGCAATTAAACAAATAACCTTCACGGTGAGAGAAAATGTCTCACGTGATTAGATGCAAGCATTTTCACAAGCCATGTCACAAGCGATTTAAACGAATTCATTTAACACTTTTATAAGGATTTCTATTTCAGAATACATCTGATCTTCCAGACAGTTAAGTGAATTTATGTTCAGACTTCTTTAACATATATAACATAGATAGATATAGTAAGACATGGTTTATTATGGTAGTAATGAGCTATATACAATGTAAAGAACGTTCTATATCTATTCCTCCAAGGATAAATATTCGAAAAAAACAACAAAATAACAAGACAAAAAAAAAGGGAACAAAAAAAGATCCCCAAGATTTGGCAGTGTAACAGGGCCTTCAGTCTTCACACACCTGTCTGTACAGTCCCAGACGGACGACTCAGAAGACGTCTAACTGGTTCGTCATACCTGCAACCGGGTTTCCCCCTTTCTTGGTTTACATCCTACGTCTGTTTTATTTGCCAAATCCGACTTTTGCTGTGATATTGTTATTAAAGGTAAATACAAAGGTGTTAGGGATGATTTCTTAAAAAACTATGACAAAATTCTGAAAACCATAATAGTAGTTAGTGGGATATATATGGAGCATAAAGAAACTTACCACATCAATTTCGGAGATAATTATGAGCATCTCGAAAAATTACTGTTTACTATTGGAACCTTTTTCAAGATCGTTCAAGATTCAAAAGATTCAAAAATAAATAATATATTACAGATATAATATATAATAACGTTTTGATACTAACATGTTGGTATCCCTGACCGCAAGCAAATCCTACATAAAACATCATGTGCTGCAAGTAGGGGCCGCAATACCTATATTCCACCTTGTGGTACCCTAATGCAAGCAAACTTGCTGCAGTTTGCTTGCGTTTTTGCATGTTATACAAACAAATACTGTATATTGGAATATAGGCCTGTAGGGAGATGCACCATGGGGGCGGCCATTATCCCCCAGTTCGGGCCTGGCGTGGGACAAGCTAGACCCCCCCACCACTAATAAGGTACCAAAAGCCCACTTCATTTGTGTCACTACTGCAGGACAACAGTGCCTAAACAGATAAATTGTTCCCCATTGTAAATGGGGGGTAATTGAGGACAGAGGGCGCCACCCCTTACTGTTTTCTCACCAGATGGCGCTCCCCCACCACTACAAAAACACTGACCCGGTGCGGTCTCGCCCTCACTCCGCGCTCACTGCTCTGCTGGCTGGTTACTTGCTGACTCCCTACCTCCGCTCCGAATCACCGAACTCTGAGGGTTTGTCGTAACTGTTTCATGCCACAGCGCGCGGTGAGTTTTCATTCTTCTTCGTTGTCAATTGTCCACCCTGTCAATATGAGAAGAACACGCCGCGGCCAACAGCCTCAGGGTGTCGAGGGGACCGACCCGGTGTTGGCGTCTCCCGCTCCCCCTCGAACGAGGACCCGCCGGGCAACAGTCAACTCGCCCCCAACGGCTCCACCTGACCAAGAGGCGACTCCGGCACCCAAACGCCGGACTATCGCCCAGAACGCTAAGGCCATAACTGATATACAAGGACAATTGTCCACGATGTCTGAACTTTTATTGTCTATTTCAGACCGTTTTAATCCAACTGATACGTGTCCACAGACGGCGCCCGGCGAGGACGCTCCCGGTGTGACAGCACCACGCGGACAGCTGTCACAACCCTCGCCCCTGTCACAGCCCCTCGGACCGGAACCCGGACCGCCGATGTCACATACTCTGAGACAGGAGCCCAGACCGTCGGCGGCCCACACCCATCCGTACGGCTTCCCAGCCAGGACACGCCACCAGTCAGCTGGTCAGTTTTCACATCCCTATCGTTTCAGTCAGCCCCCTCAGCGCCGGAACCGCCAGCTACTGACGGACCTTCCCCCGGTCACGGACCCGCTCGGACACCTTCCGCCTCGGCCCCAACCCTCGGACAACTACGACGTGGACGAGGCTGAGGAACTCCAGGACCGAGTGGCGCAGCTCCTGACTTCATCCCTGGCCCCCCTGAGTACGGCTCACGGTAAGAAGCACTTTGCCCATTTCTACGTTAAACGGGGGTCGAAGAAAACAAAGACCACGCTAGGAGACTTGTCCATCCCTGAATATAACTACGGCTACATTAGCCTTATAAATAGTCCCGACACGTATGACCACGACAAACCTTTTATGTTTCAATATTTATCAAACTTGAATGAGGACGCGTCATTGTATGAGTGGGCTGACGTTCGCACTTGGTCTGAGGAGGTTTGTTCCTTGATCGCGGAGGGAAGGCTTACGTGGGACGACGATTACAAAATCGACCTCCTCCGCCTTAAACTGTCACAGGTCACTCGTCGCCACCTCAACACAAAGTCCCCACATGTAACCAGTGAGACCTCAGTCCCATTCATTGAACTTACGCCTGAACTCAGGGCGGCCAAACCAGGCCCGCCGTGTAAGGCCTACAACGCTGGCACGTGTACCCACTCCGACCATCATGTCCAAAATGGATATCGACAGTTGCATGTGTGCTACCACTGCATCCTCCAGAAATGCAGCCCGCTCCCTCACTCAAAAGAGAAATGCCGCTCAAAAATGTTCACAGGTGGCAAACAGGGCGGCAAGAGGAAGGAGGACCAGGGGTTTGGGAAGTAACCTCCCATCAAAGCGAAACCTATGTTGATGGCTCTGACCCTATTGTTACCACTGAATACATCGACATTTGCCACACTGTTCTCCCTGTCTCTGATATCACCTCTGACATTCTTTGTGCCTTACCTGACTCTGACTTCTCTAGTATTCAGAAGGACCCAGACGCGCCGGCTACAGCCTGCGGCTCTCCTCCGGGTGGCGGTTACGGCAGTCTACACCCGCGTTCATCTACGCCTTGTCGCCCGGGGGACCAGGACCCACCTGTCGCCGACTTGGACCAACCTCTGACCTCGGTGTGGGCGACAGCAACGGTCATCTTCTCGTCTAGCGAACCAGCCGCTCACCCTGAACCGGTCCGCCCTAAGAACTCCAGAGCCCTACTGGTAGGTCCGGTCGAATTCTCCGCTGTAATTCGTGATGTCTGGCCCTTCCCAACCACCGCTGCGGTAAGACAGGCCACTGTCCACATGGACCTGTACCATCGGGTGAGACTCACTTGCCTGCCTAATTACCTCAGCGCCAGAATCCCGGTTCCCTCGGACCTCAATTGCGACATGTGGGACGCCCTCTTGGCCTCCTACGAAGATAGGGTTATATGCCAGTTTCTGAGATACGGCTGGCCGGGAAATTACACCGCCCCGACCCCCCCTACGCCAACGCACAAGAACCATCCGAGCGCTGTCGCATTCTCGTCCGAGGTGGACCGCTTTCTGAAAAAGGAACTCTCCAAGGGTGCAATGCTTGGTCCTTTCGACAAGCCCCCTTTTCAGCCCTGGTCACAAACTAGCCCCCTGATGACGGCTCCCAAAAAAGACTCAGCCCGCCGCCGCGTCATCATTGACCTCTCCTTTCCCGAGGGTCAGAGTGTCAATGATGGCGTAGCCAAGAACTTCTTCCAAGGCTCCACCCGCACTTATTCCCTCCCTACGGTACATGACTTAGCCGATTTAGTCGTCTCCCTGGGAAAGGGCGCATATCTCTGGAAGATGGACCTGGAACGTGCCTACCGACAGTTAAGGGGGGACCCCCTTGACTACCCATTGTTGGGGGTCACCCATGCAGGGAAGCACTACGTGGACATCTGTCCCTCCTTCGGGTGCCGTGGCTCAGGGGCTGCCCAGCAGAGGGTGTCCACAGCTGTGTGTTACCTAATGCACACCCTGGGCCATGACATCCTCGCCTACGTGGACGATTTCTGCGGGGCACAGTCATCGTACCTGGAGGCGACCTCGGCCTTTGCCGCCTTTGAGGGACTGTGCGCGAGACTTGGACTAAAGTTAGCTCCAGACAAATCGGCATATCCGTCTACAAAAATGGAGTGGCTGGGGTTTATGATCGACACTCAGCAGATGGTGATAACTCTCCCCGCCGACAAGCTCGAGGAGGTCATCCGCCTGGCAACCGACTGGGCGACCAAGAAGACCGCTACTTGCCGTGAGCTCCAGGCGCTCGCGGGGAAGCTGAATCACGTGTCCCTCTGTATTCTCCCAGCGCGACGCTTCATGTCGAGGATTCTCACCACCCTCCGTGCTGCCCCCCCCTCGGGCTACGTCGCCATCAACCCCGAGCTCCGGAAAGATGTGGCTTGGTTTGCAGACTACGCCCGCCAGTCAGATGGCAGATATCTTATCCGCCCTACCCTCGAAACCTTTGTGATCGAGTGCGATGCCTGCCTTGAGGGAGGGGGGGGCGTTCTCGGAGCGACACTACTACAGCCTCCGTTTCCCATTACAATGGTCGGTCGAGCATCACATCTCCCGACTCGAGGCTCTCAACTTGATCATCACGATAAAGACCCTCATCCCTGAGGACCTGGTGTGCACCGAGGTGATTGTTCGGACAGACAATATCGCCTCAGCCTACGTCCTCACTACAGGAAAATCCCGGGACCCTGTGCTGGCGGTATGCGCCAGAGAGCTCTGGTTGGTCGCAGCCGTCCGCCAACTGACCATCACAGTCCATCACGTCCCGGGAGAGTCCCTTACTCTGGCAGACGCTCTCAGCCGTCGCCACAAAACCACCGACTTCGAACAATATATTCAGAAAACTGTTAATGTCCTTAAATTATCACCGATTGACCCTGTTAATGTTGATCATGTCATAACCCAGACTCTTTAATTTCAGGTCCTCCTGCTGCAAACCCTGCCCTCTGGCGTCAAGTTCAATTCTCCTATCACTCAGCCTTTGCCCTGGGAACGGCGGCTAACCACCAACGCCAGGCCAAACTCTACCTAGAATTCATGTTATCTCATAGATTTCCTTATAATAATCCTACTGTGTCAACACTCCTTATGTTCACTCAATATTTGGCCAATTCCCATAAGAGTATTAGAACTGTAAAGAATTACCTGTCTGGCGCAAAAACCTTCCTGTTATCAATCGGCGCAGATTGTTCCCCGTTCGACTCGCCATTATTGTCTAACTTGTTAAAGGGCCTGGCCCGCCTTTCTCTCCATGTACCTAGTCCTGCCCCGGGAGTCCCGGTCTCGTACCTGAGACGCCTCCTGGACGAGCTCCTTCTCCTGGGACCAGATGGCGTGGTCGCGAGAGCGGCCGCCCTCTTCGGGGTGGTCACGTTCCTCCGCCAGTCGAACTTTGTGGCAGGGGGGGGGAGGCAACCCGCGACCACCTCCTGACCCGGGGCGACATCCAACTGACTGGCCCGGACATTGCTGTCACGGTCCGCTCAACTAAGACGCTGTGGGACCCTAGAGACGCCTTTGTCTCCCTCTCCACCAACTCGGAGAGACAGGGTGCACGATACTCTTGGCTTGATCAGGCTATTGAGAACAGGATCAACACCTATTGGGGCTTTGGCCTATGTGGCCTCCCCCCATGGGCGATCGGCAATGACGAAATGATAAACGACATCTTCCAAATCCGCAGCAATGCGGCAAGAGAGATCATGATCCGGGTTCGGGAACACACGAGATGCGAACACCTCCTGGCGAAAGATAAGAGTGAGGAGATCCTAGAGGAACTGGAAAAGGAACTGGATGAGGAACAAATCGCAGTAAGCAGGACAACCATCAAGTCCCATTGCGATAGACATCTAGGACAGCTCTCCAAAACTCTAGAGGAGCGCAAGGAATGGTTGATCGAGCATCAACCCTCACTGGTGGAGTCTATGACAATGCGGCCGGACAAATCTAACCGCAACGTCAGACAAGCCCGTGCGGATGAAGAGTCTCACGACGACGACTCTGTTGAGCTCGACCTTGAGGCCAACCCGGGCCACGACATGGCTCCACGTAGCCCTAACCGCGATGACAAATATAAACGCAAACGCAGCCCGAGCCCAAGCACCTCACGGGGCTCCAAGAGAACCCCTTACTCAAGGGGTCAGAGACGACCACGCGACACAAACTCGCCAGCCCACTCGTATGGAACCTACAGCAACAGGTACCACAACGATGGTGGCTCGACCGAGGAAGTCCCACGTGGCCGACCGCGTCAGGGAATTGACGGACCCGTCCTAGCCGGCAACAGGCCAGGGTCTAGGGGACGAGTCAGAGGTAGCCGACCACGAGGTAGCCGCCAAAACGATAGTGACCGTGGACCGAGACCACGCACTACTCCTTTTCGTCAAGACCAGACTGGGAACCACGACCCACAAGCAAGGTGGGACGAGCAGGAACCCGGAACCGAGGGCGTGGCCCCACGTGGACGACCTCGCCGCCGATCCAGGGGGCCGAGACCGCGACGAGATCAGAATCGGGACATGTAGATGAGGTCGGAACTGAGATCAACAGAAATGGGTGTGAGGGACATGATACACATATGGACCCACCAACCATTGAGCTTGACAACTTGGTTAATAAAACAAAACCTCAAGAGTATTCTGACTCCTGTCAAGTCCTTTCCCCCATGATGGCTCCCCCGGAGGATATCTGCAAAGAATCTCTGGCAACTGAGTTCGAAAATGAAATACACAATGAGATCCGGAATATTCCAGAACTCGAGAATGTAATCAATCTTTCGGACTACCCGCTCAGTGATGCCCAGAAGAGAGTCCTTAACAAAGGACTCAAATTCTGCCCGACTCCGGGTGAACCAAACATGGGCGAGATCAAACGCGACTTAGATAGATTCCACCGATCATTGAGACTAAAATGTCATTTTGACAAGAGTAAATCAACTGATCACGTATACTCCGAGGCCAGTACAGGCCCATTTGACAACACTCGGGCGATTAAAGTAGCCACCAAAAGTAAGTGGGTGCCGAGCGGCAGCCCACCAAACCTCGAAACAGTCATTTCTATTAATGAATTGGGACTCCTGGACACCGAGGTAAGGGTGCCCAGGAACCATAATTTAGACGCTGAAGAACGTGCAGCGATCAAAACCTTGTCCACCAACAAAGAGATCGTCATTAAACCTGCAGACAAGGGTGGTGCTACTGTCATAATGAACAGGCACGATTATGTCTGCGAGGGTGAACGACAGCTGTCGGACATCACTTTCTATGAAAAGGTCGAGGGTGATCTGACGCATGAACATAACCGGAAGATATCCTTCCAATTAGATACTATGCGACGACGGGGAGAGATCAGCGAGAAAACAGCTAAGTTTTTATTCACTGACAAGCCCAAAACCCCTCAACTCTATCTGCTACCGAAAGTACACAAGAATATCAGTCCCGTTCCAGGTCGACCCATAGTTTCAGCCAATGAAAGTCCAACGGAAAGAATCTCAGCATTTGTTGACCACTTTCTGGCTCCTATAGTCAAGAGTAGCAGGTCCTATGTGAGAGACACCAGTGACTTCTTGAACAAAATAGGATCGATAGATAAACTGGAAGGGAATGAAATTCTAGTGACTCTAGACGTCTCCTCTCTATACACTAACATCCCAAACGATGAGGGCTGTTATGCAGCATATAGAGCGTTAGAAAATCACCGGACAGATGATCAACAGCCGAGTAACCTGTCGTTGATGGAACTTTTAGGACAAGTGTTAGCCTACAACAATTTCCAATTCAATGGTGAGAACTACCTACAGGTGGGAGGCACAGCAATGGGCACGAGAGTAGCCCCTTCATATGCGAATATATTCATGTCTGATTTCGAAGACAAATATGTATACACCTATGAACGACAACCGCTGGTGTGGTATCGATACATAGATGATGTATTTTGTATATGGCAACATGGACCGGAGGAACTAGCTAAGTTCATTACACATCTGAACTTCGTACATCGTAGTATCAAGTTCACTGCCGAGCAGTCCGAAAGCACAATAAATTTCCTGGATGTAACTGTTAAGCAACATCAAGGAAATCTAGACACCACTCTCTTTTGCAAACCAACCGACAGGAATAACTACCTCCCGTTCGACTCAGCCCATCCTCTTCATTGTAAGAAAGGGCTACCCTACGGTCAATTCCTGAGAATCCGTCGGATTTGCAGTGATGAGAACGAATATCTAAGCCATTGTGCAAAGAAAGCCTGCCTACTCCTACAGAAGGGCTACCCTCAAACACTGATTACCGATGCATACTGCCGGGCATCACACATGAACAGGGCTGAGATACTGAAACCCAAAGTGCAGGTGGACAGGAACGTCCCGGATAGGGATCAGATCTACTTAACGACTACATTCAACCCTTCCTTCGATGGCCTGCGGAGACAAGTACAGAGCACTTGGGAACTGCTAGACCGTTCGAAGAGCACCAGGTCACTACATGCCCGTGAACTGAAGGTCGGGTACCGACGCCCAAAAAGCCTGCGCGACCTACTGGTCCGGTCGAAACTAAGAAACCCACCAGAGCATGACACGGGTGCACATATACCTGACACCAAGAAACGTTGCAACAATGCGAACTGCAGGTACTGCCCAAAATTGAACATGGAAGGTATCATACACTCCAATTCAACGGGCAGAAGATATCGCACTCGCCACAACGTCACATGCAAAAGTAACAATCTGGTCTACTGCATAAGCTGCATGGCATGTGGTAAACAATATGTGGGACAGACCAAAAACACTCTACAAGAAAGGTTCAAGAACCATTTCTACCATATAGCCCACAATGCTGACAACAACGAAGTGTCAAGACACTTTAATAGTAGTCAACACAATGGACTAAACGACGTCGAAATCCACATCCTGGATTTCGTCCACTCAGACGCCAGTCAACCAAATACGACCATACGGAGATTGGGAGTTGAGAATGACTGGATACAACGTCTACGCACACTGATACCACGGGGCCTGAACAGCCTCGACAGTGCATACTGAACACACCAAGTCAGAATGCTCATTTACCACACAAGTAGACCCGTCCCACTGGCATTTTCCCACGTTACACCTGACCAGATATTACCTGATATCCTCCCTTAACATAGCCCAGTGGACACAATTGCTACTAAAACCTGGTAATCAAGCATGTAGAAGAAGATTGAAGTCACACAGACCATTATTCGCTTAGAATTTGCCTCAGAAATACTCACCACTTGTAGGTCAGATCACCCTCTTGGACATTGTACAGCACTTTTCAACACGCCAACCAAAACCAAGAATATTAAGATCCCTAAAAAGTGGACACCGCACACACAAAACGGCCTGATGAGGTAATGCACCGAAACCGTACCAATGACCATCCTAGCCACCTCACATAAGGTGAACGGGTCGACTGCCCTCGATGTGGCAGAAAGAACCTCTAGGACGCCCCCCAAAAAATCGCCCACTCCAAACAAAGAGAGTCTAGATGGGCCCTCCCAATATAGACACCAGGTGCCTCCACCAGGCGGTCTGGGAATGTTCCAGTCATACTCTATGGAGTCTATGAGGCGATGAGAACCAATCAACATCCAGTATGATAATGAGGCAGCAAGGTCTGTGTGGTAACTTTGGGTGAATACACCCATTGTTGCGGTAGCCGTCGTGCCGAGAAGACCCCCACGTACACCTAGACTTCCCCCTCCCCGTCTTCTCGCACCATACCACCTTCCTTCTTCTACAATTTCTACATTTACCACTCAGACTTCCCTCACGCTGGTCGCCACGGCGCATTTACAGCGAGAGAATGGAACCATCGGGTGACAAGGATGGAGCTGGAGCCGGCGCCGGAAAGATTCCGACGGACCGAGCACCCCCACGCATCGACTTTGGCGAATGGAAAGTCAGAGAAAACCCCGGTACTCCGAAACCGAGCACCTCTGTAAGTACACGCCACACTATTTTACATTATTTTCAACGTAAGAATAATATTCCTTTGGCTGGGCCCCCGGCGAATACCGGTACGGCAACAGATACAACACGCCCAGTGGCCGGGAAAGACCGACCTCACGTGCTGTCAGTCGGCCAGGGGCGGTGTCAACACACCCCCTCTGTCACTGCAGTGGCTTCACCCGGCGACTCAGCCCGGACTGAGGACCGCCCAATCAACCAATATCCGACAGTGTCCCATACCGATATCAATCGGGAGGTTGACACAAAACTGTCTGAAATTAGGTTGAAGGCCGGCGGGAGTTCTGTCAAGACTGACAAGTCGGCCGGTAAAAATCGGACACGCGCGCTGTCATTTCCGACACCGCCCTGTCAACATGCAGTACATGACACCGCACGCTGCGGACCCGGTGACCCGGGCCAAACGCGGAATGAATCCACAGTACCCTCTACCGATGGGAACCGGGGCCCGGCCTTAGAAACTGACAAACCACACGGTAAGAACCCTACTTACAACACTAACAATATCTGTGCTGTTTCGGGGAATAACCTTGTGGTCAACGATAGGGTGGACAATCGCCCGACCTGTCATGAAGGGCCAGTACTTGACCCGATGATTAATTCAGTGACAGTTAACAAACCTAAAGTGACACTTAACCTGAGCAAACAAAATAATAGTGTGATCAGTCTTTCAGATAGATTAGCTGACCAGTCGACTTCGACCCAGCCGGACGTCTCAGATCGGACACTAAATGGAATCACGACACCCCACGCACCTCTTGGTTCACCGACATCCGGTACAACAAAGGTGGGTACTCTGTCTAAATCTAATGCTCAAAAGTTGACTCTTACAGGCAGGAAACCGACAGAGGCAAACGAAACACAGGTACAAGCCCACGCGATGAGCCCTATGACCACCACCAGAGGGATAAACACCCCCCTGGAACAGAATCAACAGGGACTAGTCGAAACCCCGGGTCATAACTTGCCAGAAAATGTAAGTACCAATCCAGGCATCTCTCTGGTAGGGTCATCATTAAACTTTGGCTTTTCCACGAATAGCCAAGGAAGAATTATGTACAGTTGTGTTGAGGAAAAAGAGTGCAATATTCATCAATATCCGTGTGGGTGTCAACGCGCGTTGACGCACACAGAAAAACTCCCGAGTGAATTACTGGATTTTGACGCATCGCACCCAACCAGTACCTCTACAACGGACAACAATGTGAGTACTGATATTCCTTTTGACACTACTTTGTCGATTCTGAAAGAGCTTGACACTGTTGAGAGTAACGCGAGGTCTGATGAAAATGTTTTGACACCTCAATCACAATTGATTGAGAAGTCTCTAACAACTAACGATGCACCTGTTCAAATACCTACCTCCATTACAAGCTACATGACTCCTAAACGGGGCCATAAACGGGGCCATGAGGGTGACCCAACAGATAGCCATAAGGAGAAACGCGTTAAGAACATTGATAAGAGTAGGACTAATCCGGCTCACACATCCTCGATGACAATGGAAGTAGACGAAACTTATGATAAAAACTCACTTTATCGATTTGTCTATAAACCGAGAGACTATAAGCCAGAAACTTACCACTCAATACCCTCTCAATTCCAGACCACACGGGCTCGCTTCAATTTGATGGATTCCATGACGGAATCACAAAGGGAACGCTGGAGCAAAGCACGAACCCTCTCCACCAACTCGGAGAGACAGGGTGCACGATACTCTTGGCTTGATCAGGCTATTGAGAACAGGATCAACACCTATTGGGGCTTTGGCCTATGTGGCCTCCCCCCATGGGCGATCGGCAATGACGAAATGATAAACGACATCTTCCAAATCCGCAGCAATGCGGCAAGAGAGATCATGATCCGGGTTCGGGAACACACGAGATGCGAACACCTCCTGGCGAAAGATAAGAGTGAGGAGATCCTAGAGGAACTGGAAAAGGAACTGGATGAGGAACAAATCGCAGTAAGCAGGACAACCATCAAGTCCCATTGCGATAGACATCTAGGACAGCTCTCCAAAACTCTAGAGGAGCGCAAGGAATGGTTGATCGAGCATCAACCCTCACTGGTGGAGTCTATGACAATGCGGCCGGACAAATCTAACCGCAACGTCAGACAAGCCCGTGCGGATGAAGAGTCTCACGACGACGACTCTGTTGAGCTCGACCTTGAGGCCAACCCGGGCCACGACATGGCTCCACGTAGCCCTAACCGCGATGACAAATATAAACGCAAACGCAGCCCGAGCCCAAGCACCTCACGGGGCTCCAAGAGAACCCCTTACTCAAGGGGTCAGAGACGACCACGCGACACAAACTCGCCAGCCCACTCGTATGGAACCTACAGCAACAGGTACCACAACGATGGTGGCTCGACCGAGGAAGTCCCACGTGGCCGACCGCGTCAGGGAATTGACGGACCCGTCCTAGCCGGCAACAGGCCAGGGTCTAGGGGACGAGTCAGAGGTAGCCGACCACGAGGTAGCCGCCAAAACGATAGTGACCGTGGACCGAGACCACGCACTACTCCTTTTCGTCAAGACCAGACTGGGAACCACGACCCACAAGCAAGGTGGGACGAGCAGGAACCCGGAACCGAGGGCGTGGCCCCACGTGGACGACCTCGCCGCCGATCCAGGGGGCCGAGACCGCGACGAGATCAGAATCGGGACATGTAGATGAGGTCGGAACTGAGATCAACAGAAATGGGTGTGAGGGACATGATACACATATGGACCCACCAACCATTGAGCTTGACAACTTGGTTAATAAAACAAAACCTCAAGAGTATTCTGACTCCTGTCAAGTCCTTTCCCCCATGATGGCTCCCCCGGAGGATATCTGCAAAGAATCTCTGGCAACTGAGTTCGAAAATGAAATACACAATGAGATCCGGAATATTCCAGAACTCGAGAATGTAATCAATCTTTCGGACTACCCGCTCAGTGATGCCCAGAAGAGAGTCCTTAACAAAGGACTCAAATTCTGCCCGACTCCGGGTGAACCAAACATGGGCGAGATCAAACGCGACTTAGATAGATTCCACCGATCATTGAGACTAAAATGTCATTTTGACAAGAGTAAATCAACTGATCACGTATACTCCGAGGCCAGTACAGGCCCATTTGACAACACTCGGGCGATTAAAGTAGCCACCAAAAGTAAGTGGGTGCCGAGCGGCAGCCCACCAAACCTCGAAACAGTCATTTCTATTAATGAATTGGGACTCCTGGACACCGAGGTAAGGGTGCCCAGGAACCATAATTTAGACGCTGAAGAACGTGCAGCGATCAAAACCTTGTCCACCAACAAAGAGATCGTCATTAAACCTGCAGACAAGGGTGGTGCTACTGTCATAATGAACAGGCACGATTATGTCTGCGAGGGTGAACGACAGCTGTCGGACATCACTTTCTATGAAAAGGTCGAGGGTGATCTGACGCATGAACATAACCGGAAGATATCCTTCCAATTAGATACTATGCGACGACGGGGAGAGATCAGCGAGAAAACAGCTAAGTTTTTATTCACTGACAAGCCCAAAACCCCTCAACTCTATCTGCTACCGAAAGTACACAAGAATATCAGTCCCGTTCCAGGTCGACCCATAGTTTCAGCCAATGAAAGTCCAACGGAAAGAATCTCAGCATTTGTTGACCACTTTCTGGCTCCTATAGTCAAGAGTAGCAGGTCCTATGTGAGAGACACCAGTGACTTCTTGAACAAAATAGGATCGATAGATAAACTGGAAGGGAATGAAATTCTAGTGACTCTAGACGTCTCCTCTCTATACACTAACATCCCAAACGATGAGGGCTGTTATGCAGCATATAGAGCGTTAGAAAATCACCGGACAGATGATCAACAGCCGAGTAACCTGTCGTTGATGGAACTTTTAGGACAAGTGTTAGCCTACAACAATTTCCAATTCAATGGTGAGAACTACCTACAGGTGGGAGGCACAGCAATGGGCACGAGAGTAGCCCCTTCATATGCGAATATATTCATGTCTGATTTCGAAGACAAATATGTATACACCTATGAACGACAACCGCTGGTGTGGTATCGATACATAGATGATGTATTTTGTATATGGCAACATGGACCGGAGGAACTAGCTAAGTTCATTACACATCTGAACTTCGTACATCGTAGTATCAAGTTCACTGCCGAGCAGTCCGAAAGCACAATAAATTTCCTGGATGTAACTGTTAAGCAACATCAAGGAAATCTAGACACCACTCTCTTTTGCAAACCAACCGACAGGAATAACTACCTCCCGTTCGACTCAGCCCATCCTCTTCATTGTAAGAAAGGGCTACCCTACGGTCAATTCCTGAGAATCCGTCGGATTTGCAGTGATGAGAACGAATATCTAAGCCATTGTGCAAAGAAAGCCTGCCTACTCCTACAGAAGGGCTACCCTCAAACACTGATTACCGATGCATACTGCCGGGCATCACACATGAACAGGGCTGAGATACTGAAACCCAAAGTGCAGGTGGACAGGAACGTCCCGGATAGGGATCAGATCTACTTAACGACTACATTCAACCCTTCCTTCGATGGCCTGCGGAGACAAGTACAGAGCACTTGGGAACTGCTAGACCGTTCGAAGAGCACCAGGTCACTACATGCCCGTGAACTGAAGGTCGGGTACCGACGCCCAAAAAGCCTGCGCGACCTACTGGTCCGGTCGAAACTAAGAAACCCACCAGAGCATGACACGGGTGCACATATACCTGACACCAAGAAACGTTGCAACAATGCGAACTGCAGGTACTGCCCAAAATTGAACATGGAAGGTATCATACACTCCAATTCAACGGGCAGAAGATATCGCACTCGCCACAACGTCACATGCAAAAGTAACAATCTGGTCTACTGCATAAGCTGCATGGCATGTGGTAAACAATATGTGGGACAGACCAAAAACACTCTACAAGAAAGGTTCAAGAACCATTTCTACCATATAGCCCACAATGCTGACAACAACGAAGTGTCAAGACACTTTAATAGTAGTCAACACAATGGACTAAACGACGTCGAAATCCACATCCTGGATTTCGTCCACTCAGACGCCAGTCAACCAAATACGACCATACGGAGATTGGGAGTTGAGAATGACTGGATACAACGTCTACGCACACTGATACCACGGGGCCTGAACAGCCTCGACAGTGCATACTGAACACACCAAGTCAGAATGCTCATTTACCACACAAGTAGACCCGTCCCACTGGCATTTTCCCACGTTACACCTGACCAGATATTACCTGATATCCTCCCTTAACATAGCCCAGTGGACACAATTGCTACTAAAACCTGGTAATCAAGCATGTAGAAGAAGATTGAAGTCACACAGACCATTATTCGCTTAGAATTTGCCTCAGAAATACTCACCACTTGTAGGTCAGATCACCCTCTTGGACATTGTACAGCACTTTTCAACACGCCAACCAAAACCAAGAATATTAAGATCCCTAAAAAGTGGACACCGCACACACAAAACGGCCTGATGAGGTAATGCACCGAAACCGTACCAATGACCATCCTAGCCACCTCACATAAGGTGAACGGGTCGACTGCCCTCGATGTGGCAGAAAGAACCTCTAGGACGCCCCCCAAAAAATCGCCCACTCCAAACAAAGAGAGTCTAGATGGGCCCTCCCAATATAGACACCAGGTGCCTCCACCAGGCGGTCTGGGAATGTTCCAGTCATACTCTATGGAGTCTATGAGGCGATGAGAACCAATCAACATCCAGTATGATAATGAGGCAGCAAGGTCTGTGTGGTAACTTTGGGTGAATACACCCATTGTTGCGGTAGCCGTCGTGCCGAGAAGACCCCCACGTACACCTAGACTAGAGACGCCTTTGTGACCCGTCTCGCCTCAGCCCCGGGCTCCCGATACTGCCCGGTGACGGCGGTACGTGAGGCCGTTGCTCTCGTCCCGGCCCCTGCTTCGGCTCCCCTGTTCATTCTCCCGTCCTCGGGACTTCCACTGACTGCTGCCTGGCTGGCGTCCGCATTGCGCTGGGTGCTTCGCCGGGCAGGCTGGCCTTGTTGGGCACAAGCTACGGTCCATAGCCTCCATCGGACCGGAGCGGCCCTCGCCGCAAAAGCCGGGGCCCCCCTCACCGAACTGATGACTCATGGCACCTGGCGCTCGGGGGCAGTTCATGCTTACGTCCCCCGGACACTGGATACCTCCATCCTGGCGCGCCTGGCGCGCTCTTTGGCTAACGATATGGACTTATGAAGGGCCGAACATCCCGGATGAAGCCATGAACCATGAACTCATTGATCACTGTGTGTCCCTGTTTGCATGTATTTTACCTCTGATATTGCCAGGCCTTGAGCCTTCTTTTAAAATCTTAACTTATTTTATTATTTATTGTCCCTCACCCCCCTCTGTCGGAGGGGTGGGGTTCGTTGAATTTTAATCTCAATGTGTCCCCCTGTGGGATTAAAATTTTATCCAAAGGAATTTGCGTCCGTGTCTGTTTCAATTGTTCCCCATTGTAAATGGGGGGTAATTGAGGACAGAGGGCGCCACCCCTTACTGTTTTCTCACCAGATGGCGCTCCCCCACCACTACAAAAACACTGACCCGGTGCGGTCTCGCCCTCACTCCGCGCTCACTGCTCTGCTGGCTGGTTACCCGCCCGCCTCTCCCTATATTTCAGTTTTTACAGGTCCCCAAAGGCCTAACGGTATGGACTTATGAAGGGCCGAGCATCCCGGATGAAGCCATGAACCATGAACTCATTGATCACTGTGTGTCCCTGTTTGCATGTATTTTACCTCTGATATTGCCAGGCCTTGAGCCTTTTTTTAAAATCTTAACTTATTTTATTATTTATTGTCCCTCACCCCCCTCTGTCGGAGGGGTGGGGTTCGTTGAATTTTAATCTCAATGTGTCCCCCTGTGGGATTAAAATTTTATCCAAAGGAATTTGCGTCCGTGTCTGTTTCAATTAATCACTTTATCTCAACGGCTGCAGTAATGAACCCCATGCTCCTTTTTGAATGTTTTGATAAAACTGAATAATAAGGAGGTTATAGGTAGGCAAAACATACCAGTGCCCCTTCTCTCTGAGGACCCCTAAATAGGTTGTGTGTACAGACTCTTATCTGCACTCAGGTGTTGCTGTTGTTTTAGGGGTTTAGCCATCAGGTGAGACAATGTCTGAATGGGTTGACTACCACAACACAGAGGTGGGAACCCTAGTCTGCCACCCTTATCATGTCTCTTACCACACAGGCCTTATCTGTTAAAAGGTGTGAGGTAAACAGTGACCAATGGGGCCTGGTATGGGGGATTTGAAAAAGTGTTATAGCCAGCAACTCCCACCTCCCTATAGCCTTTAAGCTCATCACCTTTGGCTACAACTATCAGTGCTCAGTTGGCACTAATTTATGTTTCTTCTATTTGATGCCCTAATTAACATTGGTAAGATTCTTTTGATACATTTAAATATATTTCACCCAATCATTATTCTATGATTATGATTGTCCTGTGATTTCTAGATTGATGATCCCCTTATTGACTTAGGGCGGGTTTCACACTAGGGGAATTGGAACTGCGTTTCTTACATCTCACAAAATTTAAGATGAGATGTTCTTAATAATCAATGATGTTAACTCTAATAATATATGGATAACAATAGGAACATAAGATCATAAAGTCTGAAACTCAACCATGAAAAAGTCAAAATATCTTGATTTAAAGTGCAATCTTAAAAGTATGACCAGTGTGAAACTCCCCCTAAATCCCGTACTTAGGGGTAAAGTGAAGAGAGTGATCTAGCCTGTAATCTCCTACTGGCTGGGCCTTTGGTTAGTGGTCGTCTAGTTGAACCAATCCGAAACCTCTTAAATTGCAAATGCCACTATCTGCTTACAGTGTAGTTAGTGCTACTATCTGCTTACAGTACAGATGGTACCCAGGTGTAAGGCAAGCGTGGCCATGACGTCTGCCTGACGTCGGTCAGTATTGACTGTCTATAAAGTGAGACTCTCTGTTGTAGAAATAGAGTGAGTGAGTGAGTGATGGGTGTTTTATGCCGTACCAACAGCCAGAGTCATTTTCACAGCAAAAATAAGTGAGGATGAATTCTGTCTTTTGTGATTGTATCTATGAGATGAATGTGACAGGGTGGGCAAACAGCAGGGGATCAAAACCTGGAAATCATTTTTGCTGTACCCCATCCCTTAGTGAACCCAGACACAAACTGGAAATCGTACCCAATGAACCACTAAGTCAGAGCTGGGTCCCCCTTATCATTGCCTTTTACCATCAGCAGGGGATACTGGGGGCCTATATTCTTCCTCGGAACACCCACTGGGTAGAAAGTTAATAATCCTAGATATCCTTATACCTTTCTTGAAGAGGCTATTGGTAAAGACGTAACTAGAAACCTATGGTTTCAGTTGTTATCAAACGTTCCAAAATAAAAGTTCTATCTCCATAGGCCTATGGATGAAAAAAATAATAAAATTTCATTGGAGAAACCTATTGGGGTTTTTGTAACCTAATTGTAGATGTAAAGTTACCAAAATTGGATTCTTCACATACCTGAGAAATTGAAGAAAAGTTATTGCCCTGTGCTATATCACAGGTCTGTCGATTTGAGGAATTCCGGAGAGATGAAACCTCCTGTCATTTATCATCCGCATGGTTATTGGGTGGTGAGCATTGCGTGCAGTGTGTATTGAGAGGCTGTACACATCGCTCCTCATTTTCAGTATTATCCAAACAATTTAGTATTGTTTGGGTGATAAAATAAGGAAGAACCTTCAGGGTCACCCTCGGGTGGCCGTACGACCCATGGGGAATATACAGACCTTGTGCTTAGCCAAAGGCTTGTGACAATCCCCAATGGGTCATAAGGCCACCCTCGGATTCCCGTCTGAAGTTATTCTTATAATATGTTTGTCATCCACAATACTTTAGGGGTTAAAGTTTTACACATTCTGATGCAGCATATTCAATGGGATATTCATAGAACCCTGGCGAATATGTACGTACACTTGTATTTGTCAGACATTGAGTTCTGTATACAAACGACAGCAAAAGTGACCCTGAACGCTCCCACCTTCGCCCTCTATCTCCATACCCCAGAGTGGAAACAGCCATGCGGGTCCCATAATCCCTGAAGGTGGGTCCCCTAAGCCACTATATTGAGCAAAGGGGTTTGTAGTTTGAGGATGAATCTACTCCATTTCCGCCATCGCGTGGAGAAATACTTGTGCGAAAAGTGACCCTGTTTAGCATTGGCGCCTATTGGGGGAAAAACTGAATTGTCACGGTAGTGGGAAAACTGGACCCATGAGGAAATTTTAAGCCTTGTATGGGACATATGGGGTCAATCCCAAACTTGTTCTTGCTTACTGTGTGCAGTTTTGCGCAATATTTAAAAAGTTAGAGCAAAATGACATATTTTCTCCCATAGGATCCTATGTTTATCACACCACCAACCTCGGTTTGCGATTTCCCTGAAATTTCAGTGCGCGATGCGCCTTTTCGAGACCTGCATACCAATATAGCTGGGTGCTTATCAAAGGGGTATTCCACTACACGACATGGGCTGCGATATTAGTGCAATATGACGATACCATAGACAAATTTGCATACAAGATATATTAGTTAAAAATGGCTATTTGGAGCATGTGACATAACAATTCCCCCTCTTTTTGTAGTTTAGGGGTCCACCAAGGGGGGGGGGGGAGCGAGAAGGGAGGGAGGAGGGGGTAGGGGAGTTGAGGAACCCCTAGGAGCCCCTGGATCTGCCCCTGGGGGTCCTGATGAGGCATGTCAAATGAAATATTGAAATGATCATGTTGCATGTATTGTCTCTTGCGAAACCCAGAGTCACATGTCAAGTTTAAGAAGTCGTAATGACGCCACGTCAATTTTATGAATGACCAATGTTGCATGACACTAAAGCCTAAGTTGGATATTAAGTTTAAGAAATATCCCTGTCGCCATGTCGATTTTGGGGGTCCAAGGACAAAACAGACTGAAACCAACTTTGCAGCTGAGTTAATTTCTGTTAGTCTTGATATCTAACTGTCCACTGTGGCAAGCAATTTTTATTCAACTACCCAGTGTGCACCTTCACAGGCAAGCAAACAGCATTGTTATAATGTTACAGTAATGTTCTTTCAAGGTTTTCTTTTGTTTTTGGTTCTTGTTATGTTACCTTGATGGCACCAAATAATGTCTCTAGAAGCTAATGTTGTGAGATTGTACTGTGACGTCATTGCAACATTTTGGTTACATTCTTTCACATAAAGATAATGTTGTTATTAGAAGAGTCTGTTTTGGGAAAGTCTCAACCTAATGTCAGAATTTAATGATGTAAGTGTTAAATGAAAATCTAACAAGTAACAGGTTGACTAAAAACGTATGGACGCAGAAGAATGTGCCCATTGCATTGCTGCTAGCCTGGGACACCTTCTCACTAAATTGTGGTTCCTGTTTGGGGATTCAGTCAGCCAATCGGTACCCAGGCAAGCAGCGACATAACAGGAACGTTCTGTGACTGTACTCTTTTGGTTAGTCTGAAACCTGCCCAATTGTCACGTAACAATAACGTTAGTTAAGGTAAAGTAAAGACTTATCAGAAAAGAATGTTATAATAACATTATACTTTGGTTGAGTCGAGACCTAACTTATAAAGAATGTTATAATAATGTTATTGTAATGTGAAAGAATGTTACAAGAACATCACAATAATGTTACAGTGTGACGTCACAGCGTTAGGTTTTAAAGACATTTTTGGGTGCCATCAAATTAACGTAACAAGAACCAGAGCATAACTAAACAGAACATTGCTGCAACGTTATAATAACGTCATATTCTTGCTTGGGTACAGTCAAAAGCCGGGGTTGGTCTTAATATAGGTGAGAAATTGCTGAGTAGACCTTAAACTCCAACACATCATCATCAACATCACCTTTATGTCACTTCTCGGTTGGGTAAGCCCTAGAAGCTCAGTTCAATTTAGTCTCTATAATTATATATGCGACTGTTCCTGTACCATATCCCCAAACCGGGTAGTTCACAAGAAGTGAGAAGCTGGGCATTCACTTGCCAGGAACCAGCAGTATCCGCTGGTGCTTCTCATTAGCATACCAGCGGATACCAAACAATAGAGTCTAGTTCGTCCACTTGGCACCAGAGGGCTTTGTCGGCGGACAGGCCGGCGACACCTTTATCCCTCTTCCCATGGCTATATTATATATATATATATATATATATATATATATATATACAGCTGGCATTCGTCTAGACCTTTGGCTATTTCTAAATCTGTTGTTTTACTGTTAAGGACCGATGGGTTGTCGGACCCCCCCATCCTAATTGAGACCCTTGAGGGAGAGGGGGCATCCTACCTGGAACTTTAGGGTTCATACCTAAAAGGCTAACTCGTCCCTATTCCCAATTTTGTAAGGGAGAAGAAACTAAATATATATCCCTCTCTTCTGATAGATCTAAAAGGCTAACTTGTCCATATTGCACAGTTTGTAAGGGGTTTTACATGTATGTATGAATACATGTATAACCTTTGGCACAATAAGTAACCCCCTACACCCACCATCAAGGGCCCCTCCCAGGGGAGGGCTAGCGGTCGAGCTTCCCTAAAGGGCCATACCCACTTGGCGATAACACGTTGGCCGACAGCGACGGCCGTCGGCGGTTGCCATAAAATTATCAAACATGCTTAATATGGATTGGCGGTCCCGTCGGCGGTCCCGTCGGCGCCGACGGGACCGCCGATTGTGTGTTGGTATGGACACCAAGTGGGCCGACGCCGACGCCGACGGCCGACGCCAGCACCGACGCTGACGCTGATTCAGCAAAAAGTGGCCTAGTGGGTATGGGGCTTTAGTAAACATGAAGTGATAACCCATGGTCTAAACGAAAATGCCAACCCCCCTTTTATATATATATATATATATATATATATATATATATATATATGTCTTGTATGCCTTGTGTCTGGAAACACCACCCAGCCTAAGGATGCTGATTCCTTCTGGTTTTGAATCCGTATTGTGAAATTAGGGAATTTAAACAATAATATTTAAAAAATACTTCAGTCTTCATTTTCCCACCCAAGTAGTGACTTTCAGTCAAAGTAATTACTTTGGCTTAAGTCACCTTAGTGTTCGTGCTGAGAGATCGCACGGAAAATTAGTTTTTAAAACGGAGAAAGAAATTGTATCATTATGACAATAACTTGTTTTATATTGACAATAAACTTTGAAATGATTACAAGATGGTGTGGAGATTTACAACCAAGTACAGCTCTATAAGTAGCAGGAGAGTTTCTGAGGTTTCACGGGGAATCCCCAGCCATTCGCAAATCGCGCTGTCAAGATTGCGATGGCAAATGCTGGGGTCCTCATCCAGCAGATCCTTCCTACCTAATATGGGATGACAATGGCGCTAGCTCTGCCTGAAAAGTGTTTAAAAGGGGTTTCCAAACGATTGTAAAATAACTAGGCTCTACATGAGGCTTTTGAGACCTGTTTGGAATTCCTGGGGTCAATGCCCAACTTTTTCTCGTTTACTGTATGAAGATTGGACCAATATTTAAAAAGTAAGAGCAAAATAACCGGTTCTTCCCACATGTTCTTCCCACGTGTATAATTCATTGTATACATTTTCAATAGACAAAACCCAATTTCAACATGGGAAAACTATGTACTTACACCACGAGCTTCTGTTCATTGATAAACTGATAGTTTGCTCAGGTTTTATAGTGAGTTGTTTTTTTATTCATCTCAGATCTCAGAGAAAAATCGTGAGTCTTCTAAACACGTGTGAAAGACGAGTAATGTTAACAAAATCTTGTGAATACAACGTCTTTGTAATCCCTGAAAAACATGTGGTTTTTTGTCTTGGGAGCTGTCAGTGATACCTAAATGTATTAAACTGAGCATTCCCAAACATTCCAGACATAATTTGCCCTGTGGTCTGTCGACAGAAAGCCTAGAGTGAATTCATCCCAGGCAAGTTGTGACATAACAGAACTGTTCTAGGACAGTACTTTTTTGGTCAGTCTGTGACTTACCAAGATGGCACATACAAGTTATGTTATTGATGTGAGGTTGAAACCTCACCAAATCAGAACATTATTACAATGTTATTTTTTGGTGAGATTAAGATCAAACAGTAACAGAACATTATAAGAACATTCTGTTTGGGGTGACGAATGTAACCAGAACATTGTAATAATATCACAGTGCAATGTCTTGGCATAATTGGGAGTCATCAAAAGGACATAACAAGAAGCAATACAGAATGTTGATGCAACATTATGATAATGTCGCATCCTTGGCTGGACAGACTACATCCCTTCAAAATCAATGGTAGTTCTGCTTTCTGTGATTGGCTAAATCGGGACCCTCATGGAAAGTATATTCATAGACAGCTGATAGAAAGTGCAACAACAGAATCTCCCCATAATGGCGCGGCCCATGGGTGAATCCCACCACATCCCCCATGGGCCATTGCACAATACCGATCATAACAACAAACGGTAGGTAAACAACAAATGCATTCATTGTTGTTTTTGATCGTGGTTTGGTAATTCTTCATATGCAAAATTTATAAAAAATGCTGTAAACAAGCTGTAATTTTAAAATTATTTAGACGTACAGTGTCCCTTCATAATTATATCCATTTACAGAATTCGGTTTGATCCAGTAGAAATGATGTTAAAAAGGCATTTTGCAACAACAATGTCGTAACTAGGATGTCGTTGTAATGCACATGAGCTCAATATGATCTTAAAAGTATTCACTGTTTTTCTTAGTCATTGCGCAATTGTTGAATGTGAATAAATAAGATATACAGGGAGGTGCAGGGGTACTGCCCAAGCAAGAATATGACATTATTATAACGTTATTAAAACGTTCTGTTCAGTTCTGCTTGGTTCTTGTTATGTTATTTTGATGGCACCCACAAACATCTCTAGAACCTAACATTGTGGCATCACACTGTAACATTGTGACATTCTTTAACGTTCTTTTACAACATAATAATGTTATTATAACATTCTTGATGAGTAAGGTCTGAACTTCACTAAAATATAATGTTATTACAACATTCTTTTTCAGCAAGTCTCAACCTACCTAAAATAATGTTACTGTTACGTGAAAATTGGCCAGGTTACAGACAAATAAAAAAATTATGGTCGCAGAACTTGCTTGTTATACTGCTGCTTGCCTGGTTGAGGTGACCTCTAGGGGGGGCGGGGATGGTGCAGTTAGAAGGGCATTGACCCATTATGTTCTGGTGGTACAGTAGTAGAGTATTGGCCCTATCATCCAAAGGTTTGCGGTTCGAGTCTCTGTCTTGCTGCTGTGGTATTAGACATTCTCCCTCTGGTCATCAACAGGAATATCAAAGGCCTGGTGCCATCGGCCGTTTTAAGTGGTGCCCTGCCTACGGGACACTTCTTATAAAAGAACACCTGCCTTGGTAAAAGTGTAGGGGTAATGTCTATACCTCCTTGTACTAAGTTAAAGCCCAAGCAAGAATATGACATTATAATAATGTTATTATAACATTCTGGTGAGTTATGCTTTGGTTCTTGTTACGTTTTTTTGATGGCACCCAAAGACGTCTTTAGAACCTAACATTGCGACGTCGCAATATAATGCTATTGTGACATTCTTGTAATATTCTTTCACGTTATAATAACATTATTATAACATTCTTTATTAGTAAGGTCACTACTCGACCAAAATATATCGTGATTATTACATTCTTATTTGATAAGTTGTAACTGTGCCTAAAATACTGTTATTGTTATGTGACAATTGGATAGGTTCCAGATTAACTAAAAAAGTACAGTCACAGAACGTTCTTGTTATGTTCCTGCTTGCCTGGGGGATTCGATCACCCAGGAGCAGTGAAATATCCCACTGCTCCAGAAGCGCTGAGTCTGGTGGTTCAAATCAACAAACACTATCCAAGGGTCTCTAGTTTGCATCCAATATCAATCTTGGCTGAAGAGAAGAGAGTGTTTGTGTATTCTTTAGACAAGGTGTGCTCCCAGGATTGATCTAGAAATCAGGGTTCCAACACCTATACCTGTCATATTGTCCAGCCCTCTGATAAGTGGATGAATAAAATCTGTTATGGCCCTAGAGAGCAATAATTCCTGTCTGTAAATGCTCATGCCACTTTTTGTTTTGTCAGTAAAAACTGTGAACATTTTCTGTACAATTGATATAGAATCAATCAGATACAAATCATGAGTGCACTGAGCAATTGCTATTACCCCATTTTGCACACACCTATGTCTGGCGCTAAGGCCCTCAATGGTATGTGCAAACCAGAGCAATAACAATTGCTTTGTGCCCCCATTGTCTATACTATGTACGTCTGTAACCTCCACCTATTTCCAAATTGTAAATCTGCAACTTAAAACAACGTAAGATTTCAGGGCTGGATACAACCCTGATAAACATAATATTTGGGATTTGGCAAATGCGGATACTAACCAGGAAAAAACTAGGTTCAGCTCAAACTGAAAAGCATAATGTGCTTTGGATTTCACAAAATCGTCAAACTACATAACATGAATTACTGAATCCCTTTAGTGAATTTGATGAACATGAGATGTGCATAAAGGTTATAGTGGTGTAGTTCCTGACAAAGTGACTGGTAGTCCCCTACATAGTGCCTGTGGTCTCTGGTAGTATAGTGCCCATATAATGCCATATAAGTCCCCCAGATAGTGCCTGGTAGTATAGTCCTCAACTTTTGTCGCATCTAAAATAAAGATGATCATTTTACTTGAGAGAAACTACTTGAAAAACAGAATCATCACGTTAATTATTACAGAAAAGGAAATCTGAATTTGGCAGCCTGTAAAATATGGATCCTCTTCGTTTTGTTCAGCAAAATGTATGAGAAGGAGAACGCTACTGGGTATCAGCTATAGACTATCAGTGTAGCTCGCCGGGAACCAATGGTAAAGAAAGTTACCGGCGTGGTACTTTGAAAACCTATTGCTGGTACCCAAAGGCCCAGAGAAGTAGTTCTCCTCCTCATTACAGCAAAATTACATATTTGTCAAAAGAAGACTTGACAGAAACTACTTGAAAAGTTATTACATTAAAGGAAATCTGATTTTGGCAGCCTGTAAATATGGATCCTCCTCATTTCGCTCAGCAAAAATGTATCACAGCAAAATTACATATTTTTCACGAGAAGACAGACAAATGAATGAAATAAGAAATGAAACAAAAGTCATCAGTGTGAGTGACCCTACCAGTGTGTTGTGGCTGTGGGTGGGAGATCCTCCTGAGTCGTAACCGCCTCCTCCTCCTCCTCCGGCCGGACGACGTCCCCTCCTGTGGGTAGTTCTCCTGTGTGTCGCTGGGGGGCGTGGTGGTGGCAGTAGTAGTGGTTGGAGAGTGGGAGGAGTTTGACCAAGGTGCTGTGGTAGAGATCCAAGGACATGTGGAGTGCTCCTCCCGCCATGTCCTCTGTTTATATACGCCACTTCCCTCCCCCACAATCTGAGCACTATGGGAGGCCGAGTGTCCGACCAAGTAGGGAGTTTCAGATACTCCCAGGCATCACGTAACGTAAACGTAACGTATCCTTTATCTATAAAATTGAAATAATTCATCTAAAAAATGCATCATAATGGGTGCACTTATATCCATGTATGATGAATTAATGATTATATGAATTTGTTATATGTAACATTTTTAGCCCAGAATATGACTTGAAAACATTGATATACGTCAATGTATCTAGATGAGTTGTGGGATCTGAAACTCCCTACTGACGCATCTTGATGTGTCAACGTATCTCAAAACTTTGAGGCTTTCAGTAAAAGTACTACTACCGATTTTCTGAAATTCTAATTTATATCTTATGAAAACTTATTAATGACAATGACATCGTGATAAGATATTTCATAAGTAGGTGGTGGCTGAGATAGGAGATACGTTGCGTTTACGTTAGGTCTACGTTAGGTTAAGCGCGTTTGTGTTAGGTTTACATTAGGTCATGCGTTGACGTTGCTTAACTTCCCTATTGATAATAGGGAGTTTCAGATCCCGCAACGCATCTAAATACGTCATCGTATTTCAAATCTACCAAACCAAATATCAGGATATAGGTGTACAGTTATGAGATTGAAATTATAGGGTTTTGCAATATAACTGTATAGCCAGTGCCCCTAAGGCTTTATTCCACGATGCATTCAGGGGCATTTGCATTCCCTGTGTAGGAAACACAAGTTTATTTGCATCCAGATGCCCACACGTTTGAATCTAAATGGAAGAAAACTTGCGTTTCCAAAATACAGGAAACGCAAGTGCCACTGAACACATCGTGGAATAAAGCCTTAGGGGCACTGGCTGCTATGTGTCTGGCACCAGGCACGTTAAAGAACACCTGCCTCGGTAAAAGTGTAGGGGTATGGTCTCTACCTCCTAAGATTCAGTCATCCAGGAGCAAGGGTGAAATATCCAAGTGCTTTAGAACCACTGAGTCTGGTGGTTCAAACCAACAACCAACTATCTCTGGTGGTCGACAGCAGGCGCTCTGTACTGATTGGCCTCCCTCCTCCCACTGGTACTGCCCTGCCACCCAGCGGCCCAAACTAGAACTAACTGACCTCACTCCTCCAGCACAGGCATGTTACTGTTAAACAGGTGGGGTTTGTTGGTGGGTTTTCTGCTGCTGTCTATGGAGAGTGAGTTATGAATACCTCCAGTCAGAGAGGGGTCCTAAGAGTAGTGATAGCTCGGCGGCAAAGTATTGGGCCAAAGGGATTAAAAGGAAAAAAAATACAACACTCACTGTAGAAGCATTGGGACTGATTGCAGTATATTTTGCTACAACTGTGTGTACATAGTTATACCATTTACCAAGTTTTTTAATATAGGTTTTATCACCCGCACAGCTGAGGAGTGGTATATACAAGGGGTGATGCGTAGTGACTGGCTGTATGTACCGCTAGTCAATTACAATATTTCAAACATATTTGGAGCATCGTTTGGGTGATAAATATAGAAGGCCCTTTTTCGTCATCCTCAGGTGTCTGTACAACCCATGGGGGTTGTACGTACCTCAGGCTTCACCCTCTGTATGTGACGAATCCCTCCAGCAAGCCCGTAGCCAGGGGGGTGACGTGGGGTATGCGTCATCCCCCCAAGCTGGGCTAGGTCCACTTTTTCCTATACTCCTGATGGCCCTCTGGTACCCCTGTATGTCCTTTTATTACCCGCATGACTAGGCAGCAGTCTGTACAAGGGCTGTACATACAGGCTGTACATACTGCTCCTCATTTACTGTATTTTAGTCATATTTGGAGAATTGCTTGGGTGATGATATATAGAAGACCCTTTAGACCCTCTAGTCTATGGACGACCCTCTGGCCAGCATATGGCCTGCAGCCTTCGGCCTTGGGCCGTACGCTGCCCATTGGTGATCCTCCGACCTTCGGATGCCCCCAGCGGGTCTTCTTATATACCTCTGCCAAGTTGTTTTTGAAAATGGTCACCCCCTCACAGAAAGTTCTGTATACGGGCCTGTCCAGGTCGTACAGACACCCTCGGACAACACCTGCGCATCTTTTAATCATTACCTGATTCCAATACATACTTAATTATGAAAATAACATCTTCCTGATGAAGACTTTGGCCAGTTGAAACATGTTGATAAAGTTATCAGTAAAATTCATATAATAAAACTGAACATCATATAAATTCTGTCATCGAATTCAATGTCTCTCAACACCTTCATAATTATAATAATTAGTAATAAGGACTCCTAAAAACCCTGTCTTGATCAGAATATACTAATTTCAACCTTTTGTTTCCCCTTATTCCTCATGTTTTACAGGAAATAAATGTCTTTTCCCTATACTACTGCCCAGTCATACCTCTGATACTAAGGGACCTTTCCCTATACTACTGCCCAGTCATACCTCTGATACTAAGGGACCTTTCCCTATACTACTGCCCAGTCATACCTCTGATGCTAAGGGTCCTTTCCTTATACTACTGCCCAGTCGTACATCTGATATTAAGGGTCCTTTCCCTATACTACTGCCCAGTCATACCTCTGATAATAAGGGACCTTTCCCTAAACTACTGCCCAGTCATACCTCTGATACTAAGGGTCCTTTCCCTATACTACTGCCCAGTCATACCTCTGATACTAAGGGTCCTTTCCCTATACTACTGCCCAGTCATACCTCTGATACTAAGGGACCTTTCCCTATACTACTGCCCAGTCATACCTCTGATACTAAGGGTCCTTTCCCTATACTACTGCCCAGTCATACCTCTGATACTAAGGGACCTTTCCCTATACTACTGCCCAGTCATACCTCTGATACTAAGGGACCTTTCCCTATACTACTGCCCAGTCATACCTCTGATACTAAGGGTCCTTTCCCTATACTACTGCCCAGTCATACCTCTGATACTAACTGTCCTTTCCCTATACTACTGCCCAGTCATACCTCTGACACTAAGGGACCTTTCCCTATACTACTGCCCAGTCATACCTCTGATACTAAGGGACCTTTCCCTATACTACTGCCCAGTCATACCTCTCATACTAAGGGTGCTTTCCCTATACTACTGCCCAGTCATAACTCTGATACTAAGGGTGCTTTCCCTATACTACTGCCCAGTCATAACTCTGATACCAAGGGACCTTTCCCTATACTACTGCCCAGTTATAACTCTGATACTAAGGGTCTTTTCCCTTCATTTCACCCCCAGTACAAAGTAGCCTATCTTTTATCCACCGGGATAGATCCAGTGATAGTTATCCAGCTCACCAGACATTCTAATACCAATTCCCTGCAGCATTATGTTGTGGCAGACAAGGATCAGCAAAAGTGCATGTCAAGTGTCCTGACAAGAAGAAAAAAAAGAGCTAAAGCAGCCCTTGGAGCACCAGAAAATTCGCCCATCCCCACCCACTAAGCCTACATCAGAGGCCTCAGCTATCAGTCATCCCAACGAAATAATTCCCCAGACTGATATGAAAAGATAAGTCAGGTTGTCGACTGGACTGCTATCAGGAGCTGTCATTAGTGGTAATGTGTCAATTAATTTGAATTTCAATATATCAAGCAGCACCACCTCCACGTCTATGTCTAAAGTCAATGTGAGCCCCAAAGTCCCTGCACTATAACTGGACCTGGAAGAGAAATAGACATTTTTGTTGAAAAAAAAAATTGTGCTCACCATTTGGCAGACTTGTCCTTATGCGCAGGTAATCCAAGTGAATTTAAATTAATAGCACACATGATGAAGAGTCCAGCCAATGTCATTTCCATATAGAAATAAGAATGTTAGTCCGTAAGGTCCAAGTCAGAGTTCCAACCCCAGCGGGTTATTCTGTTAGGTCCATTTCAGGTCCACATGGTTCGCCCAGTAGTTCGCCCAGCAGGGTCTGCCAAATATGAACAATTTGAAAAAACGAAATCTGTGGGATCCAAGCAATGTCACGGGTATATGACAGGTCCACGTTGTGCTCTGACATATACTCCATCCCCGTACATAGTAGATTCCATGTGAATATGGGGATAAATGTCCAAATTTTGTAGAAATAAGTCATTGAGTTTTGCTGACATGTGTCCGCCCTAACCGCCATCCCGCTTGAACTTCCGGAGATTGCCAAATAAAAAAGCCCTTGGTTCATGAGCCACAAAAACACATAGATTACAACAACAACAAAAATTCAAGTGCGTGCTATGTCCCTTCCTAAAACCATGCTGTCTTCAGTCAAGTAACCCATTTGACTCAAGGAAATAACTAAGTTGATTGAACACCGCTCTCTCAATCAGCTTACTTGGTGCTCGAAGTACAGATATTGGTCGACAATCACTGATATTTAATGATAGGCAGCCCTTGGGTATCGGAGTTACCCTACCTATTGCCCATTCTTTTGGCATAACTGCAAGACGTAAACATTCATTAAGGAGATGTGTAAACTCCAGAACGGATGATAATAAACCTAATTTCAGATAGTCTGTACTTACACCCTCCACACATGACGACTTATTGGATTTCAGAGCTTTGATTAAAGCAGTAGCTTCAGTTACTCCGATAAAATTAAAGTGCATTTTAGGACCCGTGTATTCATCTAAGTAGCGTGTGGCAACCCATGTCTCAGTAAACTTATCAGCTAGGGTAGGCCCTATTTGAGAGTAATAGGAATTTATGGCATCCGCTGCCTTCAGACCAGATAATGTTTCATCACCTGATTTAACTATACTGCAGGTGGTGCTAGCTCTCTCTCTTCCAAACTTTATATTATTATTAATTTCTTTCCAAAATTTCTTGGGGTCATGGCGGGTTGACCCCAATGAAACGCAAAACTCACGTAGCAGTACGGAGGTGTGTTATGAAACGGGCCCCTGCCAGGCTATCATTCCCTTCAACCTATGATACCGGAAGTTCAACATTTCTTCTGGTCCCAAGACAAGTATTGAAACAGGCAACAGGCCGAGCTGTAGAAGGAACCGGAGGGTGAGAACCCCCTCCCCCCTGGACACCTACTGTCTGGTACAAACACGTTAACCAATTCCCCATAATCAGGGGACAGAATCGGCTACACCCCCGACACCCACCCCCCTCAACATCCGGGTACCTCTCAGGAGACCACGTGACCCTGGTGGTAACCCTGGAGACAGGGGTGAGGGTGTGCTTCGCGGAGAGGGTAAGGGGTACGGGAAAGGCGTGGGCAGAGTCAGGAGTTTGTCCGTGATCGCTAACTTCCCTTATTTCTAATGTCCATACTCCACAGGGGCGGATACAGGATTTCGGAAGATGGGGGGGGGGGGATGTATATCTAGTTGTATGTTATTCCAGGCAAAGAGACACTTTCTATTTTATTTTAGCATGTGACTGTATTAATCTCCGATTTATCTAATTAATGTTCTTAAAAATATTCATGAAGTGGACCTACCAAAAGACCTTTTAATAATCTACACTGTGGATATCCACCTTTAGAATTCCACACTAATCCACTGTCTACCATCAACACTGTCGATTCTTGACTATATAAACTGATTTCACACTGTATCCTTTACATCCTGAAGAAGACTTTGACCAGTTGAAACATGTTGATCATGCCACTTTATTACTCATTTTAATAAATCTCTCACAACATCTCTCCTATAGTCAGTCGTCGAGTTGGATATAATTATTATCATCACTTTTAAAACAATATGTGCATGCACGCATTTCTTTCTCTTTGGCAAGTTTAATAAGTGCCCACCAAAGTGGGGAAGGGGTAGTTGTCCTAGGTGGAAGTTGTCCTAGGGGGTAGTTGTCTCAGGGGTAGTTGTCCCAGGGGTAGTTGTTTCTGTCACCGTCAGGACCCCCAGGACCCTCCCCCTCCCCCTGGAAAAAAATCAATAGTTGGCCAAAAATAGGGCCCCCCCGGGCGTCCCTACACAGCCTCTGATATTTAATCAAATGTACTGTTTCCGCAAATAAACGTTTTTAACGCGGTTTGAATGCCTAGGGCTAGTAATTTAAAATCATTAAGATTAAAGACTGAGATTATCAAGATAATAGACTGAACTTCAAGTATCAACCGGCAAGGGAAACATCAATGTGGAACTGACGTCACAGAATGGACTATAGGACACCCTAATGCAACCTGACCACTTTCATACAATCTTGATAGGTTCCTTAAATATAAATTCATATATTGCTAATTTTTATGGATTTTAATTCATCTATGTATTCTATGAATGGTTTAAATGAAAAAGGGGAAAATGTCAGGATATCTGTCATTTATTCCGGAAAGAAAATTATTAGTGAATTCCATGAATTCTGGAGTTTCAGTACTCCTCTTGCTATGTCATAATAACGGGAATTCCCTTACAAAATAATTAGGATTTCCTGGTTAGTAAATGAATGTAGTTCAGTAAAAATTACAACTGTGTGGGGTGTAATATAATTACGTCGCGACTTGGGCGGGTACCTCTCACAAAATAAAAACATACCTAGGTGTATGCAAACTGGGGTAATAACAACTGCTGAGTGTGCTCGCAGTCTGTACTTGATTTATTCATTATAAATTACATAGAAAAGGTTGGAAATGTTTACTGACAACACAAATATTGGCATTAGCATTCACAGGCAGGCATTATTGTCCTCCGGAGCAATACTATATTTTTATTCACTGGTTTGTGAGAGGGCAGGACAATGGAGAAGGCATAGGGGGTGGTATCCTGATATAGAATGTGTAACTCGACTTTTAGTCTATGTGTAAACCTGATGCAGTCAAGGCCAGCTCTTAGCTCCCATTACAGAGAGAGGCGGCCTAAAGGATGTTTACAACTAGCCAATTTTACTCCTGATTTCAAACATCGACATGAGTATATGGCTTATTCATTGACATATAACTTGTTATATATCATAAGAAGGCATATTCATTCCGATTCATGTGATATGAAGGATGCATGGTCTTTTGTCATTTGACTGGTAAAATGTCATACAGTACCAAATTACCAGCTCAGGCGCGTAATTGGGGGGGGGGGGGGGCGTACCACTGCACGACCCCCCTATTTTTGACCAAATATTACATTTTTAATGTAAAATTCCTGCCTCCAGAGGGTGCGGGGGAAAGCTTTGCAATAGAATGCCCCCCTTTCAAAATCCTGGATCCGCCCCTGTGGCTGTCAGAATCGCCGAGTGGAATGAAAGCTTCAGACGTAGAAAGCTGAGAAGGGCCCCCACTGCTGCACAGCGTCAGCATCTAATACAAACTGCCCACTCTGTTTGTTTGTTAGGAGTAAAGCCTGCAATAACACTTACCTTTAGGGTAGCATGTGGCCTTTCTGCGATATCTAAGCCGGGTTTTCACTGAACGACTTTTGTGGAGGGATCCTAACGACTATGAACGATTGTAAAAAATGAAAATCTTTGCTCATTTTAGTCGTCCAGAAAGGAATAATTTCTTGTTTCCACTGAACGACTAAAATACTGATAGCTGGCCGACTCTTGGACGTTCTGGATGACGATTTCCAATGACTAGAGGTGGAAAAAGTTGGGAACAATGGCTTTAATTGCTTTTAATTGCATAGAAAGAAATCATGAGTAACTGTCGTCCAAAAATATCTAACAGATTAAATATTTGGTCGTTTGTAAATCTTTTGATTTCTGCAGTTGTTTACTGTCGTTTGCAGTCATTTACAGAGATTTTGTTTTTCCACTGAACAATTTTACTAAAGACCACGAACGATTAGTGAATATTTTACTGTCATTCATGGTCGTTAGCAAAATGTCGTTCAGTGGAAACAGAGCTTTAGTGTGTCCATTTCAGATATAATCAATCGTGAGCATACCTCCCGATAGTTACCAACATGTTGGTAAGTTTTGATAGGAATTCTTGCAATCTTTTGCTCAAGATCTTCAAGCCTGTATTCCACATGCCGATTTTACTGCTGATTTTAAAAATCGGCCATGGGAATAAAGTTCAAATAAACAAATGTTATACATCATTTGAAAGGTCTTACAATTCCCCCCTTTCAAATGCCAGCCAGAGGTGTGATGTTATAATAACGTTGCAGTAATGTTCTATTTGGTTCTGTATTGGTTCTTATTACGTTCTTCTGATGACTCCCAATTACGTTGCTGCGACTTACTGCTGTGACATTCTACAGCAATGTTATTATAGCCTTTTGCTTATGTTCTTTGACCTTAACAGAATGTTCTTATAACGTTCTGTTTTGGTTTCATCCTAACCTCACCAAAAAACAATGTTATAATAACTTTCTAATTTGGTGAGGTTTCAACCTTACCATCAATAACATTATTGTTACATGTCATATCAGTAAGTAACAAACTGACTAAAAAAAGTACGGCTGCACAGCGTTTCTGTTACGTTGCAAGCTGGCAGGGATGATAAATAGGATGTATGGTTTTATGTCATATCCTCAGAGAAAATCAACCAAATGCAAAATCGGGAACATCAAAATGGGTATGTGGAATATGGATGCCAAAGATGGCGAGCCTGTGAAGGAATATTCCACCTCAGGATCTTTGGGACTATCCGAGACTGCTGATGTTTGGATTTTTTGCCAAACACTGGTAGAATTTCCACAAATATTATGCCAACCATCTTCTGTTAACTATTTATGCATCAAGCTAACGGGGAGGGAGGGTCCCCAACAAATATTGAGTACATCCAACTTCACCTAAACAGAATGTTATTGTGATGTTCTGATTACATCAGGTCTTAATATTACCTAAACAGAATGTTACTGTGACTATCTTATAAGGTTAGGTGTCAACCTAACCTAAACAGAACATTATGGTGACATCCTCATTAAGTGAGGTCTCAACCACACCTAAACAGAATATTATTGTGACATTCTTATGAAGTATCAGCCTCATAAATAATGTTACAAGAACATTATTAGAACGTCACAATGTAACGTTGCAACAGTTGGTTGCAGCAACATTATTGGGGGTCATCAAAAGAACATCGCTGTAACCTAACATTGTAATGTAACAAGAACCAATCCAGAACGTTGCTAGAACGTTATTAGAATGTCATATCGTTGGCTGAGAAGATCGCGAGAATTCCTAAGAATTTGCTTACAAACACGTTCGTATCTATCAGAAGTACCTACTAATTATCTTTCTGACCTGAAATTGACACACTCACAATCTTTAGCCCTAAAACCTCACGATCTTAGGAAGTTTTTTCTGTCTTCTAGTGAAATACTAGCTTTAATATTTTGTCACTCCCAATAAGTTTTGTCACACCCAACAAGTTACAGTAATATCCATGTGACATTCTGCTTAGGTCAGGATTCAACTTCACCTTATCAAAGCATTGTAATTACTTTCTGCATAGGTTTCGTCTTGACATTGTCTTAGGGGTAGCTGGCGATAACGTTCTGTTTGATTTTTATTCATGACATCACATAATCAAAAAACTATACCATCACTATAATATTATACATTTCATTTACAGTTTATTCTAACTTGATAATATAATAACCTTCTGTGACAGTGAGGTCTCGCCCTAACCCTTAGGGGGTATTCCACCACAAGATAAAAACTCTCCATGTTATCAGGACCATATCGCATGATGTCAGTAGCTGGTATTGCCGGGGGAGGCGCCAGACTATCTAGCCCTAATGCACCCAGTAGGGTATTACACTCACTACGATATTCCCAGGCTTTTACCAATTGAAGGTAATATTCCCTACGACATGACCTGCAACATGACCCGAAATTCAAGGAATTTTAACCTTTCCCCTACGACATTATTAAACATGTTGAATAAAAAGTCGTAGCCAAAGTTATAGCCTGCAATATTCATCTCCACGACTTTACTGCAATAAAAACTACATCGCACAACTTTATTATCGTAGCAGAGTATCAAGGAGGTATTCCACTACACAACTTGAGCTGCGATAGAGATAGGATCGTGAGACCCTATGACATGGCCAAGAAACGGTCATGTCACAACCATATCGTAGCCCATGTCGTGTAGTGGAATACCCCCTTCAAACAATGTAGCAGTTGTGACATTATAGGAAGCAACAGTCTGACAAAGAGCTTTGGTCGCCAAACGTCTTCATTAAGCCTGTATTCCACTAGGCGATTTTGATTCCCAGTTAATCTGCAACTTAAAACCTTTTTCTAGTAATATGGCAAAAGACAACACATCCTAATATCATTTGAAAGAAAATTTGAAGAACTCTATTATGATATATAACATTTCAATGTTTAAACAAAATTCCAACTACTGATTTTTAAATTGGGGGTAAAATCACAAGTGGAATACAGCCTTTACGCTGCTGCCTGCCAGGGATCTCGTGCCAAATGGAAATTAATTTTCTACCAAAAAAGCTATTTTTAGATACATACCTTATTAATTCCAGGCTATTCATGAGGTTTATTCATGGCTAAAGGTATAGAATTCCAGAAATGAATGGCTAGAGCCGTGCTTTTCAGGCAGTGTTTTTTTTAATGTGTCAGGGGAAATTTCGACGCGTTACCTCTGGTCCAAATATCAGTTGCATCTCTCAATAGGTTTCCCTTGGGACCCAGACCCTTCATTTGGTATTGACAAGAGGCTTCGCCTCTAAGCTTACATAGGCCTATACAGTTACAGGGACAATACTGAATATAAGAAATTAATCTTCATTGAAAAATAGGTAATAATAATATATTTTGTTGACAACTCAAAGTCTACAAAGATCTATTTGTCATGATTCAATTTCGTGCCATACTCCTTGGCCGCTTCACATTCCCCAAGTAATGATTAGATCTACACGGGAATCTGAAGCGACGTGGAGTATGATTTCGCGCCACCCATCTGCACTCTCCAAGCTGACCAGTTTTAAACGTTTCCGACCACAGCTCTCTGCTGGGAGAGTGACAATGTGGACGTTGCTACCTCAGCCTCAGGGCTGAGATGTGGCTGTTGCGACGTTTAATTGTTGCCACGACGACGTTGCCATCACAACGTGCGTTGCAGTGACGACGTCGACGTTGTTGGTCACACCATGTATTATTGTAACGACTTTTGGCGAAACCACGGGGAAACAGTGTAGGGCGGACGTACGGGGGGATAGACTGTAAGTGTAACTGTTATGCAAGTAGTGTCTAGGTCATGAAAGGACTACAGAGGAATACCACGGGGGAACATAGCCTGGACGCACGGGTGAGACTGTGCACCCATGCTATTTTGCGGCGGTCGTACTCGTAGCGTCGTTCCTTTTGAAAAATACTGATTCCAGTTGTTTCGTCATAAATCCGTCTTTTACCTCGTCTATATGGCGTTACTTCCGCTTCCTTTCATAGTCTTCAATCCGGGTACTTTCAAGTTTCGCTGGTCGGTAGCAGTTAACAGAGATCAAATAGAATGACGGGGCAACAGGTTAACTCATCCGGGACGTTGAATTCGGGACCCTTTTTATTTCAGGAGGGGAACGATCGGGCTAGAACTATAACTAATCGCTTCAAGGATTGAGAATAAATGTGAAATATCTTAAAATATAGTATTATTTAGAAAACTAATAGGGGGGAACATTTCAGACTTCGAGGATGTTTGTGGACGTATGGCTATTCGGGGGACTTCCTAGAGGGATCATTATTCCATAACCTTGTAAGTCTTTTTGTGACCTCTGCAAGTACATCTAGGTGGTTTCAAACACGCCCCCCCCCCCCCCCCACCCGACCCAAAAAAACAAAACCCAAAAGAAACATCACGTAATGTAAATGTAACGTTTCATTTACATCAGTGTTACCCACTTCAAAAGCATCCTTTTAAAAGTATAAAACTTACCCTATACTATGAAAGAACACTCCCAAATTTAGCATTTCTAGACTAAGATATAACTGGAAAAACAAGGGATAAATCAACCCAGCCAGCTTGCAACATGTTCTGCAACCATACTTTGTAGGTCAGTTTGTTACTTACTAAGATGGCACGTAACAATTACATTGCTTGTGAGGTTGAAACCTCACCAAATGAGAATGTTATTATAACATTATATTTTGGTGAGGATGAAGCCAAAACAGATTGTTATAACAATATTCTGTTTAGGTTGAAGATCACAACCAAAACATTAAAATAACATCACTGTGCAACATCACAGCAGTACATTACAGCAACGTTATTGGGAGCCATCAAAATAACATAACAAGAACCAATACAGAATGTTGCTGAAACTTGATAATGTCAAATATTTGGCTGGGAACATATCCAGACGCGTTGTGGTTTCTGAAACTCCAACCCAGCCAAGGATGAAACATTATTGTAACATTGCAGCAATGTTCTGGTTGGCTCTAGTTTGGTTCTTGTGATGTTCTTTTGATGATTCCCAATCACGTCAATGCAACCTACTGCTGTGTTGTGTAGTATGACATTATCACAACATTCTGGTTCTTCAACCCAAACAGAATGTTCTTATAACATTCTATTTTGATTTCGTCCTAACCTCACCAAGAAATAATGTTATAATAACGTTCTAATTTGGTGAGGTTTCATCCTCACTGTCAATAATGTAATTGTTACATGCCATCTTAGTAAGTAACAAACTGACTAAAAGAGTATGGTTGCAGAATGTTCCTGTTACATCGCACGCCAGCTGGGTTACTCCTAACTGATACCACAATTACAATATGACCAATGGACATCTGCTTGTTATTCACCTCATTATCTCCCATTACCATGTATGTCATAACTGCAGCGTTTATTACTGCATGACTGTTACAATCCCAATCCTCCCTGTAAGAGGATATAGTGGGCGGCATATAACCCGGTCGGGTGCCTACTGTTTATCTGCTAAATTAGCACACAGGCCCACAGTTATGGACCTGGACCACTAAATTCAACAAGGCAACATGGCCATTTCTTGAAATCCAAACCGATGCGACAGATAGCTTGAAAACCTTAGTTACATGCGACATTGCTATTTTCTAAATATGCGACATATCCATGCCAAGCATGTGACCTTATTATAACATTGCAGCAATGTTCTGTTTGGTTCTGTATTGGTTCTTGTTACCTTATTGTGATTGCTCCCAATAACGTTGCTGCAGCGTACTGCTGTGACTTTATACTGTGATGTTATTACAATGTTCTGGTTACATTATTCAACCTAAACAGAATGCCATCTTAGTAAGTACCAGACTGACTAAAAATGTATAGTTGCAGAACGTTTCTGTTACGTCGCAGCTTGGCTGGGATGGACCCCCCCCCCCCCCAATCCAGAGCCCCAGAGTATGCGGGGGAGGGGACGGAGGCACTAATAGTGATAGTCTGATTATACCTTACTAATCACGTAAATCAATGGTGGGGGAAATTATGGGCTCAATTTGAAAACCATTCAGATGATACTAATCAGTTATTTCATTACTCCCCCTCCACAATATGCCCCGTAATCCTCGTATTACCCCTCCCCCTAATCTTTATCACCCGCACTGACGAGCAGCAGTACGTACAAGGAGTGGTGGATATTTAGAGGCCGTATGTACCGCTCCTTATTTTCAGTGTTTTCAACAATTATTGAATATTGTATGGGTGATAAAATGTAGAAGATCCTTAGGGGTCGTCCTCGGGCCGTCGGACGAAACGCTGGGCAGTGTACTGCCCGTGGGCTTCGCCCTTGGGCAGTACGCTGCCCAGCGGTTCGTCCTTTGGCCCTCTGACGACCCCAGCAGGTCTTGTTATATTATTAGTATGCACCGCCTGTGGTATATCAATCTGAATTACATTCTGGTTCAAGTTGGTGAAATTGGGTACAACCCATATTCCCAAAGCAATTGTTATCGACCAGGTTTGATCACACTGTTGAGGCCTGCCCAGCTGGCGGTATATTAACGTTGCAGCAACGTTCTGGTTTGGTCTTTCTTACGTTACATTGCAACGTTGCAGCGACATTATTTTGGTAACTCCAAATAACGTTGCTGCAACCAACTGTTGCAACATTATATTGTGACATTCTGGTAACGTTCTTGCCACGTTATTATGATGTTATTATCTGGACCTTACCCAACAAGAACGTCACAATAAGGTTCTGTTCAGGTGTGGTTGAGACCTGACTAAAATGGAATGTCACAATAACATTCTGTTTAGGTTACGTTGGAACCTGACCTAATCAGATAGTCATAATTACGTTCTGTTTAGGTTAGGTTAAGACGTGACCTAATCAGTACTTCACAATAACATTCTGGTTAGGTTAGGTTAGGTTGAGACCGACCCTGGTGAGGAACTTATAATAATGTTCTTTTTAAGTGAGGTCTCAACCCCACCTAATCGGAATGTCACTATAAGGTTCTGTTTGGACTTGGTCTTGATATTACTTCATTAGAACGTTATGATAACATTCTTTTTTGGTTAGGTCTCAACCTCTCAGAACAATAACGTAATGGTTACGTGCTACTTTAGTAAGTAACAGACTAACCAAAAAAGTATGGTTGCATAACGTAACCGTTACGTCACACTCCAGCTGGGTGTGGCTGCTGGCTTTAGCTCTGGGGGGCGCTGTTTTATTTTGAATTTAATTCTTTATTCAGACAAAAAGTAAGTTATACAACATGTTTACATTTAGTGTCTGAGTTAAAACACCTATGCCAATATAATCATTATTTGACCACACATAATTCATCATATGGTTCACAATGTAATCAACAAACATTTTTTATAAAGAAGATTCAAAGAATGTATATAACACGAATTCATACGCTCAAAAAGATTCAGTAGTTCAAATTCCAATATAAATCAAAGTGGATGTGTTAATACACAGAATGCGCCCGTTAAGGCTAAATTCCACTATACGATATGTGCTTGCGGCACCACGAAAAGGCCGGTAATTCGTTTGCGGTAGGGTACCTGCTTGCGGGTATTTCAATGTATGGGATTTGCTTGCGGTCACCAGATGGCCACAAACTCGTTTTCCACAGAGTACTGCAAGGTGGAATATAGTTGTTTGCAGTAGTTGTTTGCAGTAGTTGTTTGCAGTAGTTGTTTGCGGTTGGAGCTATTTCATACAGTTTGCTTGCTGCACCAGATACCAACATGTTGGTATCAGAAATGCAAGCTGCTTGCGGCACCCGAAATAGAGGCCGCAAATGCACCCTACCACAAGGTGGAATATTGCCTTTACGGTGCCACTTGCCTGGGTCTGTGGCGGCTGGCCATAAGTTAATACACATAATGTGCCCGCTAGTTTGCTGCTTGCCGGGGCCTGTGGCTGGTGGCTGGTGGCCATATTAGAGTTAATTCTGCCCTGGCGTTATATTGAAGAGAAAATCAATATCTGATTCTCAGTTCACCATAGGACTATTCTCCGTCAGGCTTCACGTTGGTTGCTATCCTCCCTGGCCAAGTGGTTCACGTACTAAATTCTGGACCACCCCAGGCTAGACCTAATGCATACCAGCAGGGGGGGGTATTTCATAACAAGTTATAAGTATAAGATGAATCTTAAAAATATTCTTAAAAGAGAAAATATACGAAATTTCATTGATAATTTCTTTAAATAGCTGTCTTGAACTTTTGTCATTGTTGTGATACTTGGCCAGCTTCTAGATACTTGGTTAGTCTTTTACAAAAGGGTCATATCATTATAACCTCTCTTCTCTTAAAGAAAATCTAATTACAACAGAGGAAAAGAGTCTTTAATTAATATTTTGTCCTGGAAATGCCTCCATATGACTTTGGTGATCACCATTTGTTGACCACTCCCACGTGGCACTTACCCGACAAAACTTGGATTCACAATACGAATACCGAGATTGAATATAGTTGTATTTATCACTATAGGTGCTATAAGGGTGCCCTTAAATGGCGAAGATATAGTTCATATGCCATTATATATATGGATTTTTACTTATGGCCAAGTTATACCCAAGCAAAAATGTGATCTTATTATGATGTTGCAGTCATGTTCTGGTTTGGTTCTTGTTACAATCTTTTAATGGCACCCAAAAACATGTTTAGAACCTAACATTGCGACATTACACTGTGATGTTATTGTGACATTCTTGTTGCTTTCTTTCATGAAAAAATAACATTATTATGAAATTCTGAATGAGTAAGGTCTCAGCAAATCTTAAACAGTATGTTATTATAACATAATTGTTATGTGACAATTTAACAAGTCAGACTAACCCGAAAATATGGTCACAAAACGTACCCGTAATGTCGCTGCTTGCCTGGGTAAACGTTGTTGTGACACCATTTGCATAGATTCTATAACAACCTCTCTGATGCCTATAAGAGGCCTGGGGTAAGCTCACAGTGGATAATTTATATTTGAGAATCTTCATTTTTCTGTTTAGATAAAATTGGTGTGTAATCTGACATTACTTTAAGTAGGTCCCAATTACAAAGGCAGACGCACGTGACGTCACTCAGTTTTCAATCATTACAAATGGTCTGTAATTCAGCCCCAATTGCAGATGTTGCAAAAGTTCAATCTAATCTTGTATTCACAACAATTGGAACTGTGTGATGTAAAGATCCAAAGACAACCTATACAAACAGTGTCCCGGGTTCACCCCTCACTGCCGCACGGACTTAAGCCCTGCTCTCACTAGGCGATTTTATTTGTGACCGTCGACTGCCAATCGTTGTTGGCCAACAATGGTTAAGCCATGAATCTGCTGATTCTAGAAGCGATTTGCATACCTACTGGGTGATTTTGCATCTTGCCATCCGGTTCCATCGAATAAGCCCATTCAACAGTGTATATGTCCAGGGATTGAAAAAACAAACATCATAATAAGCCATCTCTGTCCCTGCAAAGTTGTCATGAAATAAACTAGAATTATGCTTTTCTATACCCCTAAGTACTGGTTAAACATTATGATTTCTTCAATTTGATCAATTGACAGATTTACAGGGTTGCCAAAAAGCCATATACTGTATTAAAAGCAAGATCGGGTTAGACTTTATAGGTTGGGTGACAGGCTTTAATATTGGTTCCTATGAGGAAAAGACTATTATATCACACTGCATTTTGAAGCAATCTATCAACCAAATTGTCATGGTTAATTTTCTTTTATGCAACTCTTTTTGAGGAATAAGTTAAGAGCTAATTTTGATAAAATTTTATTGTAAGCTTTAATGTTGATGTAAACTGGAATGGCGTATTGTCCATGGAATCGATGGTGAAATATCAAATTTTGTATGATATCACATATTCCCATACACTGATCGCCGGTCGCCAGACACCAGAAGCCTTTAAAATCACCTATCTACTGGTAAAGAAAGGACTGATTTTGTTCATGTGACTTTATTTTATAAAGAATCAAAGGGATCTGATTATAACACTATGAGTGCTTAAATATACCACAAGGATAAAATATCACAAGGAAAATATGTTACAAAATTCTCTGATATAGATAAGATATCTTATGACATTGCAATCAGCTTTTATTATAGGCCATATCACATTTTAAGTTTTAAGTTTTTCGGTCCTTTCTTGGTCAGCAGAATTACATAGTGGGTACGGGGCTTTAGGTCGGACGTGAGGAGGGGCGGGGAATGGTGGAAGGTGGAGGGTGAGGGTAAGTGGTAGTGTGGGCTAGTGGTGAAGGGGTGTGTGAGAAGGGGGTGGGGGAGGTAGATCGTGGGGAGGGGGGGGGGGGTTAAATGGCAGTGCGGGAGAGTGGCTTTGAAGGTTGAGGAGGGTGCTGGGAGGTTGAGGAGGGTGCTGGGGGATCTCCGCCCACGCCTGGGCCTTTGAGTGGATAACATGCCACGGGTCTGAGAGGAAGGAAGGACGGGGCCGAATGTAGGCTGGTTTACTCGTTTCTATAAGGGTTTATGGGGTCATTTTCCTATTTGGGCAATAGTGGCTTACTACCATGAATACTGAGAACTTCAACAGAGGGATCTGTACACCCAGGCAAGCAGCGACGTAACAAGCACATTCTGCGACAGTACTTTTTAGGTTAGTCTGTAACCTGTCCAGTTTGCAAATAACAATTACGTTATTTTAGGTAAAGTTGAGACTTACTAAAAAAGGATGTAAAAGAACATTATATTTTAGTGAAGTTAAAACGTTACTGATAAAGAATGTTATAACAATGTTATCATAATGAGAAAGGAGGTTACAATAACATTACAGTGAAACGTTGCAATGTTAGATTCTAAATACATATTTGGGTGCCATCAAAATAACATAAGAACATAAGAACAAGAAACAGAACTAAACAGAATGTTGCTGCAACGTTATGATAACATCTTATTCTTGCTTGGGCACTACCTCTCAGGAAAAAGGAAGGACACAGGGGAGGGTACAGGATATCACAAAGGGGGGTTGGGGGTTGGGGGGTGAGCGTTGTATAGGAAAAGTACTAAAACGTCTCAGATTCACATGCTTGCACGTTGCAGGGTTAAATAAGGGACCCAGCCAAGGATGCAATGTTATTATAACGGTGCAGTAACATTCTGTTTGCTTCTGTATTGGTTCTTGTTGTGTTCTTTGATGACTCCCAATTGCGCCGCTGCAACCTACTGCTGTGATGTTGTACTGTGAGGTTCTTACAACACTCTGGTTATATATATATATATATATATATATATATGTTCTTCAACCCAAATAGAATGTTCTTATAATGTTCTGTTATGGTTTGGTGTTAACCTCACCAAAAAATAACATTATAGTAATGTTCTGATTTGGTGAGGTTTCAACCTGACCATCAATAATGTAATTCTCCCTACCACGGATAGCTGATTTTTTGTATTTTAGGTACCTGCAGGCTGATTTGGACTGATTTTGTCGACAAAAACACAGAGAAATGTATATAAAAAATATAAATATTTGCTCTAATTCCATCTGTAATGAATGGATTTTCAAAACAACTTAAAAATTATCAACATATATATGGATACAAAATGAAAAATTTGTCTTTATTAATATATGTCATGTTTAATGATATATAGTGTTATGATTAATGAAAATTTCTATACTTAAGCCATGTGATTTGTCGACATATTGCCCATCATGCACCATTATCTAGGCTAGCCTGCAGGTAAATCAGAGGAAATATGCTATCCGTGATAGGGAGAATTGTTACATGCCATCTTAGTAAGTAATAAACAGACTTAAAAAGTATGGTTGCAGAACATTTCTGTTATGTCAGAAGCTGACTGGGGGAGAGTTAGTCAGATCGGAAGGCGGATAGACAGTTAATGGAGACTGCAGAATTTCCAGGAAAATAAGGGCAATCTGGAAGCATTCCAAAGAATGCTACATGATGATAATAATGGCCTGGGGTAGAGGCTGGTGGGGGTAGGGTGGAGGCGGGGTGAGAGTGGGGTGGAGGGGAGGGAGAGACGGGATTGAGGGAACCACTTTGGTGCGACGGAGTGGGCCAGTGGGTTGTCTTGGCCACAAGGATTGACCTTTCAATTATTGCCAAACGTTTGGATAAGATACAATGAAAAAGAATCACGTTCACTAATCGAATGGATCAGCCATATTGGGGAACCCCTGCTCTTCCCTCACTTCCCAGCCAAGGATGTGATGTTATAATAACATTGCAGGAACGTGCTGGTTGGTTCTGTTGTTAGTTCTTGTTATGTTCTTTTGATGACTCCCAATTGCATTGCTGCATTGTACTGCCATGCACTGTGATGTTATAACAACATTCTGTTTACGTTCTTCAACCCAAACAGAATGTTCTTATGACGCTCTGTTTTGGTTTTGCCCTAACGGCATTAAATTCTTTTTTAAATGTCAGATGATGTTTTTCCTGGCAATATTATGTGTATTCTATTTCAGAATTATAATTTAGGAACATTCCTCTTCTGTTCAATTAAATTCTTTTTTAAATGTCAGATGATGTTTTTCCTGGCAATATTACGTGTATTTTATTTCAGAATTAGTTTAGTAACATTTCTCTTCTGTTCAAGACTACCACAAATTACAATGGCCTTGACTTGCTTTATTATATTTTTTCCATAGCATTCTCTGTGTAACCTTGCCTACCTCCACTTTCATTACCATTAGACATTTCTGCTTCCCTAAATGCTTTGTCTCTATCAAACATTATCATAAGAATGCCATAAGTTAACCTGGATTCTAATGGGATGTATTACTTCGAATAGATGTTGATATTATCATGCATTAATTTCCTGATAACATCTGTAGACTCATTATTCAACTATGCAGTTTTTGCTTATGATACCATGAAATGACGCAAGCAAACTGCTGCAATGTCGCTTACCGTAGGGTACTAGAAGGTGGAAAATGGGAAATACTTGTGGTACTTGCTTGCGGTAGGTGCTACCACAAATGATTTTATATAGGTTTTCTATGGATTGCTTGTGGTCGGGGATGCCAACATATCAATCCATATTTCCACTGCCATTTTTAGAAATCAGGAGTCAAATCGGCTAGTTGAATACAGCCTTTAGTTTGCCGGAATACTCTCCACTGTAATAGGCCTAATCGCCTCCCAGTCAAATAACAGGCTCGTCTGGAGTGCAGCGTCCAGAGGTAGCAGGCATATCAACATCTCAATTACTTTCAGACTCAATTGCAAATCCTAAGTCTACAAAAACTGATTCAATAAAGATAATAAAGAATGATTGAATAAGGGGGCAATAGCTGTACCTGGTATTTGCTTCTCGGCAAAAAGAGAATGTCATAATTTGTTTATGAATGTATAGATGTTACGTCACACTGTTGCAGTGATGTTCAGCTAAGTAAAGACGAAGCTTTAGTGATATTTGTTGGATAAGTGTAGATGTGGCATCAGCAATATCTGTTGGCTAAAGGCTATATTCCACTATACGGTATTTGCTTGCGGCACCATGAAAAGATGCAAGCAAACTGCCACAAACTTGTTTGAGGTAGGGTGCCACAAGGTTGAATATACGTACTTGCGGCCAATGTTTGTAGCCTTTGCTTGTTATTTTATATTGGTTTTCTATAAATTGTTTGCGGTCAAGGATAACAACATTTTGGTATCAAAACAAAAGATTGCTTGTGGTGGCCATAAAGAAAAACTGCAAATGCCACGTACTGCAAAGTGGAACATAGCCTTAAGTAGAGACATGGCTAAAGGGAACCGGCTAAAGTGTCCCAGACAGCACCAGGGGGGTGGGGCACTGACGTCATGGCAGATTGCGATACACCCAATGGCACATGCTCAACTTACAGCAAAGTCTAACTTTAGCTCACCAAGCTGGATCATGTTCACTTTGAGTAGCACTAATTGCAGGGGCGGATCCAAGGGGGAGATCCCTATATATATACCCAGGTAACAGAGGCACGTGTTGTGAACGTTAGAGGATTGGAATCCAGGGAGTTAAACACGTGATTTAAACACGTGCATATCTCGGGATTCCGTAGACCTCATTTCTGTTGTTTCCCACGAATTTCTAACACAAGTTTCTAACACGAGTTTTCGCATGTAAAACTTGAGATTTTGCCCTTCTGTAAAAAGAAAAGTGTCTGAGTTTTGAACCAGGGACCTTTCACTTACTATGCCAGTGTCTTACCACTGAGCTATTCAGGAATTTGATAGACACAGATGATTATCAGCTGCATTTAATTCAATTGACCAAATGACATGAATAAAAGTGATTTAAGAAAACGAAATTACAATACTACATGAAAACACATGGTAAATCTTGAAATAATGTAAACATTACTCAGAGATTTCAACAAACACTAGCTTTACACAAGTTCAACACATGTTAAACTGGGGAATACACGTGTCATGTAAACTGGGATATAACCTCAGGGGATACCTGAGGGTGTCTGTACAATCCATATTGGACCTTCGTACAATCTCCATGGGCACCCAATACGATCCCAAAGGTTATTCTTTTTTTCATCATTCAAACAAAGTTCAAAATAAGATGAAAAACCGATACACCATGGGAACCGTATTGATGCTCTTTGGCACACATCGTCAATGGTATCATTTAAAATGGGTGGTTGTAAGCCACCTGAGGTTGTTCCAAATAGAATTTATGATAAAATATTATATAAGCAAATTTTGGTGACCCTTTTTCATCTATATGAGGAGGTTATGCCTCTTTCCTTGGGCGCCCTTACATCACCAATATGCAGGGGTGGATCCAGTGGGGTGCAGGTAGTCCAGTCCCCCCCCCTCCCCCATTTTGGTGGACCCCTATACTGCAAAAAAAAGGGGAAAACGCCATGCATACGTGCACGAATGCACACCGTTTGTGTATGCACGCAATTTTAGTACTTAGCCTATATGCTGACCCCCCCCCCCTCCCCCGTTTGGAAATCCTGTATCTCCCCCTGATATGTATTATAAAGGCCCTATTTCACATGATGATGATCTCAGAAAATTCGTATACAGGAATGGTATAACTATTTGAAAATTGGCGATTAAAAGTTATTTACACAAGTGTAACAAAGAAGTTTGCCTCTAAGATGTTTGCCCAGCCAAGCTGCGATGTAACAGAAATGTTCTGCAACCATACTTTTTGTAGTCACTCTGTTACTTACTAAGATGGCACGTCACAATTATGTCATTGATGGTTAGGTTGAAACCTCACCAAATCAGAATGTTATTACAACATTACTTTTGGTGAGGTTAGGACGAAACCAAAACAGAATGTTATGAGAATGTCCTGTTTAGGTTGAAGAACGTAACCAGAATGTTATAATAACTTTGCAGTGCCACGTCACGACAGTGCGTTGCAGCAACGTTATTGGAAGCCATCAAAATGACGTAACAAGAACCAGTACAGAACCAAACAGAACATTGCTGCAACGTTATAATAACGTCATATGCTTGCCTGGGTGATTACTCTGCAATAATGTCAAATTATAACTCATGTCGTGTAGTGTCATATGCTATACCTTGAGACAAAGAGGGCAGGGTGCAAGGAACCTTTGGTCGACCCTTTTTATTGCATTTACACAAATGTTCTTGTCAGACTTTCCCTCAGGCGACAACAGTCATTTGTGGCCTGAAATATGCTATTTACTCCATAAGGGAATTCTCAATTTCAGCCTGATTTCGGAGAAAAGAAAAATGATGTGTTCTTCCAGTGTTTTGAGTTCATGATCTAATCTATTGGGGACGGGGGGTGGGGGGCGAATGGGGGACCCTTTCCCCTTTTTTTCTGCTCAAATTTTGATTTGTTATATATGTAAGACTGCTAAATATGAACCCACCTCTTTCCTAGAATTCCTAAATTCGCCCCTGATCCATATCATTACCTTACCACAGTGGAAGACATAAATAATGTATGTGAATCGTCTTGATTATTACTTTTGGAAGCAAGTAAGAAAAAAAGGTATGAGAGTCGCCCAGCCAGAGGTCTGACATTATAATAATGTTGCAGCAACATTCTGGGTTGGTTCTGGTTACATTCTTTTGATGACTCCCAATTACGTCGTTGCAACCTACTGGTGTGACATTGCACTGCAATGTTATTATAACATTCTGGTTATGTTCTTCAACCTAAACAGAATGTTCTTATAATGTTCTGTTTTGGTTTTGTCCTATCCTCATCAAAAAGATAATGTTATAATAACATTCTAATTTGGTGAGGTTTCAACCTCACTGTCAATAACGTAATTGTTATATGCCATCTTAGTAAGTAACAAACTGACTAAAAAAGTATGGTTGCAGAACGTTTCTGATATGTTGCAAGCCAGCTGGGAGATGACGGCTGGTGAGCTGAGACAGAGTACAGGCGGGCGGGGCAGGCCCGCAGTGCGGACAAAGCTCCCCTCTGATTGGTTGTTTGTTTATAGCGGGCCGTTTGCCTCCTCCCCTGGCCCCAGTCACAAACCAGGAAAGATTATATTTAGATTTGACTGTCATGCATCATCGATTTAGATCCTCAACCCTCTAGCCTTAGGGACCAACTGCGGCCTAGTAGGCCGAGACCCAGGGGGATAAAAGTGTATATATATATATATATATATATATATATATATATATATATAAAGAACAGTCGGACGCCTGAGGACTGACTATAGGCCTTTTTCATCCATGTCAAGCCCTGTGCTGGGGTATCCCTGGCAAGCAACAACGTAACAAGCACATTCTGCGATTGTACTGATTTGGTTAGTCTGTAACCTGTCCAATTCTCACATAACAGTTACGTTATTTTAGGTAAAATTGAGACTGACTAAAAAAGGAAGGTTATGATATCATTGAAGTTGAGACCTTACTATTAAAGAATGTAATAACATTATTATAACATGAAAAAGTGTTACAAGAATGACAATAATGTCACAGTGTGACATCAGAATGTTAGGTTCTACAGACATTTGTGGGTGGCATCAAAATAAGGTAACAAGAACCAAAGCAAAACTAAACAGAACGTTATAATACCATTATAATAACGTCATATTCTTGCTTGGGATGGTTTCCTATCAAGTTCAGGAGTGGGGTCGTGGTTAGTTTCACAAAGTGCCATTTTTCTATATTTTGGGGGGAATTTTTATTGGGAAAAAAGGTTGATAAGTTCTATATAGAACTTTTTTCGTACAAAGGGGAGACAACATGCCCCTGTGCTAATGAATTTCTCATAATAAATATTATTGAGCTAACTTTCTGTGTAGTAGTAGACCCAGTGCACAATATTATAAAGTTCACAATATTTCAAAACTATATTATAGTGAACAATGTTTCAAAGAATTTAAAAGAAGGAGAATAAGAAGTAGAGTATGAATTATGCTCTGTTTGGGAGTGCTTCCCATCCCCCCCCCCAACCCCCCAATCCCCTGACTGGTCTATGGAGGGGTTCTGTGACATAACAAGAACGTTCTGTGACTGTACTTTTTTTGGTTTGTCTGAAACCTGCCCACTTGTCACATGACAAAAATGTTTATCAAGGTGGAGTTATTAAAAAGGAATGTTATAATAACGTTATATTTTGGTAATGTTGACACCTAACTAATTAGGAATGTTATAATAACGTTATTACAACGTGAAAGAACATAACAAGAATGTCACAATAGCTTTACAGTGTGATGTCGTTTTTGGGTGCCATCAAAATAACGTAACCAGAACCAAAGCAGAACTAACAAGAACGTTGCAGCAACGTTATGATAACGTTATATTCTTGCTGGGGACAGTCTATGGAGGGGGCCTGAGGTGGTGGGTACAAGGCTTCTATGGGACCCTCACTGCGCAGACTCTTGAAAAAGGGTGTATAGATGAAAAAAACAGACCCCACATACTTCATTAGCTGATACGCATCAGTCTCGGTAGTGAAGATGATCGGTGCCCATTTTACGACAACGTACGACATCCTATTCTGACATCTTTTATTGGAGGCGTTCGGGAAGAGCATCGGCTGTTTTAGTAGTCACTTTTAATAAGGATCCCGCATTTTGCACTGAAAGGTTAAGAAAAGGGCGACGGACTTGATTATTGGTCGCCAATGCGCGGCAATTGCTTCTTAGTTTATTGTCTGAAGACCAATATCTTTCCTCGTCTGAAGGGTCACTTTTAAGGAAGTGAACACGTGGGACGAGTTTTATGATGATTATGAATATAATGTTCAGATACTTTTTTAGGGTTGGGGGGAGGGGGCTATGGAACACAAAGGCACATATCAAATAGGGGCTTACTTCCTATCTCTAAGACACCATAATTATAAGCTATAACTATTGTATGATATATATATATATATATATAATATAATATGACATAACATGTTCAATTCGCTCTCAACCTATCCAAGGATATGCCGTTCTGATAACGTTCTAGTAATGTTCTGGATTAGTTCTTGTTATGTTACACTGTTAGGTTGCAGGGATGTTATTTTGATGTCTCCCAATAACGTCGCTGCAACCAACTGTTGCGACATTACATTGTGACATTCTAAGAACATTCTTGTAACATTATTTATGAGGCTGATACTTGTGATAAGAATGTCACAATAACATTCTGTTTAGGTGTGGTTGAGACCTCACTTAATGAGGATGTCACCATAACGTTCTGTTTAGGTTAGGTGTCAACCTAAGATAGTCACAGTAACATTCTGTTTAGGTAAGGTTAAGACCTGGTGTAATGAGAACATCACAATAACATTCTGTTTAGGTGAAGTTGGGACCTCCCTTAGTTAGGAAGTCACAACAATGTTCTGTTTAAGTGAGGCCTGAGCCTCACCTAATCAGAATGTCACAATGATGCTCAATTTTAATTTTGTCTTGACCTAACCTCACGACAACGTCATGAGAACATACTGTTTTGGTTAGGTCTCAACCTCCCATAAAAGTAATGTAACAGTTTTTTGACAATTTAGTAAGTAACAGATGAACCAAAAAAGTATGGTCGCATAACGTGACTGTTGCGTTGCACCTTGGTTGGGAAAGCACCTGTAGACCTAACCAATTGGGGATGACTGGGCCCATAAGGTGTCAATCACACATTTTCTGCTGCTAAAATATCGTGAATCTACTGTTAATATACCCTCCTTCACATACAAGCCAAATTGTGCCAAATTTAGACTAGTCCATGTAAAATTCTGCCAACAAGCAATTAATGAAATTTTCTTTTCAATAGTGAGAACCCCATTTTCAATAATGAGCACCCCATCCAAATTCTGGATCCGCCACTGTGCGTTGTTTAGACTTTGATATGGTGATTGTTGCCGATGCTATTTTCAATTTTAGTTAGGGTACTTTGAAATATAAATAATTGTATCTTGACGTTTAAGGTCTGAGAAACATACTTATCATTTTGCTGGAGTGAACCCCACCCACTTTTCGTACACCCCCTGCAATAACAACGATGTATTATTCCTTGGGGAGACGCGCCAAAACAATCACTTTGACCGGGTTGTGAAGGAGCTTCATATGCGTCCGACTCGAGATCTTATCCCCGTCTTGGCCCACTTTTTCCCCTATGGAAGCGTGGGCGTGTACATGTATACACAACGTTTTATATATATATATATATATATATATATATATATATATATATATATATATATATATCTGTAATGGCGGCTGACAAGGACCCCCCTGTTTACCGTCGCTGGGGACGTGGGGTGTATCAAGGGGCTAAATGCAATACTGTCAGGCGGTTAGATGGGATTTCGTTTAAGCCCAATACCCACTGGCTTATGTATCTCTATGCCACTATAGGCAATTTTGAGAAAGTTGGCCGACTGTTTGGCAGTAAAATCGGCCGACTTTAGCTGAAGAATCGGCCGACTTTTAGCACCGAATCATATCAAACATGTACTTTCTAATATAGCATACTGATTGTTGATTTGATTTGGTGCAGAAGTCGGCTGATTATCCTGGTATAATCGGTCGACTTTAGCACCGATTTGTTGGCCGACTTGGTTAAATTCGCCTAGTGGGTATGGGGCTTTAGGGATGTAGACCCCTAAAATCAATACAGCGAAAGGACTATCTCTTATACCACTTTAGAGGCCTTCTAAATAGTGATGAATCTGACAACCTACATTCTCCCTACCACAGATAGCTGATTTACCAGATTTGAAGCATCTACAGGCTAATTTGGACTGAATTTGTAGACAAAACCCCTTGAAAACTATAAGCAAATAAACAAATAACTGTTATATATCGATCTTTGATGAATGAATTTTCAAAATACTTAGAAATATTTAATGTATAGTGTATACCAATTTAGAAAAAAAATCTCTAATTTTTCATTATGTTAAACCCATGGACAACATTTTGGCATTTAAGAATTTGAATATGTGTGCAAATCTAGTGTTTTCATTTTTCATTTTCATAAGGAGGGTCAGGGTTTGCCCCAAGCCCCACCCCCCCACCCCCACCCCCCCCCCCCCCAACACTGGCTCTGGATCCGCCCCATGCGCCTGGGCATAAATATGACAATAGTTTTGTTTTATTTTCAGTTTTGATTGAACAACTATGTATATATGTATACATTTAGTGAAGTGACAAAGATTACATTTCTTTAACTATGATACAAATTGGATTTCGCTGGTCTTTAAAGAAAAATATTTCAAATAATTTACTTAAATCTTTTCCTATGTTATCTTAAAACCATGATGCAAAACGAAATAATGAATAAGAATATATTTTTTGTTCATGTTTTTGGGGCAACTGTAAAAGGAAACAACAGGAAGTGGACCTGCAGTCTACCTATCTGTATGCTAATTCCACAGATTTGTAGCTTGCTTTAGCTATAAATATTGAAAGTTAAACGTGCAACAGAGACTAACCAGGCAAGCAGAGGCGTAACAAGCACATTCTGTGGCCATACATTTTTGGTCAGTCTGTTACCTGCCTAATTTTCATGTAACAGTTACATCTCTTTACTTTAGAGTCTCCAAGACAGCTTGTTACACTAACGTTATATTCTGGTGAAGTTGAGACCTTACCAATAAAGAATGTTGTAGTAACGTTATTTGTATGTGAAATAAAGTAACGTTTTGGTCAATCTGCCTCAGAATGCACTATCAAACAAACTACTTATACAAAGTATGGTATGCAACTTCTGACTGAAAGCCACTCAGAAGCGCAAGTTGGTCAACATTCACTTTTTTAAACAGTGTTTATTGACTTCATCATGTTGTTACATGTTCTTCCACTAGTCAAACACAAAGTATATTTCATTAGAAAAGATGAGCAATGGTTGTGATTATATAATTATAATGATGAGGTCTGTAATCATAACAAATTCATATCTGTTCCCTAGAAGTTCCTACAGGTTTTATTAGCTTCTTACATTTTACTTTTGTGGTTGCCTTCTAAATCTCAGAAGATATCATTTTCTAGTCTTTTATACACTTACACACAGGGCCCCCCCTCCATAGTGTCTCTTAGTTCATATGTCTAATAAACCTGCAGCTGACCTTCTTATGGCTTCTCAAAACGGTTTTTGGTCACTGGAAATCCAACTTACATTTAAGTTTACTTTGCCTGTAATTAAACTTGATATATGTTCCCTCCACCTCAGTCTTAAGCTCCATACCCACTAGGTGATTTTACCGCCGACCGGTGACAGGCGACTGAGAGAATCGGCCGATTCCTATGATCACCTGTCAGTACTATATATTGAAATGTGGATGTTTGATCTGAATCGCCGGTAAAATCAGCCGATTCTCAGGGCAGAATTGGCCGATTTTAGCTGCGATCTGTCGGCCGACTCAGGGATAATCGCCTGGTGGGTATGGCCCTTAAAGCCCCATATCCACTAGGACACTTTTACTGAGTCGCTGACGGATCTGTGCTAAAATCAGCCAATTCTAGGGATAGAATTGGCCGATTTTAGTACCAATTCATATCAAACACTACCATTTCAATTTGGGATAATAACAAGCCACCACAGAAATTTTACCGCCGACTCGTCCGGCTTTCCGGATTGGAGGTTGCCGCTTGCCTGGAAAATTGCCTAGTGGGTATGGGGCTTAAAGCTTTGAATATTATAGAGCTTACCCAGTCCATCAGCATCCTGTTTCAGCGTTGTGGGAAACATTAGATGTCGTCTGATAGGGCAACAGGTAATTCACCCAGCGTAAAGTAAAGTTTTTCACAGCTCAATACCCAGTATACAAATACTCAATCTGTAGCTTTATTGCGATAAATAAAACGTAAAAACTCTAGAATATTGATGTTAATACTTTTAGCGAAACTCAACCTCCCGTTTCTAGTTTAGAAACTTCATATGAGGACAGGTAATGTTAAGAGACGCTTTTGGATTAGGTATTTATTTTTGTTTTCTAACTACTGATTCTCATAATTATTAATCTCCCCTTTCTTTCAGAGTTATTTCTGTACACATCTGGTCCCCCACGGTTTCCATGTTATTCAATATCACAATCCTCATAAGCCCTTAACATTGGCATGTGTATGACTACAATATCGATATCACGATAGGTTCCTATGTATGTGTGTGTGTGTTCGTGTCTGTGCATATAACTGTTAGCGTGCACATTAAAGGGAGCCAAAACCAATGTAATTGACAAAATTTTCAAAACTCCGATAAGTATAGAAATATGTTAGATGAGTCCAGTTAAGGTCAGTGGTAAAGTATTAGCTGTGAAAACTAGCTCAAACTGAAGTAGAATGCCACAAGATATGGTAATACCTGCATTTGTTTGTAAACAAACCCTATTTTTGCAGATCCACAATAATTTATTTGAGTTTGAGAAAATGTGTTTTTAATGATTTTTTTTAACCATATTTCATGGTTTAGATTTTAACATGGGCCAGAAAAAGGCTCAAGAAATGGATTTACATGATTATTGTTGGGAGATTCCATCGGTTTTGGCTCCCTTTTGGTTATGGCTCCCTTTAAAGAACACATAAAAGTATAAGGGTATGGTCTCTACCTTCTCATAGATTTAAACGTCCAGGAGCTATGTGAAACATCCAGTGCTCCAGAACTACTGAGTCTGGTGATTCAGACCAACAAAACAAACATACTTATACCTCAATCACATCTTTATGTTTCCCTTATCTTCCATCTTCCAGAGGTATTACAAAAAGAAATGTTATACGAATTACTATTTACACCACTAATGTACACCAATCCGTCATTTCCAAATTATTTTCCTCGCTGGCTAAGATATAGAAAACTTAGAGAAAAAAAGAACATGGTATATATATAAAGAGTAATATTGCGGGTGCCAATAATCCTAGATTTGCACAAATCTAAATCTCCCTAGTTACTACTCGTGTTGAGGTGACGTGATTCAACGGGGAAGTTGAAGATTTTTCCCACGTTGACGTGAATATGACGTGTGACCCGGCGTGTGACACAGGGGTGTATCCAGGGAGGGAGGGGGGTAGGGGGTCCTGAGCCCCCTCCCCCTTTTTGGTGGGGACTCAACATTGCCAAACAGAAAAAAACGCTGAGCGCACGTCGTTTTAGCAGTTACCCTATATGTGGACACCCCTTTTTCAAAATCCTGTATCCACAACTGTGACGTCATCATTTTATATCACTGCCAACATAAATTTGACCCACATCTGATCTTGGCGGTCGTGTTGTGCTGACTTGGAGCACATGGGTCAATATCTCAACCCGTCTAATATCCAAACCTCCCCAATAACACTGCACCATCCCGCCCGCCCCCCGCCAAGCACAAATAGGGGTCACAGACTGAGGAGTCACATTGAGCATATTAATGTGTGTACGTTATAGAACATATCCAATGCTTATCTTTGTCTAAGGGTATCTATGTCTAAATAACATATCAATCAATCAATGATCGTTGTGATGAACATACATGATTACATTATTAATAATGTAAATACCATTATATGATATTTACAATAAAGGATTCCTCTTAATTTTACAATCCCTTTATCATTCTTTTAAAAACAATCATATAGCACTATTTCCTCTAAATCATTCTACATTTTTACACCTATATAAAAAGGATTTCAACACACTCTTTCTTTATTAGAAAAGGGAACTAGGAATTTCACCTAATTATTATTCCCCAGAACCTTGTCAACATGTACTACATCAAGGTTAATACATCTCCTTCTCAATTTGTACATCATTATCAATAAGATAGTTTTTCTTCGTTTGTCCAGTCACTCCAGGGATAATGCATTATGTAATTAAGCCATATTATCTGTAGATATATTCATTGTGCATTACCACCGTTTTAACAGCTCTATTCTGTAATGCCCTGTTTCCACCAACCGATTAAGCCGCCGATTATTTGGTAGCTTATTACTTTTAACTACTATTCTAACAAAATATTATATACCTTATAATCCTGTATCCACCCCTGTGACGTCTTTTTTTTCTATTAATGCTGACATAAAATTGACCCAGATTCGATGCTGGTGGTCGTATGGCGCTGACTTGGAGCACATGGGTCAATATCTCAACCCGTCTAATACCCAAACCTCCCCAATAACACTGCACCATCCCGCCCGCCCCCCGCCTGGTGCAAATAGGGGTATTTGTGATAATCACAGACTGCGGAGTCACATTGGGCGCGGGCTGGAGGCGGTATACCGCTGACGGGAGTCTGTCCCTGGGCGCCGCCATGTTGGAAAAGGGATGGTCCTAATAGGCGGAAAAGTCGCGCTTGACCCCCGAAAGGCAGTGGCGCCGGCGCCAAAGGTGTACGCTTGCGCAAACATGGACTCCCGACTCCCCTTTACCACCGTTGGAGTTTATGTTTGCGCATGCTGATCCTTTGGCGCCACTGCCTTTCGGGGGTCAAGCGTGACTTTTCAGACTATCAGGACCATCCCTTTTCCAACATGGCGGCGCCCACTGGTCCTCTCCCTAGTGCGGTATAAAGCTGAGCACTGCGGCAGGGGCAGATACAGGATTTCAGGAGCCTCCGGACACCCCTGCCCAACAAGCTGGTAGCGCACAAAACAAAGCTTCAAACAAATCATAAAAAAAAAATCTGATTTCTGGCCCATATCTATATCGAGAATAAGCCTAATTATGTGATCCGTAAAGTATACATGAGTATTGTCTTTGATGCTATATTTAATTAATATTGAATGAATGGATCTTAAAGGGATTAAGAGGTGACTGCACAAGCGCCCTCTGGTGTGAAAATTTCAATTCCTTAAATTTTCAAAATAATTTTTTAGGCATGAGCATTGGTTAAATAAGAACTTATATCAATGTTAAAACAAATGAAACATCAAATTTAAAGGTATATTGGTCTATGCCCACTAGCGCCACCTGGTGAGAAAAATACAATTTCTCAAAATTTAAAAACTGACTATCAGGCATTGGTAGCGGCCTAAGTCCACTCAGAATATGAAACATCACTCCTCTGGATGAAAAATTAACAAGGCCAGGAAGAAATGATCTATACTTGAATGTACTGAAATTACCCAGTCATAAATATTCAAGAGGCTTTGGTTGTTTTAATTCATTGGTAACCTATATTTTTTCTGGTCTCTAAATGTTGGGGAGGTCCCAAGGCACAACTTGACCAGTTTTGGTTGGGCTCTAATGGATATTTAGTCTCATAGAGACGTGTAAGTGTGTCAAATTTGGTAATTCCCATAGACTTCTATAGTTAAGACCACTCCCTTCCTCAGAGATAAGCATGGTGACATATGCTTTTTTTGGTTTTATTATATACTCCTTGGTCTATTGCAACCAATTAAACCTAATTCAGAGATCTGTAATGGATTTCTATTTTTGATCAAACACCTCTTAATCCCTTTAACTTAGACTGTCATTCGTATTTATATGTTCGCCAACTATTTGCTGTGACTTAATTTAGTACAGCATAAATGCTCACGTTATACCTTTTCTAAATAGCTTATTCTTCATTTAGACATTCATAATACTATTTTCATATCCTTATCTACATGGAAGAACATTGTAAAATGAATGTGGGTCAATTAAAAAAAATATATATAAAAAAAGAGAGAAAAGCTGGACCCCTGGACCCGCCCCTGACAAGTCAGCCAATCCAGGTTTAAGGCAAACAGCAGTAACAAACCCTCACTCTGGCCTATAACAGTATAGACCTATAGAAGTTGTGTTTGTCGGTTGACACGTGGTTACCCATACTGTAATGCACTCAACCCCCCTGGGGACTGGTACCTGTGTGATCCTCCCCCAGCCACCCCCGCCTCCCACGCCTATAGGGCCGGGAAGTAGGTCGACCTATGGGGCGCCGAACGTCAAAAGATGAGATCTGAACAAAAATACCACGAGAATTTTAAATCCTCTGTCTTTAACGTTTAACACACCCAGAGAGAGTAAAGTTTTACTTTACTCTCTCTGATACACATATGGGCGACCGAATATGAAAGGACACATTTTAAAAAACAAAATTGTATCTATCCAAACCTTGCCCCCTTTCTATTAGCCCTTCAAACCTTGCCCCCTTTCTTTTAGTGCGCCCCCACCTTTTCAAAGTACTGCATCCCCCACTGATAGGGTCAAGCTTGTACGAAAACGTATAGCGTTATTACAAAGTCGCAGTAATCTTCTTTTGGGTTATGGTTTGGTTCTTGTTATGTTATTTTCATGGCACCTAATAATGTCTAAAGAACCTAACATCTCAATGTTGCACTGCGATGTTGTTATAACATTCTGGTAACATTATTTCATGTAAAAATAATGTTATTATAAAATTCTTTATTGGTAAGGTCTCAACTTCCCCAAATATAACGTTATTGTAACACATGGTCTTGAAGAGTCTCAATCTGAAGTAAAGAGATGAAACTGTTACATGAAAATTGGGCAGGTAACAGACTGACCAGAAAGGTATGGTCACGGAATGTGCTTGTTATGTTGCTGTTTGCCTGGGGTATGATCCAGGGGGATCGTACATAATGCTGGGTCGTACGGCCACCTGAGGACACCTCATAAAGGTGAATTCATATTGCACTACCCCAACACTGACTTATGATAAGAAGAACTGCAGGGGCGTCCAAGGTGGCCACATGACCCATAGGGGATCAGGGACGGATTTAGGGGGGTGCCCACCGGGCGCGCGCCCCCCCTAATTTTGGCGAAATTTAGATTTTTTTAATGTAAAACTGTTTATCCCAGAGGGGGAGCCGGGACTTTTTTAATATAGGCGCCCCCCCTTTCTTGAATTCCTGGATCCGCCCCTGGGGATTGTCATGTATATTACTTATATATTCGTACATAAATACTACGTACGTGAAAGACCATATAGTAGGAAGGTGGTTGAATGAATTATAATAAAAAATAGGCGGTGATTGTTTTTATATTTATGCGATATACAATAGGACTCTCCATGTGCATCAGCAGAGGACCTAAAATCGATTGCAGGAGGCTGCATGTCTTGTTGAACATAATCAGTTTACTATTGATGAATTTCTTTCGGGGTTTTATATTCAAATATCAACACCCCTGCTTCCTATCTAACAGTAAACATTCATTTCTTTAATACAATGACGAAAATAGTGAGAGAAATCTTCTTCTCCCTCCTCCTGGGGCCTCAGGACGGCCTCCCTGTCCATTCCTACTCCCTGGGACCTAGGGCCGACCTCCCCAGTCTACCTGCCCCTTCTCCCGTCCCCTGGGACCTAAGGACGGCCTCACTGCCCTTCTCGTGCCCCTGGGACCTAGGGCCGGCCTCCCCAGTCAACCTGCCCCTTTTCCCACCCCCTGGGACCCAGGTCGGGCGTCCTAGAAATCCCTGACTCTTTTTCACTCTATCATGTATGGACTCCAAGGCCAGCCTCCTGGGTGTCCCTGCCCGTTTTCCAGCCACCATAGCCTTAGGGCCGGCCTCCTAGCCTTCCATACCCACTCTCCAACCCTCGGGACCCCAGTGCAGATTCTGCCCCCCTCCTTCTTGTCCTCAGCCCTCACACTACCACTGAGCCGTACTTCGCGCAGGGAGCTGTGAAAGCCCCGTCCACACTCTGTGCGGCCAAGTCTGGCCGGCCCCCCTGACGCACTTGGGTCTGCACAAAGCCTGGCTTGGTGCAGCGGCCACACTCTGTCCGTTACATTATCACGTCATTGGTTTTTCATGCGTAATAGAATAGTGTAATTTAAGCTTATATCTACAGCAAAAAAGCCCAATTATTTCTAGAATTATTGAAATGGTAATTGGTGGTTGCTGGAAATATTTGGGCCTATTTATAGTAGACAATAGCACGCAGTGTGACGTCTGACCACGTACAACAGGGATATTAAAGTGGTCATTAGGGTAGCCTAATACTTTTCTTCTACAATGAGTGGGAGAGACTCGCAGTAAGATGTCTAGTTGATAAGCCTTTTCCAACTAAATGGACACAAAAAATGACATACTTGAACTCCAGCGCTCAGACAGTTGACATGTTTCTTGAAGGAGATCAATTATAATGCCACAAAGTTTATCTTGATTTGCGGGATACGTATAGAATTACACAAAGGTAGAAACTTCCATAAGGACTTCTGCTGGTAACATCTTAATCCTGATCTTTAAAGAAAAAGACCATTGAAAGCATTGATGTGCGTATATAATCATTCATCATAAATATATGTTAAACGAATAGAAAATGATTGTCAGAAAGTTATTTTACATCACTAAATCTGAATGAAAAGGATCCTGGTGTATACTTACTGTTAATTTCTCAAAAATATTTTCATTTTGATATTTCGAAAATACTTCAGAGGAATAACAATTGCAATCCAAATATAAACCTAATTTACCAGGAATTAAAAGTTATATTTCCCCTACATAGGTACATCATACAGATGGAAATTCACTCTCCAAATAACTAGGATTTTCAGGATCAAAAATGAATATATATATATATATATATATGATATATATATATATATATATATAGATAAATAGGTAGCCAAATATAAAGTTAAAGTGAAAATACCAGTGCTGCATTTGTTCTGTACTTGTATCACAGCACATTTACCTGACCATAATTCATGTTTATTTGTTGTTGGGGTAGTTTAACGTCCAGCCAACCCTTATGGGTTCTTTCCAGACTGCACAAGGTAATGCTTGTCAGCTTAAGTGTGATCGTATCTATGATAATGATTTAGAAGAAACCTCCCACCAGGTGCAATAACTTACTCGTTTTGCGAAGAGTGGCAAGGGGTCTTTTATGTGCAATGTCCCATAGAAAGGACACCACACACCCGGCCTTTCATGACCCTGTTGGGAGCACAGGGTCCATAATTCATGTAATGGCTAGGGGGTGTAGCGGTGGATGTAAGAGCATTTAGAATGAAATATGCACCGCTGGAGACGAGGTCAATATACCTGACCTCATATTAACCTTCATAATTATGTTCCAAAACACCAAGTACCATGTGACCTTAATAAACCAATGAATACTGAGTATAATTAGTTAAACAAACAAGATGGCAACATCGCCGTCGCTGTGATGATATCGGTGTCAGCACTTCTCCATAAATTGATGATATTTAAAGATTTGAGCCATCATACAAAATAAAGAAGACACATTAAAGTCGTATTCGGTCAGTTATATTTACCTGTAGGTCAATTTCGGCCCTTGCCCTAACGGGTGCAGGCCAATTGACCTACAGGTAAATATATCTGACCTCATTCTCATTAATTGTGTCCTCTTACCATAATATCATTGATACAGTTTTTAATTGGGGATTTCATTTAATGTACAGGTTGAGTTTCCCTAGAATTACCAATGTGATGTCGACGTAAAGAAATCTTGACAAATGAAATCGATATTGATGTAATTGATGTTTTATTTCCTGGGAGCAATAGATAGGCCTATATAGTTGGACACCCAGGAAAGGTACACTGAGCTGTGCCTAGGCAGAGATACCATTCCCGACTATTGAAAAAGTAGGAACAGTAGGAAACACTTTTCCTACTTTTTTTCTATAAGTAACTAGGGGGAAAAGCCTTTAGAAATAAAGACCTGATATTGAATTGGTATTTGAATAGCTTGAAACTAAACCCAAAAATACCTTAAAACAGCTACTTAAGTGACGTAGGAAAAATCTGTTGTGCAATCCAAAATAACCAAAAGGTAGGAAATCCTACAATAGTTGGGAATATGGCCTCTCTGCTAGGGGGCAGTGCACGTCGGACCGCTTGTGGCGCCACCTAGTAATGTCTTCCCGTACCTCTCATTCACAACAGAGACGCCCACGTCGGTACTCCTTGACTCGCCCCCCTCTGCACCTCCTCAGCCCCTGCTACCTCTCACCATGCCGCTAAAGGTGAGGGCCTTACTCACAAGCAGGGCACCACGCCCCCCTCCAGGGTCAACACGGCCGGAACAGACTATAGGAGTCTGAGCCTGCAGTCTGACATATCTGACAATATCTAGGTCGACCAGGAGAAGCATTATCATTCAAGTTGATATTATAGAAACCTCCCTCTCACTCTCAGTATGACTACGGCCATGTGTGTTTTGGCCCTAACTTTAGACGTGTTTAGCTGTGGTTTTCCTCTGTTGTTATCCCCTATATGTTGCTCGTGTCCTGCAGTACTAGTTGTCATGGTGATTGTTTTCAGGGCGTTCCCTTCATCGTGTCTCCCGACCTGCTTCACGTCCTAGCGTCCGCCGGCCACGGGGACGAGATCGGTGAGTACACCCCTTAATACAGCTATAGGCGGTTGTGGGTGTGTTAGCCCTACTTCATGTAATAATATTATGACACTATTGTCGGGTCTGGGTGGGTTAGCCCAACGGAGACGAGATTGGTGAGTGCACACCTCTTTATACGACTATAGGCAGGTCTGTGTGGGTTAGCCCCATGGGACGAGATCGGTGAGTGCAGGCCCCTTTATACTGCTATAGGCGGGTCTGGGCGGGTTAGCCCTTTATCATAACTATAGTCGGGTCTGGGTCTGGGCGGGTTAGCCCGACTTTATATAAGACATAATCTATAGTCAGGTTTGGGTGGGTTAGCCTGACTTTATATAAGACATAATCTGTAGTTGGGTCTTGGTACACTGTGGGTTAGCCCTACTTCATATAAGGCATAATCTATAGTCGGGTCGGGTCTGGGTGGGTTCGTCCGACTTCATATAAGACATAATCTATAGTCAGGTTTGGGTGGGTTAGCCCGACTTCATATAGGCCCTAAGACATAATCTATAGCCGGGTCTGGGTGGGTTACCCTTCTTCATATATAATATGACAATATAGTTGGGTCTGGGTGGGTTAGCCCTACATATAATAATTATATGACACTATCATCAGGTCTGGGTGGGTTAGGCCTACTGCATATATGATATATAACACTATAGTCAGTTCTGAGTGGGTTAGCCACACTTCATGTAATGTATGACTCTATGGTCTGGTCTGGGGGGGTTAGCCCTACTTCATGTAATATATATGGAAAAGGATATTGCTACACTTTCTATTGGTATACTTTGTCTGTGTGGTGACTTTAATGCAAGGACTGCTGAGCTAAAAGACTTCATAGACTGTGACTCATTTGATAAATTTATTGCAATCATCAATGAATATTCAGTTGACCTACCAAAGCATAACATAATTAGGTGCAATAATGATACAAAAGTTAATGCTCATTGAAACGATTGGGTTAATCTCTGTAAAAGTGCAAATCTAAGAATAGTAAAAGGCACAACATGGAGATTTTACAGTTGTTAAGAGCAATGGACGGAGTGCTGTTGATTATGTAATTTTAGAAAAACTTCTCCTAGAAAATATTGTTCATTTTACAGTTGGTGACCGAAACTACCTATCTGATCATGTCTTTTTCGAAACTGTTATAAAGTGTAATTGTACTGATGCGGATGGTCAGTCCATAGCTAGATTAGTCATTCTTGTGTGGAAACAAACATTGGGGCTAAAAGTACATATCATCTTGAACCACAGGTGAAGAGTGGAAGGGGGCAGTGTCAGGGTATGTATGTAAGCACTTGTAAGCTGCAGCACTCAGCAGAACACCACTCACTGTCAATGGTTAAACACTCTGTAAAGTTTGGTACTGGAAGCTAGGTTCTGTTATGCAACTGAAGCAGATAGGCTGGTATGCAGGCAGGAGCGTTGACTGGGTGTGGTAGAGTGAACACTACCCCTTGGATTGTTCATTGTCGATGGTAGTTCTTGCGACTGGTATTGCGCATTGGACTTAATCAACTTATTCCTTTAACACGAATGTTATGTCCTTCATAATGAGGAACTACGTTATGGATTGGACTTGCAGTCTGAATGGAGATAGACTGTGATTGGAGCTGGCTAACATCCACAATAACTGAAACATAATTCAAATACAGTAGCATCCTATTATTTAACGGGTATTAAACCTCTATAGTTCATTATATTACAGCTTGTTGCTCTAACAAGACCAATTCCAATGAAACAATTATACAATTGTTATTTTTTATGGGAGTCTGAGTCACATCAATTATTTCGTGAGGCAATGAAAACCCCCGATATTACCATGATGTTTAGACATTTTCTGACCCACCAATATGACTCCAGTACTGTGGATACAGCTGTTACTAACTTTTCTTCATTCTTGACTAATGCAGGTATGCAGTCTTTAACATTTTTGAAAAGTAGACCTGCACCACTAAACAAAGCAACAATAAAGCCCCTATCTATTCAACTTGTATCTGAATGGCATCAGTGTTGTCTTTGATAATGAAAACTGTCATGCTCCATGCTTGAGGGGTAATTGGTTATCGTTTATCATCTCTATAATCTCCGGGGTCATCCAGGGAGCATTGGTGTCTTTAATTTTATTATTCTTCAAGGGGCAGTATGACTCTATGGAAGTAGTTATCTTCTGTTCGTTAAACTCCGTAGCCTCCTCAGGATTTCAATTTCATAAAACAACTCCATTCACCAGTTGCAAGATCATTTTGAAAAGCCTCCTTATCATAATTCATAATTAAAAGATCGTGTTTTGGTAATCAGATCAAATTTTACCTTTTGTTTTTTTCCTGGTAAAGAAAATAGCTTCATGGTCACTAAGGTTTAAGGGAAGGGTGCCACATTTCTTGATGTTATTACAATAATTAAGTATGAGGTCTGTGGTGCTATCAATGTTTATTGAAAAGTGAGAAGGGGTTGTAATAAGTTGTCTTAGCCCAAAGTAACGTCCCAGATCCTTTAATTGCTTTCTACCTTGACTTGAATTGTCACAATAATTAATATTCATGTCCCCTAATATAAAAATATTGTTCTTTTGTAAATTAGGGTATTTGATTTAATAAGTCTTCAAGCGTATTTATGAATTGTTGTGTATTCCCTTTGGGGGTCTGTAAGGAACATGTTTAGGGTTATGAATGTTCAACCACAATATTTCAATGTCCTCATTGTTAAGGTTAATATTGTGACATTCCCCGGACTGATACTCAGTGGAGATACAGTGTATCAGGAGTATAGAATCAGTGTTTACTTTCAGTAGCTTTTCAGTGGAAAATCAGTGGAAAACAGTGGAAATACAGTGGTTGAGCAGTGGGAAATCAGTATGTCCGAAATATTTAAATGAGCTGGCAGTAACAAGTCAGTGGAAAATCAGTACCATTTCAGTAGCTCATTTAAATATTTCGGACATACTGATTCAGGCAGTATACACTGACTTTTGGTCCGGGTCTACATGGAAAAGGGTGTATTGTTCTTGATGTATACTAAAATTCCACCTCCCTTTTTGGGCCGTTGCTCCTTAGGTTATCACCAGAACCTGTCCTGTCCTAAATTGTACCCTGGAATGTCTAGGAGTGTACACGAATAGTCTGTACCGACAGAGTAAAAATGTCAAAATTAGTAGTTATTATCTGATGCTTAATAATATCACGTTTGTTTTTAATACTTCTTGTGCCATTGGAAAGCCATTATGTTTCAATACATTAGCCACATCTTATCAGATTTGTGTTTCCATTGTAAAAGTTGGTGAGTGTCTTTGGCAGACATAAGCCCTGTTCCTTTGGCATTAGTGGTTTGGTATGCCTGCCTCTCTCAATACCAACGCTGTGTGAGCTGAGCCTAAATTGAGCAAGAGGACATCTGTGATATCGATTTTGTAACATTGAGACGATAATGTTCAGTCTAAATTCAGGTTTAAATAACTTCAAACTGTGTGTAGTTTCTTAGCATATATATATATATATATATATATTATATATATATATATAAGACACTCGCGCGCTGAACATAGACAAGACACGGGGTTGGGCAACAGTCACAGTGTATTAGAACCTCCAAACTAACAATGATAAAAAAATTTTTTAACGTAATGTCTTTCACGTCCGGCGGGCGACGTCGCTCGGCTCGCGCTATGACGTCATGTTCCAATGTTGCTAGGCGCGCTACCTGGCAGCGACTCGCGTCCTTGGTTATACGCCTATAATTGATTATAGATGCTATAACCCTGACCCCTAGTCCTGATGAAAGGAGAGAGGCGAAGGCAGTGTTGGGCAAATTCCCAGTAGTTGTATTTTATTAATCACAAGTCAGTAACACTGGGAAAAACTCATAATAGAAAACAAAAAACAAAATTGGAGTATGAAACGGTCCTCTCGGGGTCAGGTATGGTGCTCAACTGGCTCCCAGTGTGGCCAGGTCAGGTGATCAGTCTGTATCTAGCTCCAATGTCAGAGAGCAGCACCTGGATAGTGGTCGGCTTATATACCAATACAAGGTTTATTGTTATCATAACCCTGACCCCTAGTCCTGATGAAAGGAGAGAGGCGAAGGCAGTGTTGGGCAAATTCCCAGTAGTTGTATTTTATTAATCACAAGTCAGTAACACTGGGAAAAACTCGCCAACCGCCCAACACAAAAAGCCTCAATATGAATAAAAGAGAGAGTGAGCAACTCGCTTGTCCAGATCCAATCTCGTAGCAGGTGACTTTGTCAAGTAGTGAAGCACCGACAAGCTTCTCCAATCTCCAATGTCCTTGATGTCTATGAGGGAAAAACCAGCATTAGATAAGGCGCTGGCTCCACCCCTACGTAAAGAGTGTGATGAAAACGAATCAAACCCAAGTAGTTTACACACGTTTTTAATCCTGCCACAAAACCAACTGTATGTCCCCCGAATCAGCCTACCAGATGATCGATAGGCAATCAACTGAGTTGTGCTTGCGGGGTTAGTGAGTGAATCTAGCAACAAAATATGAGCAAAAACACAAAAGGGGGAAGACGGCACCTTCACTAAGGGAATTTCTAATACCCTTTCTGAGAACCCAATGGTCTTTGAACGCTTAACAGTCAGCAAGGCTCCCCATGGGTAGAACTGAACATCACGACGGAGAAGGGAAAACCCCTCCTCTAACAGGTTAGATTTACGAAGAAGAGCCCTGAAGCAAACTATAATGGTTAACCAGAAGGCCACATCCTCGCTACTAGTAAGGTCTAGGGATAAGTAGATTAACTGTAACTCTTGAACTGTCAAAGGGCGGGCTTGTTTCCTGAAATCCCCAATAGTACGTCGGATACCCCTTAAGGTCATACGAATCTGGAAGTCTGAAGGATCAACGTGGGGAAACCCATTGATTTTATGCAACACCCAGACCGCCGATAGGTAATTGATGATTGAAACATACTTGAGTGTCTCTGCCATGTAGGCTAGATACAATAAGATGGTATCTAGTGAAGCCGGTAAGGGTGTTAGACCATGAGAAGCACAAAATCCAAGGTAGTGTTTCCACTGACTTCCCCGTGTCGACCTAGTCGAGGGAGCTAACCAATTATCCTGGTAAAGCTTCAACCGGGTCCTCAACTCGTCCAGACCTGAAGCAACAAAGATCCTCTATTAGGTGACGGGGAACAGAACCTGTCCTGTTAATATCATAAAAACGGGACAGGTAGTCAGGCACAGTATTATCCACTGACCTGACATAACTAGCCACAAGATGAAAATTATGCACGTAACTAAGCCAAAATAATTCCCTTAACCAGAACATACATCGGATATTGGAACTACGGCCCGTATTTATCATTGACAAGACCTGTGTGTTGTCAGTGTATACTCTGACCTTGAGGTTAGACCACAAGGCACCCCAACGCCTAGCAGCTACCATAACAGGCCACAACTCTAAAATGTTTATGTTATAGTCATAACTCAGGTCGGTAGGGGGATACTCAAAATGTACAGTGGACACCAAGTTTGGGGGGAATGGAGAGTGCCAGACCCCCAGGAACCAGAAGGAACCCCACCTGCCACCAAAACCAGACATAGATGAGTCTGTCTCTACTGGAATTTCCAACTCACGGATGTCAGTGATAATCTTAGCCTTGCCATTGAAAGTCCCAGTGAAATGAAACCACCAATCCATGTCAGCTGAAAACCAGTCAGGCAGTTTACAAACAGAAGTACTATCACGTAGGTATTTCACTAAGTTAATAACCCGACGCGAAAAAGTCCTGCCACCCCTAACTACGGTAGATGCATGAGCCAGATGACCAGCCAGAATCTGAAGATCTTTTAGAGTGGAATGAGTCTTACCTCTGAACAATGAAACTAGTTCTCTAAGCTTGTCCAACTTGGGGATAGGTAATCTTAGTTCCATTTGAAGGCTATCCAATTCAATGCCCAGGTATACTAGAGACTGACACGGGGGAACCACTTTAGACCATGCTATCCAGAAACCCAAACTGTGTAACATATCAATCAGGGAAGACATGGACTTTTTACATTCCAATTCCGTTGGGGCTACAACTAGAAAATCATCTAAGTAGCCAAACACATGCTGCACTCCTTGTCTATTAAGACACCTTACTACAAATTCTGTCAACTGAGTATACAAGTATGGCGCGCAGCGCAGGCCAAAACACAAGCAATTGTCTTGGAACCATTGTTTGCCTGATCCTAATTCCAAGTCCCAAAGGAATCCTTGGTAACACCTATGTGGCGGATACACATTAACTGATCTATACGCGGACTTAATATCTAAGACAGAGAAATAGCAACCGGGAGTTATCACTGCAGCTACATCATCAACGGAAATATAAGAAAAATCGTGACAAACTGTATCCATGGAGTTGTTTATACTAAAGCCAAGAGGTCGGCGACAGTCCGTTATAGGACGTAGTGAGCCATCAGACTTAGAGATAGCTCCCAACGAATGAACACAACAAGGACGTTGGGAGACAACACTGACCTTGTCCAACAATAACTCCTTAGAAACTAAGTCATTCATGTCCGACTTAACTGAAGAGTTAAGAATAGATGAATAGTTGTTGCAAAAGTAACTACCATCAAAATCATCATCAACTATTTTGAAGCCATCACGAATACCTTCAAATATGAACATAGCATTGTCATCCTGATAACCTTCACCGAAGCAATAGTCAAAAAATACACACGGATTTAATTGCTGCTTGCAACCTGCTAACCAATGATCTCCTAAACATATATTGCCACACGGACGAGATACATTTTTACCAGTATCAGGGTCAGAGTGCAATATCTTTGAAGCATGAAAGGAACCTCTGTCATCCAACTGGGCGCAAAACAAAATTGGAGTATGAAACGGTCCTCTCGGGGTCAGGTATGGTGCTCAACTGGCTCCCAGTGTGGCCAGGTCAGGTGATCAGTCTGTATCTAGCTCCAATGTCAGAGGGCAGCACCTGGATAGTGGTCGGCTTATATACCAATACAAGGTTTATTGTTATCATAAGACACTCGCGCGCTGAACATAGACAAGACACGGGGTTGGGCAACAGTCACAGTGTATTAGAACCTCCAAGCCGGCCCAAATAGTAACGTGTCTAAGGCAAGAAGGAAGCAAAGCGCGTGTCCTTAGCCGCGGCTACATCCAACTGTGTGTCAATATATCCCATCACACAATTAGAGACCCAACCACCTCTATCCTTGATGGCCTGGATCGGATAGCCTAAGTCCGACATTAGTGTTGCAGCTCCACGCCTAAGGCTGTGTGATGTGAACCTCATAGGTAAGTCCGCCGATCTGCAAGCCTGGGCTAGTTTCCTGTTGAACCATGTCGACGATACGGGCTCAAGTCTCCCTTTGGAGTTGCGTAGGCGGAACACATTGTCTTTAGGTCCTGGATTAGACAGTCTAAATATTTCCGATAGCCAATAAATGGGGCATAGTACTGACCCCTGGTTCTGAACAATTACAACATCCTTAGCTTCACTACTAAATTGATTAGTCTTGGAACTGCGCTTGTGTATAACAATACGGCCTGCAGAAAAGGTAACATCTCTTGCCTGAATGGCATGCTTAGATATTTACAATAGTTTGAACAACGCAACAATGCTCTGAAGGCAAGCGTTAGAGCACCCCAAAAGACAAGGTCCTCAAAACACAACAAGTTTAACACACGATAAATCTTGAGCATTTGTTTAGGCAGCATGGGGGGAGCCTTCCCCGGGCCATTTTTTGACACACGACGCGCCCCCCTGATGGCACGCTTGATATCATAGTTTGAATAATCAATTGGCTCAGACCCCACGCTTTTAAAAAAATTGTTAAGGCCTGACAGATAGTTAACAACAGATGTATACACCATAACAAACGACAGGTAAGCGATGTACAACACTACCTGACTGGCAGTACAACCAAGCGGTTTTAGCTCATAAATCCTACAAAATTCTAGGTAGCGCTGCTCTCGGACGGCTCTCGCCTTCTTGGTTGAGTCTGCCACCGAGGCATCCTTCAGTTCCTGTGCCCTCTTCTCTAACCCTCTGATGGACGCCCCTGTGGATCAGACGAGAGGCACAACACATACGGTTACTACTCAAGATTTTAAAGACACTCTCCCTCTTACACCCTTCATCTAGTCTCAATAACCCGTCCGCCAGAATATTATCCCTGGACCTTACATACGTGGCGTAGATGTCAACGCTAAAAATGAAACATAACCAAAACAATTCTCTTAACCAAGACATACATTGCCTGCTAGAACTACGCCCTGTGTTAACCATATACATGACTTGGTTATTGTCGGTTACTATTTCTATAGTTGAGTCGGGAAAAGATGGTGCCCACCTCTTCAGACCTAAAAGGACTGGCCACAGCTCATAAATATTTATATTAGGGCTCACAATATCTACACATGGTTCCAGTAGGCGGTGGCAATAACAATCCCAGCCCTCGACACTGGCATCCCCCCACGTTCCCCAAAACCAGTCCTCGTTGCACCATGCACCGAAACCCTTGGAAGAAGCGTCTGACACCATAGAACAAGACTTCTTTCTGCTAACTATCTTTGCTGACCCGTTAAAAAATTTGCACAAATTTTTCCACCAACTAAAGTCTGCCATGATATCACCATTAATGGGGATCACCGAGCCCCTTTCACATTCCGAAGAGAGGTCGAAAATTCTCCTACTAAACGTTCGTCCACCCCTGACCACTGTGGAAATGTGGGACACGTACCCCCCAATTTTCTCCAGTTCTTTTTTGGTAGCGTAGCCCCTAGCCTCTACACTCTCAATGGTCCTTACTAGCTTGTCAATCTTTGCTTCTGAAACAGACAGGGTCATCCCAACGGTGTCTATGAAAATTCCCAAAAACTCCGTTTTGGTAGATGGTGGCCTTAATTTCTCCCAAGAAATGTTGAAACCCAACCTACGCAGGACATTGATTAAGATGTGCTGGTGGGACGAACACTCGTCCTCTGTAGCGCCAACTATCGCAAAGTCATCCAGGTAATTTACTACCCTACTGACTCCCATCGACTTAGAAAAAGACACTATGAGGGAGGATAACAGATTAAAAATGTACGGCGCGCACCTCAGACCAAAACACAATCGCCCATCCTGCATCAAGACAGGGCCCTCCCCAAAGTCCCATGACAAACCTTGGAAACAGGTGTGGGTAGGGTGGATTGAAACTGAACGGTAGGCGGAGGATATATCCGTAACCGACACATATTCGCCCTCATTTACTAACTGGGATAAGTGTAACATGGATTTTACCTCGTACAACACGTGAAGTGTTTACGAGATTCCGCGAGAAACGGACGACACGCTGGAACCAGCAGTAGGTCGAGCGCGCTGGGAAGCTTCGGACGTGTTTTCCATTCAGCAGGTTAGTTGTATTTTTAATTTCGTTCTACCCTTTATTTTTAAAAGGGGTTTGTTGAGTTATTTATTTGAGATTGGCGGGGGTTTCTCTTTGTTCACCCTGTTTATCTCTATGGTGATTTAATTCACTTTCTGCTCTTTTTCAGTTCACCGCGGTGACGATTTGAGCTCATAAGATGTCCTCGAAGAGGGCTACCAACAACTCGGTCTCCAGCTTGGAGGACCAAACTTCTGTTATTAGCCAAGTGTTGGGCACAGATGTTACGTGTTCTGGTTTGGATAAGCCTAAAACTTCTTCCAGAAGGAAGACTGTTAAAGAGGCTAAGACTAAGATTTCGCCCACCCTTCGCTCACCGTTGGTAGCTTTGGAGGCAAATTTGACGGAACGTCAAGATCACAACGTGGTGGCTCCTGACGTCATGGTCCCAGACTCGGTGGCGCCGGTTGCTCAGGACGCTCCGGCGGTTGCTAAGGCACTTCCGGTGACCGCGGCAGCTTCAGTCACTTTGCCGGGCAACCCTCCTAGCTACGCCACCCCGTCAGCTACGTCTTCGGCTGCTAGTGGGGCTGCCAACCAGGGCGAGCAGGTGTTGGAAGACCCTTCACTCTTTCTTCAACAGCAGCAACAGGCGTGGCTTTGGAATCAATTTCAAGCTATGAACACTTGGGGTAATTTTGCGCCTAACGTAAATTTCGGAGCGGATGTTCAGAACTTCTGGGCGGAGGAACCAGAAGAGACCGAGCAGGAGCCTCCCCCAGTTCAACAACCGGTGAGGCAGCAGGACCATTAGATTAGCGATGAAGATGAGGTCCTAGTTCTGGATCCTCCACAGCTTCAGGCTAAACCTGTTCAGGGGATTAAGAACGCTGAAGGGGCAGTCGGGCAACGTTTGAGAGAGAAGCTGGGTACTGTCAAGGAAGCGGATAAGGTGGCTCCACCGGTAGATGAGGGTCTGGCAGACTTACTGAATGGACTTCTAAGGGAGGCTCATTCCATGGCGGAGTTAGAGAAGTTGGTTAAACTTTTCCCGAGAATCGAGAACGTGGAAATGATGAAAGTGCCACGTTTAGAGGAAGAGGTGTTCGTAGGTTTGGAACCTAAACCTAAGGCTTTTGACATGTCTTTACAGACTGTTCAGAAAGGGGTGCTGGCAGTTATGGCGTCGTTGGCCCCGGTCCTGGAAGCAATCGGAAATAGGGCTAAAGCGGACCCGGAATTGGACGTTCACGGGGAATCGCTCATGCAATCCTTGGAGATATTGGCCCTAGTTCACAACAACCTATCAAGCAAAAGGAGGGAATTACTTCGACCTCAGCTTTCACCCATGTACTCCAAAGCCATGTCAAAAGGGGGCGTGGCCTCCTCGGATTGGCTTTATGGGGGTAACTTAGAAAAGACCACAAAACAGGCGGAAGTGGCTAAGAAGATAGGGGATAAAGTGATTCGAAAACGCCAACAGGTGGTTCAGCAACAGCAACAAAAGGGACAGAAGAAGTTCCGTCCAGCCTTCATCCCTCAACAGGCCGGGATGTACCCGATGTTCAGAGCGACCAACCCATTCAGATTCCAACAACCTCGGTTCCCTCAGCCTTACGGGTTTCAGCCTACCTTCCCAGGGTTCCAGGGACCTCAAGGGTTCCAGGGGCCCCAGGCTTTCCAGCAACTCTTCGTGCCACATTTCATGGGAGGTTTCCCTAGGAGATTCCGTTACCCTAGGGCCCAGAAACCGGGTTTTGGGAAGAAGGGAACTCAGAAGTAGACCAAGAGGTGAGTTCCCCAACTTTAGATTCAACTAAACTAGACTCGTTTAGAGGGGGTCAAATAGTGGATAGGGTTCAACAGTGGCAGAAAATCACTAGTGATCCGTGGATTATCAACTCGGTGAGAGGGGTCTTGATCCCTTTCTTTGAGATGCCGATTCAAAACAAAGAACCTAGACCCTTTAGGCTATCAGGAAAAGAAGAAGACTTTGTAGACCTAGAATTAGAGAGAATGCTTTCTAAAGGTATCATTGAGGAGGTGACACCTTCAAATGACCAGGTCATTTCTAACATTTTCCTAAGACCTAAAAAAGATGGAGGCTTTAGATTTATTCTAGACCTCACTTGGCTTAATCTCCATGTAGAATATGATCACTTCAAAATGAATTCGCTCTTTACAGCAGAGGAAATGATGCGACCTGGTTGCTTTATGGCGTCGCTGGACCTCAAAGATGCCTACTACTCGGTTCTGGTGCATGAAGCTCACAGAAAATTCTTGAGATTTAGGTGGATGGGTGTCACTTATCAGTTTAGAGTCCTACCTAACGGATTGGCTTGTGCACCAAGATTTTTCACGAAGTTACTGGCTCCGGTATTCGCTAGCCTTAGAGAAAAGGGGTTTGAGTGTTTTCCTTACATCGACGACACTTTCATAGTGGCGGATGGGGAACAGAAATGTAAAGAAACAGTAGTTGAACTACAGAGAGTGCTAGAAAATTTGGGGTTTGTGATCCATCCGATTAAATCGGAAACCACCCCTATGACTCAGCTAGTCTTTTTAGGGTTTCTGCTAGTCTCGCTAGACATGAAAGTTTTCCTAACTACGGATAAAATGAAGAAATTTGAGGAAGCGGCTCAAAGTTTGTTAGGAAAACCCTGAGTTAGGATCAGAGAAGTTGCAGGTCTGGCGGGACTGATGGTTTCTTACTCACAGGCCTTTGACTATGGCATGGCCCATTCTAAGGAGATAGAAATACAAAAGACACAAGCTCTAATTCAGGCTAAAGGGGATTTTGACAGCCTTATGACCATTTCAGAGGAAGTTAGAGAGGATATAACATGGTGGTTAGTGAACCTAGAGGAGTCAGGAAGGGTGCTTAGACAACCTAGAGAAGAGATTACTATTTTTACTGATGCTTCGAACGAAGGTTGGGGAGCCCATGTAGGTAGTTTGCAACGGGAGGACGTTGGACAGAAAGGGAAAAAGAGGACCACATAAATGTCTTGGAATTGAGGGCGATCCTTTTAGGACTTCAGAGTTTATGTGATAGATCAGGAATCCACATAAGAATTATGTCGGACAATACTACGGCAATAGCCTATATTAACCATCTAGGAGGGGTTAGGTCCCTAGAATGCCAAGAAATAGCTAGACAGATCTGGAGATGGGCAGAGAATAGGCAGGTTTGGCTTAGTGCAGCTCACATCCCCGGGGTGGAGAACACTCTAGCAGATTTCAAATCTAGAAATTTTGAAGATAACTTAGAATGGTCACTTGATGCTAAGATATTTAAGAAAATTGTGGCTGTATTCGGGGAACCGGAGGTGGATCTGTTTGCATCTAGGCTGAACAATAAGGTGGAGAAGTACATCTCCTGGTTACCTGATCCAGAAGCGGCAGCAATTGATGCTTTCTCAGTTGATTGGTCAACTAACTTTTTCTACGCTTTCCCACCTTTCAGTGTCGTGGGGAAGGTTATCCAGAAGATCCTGGAAGACGAAGCTTCGGGAATCCTAGTGGTACCACATTGGAGCACTCGCCCTTGGTGGGGGAGACTCATGTCACTACATCTCAGGAGCATCCAATTTCGACCGAAGAAGAACAATCTACGACCGGTGGGCAAACCAGACAACGCCCAAATGTTAGGCAGAAGCCCATTGGTGGCCTTCCTTTTTTCTCGAACAAACTGTTAGGACAAGGGTTCGATAAAGCCACAGTATCTTTAGTTATGCAGGCGTGGAGACCCTCAACAAAAAAGCTGTACTCCACTTACTTAAATAAGTGGGCGACCTTTTGTCTTGAAAGAGGAATAACACCGTTAGAACCTACTTTACCTCAAGCTTGTAGCTTTCTCAGATTGTTATCAGATGGAGGGCTAGGGTATGCAGCTCTGAATACGGCGAGAAGCGCCTTGTCAACTATTCTTCCGAACTTCGGGTGTTCTTCTTTTGGTAACCACCCAGTAGTACGCTGGCTAGTACAGGGAGGATATGAAAGGAGACCTCCAAAGCCAAAGTACTCCCAATTTTGGGATGTTAATTTAGTGTTCGAAATGTTAAAACTTTGGGGCCCAAACAAGAGGCTCACACTTAAAAGGTTATCGTTCAGACTTACAATTTTATTGTTACTAGTTACTTCTCAGAGAGGCCAGACTATACTGAACTTGGACACCCAAGATATGGTGGTGTCGGAGAACGTTGAGTTCAAGATGAAAGTACTGTTAAAACACAACAGAGTAGGGGACCCCTTGGATACGGTAGTTCTGAGACCGTTTCCAGAATGTAAAAGGCTTTGTGTGGTCCGGACAGTGAAGACTTATCTGGCTCGTACGGAACACATAAGAAACTACAGCCAGTTACTGCTTAGTTTCTTGAAACCACATGGACCCATCTCAAGAGACACTTTGTCCAGATGGACACTGAAAACTATGAGTTTAGCAGGCGTGGATACTGCTAAGTATGGAGGACACTCCACTAGAGGAGCCTCCACGTCAGCGGCAAAGAGACTCGGGGTACCGATTAATGCTATCCTAAGACAAGCCTCTTGGAGGTTGGCTTATTCATTTGCCACTTATTACGACAAAGAATTGGATAGAGATTCAGCCGAGGTGGCTGCGGCGTTGCTAAGAGACGCTACTAGATGATTTGTTGTTCATTAACTAGGATGTTTATGGTGTAATAAAACACGATCCTTCAAATGCAATAGTCTTATTTAAAAAAAAAAAAAAAAAAAAAAAAAAATTAATTAAATTACGACTTTGCTGAACACAAACAAATTCTGAGCTACCAAGTTCTCGCGGAATCTCGTAAACACTTCACGTGTTGTACGAGGTAAAATTGTTAAATTATACGAGACTTACCTGTAATGTTGAAGTAGAATTATAATTTTACCGAGGACAACACGTTGTGTTGTAGGGATTAAGCGCCCACCTCGCCCACACCAAAAAAAAAAAAAAAAAAAATTTAATTATTTTCATATTTACAATATTATCTACAGGTAACTCTTTGGTTATGTAAGATTAAGTATAATTTAGGATCAGAATTTATTTGAGTTCACTTTCAATACTGCTGGTTCCAGCGTGCCGTCCGTTTCTTGCTTAATCCCTACAACACAACGTGTTGTCCTCGGTAAAATTATAATTCTACTTCAACATTACAGGTAAGTCTCGTATAATTTAACAAATTATACTCGAAAGTAGCACAGGTTGTCTTCATGTAATTATTTATACTAGCACCTTCAGGCCGGCTACAGTCCGTTATAGGCCTAAGTTTGCCGTTACTCTTTTCAACTGCGCCGAGAGAGTGAACGCACCTGGGCACTGAGTCGACAATTGAAATTTTCCCTTCAACAATTTCTCGGGATAGCAGTTTTGACATTTCAGCGTAGTACTTTTCACATGTTATAGAAGAGTAGTTGGAACAAAAATACATCGAGTCACAATCCCCGTCAACTATTTTAAACCGATCACATAGGCCGTTCCAAATTTGTTCAACATCGGAAGCTGGCAGATCACACCCGCCAGAGAAGAGAAACTCCCCTACTCTACACGGCTTCAACTGGGACGGGGAGCCCCCAATTATATGTATACAGTTACACAAGCCTGCTACACAGCTCTCAAAAATATTGATAATCCTGCCGTCTTTGCTGGTCGGGGGTACAAACACAACCCCTGGCGGTGCCTCACAGCCAGGTTCCGATGAAACATCAACCGGGGCAAAAACACCCTCACAAGGCTCAGACTTAACAGCACAACCCACGTCACCACCCATCACCTCAGGGTACATCCCAAACACGCCCACCCCATTTGAACCATCAACCACACGTTCGTGAACAACATTAGGGGGAAAACAGTCAGGCGCTTTGGACGTAGCGCTGGCAGAACTATCATTAACTCCTCATTTTGAGTCTTTGGGTGTTGACTTAGGATTCTTGCAGTGGATAGCCCTGTGAGTTTCGCTGCAGTTGAGGCAGACGTGGCGGTACTGACACGAGTTATCGGTGCAGCTGCCCGGGCTGTTGTAGGCGTAACAGACCCTAGAGGGCCTCCTTCTGTCCTTATCCTTGCCCTGCTTAGGCCCAGCGCCACCGGCTGGCGAGCCTGACTTAGCTGCTTTGCTCGCATCGAAGCTGAGGTGCTTTAGGACAAGTGTGGCGTCCACCTGCCCGAACTTACGTTGCCCCTCCATTGCGGCCGCCTCCCTTACGGCCTGGTCGTAGCCAATGATGGCCTCCGTGCGGTAGAACCGAGTTTCCGATTTCTCGGCCAGCACCAGCATGTGTGAGACCAACCCGTCGATTGACCTACGCCTTCGATGAAGATCCTGGAGGTGGCGAAGTGACATAACCATCAGTCTCTCGAACGTTTTGATCTCCTCACCTTTTTTCAGATAGCGACGCTGGCTGTACTTGTGTAGTTTCCTCGATTCTTTGGAGCTCCTGTGGTGGTTTCGACGTTTCCCACGGTGGCGTCCACCATGGATGCCGTCCCAGGGCGAGTCAGACGACGACGACGACACCTCTCCGGATGAAGATTCGGTATCCGATGATGAACTGTCACTCGAGGAGCTAGAAGGTTAAACGTTGCGAGCCTTTTTCTTCTTGTTTTTCTGCGAACTACCACCTCGGATTGACTCCTCCACCTTCTTCAGACGGTGCTCGAGAAACTTGACCGAAGATGGCAACGGCCCGCCCGCCGCTCCTTCGTCGGACTCGCCCCCGCAGTTTTCATCGTCCGTGATGGCGGAATTTTTCTCCGAAAAAGGGCACTTGTCGTCCACGGGAAGTTTATGCGTCTCCCCACAGCTTTTACACTTCTTCTCCGACTTCTTACTCGCCATTTTCCACGATTTCCAACGACCGTTTTAACGTAATGTCTTTCACGTCCGGCGGGCGACGTCACTCGGCTCGCGCTATGACGTCACGTTCCAATGTTGCTAGGCGCGTTACCTGGCAGCGACTCGCGTCCTTGGTTATACGCCTATAATTGATTATAGATGCTATAAATTCCCTTCGTTCCCTTAATTAATAAACAACTAGACAACATAATTGATGCTGAGTCGGCGAAGGTGTCCGCCCTTTTAAAGATTTTTATTTTAAACAAAAAACGATGGAAACTGTGAGAAAACCTCGCAGTGTGTGTGGTTAGTCCCAAGGCACCAGGTAAACTGAGCTGGTGCCCTTAGTAACTAGTACACAAACATAGTACCATAGATGTACACTAGGGGACAGCACCTAAGCATGTGCTGATTAGTACACTGCAAGATTTATATGACTGTAAATATATATATTAACAGTTACACATATATAGTTAGGTCTGGGAGAGATAGCCCTACATTATATATAAAGCAATATATTTGGGTATGGGCGTTTTTGGGCAGGTTAGCACTTATTCCTTGTGATTCTAGAGTCAGGCCTCGGTGGATTAGGTCTACTTCATAAATGATGCTATAGTTGAGTCCTAGCGGGTTAGCCCTGCTTCAAAATGATGCTATAACTGGGTCTTGGTGAGTTAGTCCTACTTCAGATTTATCAGTACACTATAGTTGGGTCTTTGAACTTTAGGGTAATTCATATTATATGCTTAGTCCCTTAAGGAAAAACTAAAGTTTGGTCTTCGGATGTGAGACCTACATTGAGGCCCTCAGACATTGAGACTATTTCATGAAAATTAACACTTAATCTACAGGGAGAGAGCTGTCATTATTATATTTTTTTCCATTTTGGAATCAATCTTCATAGTTACCATCGGTGTTAAAGATCTGATGATAAAAATAAAGGTAATATGAACCCCCCCAACAAAAATGATCAATTTTATAAATTCAGTGAATATCACAATAATCATAATCAAAATTATACAAAAGGCTCTAATAGAATTCATGACAACATTAATAATATATGCAATCGCATCTAGCTCGATGATTAAAGATAAAACCAAAATATTAGCACAGATATAGTTAAATGGCAGTAGTCTGTTACTGCTTTCTTGTTGTGGTGAATCTATAGGTCAATTGGCCTCTCCACACAGGGTTTACACTCACAAATGCGAGGGAGTTCTTGCCCAAGATTAAATAAATGTACACAGTCCTAGAGACAGGGCCTACACACCTCATAGCCTTTTGACATCCCTGTCATTGGCAGAGTTGGTACACAAAGAGGTAAGGAGTTAACCCCTGCCTATGTGTCGAACCCGGTCCTCCTGTATTTTAGACAATTGCGGTAGCCACCTCAGCACCCTCGCACCCATTTGATTTTCATCTTGGCCACATTACATACTCAACAAACAATTTAATGCAAAAATTAATTTATTTCACACATTAGCAATAAATATTAAATACGTGAGCATCAGAATAAGATACATAAAACACAGTCACACAGATCGAGCATTTTTACTGATGTTAATATGATAATCTTTTTTATTACTATACATTTCAAATTGAGAAGAAGACCTTGCTTTTCTATTAGTAAATCCTGGAGGCATGGAACTACAAAGGGACTGAGTCAAGGCCATCCCCCTTGTCATATAAACAAAAAAATCACACATTTTGCTTTGATGACGTCACAGACATGTTCTGAGTATCAGCGTCCCTTTTGAGTAGTAAAGGATATTTTCTCCCTGTATCCTCTGATATTTTATGTCATCCTACCCTGGGATGATACCTTCACACTATAGGTGAAGTAACAAACATTGCTTTGCAATATCATTCATTTATCTAACAATACAATTGCAGTTGTAAAAGTATGTAGAAAAAATGTGTATAAACAGGTACTGTCACATGACTGTTAAAATACTTGGATATATGAGATTTCTTTGTCAATGCAAGAACAGCCAACTGTCTCTTGTCATGGAAATATCAATTGCCCATTTTATGATTGCTCCATATACTCCCAACATATTTATTGCATCTAGAATACATGATGTCAGTTTTTTGCAATTATAGACCCTCCCTTTTAGTTAGGTCTTTTAAATGGAAAAATACTTCACTTGAATTTAGAAAGAGAATTTCTAACAGATTTCACACAATCTTGTTCCGACAAAAGTAACATCTATGAGTATGCCATTTCGTAGAGATTATTAAATGACTGTTACCATACAAAGTGAACAAGTGTATTATATATATATGAAAAACATATGAGTACTGTATATATTGTTGTTCAGTTGCATCATGGATACCTGGTATTGGTACAAACATCAAAGGCAAAATCAAGTATAGCCTGGTTCACCAAGAGGAGACTTATTTGACTAGCTGCAAGGGTTTGTTAATGTGGTAACATGTTTAATGCCCGAGATGGCAAAAATATTGGTTGGCAAATTTGATGGCACTCAGATGGATTTGGCACAGACAAGCATGGTATCTGTAAACATACCCTTTACAGACCAGGCCCTATATGATGACAGTTCACAACAGGAAAACTGTGCATTCTCATGGAACCCTTTACAGGCCAGGCCTCAGAATGTGCATTGTTAACAGTCAAAGAATACGCATTCTGTGATAGGTGTGTAATGGGTATCAGACTGGTTTATAAAGGATATGAGTAACATTGACCTTGACTTGACCTTGACGCTGTGAAGACATCACACGGCCCAATTGTCATTGTCCTGTGTGTGGTTCATGAAGTCCCTGAGTTTGATGATGAAGTTTCCTCTGGTGGCCTGCGTGGTGGCATCCGTGGTCATCTTGTCTTGCATGTTTTTGACAATGGCATCGTAGGAGGGCATGTCCCCATCTGCCACACTGGTCTGGACGTGCTGACACACCTTGTGGGTGATGACCACCAGCTTGTTGTAGATGTTGTCTCGGGTTCGGGTCGTGGTGGAGTTTAACTCAAAGTCATGGGCCTCGTACTTACAGCTACAGTCGTACACCTTCCACAGCCGCACATAGGTCCCCAGCAGTTTCAGCAGCTGCGCAGCTCCCGACTGGGTCTGGGCATCAAATCAGTTGGTTAGAAGGGGTCAGCAGGTCAATCAGCATGGGAAGAGTGAGACAATTACAAGGGTGAAAAGGGGGTCATTTATAAAGGGGTTAAAGTTGATACAGGATTTTGGAATTTGGGTGGGTCCGCATGCAGGCTAACTACTAAAACGGCACGCATTCATGTACATGCGTGTGACATTTTTTTCTCTTTATGTAAAATTGAACACATTTATATACATACATGTGACATTCTTTTCTCTTCGTCAAGTCTAAAGGCAGTATTCCACTCTACAATGTTTGGCACAATATTTATGGAAATTCTGCCAAAGTTTGGCATAAGAATCCAAAGATCAGCAGTTAGTCACGATTTCAAACATCTTGAGGTGGAATTTACTAGTAAAGGCTCACCATCTTTGGCATCCCAAAAATTGTGAGCCAGAGATTGTGAGCCTTCCTACTGATAGTTACCAACATGTTGTTAAATGTTGGGAGCTCTGCTCATGATCTTTGAAATTGGCCTGAAATTGATAATCTCACAATGTTCGTCCTAATCTTTGGCATATTTTAGTGTTTAGTGGAACGCATGCTTAAGTCCCTACCAATCATGTACAGGTGATTATTTCAGATTCATTGAATCCTCACATGGTTATGAGAAAAACAAAAACCTGTAACATGTCTGCATAAGTATATACTGTACCTCTAAGTCCATGGAGTTGGACCAGTGCGCCTCACCAAATGGCCAGTATGTCACAGTGCTGTTCCCGTGCTTTTCCTAGAAAAAGAAAATTCGCTGATTAAAAAAGAACTGGCAAAGTAGGAGAAAACACCATGTTCACTCTGATCACAGTCCTATACAAAATCTAAGACCAAACTTAAAGGTTAATATGGGTGTCTACTGCAGTGCCACCTGGTGTTAATACTTTTTGAATGCTCAATTCATTTAAGATCTTTAAAAAATTTGATACAATTATCATAAATTTAAAAGATTTACGATGGGGAAAAATCTTATTTGTCCCTCTGGAGCCAATGGCAAACAGTCCTTTTTTCAAATGCTAATAATATGTTGTAAATGGATATGGTGACATACATTTATCATAGTTTTATAACAGTCCATATACACCCATCTAACAGCTGTGTGGGTTTAGGAATTTTATTGTGCTTTTTAAGAATTCATGAAAAATACCCATATGTACCTTTAAAAAGGTTTTTTTTCCAGTCACACGCTGAACAGGAAACCTTTTTTTTTTTTTTAAAATGGACTTGGATCTGCATATGATTTCAAACTCACTGTGGATATGTAGGAATTCTGAAATTGGCGTATAACATTCTTTGACAGATAAATAATAGGATGGAAAAATAAACAACAAATACATGCAACATAAATTTGCATTTCTTAAAATCGAAATGTGACATCAGAACCTGAATTGAGGGCCCCTTGTATATGAATATGACTGCTTTCTAAATGTCTGCAACGTCCCTTTTTTTTGAAATAGAGGTTTAATGGGAATTTTTGCATGAAATGATGATAATAACATCCCATAGTGGTATGTTGGAGGAGGGTCCAGGGGGTCCTTTCCCCCTCCATGCCTTTGGAGGAAACATAAACTTCATGAAGAGAAAAGAAATGTCCCACGTGTGCATTGGAATGCGTGACGGTTTACTACTTAGGCCTCTATCAGCCCTTGCATCGACAAAATCACGTAATATTAATAATAGCCTAACAAGAATCTAAGAAAATAGGTAGCACGACCATTGACAGCATAACGGAAACAACGTAGCAATGGACGTTGGCCCAATTTTGGTGGCTCTCACTTACCAGGTATTTTGGGACCAGGGTGTTTAGGTCGCCCTTGGTGTTCTTGGCCTTTGTCCTGATAAACCCCTCGTCAGGGTCAGGGGCCAAGGTCACGGGGGTGGCGGAAGTCCCAGTGGAGACATTCACCGACATTGACCCACTGACTAGGCTGTGACACGTGACCGCCCACGTCACGTTACAGTCCTGCAGACTTCTGGTTGTTGTGGCCTCCGTGGGCCGTGACATCACAGGAGTGGCCATGGTGATGGCACTGATGGCAGCCACTAAAAGGGCTATAAGCTGAAGACCTGCAAGAAAGGTGTAGGTAGCCTTCAGTAGTAATTTTCAGGGTGAAGCCGGGTTTCCATGGAGTGCAAAACTACAGCAAAAAGTGGTTAAAGCCAGGTTTCCAGGGGCTGAATAGTGCTATTCACTGACCAGTTTTAACCGTTCACACTGGCAGTGACTAGAGCCTACTTATTCATCGTAGTTCACTCCTATGTTAGACCGGCTATCTATTGCTCAGATCAAGCTGCTCATAACATCAGAGTTGGCAGTAAGGTCACCGTCAACAGTGAGATCGCCTAGCGGGTATGGGGCTTCAGTGTCCACTGAATGCCTGCTGGGAATTAGTAGTTGAGAGCCTTAAGGATAGACCCCAGTGATGGGCAGCCAATTCAGGAAAGCATTAATAATTTTCTTAATAAAGCTCTGATCATAACTTGCTATACATCATTTTTCTCTATCTATTGATGCATACAAAGTTGTGATGTACTTCCAGATTTTATCAAATAAAAACTGATTTTTTAACTTGTGTTTTTTGAACATTGATATCTTGGTTAATATTAGCCTGGAATGTATAAAATGTTATACAAAATCCTCAGAGCATTCATAAGCAGGGAACCGTGTCTCAATTGATGTCCTAGATTTTATTTTATGATCAAAAACGCAAAAACGGCAAAAAATGGGTAACATTCATAAATTTTTTTGTAACACTATTTTCTACATTTCATAAAAATTATGTTTCATGTAAATGTGATACAAATAAAATTAAGTATTTTTTTTATACTATTCATAATATTATACTAAATCATATACACTTACGTTCTTGATGTCAACTTTTGACGCAAAGATATATAGGAGGGCATTCATTTGATATTTATATCACTATTCAGGATTTCTTTTCGGGAATACCAATACTATAGGGGGGATGTATATATGTACCGGTAGATGTATTAGAAATGAGAGTCAGAGTTATTTGATCTTTATTTTTTTACTAGTTTTGACGTATATATAAGGGGCATTCACTGCATACTAACAGCGGAAGGAAACCCCAACAAACTAAAAGGGTTTCTTTTGTGGACAACTAATAAAAGAAAAAGGGATAGTTTTTTTTTTTTAGTTTTTTTTTTGGGGGGGGGGGAGGGGGGGGGGGTAACAATTAGAATTTTGACGTGAAGGTTTACTATATCTAATAGTAACTACACTCCTTTATACTTCACTTTTTTATGTCAATTTTTCGACGTGAAGGTTGGTTGAGCTAAACATTGTAGCAGTAGCGTTAAAGAAATAGGAAATCCACTTTTAACATCCAATTTGTCAATTTGTAAAGAAGTATGGGTAGATGAAAATAAGTGCAAAGTAGTTCGTAACAAAATACAGATCTTTTGACACGGAGTTCGATATAGCCCTAAAACCTGTATTACACTAGTCAATTTTACTACCAATTTCATAAATTGGCAATGGGAAAAGAGCTTCATCGTAGATGTGTTGCATGACACCAGAAAGTATTTCTAATTCTCTTTCAAATAACACATAGGATGTATGGTCTTTCATCATATTATTGAAGAAGGGTAATAAATCACCAGATTAGTTTCAGTGAAATTTGCCTCGTGGAATAAAGGGGTGAGGTTTTTAAAGTGCCTTAATTCGAAGAGATGCATCCATTTCTTCAGGCTCTAATAATTATGGTGATGCTGGTGGACAGATAATGCGTCTTCCGAAGCCTACCCACAGAAAATGCTAACCTCGGCGCCGATAATGCATACTTAGTAACACAATTTAAAACATTCAATTCATTCTCATTATCCAACTTTCATGAAGAAAGTGTGGGTTTTCAGATAATTTTTCGGATCCAACCTTTTCCCCATCGAAATATTTTGTCACTGGCTTTTTGGAAATCGGCTCCGAGGTTAGCATTATGTTCGCCGAGGTATGCATTTTCCAGGTATCGGCTCCCGAAGTAGCATTATCTGTCCACCCCCGTGATGGTGATATTACTAAAATCTCACATTTTCAGATGATAAACACAATTATAATAAAATATATCCTTTTATCTCTTGTTTGTTCAAAGGTACGCCCTGAACTTGCTGAAATAATGGACATATTGAGGCATTTAAAAAAACACAAAAAAAACTGACCCACAGGCTTAAAGAGTCCATCACTTTTTCAAGCTACTTAAAACAGTGTGAAAAATTTCTGTTAGGAAATGGAATCGTCCATCATTCCAACTAAAATAACAGATTTGCTATTCCCTTAAGCATGATCTATCTCCCTTTGTATACTAACTCATAGGTATATATGTCACTAATATCTGCTATCTGAAAAGGTTACTGTAATGAAGTAGATTTGTTCCATGAAAAAATAGAAACTTGAGGTGAGGTGACTTACCCGTCTTGGTGATCGCCATTGTAAACTAGCTGGGTTAGAGTTAGAGTTCTAGTTGGCACTTTTCCTAAAGGAATCTGCAATCGGCATTAACCAAATAGGCAATGTTTGCTCTCACATTGCTGAGTCTTATTTATATCAAAACCTATAGCTACGTCAATCACACTTTGCCTACAATGCTGGACTTTAAAACCCCATCCCTAATATAATGCTGGATGTATTTTACCACCAAAAGCCGTCAGCGGGAATCACCATGTCGGGGGTGGAGGAAGTAAGGGGAGGGGGGAGGAGGGGGAAAGGGACCGTGAACTCTGATACATATCATTTAATACTGTTGGCTCTGTTAAAAGGAGTCAGGACTTTGGTGGTTTTCGGTCTAAGAATAAGGAAAGGGATCGGCTGGAAATATTTGGTCATATTATGTATCAAGTTTACTCATTGTTTGATGATTGAAAATGTTACTGTGAGCATTTGATCTGCTCACGGGCAGAAAACTCACTATTAAGATAGAACAGCATGCAATAAGCCTATACCACAAAAAGGGATTTCCAGGATTGGACGTCAGACAAAATTCACGTATAAAGAATCTTTGCCTCCTACATACAGTTTGAGCTACTGAAATAAGCAAGAATTATGTTTTCCATATCCCCAAGTATTGATAAAACTTAATGATTTCTAAAATTTTACCAGTTGATAGATTTGTAGGTTTGCCAGCCAATCAAAACGCTGTATTTCAGGGCAAAACAGGGTCGGACATTGTTGTTTGGGCTGACAAGCTTTAACATTGGATCCTATAGGAAAAAAGCCAATATATAAAATTGTCTCAACCAAATTGCTTTGGCCAATTTTATATTATGCAACTGTCTTCATGGAAAAAGCACGGAGTCAATTTTGACAATATTTCTTGGTAAACTTTAACTTTGGTTTAAACTGTGATGGGCTTATTTTTCCACATCTTTATTTACTGTTTTTGCAAAGGGTCTGCTTAAATGGTTCATCATGGGGCCGTGTATCCCAACAGGTGTAGGATGAAATGTACAAATCAATAGATTTGTATTCTCACCCATTTTACCACCAATTCATAGGCCGGCTGCAGTGGCGGATCCAAGGGGGAAAAAAGGGACAATTGCCCCCCTAGTAGACACAAGGAAGAACGTTTTTGGCATTTTAAAATTGCAAGACCTGAGTAAATTTGGTATTTTAAATTCTAATCTTTGTAAGGGTGTCACAGTTTGCCCCCCCCCCCCCCCCCGAGCATTGACTGGGTATGCCTTGATGCCCATATTTGGGAATTGTGCTGGGCGCAGTGATGAAGGGTGTGGTTTTCGGCCCGCCACCCCTCCCACCACTGTGTGTAGGTGTACAATGGCCACATTTCTATTGGGTGAGGTAACCGCTTACGAGAGTTCCTCATTATACTCCCGCGTCGCTTTCGATTTCCGTGTGATCACATGGGCGTCAGCGGACGTATAATAGACCTGTCCACTTTGTCAGGTACCCCTTATTTCTATGATATCAACATTTTTTAGAAACATGTTCATCATTCTTGATTCACAGTAATTGTCTGAGTAGTATTACCCAAAACTAAAATTTATAAGCTTTTACTTTCAATATGATGTTAAATATGTAGCTGTAGGACTGGAAAGTAAAAATGGCATTTTCCCATAGGGAAATCACAAAAACATACCTTATTTTGGTCACCAAAATTGGAGGTAATTACTTAATTGAGTACTAACTCATTCCCTCAGATTTGTGTCAGTGCCTGACTTTGCAAACACTGCAATTATGTCCAGCCTCTGTATCATGCCAGCAATACATCCCAAAGTGGACAGGTCTATTATGGCCGAGGTGTGACAGGGGTATAATGTATTTTCAGATTTGTCTAAATATAATAGAATAGTTGTGGGATACTATTTATTAGATTGACTACGGAAATCCCCCTACCACGGATAGCTTATTTTCAGTATTTTAGGAACCTGCAGCCTAATTTGGCCTAATTCTGTCGACAAAAGCTCTGGGAAACCTATAGAAAATATACAAATGTTAGCTATAAATTGGTCTATAATGAATGAATTTTCAAAACAAGTTATAAAATGTTAAACATATACAAAATTAAAAATAGACAACAACAGTTTTCCATGATAACTTCCATATAACTAAAGGAGAAGTATTTTTCAATGAAATTCATTGAATGTTGAGTTTGAATGGTTTAGGGTAGTCTGCAGGTAAAACACATGAAATATGCTAACCGTAGTAGGGAGAATTGGAATGTTATATCATATTATAATAATTTGTCTACATCTAAGAAAGCAAGGAGGGGGGGCTGGTATAGTGGATAAGTCCTCGCCTCACATGCGTCCGGACCAGGTTCTAGTCTAGGATGTGCCTGCTATACCACCTCGCCTCACCATAATAGTACTTTGTACAAGTCAAAAACCGTGAGTTGGTGTCGATATAGCTGAAAAATTGCTAAGCACACCTTAAACTCCAACAATCAGCATCTAAAAGCGTTACTGAAGCGAGCTTAATCAATGAAAGCAAAAAAAACAAAACAACATCAACAGTTCCGATTCATACCAGAGAGAATTATACTTTATGTGGTAGATAATGCACGAGTGAGCTGGGTTACGCGAAATAACCCACGAGGCGTCAGCCGAGTGGGAGGTATTTCAAGTAACCTGGCTCACGAGGGTATTATCTGACATAAACCACGGGAATTCTAATGTGTTTTGCTCGTAACTTTTTTAAAACCCATTGAATTACCAAACATTATGCATGTAAAGAAAGCTAAGAACCTTGCGAAGCTATTCATATATCAGTTATTTGATTTTTAAAAGTATTTAGATTTTTTATGATTTAATGAAAAATAAAAGTAATGGAATGGATATACTTTTATTTTTCAGTTAATCATAAAAGATAGAAGCCTTCTAGAAATTAAATATTTGAGCTATGCATTATCTCAAGAAGATTCCTAGCTACTTAAACTCGCTTACTATTTGTTATTTTGATGAATATTTAAAAAGTTATAAGCAAAAGTATAAAATTAAAATCAGAGGTCAGTTCCTGCTGACCACCGTGCGCTGTGAGATTATACCGTTCCGCTCCACTAGGCCCATTACACGATATATTCACGGCCTAGATCCTTTGTTCTCCCCTTCCACCTATTTATAATACTCTCTGTTCATACCAACAACTTTGATCACTAGAATAACATAGAAGTCCCTATACATGGGGTAATTATTACATGCGGTGATTTTTATCAAAGAAATAGTGATATAAGTTGATGGGATGTCACGGTGGCAGAGGTGATAGGGAGTTTCAGAACCCAAAAGGTATCACCTAACGTAATGTATCGTTTATCTCTGGTTTGATAACGGAGGATATAGGCCACTCCACACACTTTACTTGACATAGTGAACTCTAAATAAACATTGCAGAAATGTTCTGTTTGGTTCTGTATTGGTTCTTGATACATTATTTTGATGGCTCCCAATAACGTTGCTGCAACGTACTGCTGTGACGTTGCACTGCAACGTTATTATAACATTCTGATTTGGTGAGGTTTCTATGCTTATGATAAATATTTCTAGGTAGTTCTAATGATTTTATTAACATAGGAATACTGATATAGTTGTCCTCTACTTAGTTTTCTGGTAGTGTACCAGTTATAAGTATCAGGCATGCCTAACCTGGGAGGTACAACACAGGCCCCTATATGTAATTTGAATAAGTTTTATTTGCAATGAATAGCAGGGTCTCTCCAGGTTTTCAGAGTAAATATATATTCCCTAGAAATGATCTATCATTCTCTTTTAAATGTGATATAGGATGAATGGTTCTATTTAATATTTTGGGAAAGAATAAAACAAATTTAAAAGCGGCAGTTTCAAAACCGACCTGTAGAATACAGACGGAAACCACCAGCAGTAGGACGCCTATCTACACATAACTCTGAATTTAGCTCTTCTACTCTACTCCACCAAGTAATGTGAGTCATAGGAAGAATACTGGATTACAGTGAACGTGTCACACCCACTATTAAATCGAAGCATTTTCTCAACCCATTTAACAGAAAAAGTATTTGCGACCAATCATGGGAAGTGGTGACCTTGGGGAAAAATATGGAATGGAATTCACCATCCTTTTTCAAAGTGCAAACCATTTGAAACATTTCTATCAGAGTCTTAGATTTCCTGGTTTCACATTCCCCTCCATTGCACTTACTTTCTGTATCATACGTAGTTGATGCAGAATATATATAGTAAAAAATATCAGCACAATTTTTTAAAGGTAATAACTTCACGTATAAACCTTCAATCAACTATCAGTTGTCACTATATGAAAGGAAAATGCTTTTGTTTGAATATTCAATCTGAACATTTCTCTTTTTGTTTCTAGAAAATGTGTGTTAGTTTTGGGCCGTTAGTTTTTATCAATGACTTCCTGGTGGTGCATTGAGAGCAAAATGCTCGATATCTGTCCAGGCTTCTATTTTCATTTGACAGCTGCCAGTCCTCTGGGGTGGGGCAACCCCCCCCCCCTCCCCCCCCTCCCCCCCTTATTAAGATGAAAATTAAAAACACCATTTTTATACAGGTCTGCCAATTTCAAGATGCCATAATTTTCTCCCTTGGGTCTAGGGGGGGGGGGGGGGTGCAATTGCCCCTTTTGCCCCCCCCCCCCTTGGATCTGCCACCGTTTGGCTTCTGTTGTCCGTCATACGTCTTCCGTCATACGTCATAAATAAATGTTGACGAATCCAATTCTTTTTCATTGGCTTTCCGTCATCCATTAAAAAGTCACTCCAAGAGTGATCTACGATGGATGACGTAAAATGTATGATGGACGACAGATGACGGACGTATGGAGACGTCGCTTTAGGCTTGGTCAGCAGTACCAGTCAAAATTTAAACAAGGATTACAATAATACTTTTTAGACAGGGATATTAGTTTGAGTCTCAGGGTTTGTGGAAAGTTTATTGTAAGTATTGATTAGAAATCAAGTTCTATCCCCCCAAGCCCCCCCTTTTTTTCTTTTTCTTTTTTCAATTTTCGTATAAAATGCTCCATAAACAATCACTGACAATACTAGTCGACTGACCAACCTAACACAAACACTAGGAGATAATGTTCTACCAACACGTTGACTAGAGCAGAGGCTCCAAGTCTCTTGATTTTCCGTGAGATCTCCCGATTTTGGTTACCTTTTCTGAAGGTCTCCCGATTTTCCGATTTTTCTCAGGAATCCCCCGATTTCAGAGAACTTTGATCTATATATATTGAATATATACATAAAACCATGATTTCACTGCTAATGCACACTTCTAATAAGCTCTCGATTATCTTCAACTGAAGAGGAAGACCTCCTGATCTTTGACTGACCCAAGTTGGAGCTTCCTATGCTACAGACGTGATAGCCACGTGACTGGTCACAACTAAAGGGAGTCAAAACCAATAAAAATGATAAAATTGTCAAAACTCAGAAAAGTATAGAAATATGTTAGGCGAGTTTAATTAAGTACAGTGGTAAAGTATTAGCTCTGAAAACGAGCTCAAACTGAAGTAGAATTCCATGAGAGATTCCCGTTTGTTTGTAAACAAATTTTTGTGGATCTACATAAATTGATTTGAGTAAGGAAAACTTTTTTTTTTTTTTTTTTTACCATATTTCATGGTTAAGGTTTTAACATAGGCCAGTAATAGGCTCAAGGAATAGATTTCCATGATTATTTCAGTTTGGAAAATTTGGTTGAATTTACTGGCTTTGGCTTCCTTCAATACTCGTGTAGTAAATTCCAAATATATCCGTATCATGGTGAAACACTGCGGAACTTCCGCTACTGCGGCACAAGGAAGAAATACAACCATCCTTAAGACGTGATTGAAATGCCTGAGCTCTGGAGAAGTCGAAAGGCCGCATTCCACTAGTCGCACGTAGAAATGAACAGCGGGAAAAAAATCCTCATGTCATCACTGCGCGGTCACGCGGGGGCCTGTCCAATTTTCTTTTTTTTTAAATTCGTTTTATTTATCCTGTATTCATCTCATATACAATATGGGTTTCGTCCAAACACAGCATTTGTTTTCAAGTGTAACAAACAATTTTATCAAACAACAGCAATTCAATCAATATAAGTCTACTGGTATGACATACCCTTAACTCCCATAGATTACCGTCCAGCATCGCCACTGGCCTGGGCATGTTGCGTATGATTTTGATCATTTTCCCGATAAATCCAATCTTTGTTGCCCTGCTGCAGAAGCAATGGATTAATGGGAGAGGGAGTTACCCTTAACCATAGACATACATTATATGTATCTCTATGCCTTAACTCCCCCTATTGGGTATATGTAAACAAAACATGAGGGTTTTGCATAGGAGTTTTCACTAATCATGTCACTATTTCTAGAGTGACATGAAGAAAACATAATAATCATTATTTTTAAAATTTGTATCCATATAGAATACATATTTTCGAAGTTGTTTGAAAATTAATTTAGTATAGGTGGAAATGTGACAATTATTAATTGATTTTCTATAGTTTTTCCAGGTGATTTGTCGACAAAATTGGTAAAACATTTGCCTGCAGGTGCTTAAAAAACTGTAAATGAGCTCTCCGTGGTAGGGTGAATTACGAAAATTTTGGGCAGGACCATTTTATGTTAAAAAAATCTCAGTTTTGACCAAAAAAGGAGGGGCGTGCGCCCAGGCAAGAATATGACGTTCTGTTTAGATTTCTGTTTAGTTCTGTTTTGGTTCTTGTTATTTTTGATAGCACCCAAAAAGGTTTTAGAATCTAACATTGCGACGTCGCCCTGTGACATTATTGTGACATTCTTTTTTTTTTATGAATAGGTATTTACAAAGTGATCGTAGTAACAATTTGATGACAACAATGATGAAACAAAATTATATACTGTAGAAATATGATACCATAATTCCATTCAATTACACTCAGATACATCCAAACATCAGACAAATCACTTTATATAATTATTATACTTCAAATTACCCCTCCATTCTTATAGAATTATAAATCATACATGTTCACATGATTTTTAAACACATTCATATTCACCACACACTGCAAACTTGCTGGTAATCCATTCCATAACTTCTCTCCCCTAAAATAAGGGCTTCTGGACACCCGTTCCTTAATAGTAAATTCAACATTTAGTTTTATCTTGTCGTTACTTCTCAAGTGCTTATCACCCTTATTCAACAATACATTCCGCTGATCTCTATTCAGCTTATACATCATTTTCAACAGTATTATTTTTCTCCTATTTTCCAGCAAATCCAAAGATAGTTCTCCATGAATTCAATCATCTCCAGTGTCGATACATATGCATTTCGTTGTATTATATAGCCCTATTTTGCAAAGGTTGTAATCTGACAATCCGTTTCTTATTCCCTGAATCACATACAAAACCACAATAATCGAATAAGGGCAATATCATCCGTTTGTATAATAATAAAGCTGTATTTTTATCAACAAATTTCCGTATCTTAGCTAGAGTAACTAGCCTGTTATTCACTTTTGATATTGAATCAGCAATCAATCTGTCATACGTGAGATTTCGATCCAAGATCATTCCTAAACATTTAAAACTACTTTAAAACACTCTTCATTATGCACTATACAACCTTCCATATAGTTATACAGATATTATAGTCTTTCACTAATCCTTTGGGTCCAACCAGCATATGTTGTGTCTTTAACTTATTCAAGCTCATCATATTTTTGATACACCATGACCACACAGTGTTCAATTGTGCAACACTTTGTATGACAGATCCCCGTTATGTTTTGTCCGTACATATTATTACCATATCGTCTGCATACAGTATTTACACTATTACATATATAATTAATTTATATAATAAACAACAATGGTCCGAGCGTCCAAACATAATTTTCTCTCGGGGTCGCTGGGCCCCAGATACACCTCCCTACCACTCTCTGCCTGGCGACCACAACAGAGAACTTCACATAGTTTTTTTTGAAACGGTCCCAGCAGCAGCGACCATCCCAGAACCAGGGTTTCCCGCCAAAATGACGTCACAACTCACGCGGTCTATACTAGTAAAGCGTTCATATATAGACATTTTGCACATCGTGAGGTTTTTAAAGAAATTCCGTTCAAATGGTGCGTAGGAAGCATGGTCTTTGTTCTTGTTGTTGGGTAAAGACCATATTCCACTATGGAAGGGAAATAATGACCAATAATCGTGACCAATTTTCATGAGGGTATCGATTTCAGCTATGAAAGATTGGGAGCAGTGCTCCCGATATTTACCAACATGTTGGTAAAGGCCGTATTCCACTATGCGGCAGACAAAACTGCCATGGTGAGGTTTTAGGGCTTAAGATCACAACCCATGCAAGAATATAACGTTATCATAAAGTTCTATTGAGTCCTGGTTTGGTTCTTTATACGTTATTTTGATGGCACCCAATAATGTCTTTAGAACTTCACATTGCGATGTTGCACTGTGACATTATTATGACATCCTGGTTATGTTGTTCCATGCAAAAACTACATTATTATAACATTCTGTTTTGGTAATGTCTCAACATCACCAGAACAAATGTTATTATAAGTCTATTTTAGTAAGTCACAACTTAACCTAAAATGACCTAACTGTTACATGACAATTAGACAGGTTATGGACTGACCGAAAAAGTACGGTCGCAGAACATACTTGTTATGTCGCTGCTTGCCTGGGAAGTGTGTCCATCTCAGGTAGGAAAGATCGTGAGTAGGTGCTCCCGATAGTTACAAAATTGTTGGTAATTATCGGTAGGAAGGCTCCTGATCTTTGGCATACCCAAAGTCGGGAGCCAAAGATTGGGAGCCGTCCTATTGATAGCCTTTGAAGGTATATTCCGTGAGATCTCCCGATGTTTGCCATGTACAACCTGGTTTCCACCAACCGATTTAAACGCCAATTTCTTTTGTAATTTATTACTTTTAACTAATATTATAGCAAAAGATTATTTATCTTACATATCATTTGAAAGAGAATTAAAAACCCTTTCTGGTAGTATATAACCTGTTCATAATTAACTAATATTACCACTGCCGATTTTTGAAATCGTTAGTAAAATTGGTTAGTGGAAACAAGGTTTACCCTAGAAATCGGGACTACCTCCCGATCTTTGAGCCAAAGATCGTTTAGTGGAATATACAGCCTTTACTATCGATAGGGAGGCTCACAATCTCTGGCTCACGATTTTTAGGATGCCAACGATCATGAGCCTTTCCTGGTATGTTCCATCTCAAGATATTTAAGAGCACAGCCAAAATTGTGAGTGACTGCCGATCTTTGGATTTTTATCCTAAACATCGACAGACTTTCCATAAATATTGTGCCAATCATCATATTACGAAATTGCTAGCAGTTCAGGCCATATTCTTCTGTGTGGCAGACAAAACTGCCTAAGATTGTGAGGTTTTAGGGCTAAAGATCTCGAGTGTGTCCATTTCAGGTAGGAAAGATCATGAGTAGGTGTTCCCGATACTTGGTAAAATTTATGTATTCCCACAATCTTTTGAACACGATTTTTAGGATACCAAACATTGTGAGCCTTTGCTGGTATATTCCATCTCAGGATATTTAACATATACCCCAAAAATCGGGAATACCTTTCGGGGTGACGACCAAAGAAATTTCATGCATACATTTTTTCCTCCAAACTCCTGCAGAAAACAGTCACGCATCTAAAAGCCGATGTGTGAACGTGTAAAAAAGATGCGTGATGGATTCGTGAATGGAAATGTCCATAGGGAATGTGGGTTATATCGCGCACTATCTGCGCGATATAACAACAACAGCAAATGCATTACAGACAGATAAACCATTAGATATATCCCTAGAGTATGAGGAGAAAAAAACAGAAATCCCAAAAAATTATTTACTTTTGTGTTTACAGAAAACCCGTTTTATCCCAGGTTAATTTCGATGTGAGAGGTTTTCATCTGGTAATTATTTATGTGTATGCTCAGAAAATATCATTTTATATCCAATAAACAGGACACATTCATTAGAACCAATGGTTTGTTGTTATATCGCGCATTAGGGTCTTGTATCGCAGATTTAAGACACCTATATTTGATATCATAGCATAAATAATTGAATAAGAAATGATTGACAAATATTGGAGATTGTGCGCATATTTGCCTATATTTTCTTGGAAATAAAGAATTAGCAAAACAATATTAAATCAATGTGATTTGCAAATGAATATTTGACAATGGACTCGTTGTTATGCTTTATAGTTGAGAAAATAGCAAGTTCTCATCGACCAATAGATTTTGTGTGATTTAATATTTTACATCAAAAATAAAAATCATAGTTTCTTCTGAAAAAATTCAAATTCCTTATTTGACATAATTCATGTTTGACAAATGAAATGAAGAGATATTCAAATTATCAAAAAATACTTTAAAACATGAATTTAAGTCCGAAATTAATGAAAAAAGAATAATTAGAGTTATATATGTATAGTTTGCATTCAACTGCGCGATACAACACCAATTAATGCGTTGGTCTGGGATACCGAACTCTCTTCGCCCCAAAAATCAACTGCAGGCTCAAAACCCGAACATCCTGGCTACAGCCGACAATGCACTCTACAGTGACATCCTTCAGGTCAACACAGCACGCCAGTCGGGGGACTTAAACCAAGTCAGCCCATTGACAATATTGGACCAGAGGCAAGCTTCAAATGCTCCCAACCAAATCTTCCAAACCGCATGGGGCCCATCGGGACCGCAGAGAGGCTCCCGTGGCACAGGCAGACGCCGCCCCTACAACAACCAACCACAAGGGAGACAGTCGCAGCAACAGCAACCCCAAATGCCGACCAACAACTATCCTCAACAGGGCCGCCGCTGCCCCCGCCGTGGTGCCCAACAACCGAGAGACAACCGCCAGCAAGATCGCGGTGCGGAGTTCCTCGGTATTCTGAAACAAATTGTCGACAAGTTTTAGATACGTCGACTATTTTTGACGGACATATTATTTCCGCCGACATGAACTCCGGTTATTCACACCTTTTCCTAAATGACATTGATTCTTTAGACTCTCTAAAAGACGCTCACCTACACTACATCCCCAAATTGTTCTCAAACATCCAGAACCACAATTTGAATTCAAATGTCGATAGTGTCAATTTAAATGATATAAACCATACATCTTCAACTTACACAGGTGTTGTTAATCTGTCCAATTACAATTTAAATGACAGCGAACTCAGTCTTTTATCCAAAGGACTTACTTTTGTAAACACCCCACCTACCCCTGATATAGGGAGTATCTTTGAAGATCTTTCCAAATTTCACACGAGCATAAAGAGAAAATTAGCTCTCGACAAACTTTATACTCAGGGACCACTTAACGACCCCTCAACCTGCCCCCCGTCAATTCCTGATGGGAACCCTGTATCACAAGAAAATGTCCCCTTCAGTCACCAGAAATTCAAAAACAAATCTACTTGGAATCCCCCGGGACCAATGATCCTTGAATTTATGTGTTACCTAAATGAGGCCACCCTAGAAAATTATAAACTAGACCACCCCACACAACACAATCTAACTAAGACTGAATTTAATGCTCTCCGTTCACTGAAATGTAATCAAGATATAGTGATTAAGAAAGCAGACAAAGGCTCAGCAGTAGTCATTCAAAACAGGTCAGACTACATAGCTGAAGGCCTAAGACAATTGAGCGATAAGAATTTCTATGTCCAACAGAAACACGACCTCACAGACTTCCACACTAGATTAGTCTCCAAAGAGGTATCTAGAATGTTTTGCTCCAAAGAGATAAGCAAAAAATGCGCCGAGTACCTAGTCATTGACAATCCACGCACCGCAAACTTCTATCTGCTACCCAAAATCCATAAAGGCAAGGTCCCTCCACCGGGTCGACCAATAGTTTCAGCAAATGACTGCCCTACTGAACGCATCTCCCAATTTGTGGATCACTTTATACAACCACTAGTACCAACCTTATCATCTTATGTTAGAGATAGCGGACATTTCTTATGGATCCTGAATAACCTATCATTACCCAAGGGAGTAATTCTATGCACGCTGGACGTCACGAGTCTATACACTAATATCCCCAACAAAGAGGGTATCGAAGCAGTACGTCAAAAGCTATCGGAAACTAGAAATCCCGACTTAAATCCCACTAATCACTCTATTTGTGAATTACTTAAATTAGTACTTACCTGCAACAATTTTCAGTTTGATAATAAACACTATTTACAAGTTGGTGGTACAGCTATGGGAACTAAACTGGCACCGTCGTTCGCAAATATTTTCATGGGATGGTTTGAGAATAAATATGTATACTCCTACAAATTACAACCACTTGTATGGAAAAGGTATATTGATGACATATTCATCATCTGGCAACATGGGGAACTGGAACTGAATCACTTTGTGAAACATCTGAATTCACAGCACGACTCTATTAAGTTCACTGAAGAGAGCTCCAATCACAGCATCAACTTTCTAGATATAACTGTGACAATAAATCCAGCGGATAAACTAGTCACTAATTTATATTGTAAACCTACAGATAGCCATAACTATCTACTCTATTCGTCTGAACATCCACGGCATTTACTACGTGGTATTCCATACTCTCAGTTCTTACGTGTGAGACGAATTTGCACACATACAACTGATTTCAGACAAAACTGCCTTATGTTAGCTTCACACTTTATCCGGAGGGGGTACCCGGAAAAACTAGTGAATGATGCTTTCACAAGAGCAGAGCTACAAGATAGGGGCACTCTATTAGCCAAAAATGACCCATCGTACGTGAAAACACCTTCAAACGAACCCCGAAATCAGAACACGTTCTATTTGGTCAGTACTCACAACCTGTCTAACCCACCTTTAAGACAACTGGTTGAACATAACTGGTCTCTATTGGAAAAATCCAAGACAACCAGGTTCCTCCAAAATGCCAAATTAGTTTTTGGCCAACGAAGGAACAAAAATCTCTCAGACCATCTGGTCCGAGCATCCACGAAATCAATCGTAACAACGAGGAAAAATGTCGATCGCAATCCGTGCAACCGAGTCAATAGTTGCAGGTATTGCCCCTTATTAGATAAAACTGGCCTGTTGGTGTCCACATCGACAGGCAGAAAGTTCGAAAGTATGAAGAATATCAATTGTCAAAGCTCTAATCTTATTTACGTCATCACATGCAATTCTTGTGGCATCCAATATGTGGGCCAGACCAAAAATCGTTTATTACAACGATTCCAGGGTCACATTTTTGACATCAATCATGACAATGATACAACTGTAGCACGTCATTTAAATCGCTGCCCACCCGACTCACCCGGTCGGGTATCGGGCTTCAAGATACACATAGCTACGTTTATAACTTCGCCACCAGAAACTAAGGAGGCAAAATTAAAACGGGATTCCGAAGAAAGAAAATGGATGCATCGCCTAAGCACCATTTCTCCCTTGGGCCTAAACTTAATGGATTAAACCATAACAAAACGCTCTGTGCTAATGTTTCGTCTCCAAAAATTGATTTTCCTGCGCCAAAGTACAGAATCCGTTTGTTCTAGGAACTATGTGTCACTTATGACACACGGACTGAGTCCGACCACTTGTTTACCCGCACCTGGTATATTAACCACTCAGTGATCAATACTGCTGTATTTATATACACACCAGGCTTGTTACCACTTATTATAAAAACACATAAATTTATAGTCCGATACCTTGACTTTACCATACAACCTGAAACCCTAACAGTTGACTCACTCAAGACAGTCCTGATTGGGAAACGCTCGCGCTTGATAAAGAAAATTTAATTTCGAAACCACAAAATATCAAATAAACTGTTGATCTTGAATGGCAATTATTAACTAATGACCACCACAAATCATCATCAACTTTGATTCTCCCCCTAAAAAATGACACATTTTATACTAAACTAACTATACAATTTGTCATGGGCACTTTTAGAGGGAGACAATGTGTTGCTTAGTAACAGGTTGCTAGCACACATTGTTACCAAGAGAGAGACTACCTTGTGATGTCATCATTCTGGTAACCAGGGTTACATTTGAACTGTCTTTTGACAGTTGTGTGGTTGCGCAGCACGGGAAGCGTCGTCTCTCCGTTCTTAGCAATTAATGCGTGATACAATACCATCTAGAGTCATATTTTCATTTTGAAGTGTAATTGAAAATTATATCAATTTCATTCTTTGGAAAAAATACATTATTTCATGATTTCACGGTCTTTCTGTTTGAATAGATGAATAATATCACATCAGGTTAATTAATTCGCGGGAACAAAAATAATAAATGCATAAATTAACTAAAAATTAAAGGCAAAACGATAAAAACATGGAATAAGTTACATGATGGGTACTCTATTAGTTATTCAACAACAATAATGTGTCCATGTATTGCATAGGCTGCCGAAGACAATACTGCACATGTGCATTTTCGAATTTTAACAATAACATTATTTTATACCAATTTATAAGCATTTAATTGCAGGTGCGCGATACAACCCATGTGCGCGATACAACCCACATTCCCCCTATAATAACATGTATAAAGCATAAATATTTATGCAAAATTCTTCATTTTATCTATCAGAAATAGATAGCAATTTTAATAGAGAGTTTTTAACCCCCCAAAAAATGTCACAAATTTAAAATTATGTGTATTTTCATGAATCCAAATTTTGGAAGCATGGGCATAACATTCGCCATACCCGATCTTTGGACTTTTTGTTAAACATCAGCAGAATAAGCCCATCCCCATATTGGGTGTGCACTAGGTTGGACAAGGGTTGGACAAAAGAGCTGTATAATCCATTCTTGTTTCCAAGAGATTGGGTTACTGAAATAAGCAAGAATTCTGTTTTCTATATCCTCAAGTGCCACTTGAACATTTTGATTTCTTAAATTTTATCAATTGGCAGTTTTTCAGGTTTGCCACCCAATCAAAATGCTGCATTATGGGCTGGGCTGACAGGCTTCAACATTGGTTCCTATGGAGGAAAAGGCCAAAATATAAAGCTGGATTTTACAAACTTGAGAAGTAATCTGTCTACCAAATTTCTGTGGATAATTTGGTATTACACAACTGGCCTCAGGGAATAAGCATAGAGGCAATTTTGAAAATATATCATAGTAAACTTTAATGTTGGTGTAAACTGGGATGGGCTTATTCACCCATATTCAATGAACAAAGCTCGTTGGTGTCAATAGACACTGAACATTTCGGCGGTGTTTTTCACCAAAGAATTCGCAGAAATGAGGAAAATCTTTTGCACAAAAAAAAACGTATTTGGTTGCACCTTAGAAATGATATTACTATCTTAAACGTTCATCAGTAGAATATGAGAATACATGCATAGCATTTACAATAGAAAGAACAACTTTTTTTGCAGGATATAATAATGATATATAACAGTTTGACTGCCATGTCTACAAGTTTGCATTTTCCTATAAAAGGGGTGGAATTGAGGCCCCAAAAATTTTGCGTTTCAATGGAAAAACGGCCCGGAAAAAACGGCAGTGGACACTTTCTAAATCAGTGTGTCCGAAATCTTTAAATCAGCTACTAAGATACTACTGATTGTACACTCTAGCTCATTTAAATATTTCGGACATACTGATTTTCCTTTATTCAGGCACTGTATTTCCACTGATTTTCCACTAAACTCCCACTGCAAGCTAACACTGATTCTGTACTCAGCACACACTGTATTCCCAATGGCAATTTCAGGAAGACCAGCATCATTCGAGCCTTATAGCTGAATGGAATTCTAAAGCCGAACGTAGGGTCATTCTGCGGAAACCACGCTCAATGTAGATCAAATAATGGAGGAAATTCTCCCCATCAGGGCTAGCTTTGTTCCTGTTTTATACGCGCATACCAGCCTAGATGAACATTCATGTTGGGAATTATGTAGACGAGTCACAAGGCTTAAACGTAGACATTTCTGTTTATCATGGCATTATTTGTAATTTTTAAACAAATTCTATTCACTTTTTTTAATTTGTATTTGAGACAAGTATTAGGAGGACAAGTTTCTGGGCCACTGGGTACCCGCCATAGGTTATTGGTGAACACGCCAGGCACCAGCGGCCAACAATGTTCCCGGCATGCTACACTGATAACCTACTGCTGGTACCCAGTGGCCCGGAAAAGTAGTTCTCCCCCTGAACACAGATTGGTGAAGAGAAGACCTCCCAATTGTTAAGATATGTTGTCAAACTGGGTTTAGCAGACAACAAACAAAATCAAGGACCCCAAGAACTAAGAGGAGAAATCTGTAAAAATAAAAAATCTCAAGAATCCCGACCAAAGAAAAGGAGTTTATGTATTAGATGCCGTAACAATCCAGGGATAAGATGGAAGAAGGCATTAGAAACGTATTTTGTGGTTGGGGAAAGGGAAGAAAATCAGAATCAGAAACATCTACATTCGGATCTGAATGACTTCCAACGTGGACTTTCCATGGAAAACATTATTGAGGTAACTGAAGGGGTTAGCTTTCAGCTATATAGTCTGTAAATTGGTTGATCATTTCTACTTTGCCAAGATGGCCAGAAATCGGAATCTTTTGGATCTAGTAAGTGACATTTTGGTGTGCATGGTGTTCGTCCCCCCCCCCCCCCCCGACTGAGCATCACTCATAATAACTTCCACCGAGGCAAGCAGCGACTTGGCGCCATCTGTAGTGTCATATACATTTCTGTCCTGAGGTGAAGGGAGTGCCCGCCCCTGTCCCGCTCAGCTCCGACTAAGTATTATGTCAATTCTCCCCACCACGGATAGCCAGTTTCTTGAGTTTGACCTGCAGGTTATCCTAAAACAGGATGCATGCTGGGTAATATGTCGACCAAACCCAATGCTTTAGTATAGAAATTTTCATGAATTTTATAATTATTTATGAATTAACATTGTGAAAAACTAGCCATCATTATTTTTCAAATTGGTATCCATATATATTTATCATTCCTCAGTTGTTTGAACATTCATCCATTGTAGTTGGATATATAACAATTATTTGAGAATTTTTTATGGTTTTCCTACAGGTTTTGTCGACAGAATAGGTCATAATTAGCCTGCAGGTCCTTAAAATGCTTAATATCAGCTATCTGTGGTAGGGAGAATTACCACGGGGACCCAGTGTAGGAGTGACTGGCTTTGAGTGGCTGATAATGAGATAAGGAAAACTAACAGAGTTGTTTGTTCAAGACATAATTGAATACAATGAGTGAGCCAGGGCCAGTATGCTTAGTCGAGATAAATGCTGCTATATCAAGCCATATAATAGTGTAATGAACTTGCAGAAATGCTGGGAACCAGCAAAATCTGTCCACATAGAGGCCATTGTATCTGTTAAGTAACCATATGCATGCATAGTTCATGACTATCAGTGGCGGATCCAGGGGGGGGGGGGCAATTGCCCCCCCCCCCTAGACCCAGGGGACAAAATTTTGACATCTTGAAATTGGAAGCTCTGTGCTAATCTGGTGTTTTTTTTTATTTTTCATTTTCTTAAGGGGGGTCAGGTCAGACACGCATTTGTTCTTCTTGAAGTAAGGTTGATCAGGACTCATCATGCTCGGGAGGTTACTCGTGCTTTTTTGCAGAACAATGTGAAATAGAAGGAGTGCGAGCTTTGACAGTTTCCAAATAGGGTGCTTCTATAGGTGAAAATTTATAGATGAAGATGTCTGCAATCTTTGACATTTTGACCCCAGCCATTATAAGATCTGCTAAGTGTCAAATCACATTTAAAAAAGAGATCAGTTAATTCTCTAACCACAGATAGCCTGTTTCGCGAGTTTTACCTGCAGGTTAGCCTAAAACAGTATGCATGCTGGGTAATATGTCGACAAAACTCAAGGATTTAGTATAATCAATTATCATGAACTATATCATCATTTTTGTAGAGAGACATTGTGAAAAAATAGCCATCCTTATTTTCTAAATTAGGATCCATATGCATTAATATTTCCTGAGTTGTTTGAAAATGTGTTCATTGTAGATTGATATATGACAATTATTTCCTTATTTTCTCCAGTTTTTCCAGGAATTTTGTCGACAAAATCAGTCAAAATTAGCCTGCGGGTCCTTAAAATACTGTAAATCAGCTATCCGTGGTGGGGAGAATTGTTTCCACTATGCCCTCTATGTGGATTGGGCCGGTACTTTTAATGTAGAGTCGGCCGTATTGGATCGGCGTCCAATGATTCAACTTGCTTAAAGGAAAACTTGTACATAAATTTACAAACTGCCAAATTTTGTCGTTTTCACTTCACTGATTCTATAAATGTGTCAAATGAATAAAACGCAAAATGTCTAGGTATCAAACAATAATGGAGGAAGGAAAATTAAATGGAGAATTCCCTAAAAACTGGGCTTAGCAGTATTCCCCTTGCTAAATCATTATAATAGGAATTCCCTTTAATTTAGAATAACTTCTAAATTAGTTATTAGAATCCCAGGTTATTCAATGCATTTATGTAAGTACAAAGTATAATAAATAAGAGCTTGTATGGGGTCTGAAATAAATATTTTATGCTAGAGCTCATTTTCCTCTCTATACATTTTTGACAGTTTTTTATGGAGTCAACATGCTCAAAGAATTTCATTGGAAAATATTAATCCTGACATTATGTGCAAGCTTGCCTTTAATATGAAAAAATATTTTTTTGTCAACGATGCATTTTCTGTCTTCCACAATGCATTTTCGTTGAATAACAGATGATAAACTTTTATTGTGGTATTTATGGTTTATATTGGTTATTTCGTTGATCTGACACTTAATACTTAGACTTCAGTAGAAGATTAATACAAATCAAAGAAGGATTATTTGCAACATGACTTAAAAGTACTTGAGGCTGTTTAGGGCGCCACCTGGGTCATAGATTAAAAACTACAAAAAAAATATTTTAAGCTGTTTTAAAGTTATTATATGTCTAATTATAAGATAAACTTAAGGTGGTTTTGTTCAATTAGAAAAACAGGGTATCAAATTACCAATGTATAAATACCCGAAATAACTCAATTTTTCAATGTTTTTCAGTATAAATTTTCTCACAAATGGTGAATATTTAACATTTGTGGTAATAATATTTACTCCTTGGTAAATACTATATATTCCAAAAGTTTCATGGAAATTCCATTGGTATTTCTTTTTCACAGAGAAAAGAACTTTGATATTTCCCATGGAAATCAATGGTAGAGATCAAATTCTTTATCAGGCTGTAACTTTTATCAGAAATGGTGAAAACTGTTTATATTGCTCCTATATATTCCTCTATATACATGTATAGAAACTAATGTTCCTACGAATTCGCAGCAGATTGCATTGGTAAAAAGAATTCAAGCCAAACACCTCCAAGTACCTTTGATATCTAGATTAAGTAGAAGATTAACACAAACCACAGAAGGAGATCTGTTCTTTGCATCATGTTTTTATTGGTTGGGAGCACAGCTCGGCTGTGGTGGGCCATGACACAGGATAAACGTATAATTTAGGGCTATCACTTCCAGCCTGTGGTAGCGATGTCAGAGGACAGTACATATCTGATTGGACCTCTTAAACATATGATCCACGATGCGACAAAACGACAACCAATTTTGCTTTCGTCAATTTTTCACATATTTAGAAATGTATTTGAGGGTAAACAGTCACTTCCTGTCATAGCAATGGAGGAATAGTTGATAAGGAGTTACATATCTCGTGAGAATTAACATTATTTGTCAAACCGATTTCATAAATCGGTCCAAAATCGGCCCAAAATCGCGTCTTGGATTCAAACATTACAGATCCGAATACCTTTAAAGTTGGGGGTCATAGGGTGAGTATTTCAGATAGTTGAGTATTAACACATTGTGAGTCTTGAAATAAATAGGTTCCTATTCGATATACCTCTTCATAATCTATACACATAGACAATCGTTTAAAGGGACATGATTTTTACCCAGGTCGGTTGAATTACAAAGGCTCATTCAGGGCCGCTATGTGTCTGAATGGTGGCCAGGATCATGGATAATGATATGGTGATTCCCAGTAGCATTCCTTTTGATCAGCAAAGTTATGCTAAGTTTCCTCGATAATATCTTTACCATAAATCATGCAGTTCCATATCAAATGGAAACATTGTCTTTCTTATTCATGGTTTGGAATATGCATTTCATGTACTCAAATTGCTTTCAAATTGCATGGAATAAATAGGCATATGATATATATTCATGTCACATGTAATTATGTGTTGTAAAACAATGTTTTTTATAAGCGCAATTAGATAGAGATACCTTCCTCACCTTTGGCGGTTACCTTGGTTACCTTGTGTGTCAAACACACAATAGCAGTAGGTGGATATATCCATGTCTTAAGGCCCTATTACACTACACGACTCTGAGCTGCGATATCGGTGCGATATGATGGTATTATCAAAGATTTGCGCACTGGAGTAATATGATTGTTCGAAATTGGCAATTTGGAGAATTCTACACATGTATAACAAAGAATTTAGTCTCTGATATGTGTGATTTCTCGTCATATCGCAGCTCATGTCGTGTAGTGTAATACCACCTTTAATCTGTCGTGGGTCGTCCACACAATATATACATACAATCCAAATGGCTTAGCGAGAGTTAAGGCAGTGTTCCACTAGCTGATTCTATTCCCGATTTCAAATATTAACCATGCGAATATGGGTTAATCATAGACATGTTACATATCATTAGAAAGAGTTTTTAATTCTCTTTCAAATGATATGCAGGATTCATGATATTTTGAAATAGTACAGGTTCCCGGTTGACTGGATCGCAGATTGGAATACCCACCGAATCCTCTCAATACAGGTACTCGTCAATTCAGATAAGTTTTCATCAATGTTAGACTACAGGAGTCTTTCCTTTAGTAAAACTCTGACATGACATTTTGATATACATTTCCCAAAGACTGATTTCAGTGAATATTTTACAAATATTAACTGAAATCAGTCTTTGAGAAATGTATCTTTACGAGATAGTTTAGAATTCTGAAGAAAGGGTCGGGAAATGTCTCATTGTATCCATGCAAGGAATCTATCGTTCTTGAAATGGAAAATCTGTGCCTTCACCATTGCTAGAGAGATCTTAGTATAGACAGTATAGGTTTCAAATATGCATATATTCTTTTTTTTACATATGAACAACCAAGGAACCTTGAAAGATAATGATGAAATAGAACATGAACAGGTGATCAAGTTTAAATAATAGCAATAAATTAATATTTGGATTTTGCTACAGCTGTTTATGACCGAGATACCGAACTCAGCCTACGTCAAATGCTAAATGATTATAATCATCCCCTAATGGCCGTTATCTGACATTGGCTTGTCGGCAGTTGGCTGCAGCCAAACCCAGATTAAGCCATACCTGACAAGGCCAGGGTAATACTAGCAGTGGAATGGTTGGGACACATAACACACATTTGGTCAGTTGTTTAAATCAGGGTTGAAACTCCCTCGGAAAGAAATCACGGCGCTTACCAATTTCAAATCCCTTTAAGAATTGTTCAGGATCAATTCAAGATTGTTGTTAAACAATTATTATATTTTGCCATAAATTTATCTAATAGACGTTGTCGATATATTCGATCAAAGTTTGAATGGAATTTTATCAACACTTTGGAAGCATTCCTAAAACAAATCAATTAAACAACTTCTATTAGTTCTAAGCAGTCCAGCCTAGATAAACTATGAAATTCAAGATAGAAATTCAGAAACACATATTTAAGAGATTTAAAACCTTGGTAAGCACCGTGTAAAACATGTTCACATAAAATCATAACTCATCCCAAGTGGTTGACTTACTAATTAGTTAAGGCTTCATGGCTTTACATGTGCGTCCTATCCTGGTGTGTTTCTTGTAGATCATGACTACTAACATACAGGTACACATAATACAAGGTTGTCCCAGACAACATACAGTGAGAGAACCTGTCTCGTTTTACAGGAATGCAAGTTTAGAGAGTTATCCCAGGTATTATTTTTATGCTATCAGAACCTCTGTGCTTTGAATCGCTACAGTCAGTTCTTCTCTACTTAGAACTAAAGCCTGGGAATCACCAGGGATGTTCCCATAATTAAGCCCATATTCCACTAGGCGAGTTTGACTTTCTGGAATTTTGCAATTTCTAAGTTGAACCCTTGCATGATACATATGATTTGAAAGGGAATCTGAAGTCCTTTCTAAGGATATATAACATGTCTGCATTTAATACTTTTTTGCCATTGGTCATTTCTGAAGTGTTGGGTAACATCGGGTAGTGGAATGCAGTCTTTGTGCTGATAGCCATGAAAACGCAGGTTTAATTTAACAGCAAACTCCAGATATGTTTGAATTCTATAGGCAATAATCTGAACATTTGATATATACATATCGCTGAAAACTCACGGTTTTATGGTACTGAAGCTAATCTGATGCGAGAACAGGATTTGAAGTGTAAGTTGTCTTATTGCACAGTGACAAATGAACACCCAAGGTCAAGTACATCGTTATCTTAAATGCAAGTGGTAGGTCATCTCAATGCTAAACAGGGATCAAGACGTACGTGCCCGTACGTGCATCAAAAATTGGAATGTATTTCATCATTTTTACCCTTTCTATTCAAACATCCTTTCACACATTAATGCTCATAAATACGACCTCAACATTTGAACTGGATATGTCATTTACTCGTAGTCTCCTATATAACTCTACTAGTGGCCATTCAATGACCTTGAGGCCCATGGTTCTCGTGCAGAAAGATCCCGTCTTTCCCGGTCCACACGTACTCTACGTGCCAGCCCTTAGTGATGACCATACGTAATAATATCACAGTAACAGCCAGATAAATATCGCCGTATGTAGTGGGCCCAGCCCGCACAACACAGTAATAGAGTATACACTGCAGTCACTGCAGACTCAAATGCATCAACGGAAATAGTCACTAAAAAGCTAGAAAAATAAATATACCCCTCCCCCCTCTAACCCCCCCCCCCCATCCCATATACATACATGTAAATCTCTATCACGCGTCCCCGAAGATATTGATATTAATACCAATACCAATATAATTCACATTAAATAGATATAATAATTATAATTTATGTTATTCATAAGTTAGTTAAATAGCCGTCCTTGCGGTAGGTGTTACGTGGACGTCCTGGTGCCGGCGATGACGATGTCAAAGGCCTGCACCATGTACCCGAGGGCCGCCCGCAGGTCCCTCAACACGATCAGGTTCTTGGTGTGCCTCAACGCCCGGTTGGTGGCGCTCCGGTGGTAGCGTTCGCTGTAGATGTCGCGTCCCACCAGCGTCTCCGGCGCCACGCCGTGCCCCTGCATGGCGCTCTTTAGTTTACAGAGCAGCCAGTAGATGGCGTCCTCCTCCAGCTCGACGACCTCGGTGAGCAGGCTAAAGGCCTCGCCCAGCTCGTCCCGCTCTGTGGACTCGTCGATACGCATCTGCTCGATGTAGACGGCGAAGCGCATCAGCCAGTCATGGCTTGTATTGAGGAGGTGGAGCACCTGCAACCGGAGGACAAGGTCATTTAGGAAGGGGTATGATAGGACAAGGTCATTTAGGAAAGGGTGTGATATGACAAGGTCATGTGGGGATAGGGTGTGATAGGACAAGGTCATTTAGGAAGGGGTATGACAGGACAAGGTCATTTGGGGTTTAGGTGTCATGGGACAAGGTCATTTAGGAATGGGTTGTGAAGGGACAAGGTCATTAAGGGATGGGGTATTACAGGACAAGGTCATAAGACAAGGTCATTTGGGATGGAGCATGATGGGACAAGGTCATTTTACTGTTTCATACTGGGTAATTGTGATTACATAAAGGACAACGTCATTATGATTATGATGGACAGTGATACTGAGTGATATAACAAGGTCATTCTATACTGAGCAACGATAGGACAAGGTCATTATATACGGGGCAATCATGGGACAAGGTCATTATATATGCGCCCTGCACACACGCCCCCCCCCCCTAAATCCACGCCCGGGATGCACCAAGGAAGATTGAATGTGTTACATGTAATGTCTATAACTATCGGAAGAGCTTTTATCTATGATAGAGATAGTCAGATTTAAATAATAATAATAATAATTGAAGACCAAAAAGAGACACTCACGTTCTGTGTGAAGCTGGGGCTGTCGGGGATCTCGGGCAGCCCGCTGAGCCGCACGTTCTGCAGGTCCCGCTCTATGTCCTGCATGATTCTCTCTGTCGTCTGAAGGGTAAAGGACACAAGGGTAAGATAGGATGCACGGTTTGCCTCATTATAGGAATATTGCAAATGACACAAGGGTAAAATATTAGGATGCATGGTTTGCCTCATTATAGGAAAATTACCAAAGACACAGGGGTTAAATATTATGATGCACGGTTTGCCTCGTAATATGAATATTACCAAAGACACAAGGGTTAGATATTAGGACGCACGGTTTGCCTTGTAATAGGAATATTACCAAAGACACAAGGGTTAAATATTAGGACGCATGGGTTGCCTCATAATAGGAATATTGCTTGTCATTTTGATAGGATAGAAGGACATCACAAGGTTAGGGAATAAACACCAAAGCAGCTACACCTAGAATGTCTCGTATTGACTGAGCCATGTTGTAGCGTGTCTTCTTTAGACAGTTTTAAGATATTTTGAAGATTGATGAAACTCTCTGTATGTTAGCCTATACTTTATCAAAGTCTACCATCAATATATGACTATCCAAGTTCCATTCAAATACATGCTAGACTCGTGGATGCAGGTTTTTTTCCTCAGTGAACACTGCAATTATGAATTTCATTTTTTACTGTATTCACTATGAAGTATTTCCTCAACCGTCAGCTACTATATAGAAGCAACTCAGGTCAGTTACTAAGTTCACCCCCAGCGGCCAGGTGGCGCACCTGAGCCCAGTAATATGTTTTTTCCCGCTAGGTGTCCTCTCTCCACAGACCGCCTTCTCCCCTCCCTTGGTGTTAATTTACCACAGGGTAGTGTTTCCCCAGCCTCCGTCGGGCATCTGCTACGCCAAATAGCTATGTCATACCAGGAAAAATTCCAACCATGTTACCCTTTTCCTGAAAACCACATAGTCAACGGATTAGCCCAGGGGTAACTCGGTCAGGCGGAAGTGACGTCACAAGTACCCCTACTTGACTGGCACGTCGCCCCTTTCACCCCGCCTTTTTTCAGCGGATTCCATCACTCAACAACAATCTCCGTGCGCAGAATTGCTTTATGTCTCCGAGTTAAATCGCCCTGAGGCTGACTCAGAATGTGCTCGGAGATCCCCGGTGCCCTTTAACTGGCGCTGGTTTCCTGTGGGTGCGGTACCCGTGTCACTGTGGTCTGTGGGTACCAGCGGTCACTCTCCGACCACAGACCGGCTCGTTTTACCCCGTCACGTGACCCGGTGACCTGGTCATGTGACCTGATGAGCTACTCCTTTATGTGAAGATGCTGCTCACTGTCATTGTTCACTGCTCATCGGACAAGGAAAGTGTGGGACCGGCAGACTGATTATTACTACTCCTTACAATTAAGCACCATACCCACTGGGCGACTTTTACACAATCGGCCGACTCATCGGCGCTAAAATCAGCCAAATCAACTAGAAGAGTCGGCCGATTTTAGGGCCGACTCATATCGAACATGCACATTTAAATATACCGTACTGACATGTGATCATAAGAGTTGGCCGATTCTCCCAGTTTCCCGTCGCCCATCGCCCGTAAAATTGCCTAGTGGGTATGGGGCTTTATATAGTGTTTGGGGCAATATCGGAGAATATAATACTACAAAATATTATAATTATATGCACATATATATATATATATAATACGTATATATATATATATATGTATACATATACATAACTTTAATACTTACTTACTTACATATATACATATGATATATATATATATATATATATATATATATATATATATATATATATGAATATACAGATATGATTAAAGCAAGTGTGATATAATTAAAGAACTAATAATACAAAGTGACGAAGAAGGGGAAGTGAAGACTGAGGTTCGTGACCACCGCCTGGTGACTGGTACCACAACCCTACGGGCGTCATCGGACCAGTAGTTTAATTGTTAAAATAGTTGTGGATCATTGCTGTCCCTCTTACATTATATCATTCGATTTGACTTCCTGAAGTTATAAACTGATTCCGATACTTGTGGTCACATTAGAAATGTCATGCTTTTGTCACAGTTGTGCTATGCACTTCCCTAAACCCCGACGTTTGACATGTATCCTGGGGGTCGGGAAGGGGGACACGACCCACTGCGCGATTCGGACTCTTCATCATTTTGGTAGTTGATTACTTTTCACCAGCAGTATGCCAATCCTACATATCATTTGAAAGAGAATTAAAACCCCGTTTTGAAAATATATGACACGTCTATACATGGTTAACAAATATTCCGTTTGCCGTTTTTGGTGGTTTTTTTTTTAAATAGGTAGTAGAATAAAAATATTAATAATAATAAAAAAAAGAATAGGACAGTGGAATAAGGCTTCACTGACGGTAGCCTCAGACAGTAGCCCGAACAGAAAACCACTAATTGACCACTTAGATCTGTATACGTAAGTTGTCGGTAAACCGTAGCATTGTGTTTTTTTAAACGACTTCTTTTATAACAAGACGACCATGCGTGAACAAGGCTTTATCAGGTGAACATGTAGGATCATCTGCTCTTTTGGGGCTTATATATATATATTATATATATATATATAATTATATATATATATATATATATATATAATGTCTGAGCACCTAGCGGACTTGGACGTGACTACAGTCTAATATGTCTATAGATCGGGAACCGGTGACCATCCTGCCGTAACCATGGTAACACACATCGATCGTCGGGCCCCACCCTAACAATTACCGCCCTACTACCCCTATCATCACCTGACTACCCCCGAACGGCTGGCCGGCGGTTCGAGAGGGTGTGCCTTGTGGAACACGTGGAGATTTATCTTGTGTTAGGGCATGGGGGTTTCCTCCAGTCCACATGGTTATAACAATTGTATGAAATTAAAATAGATATTGCTATAAGTAATGACTTCATAAGTTGTACATATATGTACATATATGCCTACATATAGTTATGTATAATATATATATATATATATAATGTAATATATATAAAGTAGGGCCTATATATAAATAGTTATATGTAAAATGTTCCCCATCAGTGGTTGAGCCGCCCCGCAGACAGAGGTGGATTGCGGTCTATGGTCTGTGAACGTGACGTGACACATTTCCGCCTTCATTCCATGACTTTCATTCTGTAACCTTAAAAATGTTACAAACCATGACGATGCCCCCCCCTCCCCTTCCCCCGTCTTCTCGTTCTATTTATAGCACTGGCCGTGACAGGTGGAACTATTCCTGTCACCAGAGGCTATAGATAGTCTAGGAATGCATGCCAGCCGGTGACTGAATACTCTTATTGTAGACTGTAGTTACGTCCAAGTCCACTAGGTGATCAAACTGATGTGTAAGAGGTAATTAGGTCATGAAAGGACTAATTCTTATTGCTGAATCATTCTGAATGCTGAAGATCTGAAGATAATGCTGCTAAAGTGTTTTAACTTTACATTGCCACCAGTAATGTAGCCAGCCCAGATTTTCCAAAGGGGGGTTCCACGCATAATTGGAATAATTCCACGTAAAACGAAATGAGCTCCATCCTAGATTTTCCAAAACGTTTTTTTTTTACAAACTCAACAACCAATATTTCCAGGAACTGTTCCCCAGTCCCTTATTATTTTGTTGGTTGAATTTTTCATTGAAATCGAAATTGATTTCCTATGAAATAATACTGATTGACAAGGATCTATTTTAGATAACGTCACTGTCATAGACTAAACATCACTTGAAATTTGCTTAAAATGAGCCATATTGTAATGAATTAATTTGATGTTGTATATATCATTCTCATTTATAAGTGCAATAACTCCGAAAACCAAGGGAAACCTTGATGATTATTACTAATGAAAACCTAACATCTTAGCCCCCCCCCCCCCCCCATGCTACCCGCTGTAACCTGCACCAGCGGCCTCTGATCCCCCGGTGACATACTCGGCCCATCATACACATGGGTGTGACATGACCACGCATGTTAAGCATGTGGCCCCTACCCTATAGCAGGTGCCCAGCTGATCTCAGACCCCCCCCCCCCCACCACCACCCACCCACCCACAGTGTTACTACCAACTTCCGGTGGGACCCACCTAGTGGCTATAGATAAAGCAGGACCTCAGGGAACGGTGTAAAGGATTTCCTCTTACGATGGAAGTTATAATAGTATCCTAATATATAATTATGTCAAGTGAAATGTGTACTGGAGTGTTCTATCTGGGGCGTAAGTAGATGAATTGTACCACACGAAGGGTGGTCTTGTTTGGGAAAAGGAATGCGAAAGCGGGGCCATGATATATAGTGAGAGAATGGTTATCATGGTGTAATACACGCTCCTCAAATTCTGGAGAAGTTAAACACTCTGTGGAGTGGCACAGGGGGTATACATGTATAGGTCTGAGCAAGGAGTCTACAGGGACTTCTATACTATACTTCTATTCTCTTCTATATCTAGTCTCGTTGGTCTGACCAGAGAGAGTAACTGACTGACCCCAGCGTCTCCCCAGCGTCCCGTTACCTGGCAACATTCCGACCTGGCCGGGTGACACCTGTCGTACCTATATTCAGGCCACGCCCTCTAAGGCCACACCCCTTTAGGCCACACCCCCTTCTGACTCTCCCCCTTTAGGCCACACCTCCTTAAGTCTTAATGTCTGAGATAGGCGCGTTCGTTACAAATCATCATGATCTGATCAGAAACTAGGAGCGTCTTGGGAAGGCCCAGGATTAGTAAGGTCAGAAAAAATGAGCGAATCCCTGAAATCGTTTCTATTTTTAGTTGTGCACGTAGTTTGTTTCATACTGCCAATTAAGGACATAAACTGGATGTGAGATAATCTATGTAGCCCCATATCTGATCTCTGAGGTCATGGGCTAGTAATAAAACTGGTCATCCCCTAATCCTCTGGGTCCCTTCTTCCTGGTCCCACACACACACCTACCCCTTTAGACAGAGGGGACGAGCTTGGGTGTTTAGGGAACGGATCAATCAATAACATAGAAAGTCGATTGGTGCCCTTAAAGTCCTGTGCAACAAGATCTTTCCATGCATATATCTTAAGGTCCTCTTTTCCCAAAATATCTTCTATTCTACCTTGCCAGCCAGCTTGTGATGTAACAGGAATGATCTGCAATCATACTTTTTTAGTCAGTTTGTTACTTATCCTTACTTACTAACATGGCCTGTAAACATTACGTTATTGACGGTGAGGTTATAACCTGAACAAATCAGAATGTTATTATAACATTATTTTTGGTAAGGTTAGGATGAAACTAAAACAGAACAATATAAGAACATTCTGTTCAGGTTGAAGAACGTAGCCAGAAAGTTGTAATAACATCACAGTGCAATGTCACAGCAGTACCTTGCAGCACCGTAATTGGGAGTCATCAAAATAACGTAACAAGAACCAAATACAGAGCCAACGAGAACGTTGCTGCAGCGTTATAATAACGTCTCATCCTTGGCTAGGTCGGTACTCTTTCAGTTCCCTGCTTTCGCCACTTCCCATCCCTTAGACTGTCTCACTCCAAGGTCCTGCTCCCTGACCCTGAACATGCTTTTCTCTGCCCCCTCTCATTAACCCCTATATGTACCCCCCATCAGCATGTGACAGCCATTGTCTCCCGGCGCTCCCCTATGGTAATAGGAAGCTGCTCCATCTTTATTAGCATTTTGTACCTGTCACCGTTAGGCCCACATAGTAGACCGAGTAGAGAATGTGAGTGGCGTGTGCTATGTGTTGTGAGCACTTCATAAACATTGTAATGACTCTGAAAGCCAAGGGAAACATTGTAGATTATTACGAATGAAGGCGTTTCAAAAAAGAAATTCGGACCTCGCCGTTTTTGAGTGCGGGGAGCCAAGAGGTATCCCCCCTGCCCCCTGCCCCTAATTGAATATAAGAGAGAATATAAGAGAATATATAAGAGAATAAGAATATATAAGAGAATGTATAAGAGAATAAGAATATATAAAGGTATATATACTAGAATATACAAGAGAATATATAAGAATGTATGTCAGAATATATAACAGAATATATGAGAGGTATCCCCCCCTGGCATCCCCCCTGCTCCCCCTTCACCCCCTTCACCCCCTTCACCCCCTCCCCCCCCCCCCCAACATTGACCTGAGGTGGGTCCCTGGAGGTCAGCGGCACGCTACACACGTGTGACCTGCGCGTGCGGCAGGTAGTTAGCAGGTGGTCATTATGTATCGGGGGGGGGGGGCATTAAAAGGTTGGTTATTAAGTATAGAGTGGGGGGGGGGGGGGCAATTAACAGGTGGGTCATTACGTATGGGGGGATTTAACAGGTGGGTCATTAAGTATATATGTGGGGATGCAATAGACAGGTCGTCATTATATATAGGGGGCATTAACAGGTTGGTCATTAAGTATGGCCCTAGACCCCTAAATTCGACAGGGCGACATGGGCCCTTTTGGGGCTTAATGACATGCGACATGGGATTTTATGGAGATAGTGACATGGGACATTGCACTTTCTTAAATTCGACAGGGCGACATGGCCATTTCTTAAGTTCGACAGAGTGACATTGTTTTAAACTTCTTCCATTTAAGAGGGACACAGATTCGACCCCTCACTTTATTATATACCCAGCCAAGAATATGCCATTAATATAACATTGCAGCAATGTTCTGTTTAGTTCTGCTTTGGTTCTTATTACGTTGTTTTGATGGCACCCAAAAAAGTCTTTTGGAACCTAACATTGTGACGTCGCACTTTAATGTTATTGTGACATTCTTGTAATGTCCTTCCACATTATAATAACATTATAACATTCTTTATCAGTAAGGTCTCAACTTCACTGTAATATAATGTTCTTGTAACATTCTTATTTAGTAGATTCCAACTTTACCTAAAATAACATAACTGCTACATGAAAATTGGTCAGGTTACAGACTAACCAAACAAGTACATGCTGTTTGCCATGGTATCCTATATGAGCGGTGTGTGTGTATGTGTGTGTGGGGGGGGGGGCCTCATTGACATATACCCAGAGTACATACATACTGTAGCGTCCAGGCATACATCCATGCTATGTGACTAATGACTGGTATGTCGGCGGGCATGCAGTATGCGCGCTGACCAGCTTGACCACCGGGTATGCGGCCTGCCCAAGGTGACGCCTGACCCATATGCACGCGAGGGGGGGAGGGGGGGGGGGGCTGAGACCATTTGATATTCGTAAGAAAAATCAGTAGTTAATATAACCAAAAACAGCGCACCTTTCGCTACAATTATTTTGTTTAAGAACAGGGTGTCTTTTTAATACTTATAATAGCATTGAAAAAGAGGGGTCGGGTGCAGATTGGATCGCTGCTTTAATATAAGGAGGTAATCATTGCAATTAGGAGGAGAATGACTTTTCGGGGCCACTGGGTACCATCCATAGGTTATTGGTGGTCACGCTGAGCACCAGCGGCCAAGGAAGTTCCCGGCATGCTACACTGATAACCTACTGCTGGTACCCAGTGGCCCAGAAAAGTAGTTCTCCTCCTAATTGCTTTCTAAAAGAACCTCGAGATAGCTACAATTAATCTACATTTATAATCTTTATGGTTTTCCCTCCTCCAATCCTCCGTGGCTTTTTTGAACCATAAGACCAGGCTAGGTCTTTTGCTTTAATGCTGAGATATAACACTACTAAGGTGGTATAATATCCCAGTACATTGTACATCAGATGGTCGGTGTAGGATCCACCTGCTCCGCATACATGTGTGGAGAGGCTGTGAAGATGCTCGCCATGTCCCCTCTACGGCTGACTCTACCAGGCCATGCCGTGCTGTGTGTCTAACCAATATCATATGAACAATGAAGAAGAGATGGTCTCAATAGATATTTTCCTTACGTTACAGAATGGTGTCAATGATTTGTGATAACAATCAATCCATCTGTATTTAAGGTATTTCTTACTCGAATCAGCAGATTTACTTAAAATGTTAGGGAAACCAAATGTTTTGCCCCTCCTTTCCCGCACGTTCTGTAAACAAGTGGACCAGTTCTTATACAGACTGGCACTATTCCCCCTCACCTATAGGCCTCCCATTGAGCCAAAGAAGGGTAGTAGACATTCCACCAAGGAGCAACAAGGAGGGGCAGGGGTCCGACATTTTTTATAATGTGCGTTCTCGTGCAATTCACATGTGGATTTTTGCCCGGGGGGGTGGGGGGTCTGAGATATCAGAACGTTTTAGGAGAGTTATAAAAAATCAGGAAATTCAATGGATTTCTCAGGACCGTGAAGGAATACAATAAAGAAAAGCTGCCAGTAGAGGGCGCCGTGTTGGCCGACAGGTAGCCCCCTAGTGGGGCACCTGTCGGGGGAGCCGCAGGGCGCATGCGCGGTCAGGACCCACATAATGGGACATCCGGCACGATCTGGGGAGGAGGACTCCGTGGGGACATGGTATAGAAGTCCAGAGTCGTGATCTTCCCCCCCCCCACCTACTCCCCCCCCCCCTTCTCACATCTCTTGATTCGGCCCCCGGCCCCCCTCCTCACCTGCTGCTGACCAAGGTCATTAGAAGGTCGTGGCGCATGCGTATTGTGTAGGACGCACTCCCCAGTGGTGGTATATTGTCGCGCAATGCACCACGGGACAGGTATCCGCAGAATGTGCCCCAACCCATACTATCATGGAGACAGAATGCAGCAGTCCGTGTTTGTGTGTGAGCACGGTTATAAGGCCTGTATTCCACTAGGCGATCTTCACAACTAGGAATTTACCAATTTTCAAGATTCTGTTAGAAATATTACAAGAACCCCTGCATGTTACATACCATTCGAAAGGTAATTAAAAACCATTTCAAACGATATCTAACATGTGTATGCTAAGCACGTATTCCTTGTCGCGATTTTCGAAATCGGGAGTAAAATCAGCTAATGGAATACAGTCTTTAGTGTAGGGATGGGGCCGACAGTGGTAAGGTCCGGCGGGGGCTGGCCACTCATTGATATTCACCCATGGCCGGTAACTACTTGTTTTGACAGATGTAGAGTTCAACGTGCCTGTATTCATAGAGGTCTTCCCTAGTGGATCCTGACTGGTGTATGTAAAACGGTCATTACTGTGGGCAACCATGGAGTGTGTAATAACCAAAGCAATGTCCTAGCCGTGCGCGCATCTCTTGGGCCTTCCATTATGTACATGCATCAAGGGGGGAAGGGAGGTCTGACATTTTTGACAATATACGTGCGATCTATAGTCAAGTCCAATGTGTACTTTCGTCCAATTGGGTTGGTTGCGGTCTGTAATTCATGAAAATGGAGGACCATTTTGGGAAATGTCAAATTGTGTTTACATCTATATATCCATTTAGTACGTACGTGTACACATCAACAAATCCCAGATCCCCCACCCCATCCCTATTGGACAAAAATAAGCATTGGATTAATTTTGTACTAGAATGTATATGCATGCATATTTTCAAAAATGTCAGACCCCATTACCCCTTGATGTGCACATACTCGATGGAAGGCCCCTTAGTTGTGTGTAAACCTAGTAACTCAAGTTTGGATGGAATTCCCCATTCACCTTCTGCACAGGTATCAACCCCCCTGCATACCTGTCCTTCTAATCTTACATTCACATTGCCCCCTCCCCCAACACACACGACAGAACACCTGAAGACTCGACTCTGCGCCATCTTCACCTCTCGGGCCCATATGATCCTCACGAAATCTTTCCTGGGGTGGAGAGTGTTCTCGTTGCAGAATGTATTAGACAACCCCTGCCTGTTCCCCAGGGCCATCCTCTCACCTGGTGCTGAGGGGGGTAGGTCGCAGAGTGGCCTCTCACCTGTCTCCTGGCTGCTGAGTGTGGGGGAGATGCCAGACCTGTGAGGTCATGTGTAGAGTGCAGATCTACCTGATACCCTAGCACTTAGCAGGTACCACCCTCTGTACGGCTCAATCATGCCGTACGGACAGGTAGCAGGACAGGTCTGACAAATACCTTTAATACGGCCAGATCTAGAGCCAATTGATACACCCCTTTCTCAAGGAAACGTAGAGAGCAATACTATTACACTAATTAAAATAGGTTTTAACCGCTACTATGCTTAACATCACTATATATATATATATATATATATATATATATATATATGTAGTGAGTGAGTGAGTGATGGATGTTTTATGCTGTACTGATGACAGGCCCACTTATCATTAGTCAATGTTAACGGCCTTAACTTAACAACCCCCGGTCTATCACAGGGGCGTACCTAGCCCTAAAATCTGAGGGGGTTCCACCTAAATCTGAAGGGGCTCCATGCAAAACTGAGGGGGTTCCAGGTAGTTATTTTTATATAATTTCCTATATTTTTAGTTTCATTGTATAAACCTTGAGAAATCTGAGGGGCTCCAGACACCCTGGAACACCCCCCCCCCCCCTGGGTACGCCACTGTATCAGGCCTACACACTACACAGCAGTAAGATCAACACTAAACAACTAGGGAACTATCTACGAGTGGAAGGTCAGTACTCACGATTCTGGTCATCAGGGACTGAGTCTTGTTCCTCGACTCCACAGCTCGTCTCCGGATGGCCACGTAATGCTCGCGGGCGTCGAAGGGTGCCGGCGTGATGTCCTCTGGCAGCGTCACGTCCCCTGAGGTGGTGTCTACAAGCCGACTACCAGCGCACGGCTGGTGCCACCGGGGGGTCACCACTAGTTCCTCCGCCTCCCGCCGCCGCCGACGGGGCGCTGCTGTCGCCGGCCAAAAGAGCGCGGCGACGAGTAGAAGCGATGTGCCTGGGAATGAAGGGGGCAAGTTTTAAAAGTGTCCTGGTTGGTTGGTTTCAGATTTGGTCTTTTACTGTTAGGGTAGAACCCCAAGGTGAAATATTGTTCCCTTTGATGATATCATTTTCCAATTGTTTTGGTCTTTTTGGCGTGTGTTTTTGTTGTAAATGCAGTGGTTGCGATTTTGGCGTAAGGATGACTTTTTTCATTCATTGAGAGTAAGTTGTAAACAAGACGATAAAAATGGTAATAAGTGAAAAGAACTCGATCCTAACTATGAATAAATGTCGTTTAGCAATATTTCAGGTAAATCGCTGGTATAACCAACTTTAAACAGATAACAATTCTTTCCACCCAAAGATAGGAAACATGAGAGTGTATGGAATAGGCTGAATAAGATAGACTCGAGAAGTCACAAGTTAGGGAATTATGGTACAAATAAGAAACTTTTAGGTATGTCCATGAACTTCCATGTATTAAGGCCGTAGGAATGTATAAGTAAGACTAAAGGCGGACCTACCCATGAGTAGTGATTTGTAATCCATGTTTTTGTATGTGAAGTTGTAAGTAGAAGTAGTGGACTATCCTGGCCTGCCTGTCTGTCTGTGTTTTTAGTACTGTTCGTATCCAGGGGCTTACTTATCACAAGTTGTAAGACTTTTCTCTCTCTGTAAGCTTTCTCTCTGCTGCTATTCCTTAGTATGTCCTCCATCGTACCGTCCTGGCTATATATACACTGCCGGGAAGTCCCCCACACCGTGACGTCATCGCCCGTGGGAGGGATCCCCCCTCCTGGACGGTGGCGCCCCCTTTAGGCCGTTTTCAGGGTCCAGCGAATCGAATCTCAGTGGTGCCATGAATTGCCACTTTTTCTGTTATTTCTGTGAAGTCTGTTTTTTTATGAATGGTATTGTAAAAATAAGCCTATCAAAGACTGTCATTTTCCAGCCTACCTTATTTAGGGTCGGCTCACACTCAATGTGTATATTTTGTGGATACTGTGGGCGGGTGGATTGGTTGGTGGTGGTGGTGGTGGGGGGGGGGGGTTGAACAGTAGGAGGAAAGGACAAGTGCACCCCTCCCCCCGACAACCACTCATATAATACACACCCTCCTCCTTACCCGCCCCCCCCCCCCCCCCCACACACACACACAGATCACATACCCCCTCTTGTCCCCAGTGTTACACCCCCTCACCTTGACACACCCCTCCTCCCCCCTCCCCCCCCCCAGCCCCCTCCCTCTTCCCCTGGAGGGGTTCCACTGCCCGCTCGTCAGTCGGTGCCAGTTGGTGGTCGGCGCTACACCCGTACACATGTCGGGCCGGTGGACCACCGCGGACCCCGGCGGATCTGAGGACTTTGGGAAACAGTGGGTCTGATCTCGACAGACTAGGCCGGTGAGGGAAGGGGAAGGGGGGGGGGGTGTTGACCGCAACACACTGACCACTCCATTCTGCAGCGAGAGCTACCTCCGCTCCACCAGTCCGACTGTCTATCCTTGAGACTGAGAGAGGCGGAGCGGCAGAGTATGGCTAGGAAGGGGAGGGGAGGGACCACAACACTGACCACTCCATTCTGCAGCGAGATTCTCCGCTCCACGAGTCCCACTCTGTATCCTTGTGGAGCCTGAGAGAGGCGGGGCGGCAGAGTGTGCCGACGGCCGACCATCCCTGGCCGAGGCGGCGGGAGCAGCAGTAGCCGTACCTGGTGCTGGTGGTAGCACCGCCGGGAGAGAGGAGGGTTTCCCCAGAGAGTCGGCCCGACGGGGTGACAGAGAGCTCGGCCAGGTGGGCCGCCGCCTCCTCCAGGAGCTGTAGATCTGTTCTACTAGTTTTCCTGTGTCCTCCGTCCAGTGGTGTGGCCGAGTTATGATCCATGCGAGCAAATGCTGTTTTCCACTATAGGCGGGTTTGACTACTGAGAATATATGGCAAATTCAAAAGTATTACTAGAAATATTCCAGGAACCTATGCATGTTACATATCATTTGAAAGATAATTCAAAATCCTTTTCAATGATATGTACCGTGTCTCTGGTCCGCGCATATTCCTTCTCGCGTTTTAATTTTTCGAAATCGGGAGTAAAATCGCCTGGTGGAATATATATCCCCTTAGGCCGTCACAGTGAGAGGCTGGGGAGAGCGTGGTGGCCGGGAGAGGTGGCGAGTGGGATCATCCAGTAGCCGGGATCCATGTACTCCCATCACTGCCGCTGTAACTCCGTCAGGACACCGGGCATGGCTCCCTCGGCACGGCTAGCAGTCTCCTACACTTTGATCCAGCCGCTGGTCCTACCATGGAGAGTCTCCATTCTCCATGGTCTTAGTAATACGTAGCGTATCGCGATAGCGCGGGGAAACCGTGCTCGTCCCTCCCGGCGACTCCTCCTCCTCTTCCTCCCGGCCCCTCCAGCGCCGTGACACAGATACGGCCTGTATTCAGTCCACTAGGCGATTTTGAGTAGACCGGGAATTTGCACATTTTAAAAAGATATTGTTAGAAATATTGCAAGAACCCCGGCATGTTACATATCATTGGAAAGATAATTGAAAATCATTTCTAATGGTATGTAACATGTCTATGGTTTAAAGTGTCTTTTTCTTCTCGTGATGTTGGCAATCGGGAGTAAAATCGGATAGTTGAATCATGGCCTTAGCGTTGATGAGATCAGATGGTCCGGGAGGAACTGAGGGGACGGGAAGGGAGGGGAGAGGGAAGGGAGGAGGATGGTCATGTCAACTAGACAGGGAGTATGACAAAAACTGGAACTCTGAGAGCGCTACATATAATAGAGTAGAGGAATTAGATATTAGAGAGACTCAGGGTAGGGCTAGCTATATACAGTGGATGATTGGCGCCTCCGCCACCCCCTCCCCCCCCCCTTTTTTTTTAATACCAAATATTAAATTCTCGTAATGTAAAATTCTCGGACCCAGAGGGTACGGTGGAATTTTTTATAATAGGGCCCCCTTTTTTTTCTCTGAAAATCTCTGGATCCGCCCCTTATATAGGAAGGACAGACGAAACGCTGAAACAATCGGAAATAATAAAATTAGAAATGTTGGTATTTTAGCAAACGTCAATGCAACTTCCCTTCCACTCTGCATTAATTGTAAGCCTATGTGAAAGAAATATGCTAAGCTTTTGTTCTCAAATAAAAACGCATTTGCATGTTCAAACATTGTTTCATCTGTAATGGCTGTCTACCATTGTTATGACAGCCTTAGATTCGTGCATTGATTATAACCACAGAACTGGGTCAGTTATTGTAATGCCGTCCTCACTTGCATATCACGATACCATTAATATTTCAGAATACAAGCACGTAGTAAACGCATCCACACTGTACCAGTTTGGGGCAACGTATACATTAAAAATGCTCAGATTTATATATATATATATATATATACATATATACATAGGGCCTATACATATATATATATATACATATATATATATATACATATTCATATATATATATATCATGTATATAGATAAATAATTATATAGACCTATATAAATGTATATGCATATATATATGATTTAGAGGGGCGCAGCCCCCCCCCCCCCCCCCCCATTTTAGGAAAAAAATATTATTTTTTTAAATTCGAAATTCTTGTATTTTGAGGGTCCGGTAGAAATCATTACAAAAGGGCGCCCCCCCCCCCTTTTTTGTTGTTGTTGTTGTTGTTGAAAATCTCTGGATCTGGCCCTGTGGATGATGAACAGCGGCCCTAGGTGATCCTAGATGATGTACAGCTATGGAAAGTATCAAGACCCCTCTCCACAAATAGGGGACGAGTTTGGGGCCAGCTGGACATGCTCCTTAGGTGGGGCCCACCTGAGACTGTCACCTCTGTACAGGTGGTTCTTACATCTCAGCAATGTGTCCACCCCCTTCCCCCTCTCCCCCCACCACGACCTGAGACGTGCAGGACCACCTGAGACTCGCTGTGTATCAATGCGCGGTATTTAGGTGATGTCAGGCCTACCGAGGTGGCGGTATTTAGGCGGTGTATGGCCTACGGGTAGCCACCTCCTGCCCCGGCCCGTCCGCTGACCTTAATGCACTCACCATCCTCTCACTGACCCAGTTTAGCCCGAGCTGCACTCCCAAGCAATAATATGATGTTGTTATAATGTATGTTATAACGTTCTGTTTAGTACTGCTTTGGTTCTTGTGATGCTATTTTGATGGCACCCAAAAATGTCTTCAGAACCTAGCATTGTGACATCGCACTATGACGTTATTGTGACATCCTTGTAACATTCTCTCATGTAATGATAACATCATTATAACGTTCTTTAATAGTAAGGTCTAAACTTCACTAAAATATGATGTATTTATTACATTATTTTTTTGGTAAGTCTCAACTTTACCTAAAATAACACAACTATTACATGAAAATCGGATAGGTTACAGACTAGCCAAAAAAGTATGGTCACAGAATATCCTTGTTGCGTTGTCGCTGCTTGCCTGGACTCTCCCCTCTCTGCACTCACCGTCCCCCAGCATCTCACTGACCCAGTTTAGTGGGAGCTGGTCCCCACATATCCTGAGTTGCTCTGCCTCTCTTACCGCCAATCGAAGGTTTTGCAAAATATGGGGAAAGGGTGATATTTTATATTTGTCTACCTATTGGCAGGCCATATTTTGAATTTAAAATGTAATCAACCCAGGAAAGCAGTGATGTAACAAGAACGTTCTGCCACCGTAATCGATTATTTATCTGAAACCTATCCAATTGGCACATAACAAGAACATTAAGTTACAACTTATCCAAAAAAAACAACGTTATAATAATGTTACATTTTGGTTGAGTTTGGTGACCCAACTAATAATAACATTATTATTATTATTATGTGAAAGAACGTTACAAGATTGTCACAATAACATTATATTGCGACGTCTCAATGTTGCGTTCTTAAGATGTCTTTGGGCGCCATCAAAATAACGTAACAAGAACCAAAGCATGACCTACCAGAACGTTATAATAACGTTACTATAATGTCATATTCTTGCTTGGGAAGCACGCCCCCCCCCCCCCCATTCCCCCACTGACTCCTGTATGCACCTAGGCTGCCAGGACCTTTACAGGCCGCCATAGATAATGACCTTTTAAAACTAGATGATGAAATAAGCCAATACATGGACCGGTTAACTAAGTTATTCCCTTTTGGGATTGTTGGCAATTTTGTTTTTTTACCTGTGATATACGAGATTGAAGTCTGTGATAATTCATGTCTGTTAACATATTTTTACAATCTATAATGCTTTATGAATATATATGTAACCTACATTAATTTTTATCCAGTTTCACAGCACCCAACAAAGAACAAATGTGATTTTTTTTCTACCGTTAAGGATATCAATTTGGAATAAAGTAGTAGTTCTTGCTTTAGTTTTGGAACAACATTTTTTTGAGGTGCGCCATATGTAATGTACAGTCTGTAACATTCACTGCACTTCCAACCCAGGCAAGCAGTGACATAACAAGCACATTCTGTGACTACTATTTTGGTCAGTCTATTACCTGCCCAATTTTCACATAACAAAATTTTACATCTCTTTATGTTGGGTTGAGAATCTCCAAGAAAAAATGTTATAATTACATTATATTTTGGTAAAGTTGAGACCTTACCAATAAAGAATATTATAATAATGTTATTTTTACATGAAATAATGTAACAAGAATGTTACAATAACATCACAGTGCAACGTTTCAATGTTAGGTTTTAAAGACATGTTTGGGTTCCATCAAAAGAACATAGCAAGAACCAAACCAGAACTAAACAGAATGTTTCTGCAACATTATAATATCGTTACATTCCTGCTTGGGGGCCTACTCAAGGTTTTTGCACCTAACGCGGAACTTCCCGTCTAACTCCCGGTCCAGATTCGTTTTTATGTTATTGTTAAGGCCATTTACTTGGTAAAGAGTGGGCATGGTTTCAGTATTATACATATTAAACAATAACATGGAAATAGGATATGGTCAACTTGGACTGAATCGTTAGAACTACTCTGCTACCATAAGCTTATCATAAATGTCTGGTAACTGAATAATTAGTAGCTGTGGTTGTGTGGCAAAATATTTGACATGTTTAATATTTCCCCCAAGTCACGGGTAATTAGTGGAGTTGATTGCCAGGCTAGGTGACTGAATTGAAGTGTCCTCTTATCGCCGGCAGTTTGATGGCAACAGCGTCCCAATGGGTTGATTCAATTTTTCTTTCACCGGCGACTATATAGTCACCCGACGACGTACTAAATTCTTAATCTTTGGGCGACTAAAGTTAGTTGCTGGGGTTGAGTTGCCATGTGGCAGGGTACTAACCACACAGGGAAAACAGGGAAAATGGCAAAAGAAATTGACTGACAGGAAAAACACAGGGGATTTGTAAATTTTGCCAAAACACAGGGAAAACACAGGGAATTTCATTTGGCCAGTTTCTGAAGTTCCAAATTATGAGGATATTAGGGATTCAACGTTTTGTTGTTGGGTTGTCCAGATTTTTCTGCATGCAGTAGCTTTTAAATTTGAAAAATTTGCTGGATATGACACAGAGAAAAATTGCCACGGGACAGGGAAATCAGGGAATTTGGAAATGGAATTTAGGTGTGGGGACGAGCCTGCACCCGGTCTGCACTGAGTGCACTCAAAGAGGAGCCAATGACGAGATAATGACACCTCCCACCCTCACCCCCACCACCACCACTGCCTATACCACACCCAGGGGCTACAGGGGGAGTGTGTGTGTGTGTGTGTTGGGGGGGGGGGGGGGGAGTGGAGGGGAGGGGGAGGGGATCTTTGGGGTTTAATCACCTGGAAGAGTTCAGATCCGGGAGTCACGCCGGAAGTATCATCATTAAAAACATTGTTAACACCTCCCACACCTCCCATCCCAAACCTCCAGTTAGCACCCCCTCCCTCCATACCCCCCCCCCCCCCTCCAAGCCCCCCGAACCCCCCGCCCTCCCTATCCCCCACCCCTGCACCCTCTCGCTTCCCTAACCAGTGTCGGATCCAGGATTTTGAAAGGGGGGGGGGGGGGGCGCTATTGGAATTCTTTTTCTTAATGACTTTTTGGCCCAATTTTACATTAAAAAGTCTAAATTTTGTCAAGGGGGGGGGGGGGGCACCCCGGCGCCCCCTCTAAATCTACCACGACTAAATGCTTCCCACCGCCGCTCCTCCCTTCTCCCTCTCCCACCGTCTACTCCCTTTCTCCTAACATGGATTATTTCTGTACTGAACCCCAAAAAAAGCTTTTAAATCTATAGACTGCTTGGAAAAGATGACCTCTTCATCACTAGATCTACATTTTAACTACACGTTTTCAAGCCTCCAAGCCAGTGATGTGACGTCACATACTGTTCTAATAACGTCTCAGAATGTCACAAAACGTTTCGCAGTGGGTACCCAAATCCAAGTCGAGTACCTCCCCCAGGCTCTGATGCTTCCCCTCCTCTATCCGCTCCTCTCCTGCCATATGTATTATGTCTATCCTTCACTCTTACACAGTTATCAGTTGTTGGAGCCTTTTGGTAGTATTTCGCTCTGAGATTTTTTTTTTATTAAAAGCTTCAATGGAGATTTTTACACAAAAGCTTCTGTTTTCCACAAATTAAGATATGTAACGACTAACGACCAAGTTACGTGTGCATCACTCATGCACTATCATCTGTTCCTCTATCCTTCATTTTCTCTGCCTCCTTACTTTCACCCTCTCAGTTCAAGTCGTCACCTCCTCCTTGATTACCGAGAGCCCCATCATTTAATGATGTACCCTACCAACGATGTGACGTCACAGAATGTTATGAAAACGTCACAGTGCATCTCCACGACGTCATTGATACCCATCCTCATCACCAAATTAGAAAAGGCTTTTCTTTTGTCGTTTTTTTCATACCTTGTGTTTTCTCCTAAGTGACAAAGGAGGAAAGACTCCACTGAATCTGTAACACGTTTCACCTACATAAACTTATTTAAGCATATGAAAAAAGAGATAAGAAAGAAAAGAACTGCTTCACCAAGTAACAGTTAATATAACCAGTCCAACTGACAGTTCCACCCCAGCCGACCTGCGACTTTTTTTATTCAGTTTGTTACTTACTAAGATGGCCATAAGAATTACGTTATGGATGGTGAGGTCAGAATGTTATTATAACATTATTTTTTGGTGGGGTTAGGACAAAACAGAACATTAAATGAAAATTCTGTTTATGTTGAAGAACATGACCAGAACATTATAATAATGTCACAGTGCAACATCAAAGCAGTACGTTGCAGCAATGTTATTGGGAGTCATCAAAGTTTGCTGCTCGTTTGACGTCCCACCTACTCACCTGTTGTACTCACATAATTATAGTAACATGGGGTTGACGCTGATGCATTGAAATATCGACCTATTATTGTTACACTGTAAAATTATGTGTTTGACTTACAAAGAATACTGTCATGGTTATATAACGTATATCTATTGGAATAACATAATGAGTCAAGCATAATAGTCTGTTTTTTGTTTAGGTTAAGTGATGGTATTGTTTGTAGGGAGGAAATGCGTCATGGTGATACATATTTAGAAAAGAGAACTTTGTATTGAAGATATCACAAATTGTAGTAAAACAACGAACTTCCATCAAATCTGATATAAATAGATATCCTGTGAATTTGATTATAAAGTTGTCATGCAACACCATTCATCGGTTCTTAGTCAAACCAAATTGGATCCGGAAGAGACTAATAGAATTCTAATGAACAGTGGATCAAGTGCATAACCCCCCCTTCCCCACACTCCCAGCATTTAACGAACCCCATCCTGTTTGTCAACTTAACCCCTTTCCGGATCACCGTCACACAATAATCTTTTAATAGACCAGTTGTGAATACTGTCACCGACTGGTCCTTTCCAAAGAAGTAAACAACAAAGTATCCCTTATAAGAATTTAGCTCTATTCATGATTTCAGACAAAAGTCATATCATTGTATCAGCATCTTTATGACCGAGAATGTTAAACGTTGGTCGACTGATGCAGTATGGTAAAACAAACTGCAATGTGTCCTTTGGAAAAATAAAAGCAGGTATACATCCCAAGGTAAAAACTCATGAAAAATCATCATGAAAAATCATGTATATCATAGATGCTTGCGTGTCGATATCTTGATCAAATTTGAAATGATTCTTTATCTTAAAACATTGGCAATTTTGATATTTGTTCATTTTAGATACATTATCCCGGTTCTCTTTCAAATAATTATTGTAAAACACAAGTGCTCGCAGGTTGAATCTGCTTTATATAAAGAAAAGTAATTGATCGGTGGTAGATTCCCTCAGCACCACTCCATTGATAACATATTGAGCCACATGTGAAGAGGCCTCTGACACTTATACCCTTTACAGGCTAGCCACAGAATGCGCATTGTGCCTTTTTTGAACCGTCATTATGAGCGCATTTGCTCCTAGTTTGTTTTGCTATGTTGCATCAGTTGAAAAACATTTAACATCCTCAGTTAGAAAGATGCTTAGACAATGATATGACGTTTATTTGATATGAAACCATATAAGCAGCTGAATTCTTATAAAGGATACTAGTACTTTTTAAAACATGAACTTTGTTGTTTACTTCTTTCGAAAGGACCAGTCAGTAAAAGCTAAGACGACTATTGTGTGATGGGGATTCGGAAAAGGATTAAGTTGACAAGCAGGACGGGGTTTATTAAATGTGAAAACTTAGTGTCGAAAATATCACGAATGATAGTGAAACAATACATTTCCATTGAAAAGCGTATTATTGACAACTAGTGTATTGCTCCCAGTTCCTCACCTGTAAACTCATTATGTCGAGTTGACGTCACCCTGCCCCCCAAACAACCCCCCCCCCCACTTTGGCTGTTTACAAATCCCACAGACCCCCCAGGGGAGAGGGGGGGCACTCCCCTCGGGTTTGGGTACCCACTGCAAAACGGGCAGTTGAAGTCGTGGCTGTAACTACCAACGAGGCTGAAAAAAGGGGGGTTGTAACTGATCCATGAAGTCCCAAAAGGGGGTCTGTCCGATACCGTGGGAGCTCATGTATTTAGGTAGTCTATTCAGGGAACAAGTATCAAGGCATGTTGATTGTTAGTGTAACAATTTTGAGGTAAAACTTACTAAAAGCTAATTTCCGAGGTTTGTGTGTAGGCAAGTTGTACAACTGTGGTAAAAACAATGGGCTGTCCATTTACATCCTAGGAAATAACAGGCTGTTAAATCAAAGCAGAGAGCTGTCTTACCTGAAAACTGGGGGCTGTACTTCCTATCCCAGCCAACCTGCGGCATAACAAACACGTTCTGCAACCACACTTTTTTAGTCAGTTTGTTACTTACTAAGATGGCACGTAACAAGTATTACATTATTGATGGTGAGGTTTCAATCATAATGTTGCTATAACTTTAGATTTTGGTGAGGTTAGGACGAAACCCAAACAGAACGTTATAAGAGCGTTCTGTTTAGGTTGAAGAACATAACCAGAATGTTATGATAAAGTTGCAGTGCAACATCACAACAGTATGTTCCAGCAACGTTATTGGAAACCGTCAAAATGATGTAACAGGAACCAAACCAGAACGTTGCTGCAACTTTATAATAACGTCTCATGTTTGGCTGGGATACTACCCTAAAGCCCAGTCCCAACGGGCAACTGTACTTTGAGACTTGTGTGGGCCGACTAAGGGAACTCTGAAGCCAGTGTGCTGTAGACAGGCAGGCACCAAGTAATTAAGAAGCCACATCGTTTTCCGACAATGAAAAGGACCGACAAAAAAACCCTCGTCATCGACAATATATATATTAAACATGCTTAATATTACGGTGAAAAAGACCACCAATAGAAGGGGTTTATCGTCAGACAGCCTGGCGCCACTTCTCTGGATGATAAAACCCTCTTCACCATCTGAAATTCATCATCAATTGTGTCCCAACGGGTTTATACATTTTCTTTTGAAGTTTTCATCATCGACGATAGAATTTTCAGACGATAAACACGCTGTTTATTATCGGCTGAGGATTTTCGGCCGATTTCCAAAAGTCGGTCGATAACACTTTTATTGTTGGTAATTTTCCCGCTCGTGGGGATGGGGCTTTAAAGAGTCAGTGCCCCCCCCCCCTTCATGGGAGGCTCCTTAAGTGGCGTGTGGCCCACCACACAGCTCCCTCAGTGTTCACCCCTCTGGTTGCGTCACCTTCAAATTGGGCCTTAATTGAGCATGTCACGAGTAGCATGTGTCGGTTAGCATGTCGCTGGTAGCATGTCGCGGGCAGCATGTGAGCGGCGACATGTGAGGGTCGCTGGTTACCTGGAGATCCGCTTGTACCCGGGTTACTACGTACTTCACCCCGGCCTGCACACTGGGCCCTTTGAGGGGCGCCGGTAACCAGCGACAGGTCCTTATTACGGGGGGCTTCCCTACGTGGGGGTCGGGGGGGGGAGGGAGGTTGGGGGGGGGGAGAGGGGAGTTATCTTGTCTCACCTCTTCCGGTTTCTCAAGAATACATTTTCAAATTTCAGGATTGTATGTCAAATGGTAACTGGGATTTATCCATGTACAAAAACATTCTGTCCAAAAAGTTCTTTTTAAAAAAAATTCACTCATCTTATAAAAGAAGAACTCTGAACTCATGGAGTTTTACTTTATTGTTTTGAAAGTTCTCTATCAATGCTTTCCACGTCACAGCACAGCGCAATATCAAAATTTAATAGTAGATTTTGGATCATGACGAAATGGATGTCAAATGTCAAATCCCTGACTTTTTGGGGGTGCTAAAATTAATGTCAGCAACAATCAGGGAAGGATCTTGTGTGAAGGAGGAAATTAGTGTGACACTGATCTCGGTATTTCAAATACATTATAGATAGGTTAGTTTGGGAAAATACATTTTACGAGAAAAAGTCAGGGAATTGCTTTATCTTCTCATGCGAATTTTGTTAAATGACATTTTAAGATTCTATATGATAATGATAACGAATAGATGATGTCATGTAGATTTCTTTTTGAATTTCTACAATATGATTGTAGCAACCCTGAACAAATTTGGGAAGCCTTACTGATTTATTACGAATGAAAGCCCCAAAAGAGAATAGATTATGATGATTGTCAGCGTTTATCGTCCTTTCAGCAATTTTTCAGCGATATAAGGATCGACTCAGGTTTTTCGCTTTTAAAAAGTACTGCGATCAAATCTCTTTGGGTGGAAACGACGGCAAGGCGATGTGGTGTAGCAGGCAAAGCCCAGACTCGAACCGGTCGAGCCAAGTAAGAGGTGAGAACCTAACCCATTAAACCATCCTGCATGCCCCCTAAAAGGAAATGAGTGAATCTTATTGCGGGTTGGTTATTGAATATTGAGTAGGGTGTGTGGTCCTCGCGGGGTGGGGATCCTTGGGGGGTCCTGGGGGGATGGTTTCTGGTTCCTGTGGAGGGGGGGGGACGGTCTCCCGCTGCTAGTGACATCCTAATCACAGAGTGCTAAGCTGGGGGTGTTGTACTGATGTAGAAGTCAGCGGTGAGTGGCGGCGCTCCTGTGGTCGGCGTCAGACCTGTAGTGGTCAGGGCTTACTCAGGTGTGGTCAGCAGCCAGGTGAGGTGAAGGTGAGGTCCTCCTATACCTACCTGTGGTCAGCAACCACTCACTGACCACTATAGGCCTGGTAACACTGCCCGATCGGACTCAACACGACCGTCGGAGCATGGAGAGTAAAATGGAATGGCCGGAGCTAACAGGGGTAGAAATTATAAACCACGATGTCATAGGATAGGTATCCAACGTTGCAAGTATATATACATATGATATATGATATATGATATATGACATGAATATATATATATATATAATATATATATATATACATATATATATATATATATATATATATATATATACATATACACACATAATACACATATTCATATAACAACATACATATGGTCATATTTATGACATATATAATTATGTAGGTATATATTTGGGGGGACACCTGCATCTCATTAATATTCATTAGGTCACATGCTTCCTGCATGTTAGTTTTGGCGGGGTTACATGTTTTCTGGCCGCCATTGGGTGCAGGTGATCCCCCTCGATTCGTAGCATAAATGTAACTACATTTCTTAATTTTCAAAACTAGTCGACCCGGACCGTCGAGTTGAGTTGCATTGCGCAGTGTGGCCGGTCCTTAATATGCCCCCCCCCCCCACACACACACGTCCCTCACCCCAGTCACAATAGGCAGGCGCCTATAGAGACGAGTCGGCCCAGTGGTTAGACCGCCCGACCACCTCTCTACAGGTACGAGGTTTGATTTCCGCTGAGCAGGCTCTACACGCATTCTCCGTCGGTGAATCTGTCTCCGCCTTCTCAAATTAATCACACATCTTCAAAGGCGTTTCCTGTCAGATGCACTCGCGATTTCTCCATCAAAAACCTAGTAAAACTGCCATTGCGAATGACATATACATGTAATGTAGTTCTGAATATAGTTCCATAATATCAAGTTTCAAAGTTCAGTTTCATTAGTTTTTGTTCATGTTTATGATAATTAATAAATCAACTGCAGTAATTTCGTTGGACGGGCTTGTTTATAACTAGATTGTTTAATATTTATTCAAAAAGGTTTGATTAAAAGTAATTTTTTTTTTTTGTATTGAAATCCATTGTGATAATTGATTTCTTTAAAGTAATCATCGTCAAGATTGCCTTCAGTGTATTACCTTGTTGCTATAAAATCACATTTCATTTATATCAGTCTTACTTATACAGTATAATCATTTATAGATTATAAGTAACACTGAGTGTAAATGAAATGTGATTTTATATGTATACAGTCAACGAAGATACAACACCAAATCAAAGAAAATCAAAAGAGAATTAGTTAATTAGTAACCAATTATACAGCGAGAACAAAGCCGATCATTGTTAATGAAGACCACATAGTAGACAGGTGAGGGGAGTACGTTCCGGTTAGAGTCGCACCTAGATGACACCTGTAGGATCGACGGGAGGGGGTGGTAGTGTGGGGGGAGGAGGGGATGGTTGGGGTGGGGGGTCCTGGGGATGACACACGCGGAAGCAGAACGCATAGACAGGTAGTGGGGCGTTGGGGGGGGGGGGGGGGGAGGGGAAGGTACTAGTGGAGGTGGTAGTTAGTGGGGGGGGGGGGGGTCTCAAAGAGGTGGTTGCATCAACGTAGGGGGGCGTAAGGTCTTCTCCCCTCAGTCATGTAAGTACTGCGAACTACCCCCCCTCCCCCACACCCTCCTTGCTCCATTTTGGGATGGGTATATTCTGACAGTCCCCAATTTCAGGCCATATTAAGGACAGCCCCTCCAAAAAAGCACTTGTTGGCCAATTGTGGTCATAATTTTATTTCTGTATTCAAGCAAGCATTATGAAAGAATTTATTTGCATACAGTAAACCTTTGATATAGTATAACAGATAATATGCCATTGGCAGCTCCCTGAAAAAATGGTTTGATTATTTGACAGCCCCCCCCCCTTACTTTTTATGCGATTCACAGCTTCAGCCTCTGGAGGTTCCAACCGCAGTTGGTACCAATTTCCAGACAGAGTATCCCCCCCAGGGGAGGGTGGAGGCCTTTCAAAAAGACACTTCTGATAAGTACAGAAAGGTCATTAGCATAGGATGGGACCAAGGCAAGCAGGGGTGTAATGGACACATCTGGGACCATACATTCTTCAGGCCCGTAGCCGGGGGGGGGGGGGGGGGTTCAGGGGGCTCATACGAACCCCCTATTGGACGAACCCCCTTCTAAAATATCGGCTATTAGGATGAAATGAACTATTGATAGAATGTTAAATATTTCTGTTACTTTTATTCTACAAGATATTCCTAAATGTAGTGTATGCATCCAAACCAAAAAAATATTTGAGCCCTAGCTATTTTAAAAAAAAAAAACGAACCCCCCTCTGAAAAATGCTGGCTACGGGCCTGTTTTTGGTCATTCTGTTACTGGGTAAATTTTCATATAACATTTACATTGATTTACATTCGTTTGAGACTCACTAAAAATACTTTTATGATAACATTACACTTGAATGAAGTTGAGACCTCACCCTTATAGATTGTTATGATAATGTTATTTTGATGTGAAAAAAACCATTTATAACCAGAATGTTATAATAATATTATAGGCACAGGTAATATCACAATTTTAAGTTGTAAAGACGTTCTTGGGGGCCATCAAAATATTGTTATAAGAATCAAAATAGTACTAAACAGAACGTTACTGCAACGTTATAATGACGTTACATTCTTGCTGGGGAGGCGAGTCATTCAAAGATAACCCCAATCACCAAAGTTGGCGTTATCTGTGGACGCGCTGCCGCCATAGGAATAACACTAAAACGACGCGTCCAACACCAAAACAACTTATTGGTGCGTCAAGAACGAAAGCAGTCTGGGAATACGTCCCATAAGACATTACAATAATGTTGTTATCTGGTCAGAAATGCATGTTATATATATATATCGTTTTCTTTTCATTTTGACAAGTGCTATGAGTCTGGCTTCTTGCTGCCTTGTGATCCTTGTGTCCCCCGTTAACTCACGCCGACTATATCTATAGAGGTATATGGTCGTTGTAACAATTTAATGTTTATAGCAAATTCTTCCAGCATGTAAGAATATTTTCAGTTTTCCACCAAGAAACATTCGATTCTTTCATTACCGTTGATTTACATCCGTGAGACGGGTATATAAGACTTATCGCACATGACGTTGCAGTGTTGAATAAGCCCATCCCAGTTGACACAACATTAAAGTTTACCATGGAACCTTTTCAAAATTGTCTCCATGCTGATTCCCCGAAGAGAGTTGCATAATAGGGAGTTGATAAAAACAATTTGGTCGACAGATTGCTCCTAAAATCTGTAAAATGTAGCATTATATATTGGCTTTTACCCCATAGGAACCAATGTTAAAGCATGTCAGCCTAACTTATAATGTCTAAACCCTATTTTGCCTTGAAATACAGCATGTTGATTGGTTGCCAAGCCCGTAAATCTATCAACTGATGAAATTTAAGAAGTCATTATGGCTAAGCAGGACTTGGGATATAGAAAAATATAACTTTTGCTTATTTCAGTAACCCCAACTCTATGAGACAAGGAGGGTTTACACTATAATTTTGTCCAACCCTTGTCAATTCCTGGGATATACCCAATGTGGGATGGGCTTATCAGTAATAAGTATTTTACATAAAGGAAAGGTAGCGTTGGGTGTGTTTGTTCTTTTTTTTAACCTCCACGCTTCATGTTCCTCGATATATTTTCAATAAATACATAAATAAATATAGGTTAACATACATGTACTTATTACGTGTATCATAAAATACCAACAAGGGGGGCGGGATGGTGTAGTGGGTTAGGTTCTCACTTCTCAATTGGCTGGACCGGGTTCGAGTCGCGGCCTTGCCTGCTACACCATCTTGCCTTGCCGTTGTTTCCACCCTGATAGATTCGGTCACAGTACTTTGTACATGCCAAAAACTGTGAGTTGGTCCTGATATAGCTGAAAAATTGCTGAATGGACAATAACCTCCGACGGTCATCAACATCATCAGATTCTGTCATGTCCCAAATTAGGAGAAAATACAATTCTTTGCCTATTTTCATTGTTGTAAGGAAACTTGTTACTATGTTCCAGGGCTCACCATCTGTAAAATTACACTTAAATAATGAAGGATTTGTCTTCATAAACGTGACTACATGAAGTCCACTTGTGGGCGTGCATAGTCCCATTCTCCCTACCACGGATAGCTGATTTACGGTATTTTAAGTACCTGCAGGCTAATTTTGACGAATTTTGTCGACAAAAACATTTAAAAACCTATAGAAAATAATCAAATAATTGTTATCTGTCCATCTATAATTAATTAATTTTCAAACAACTTAGAAAATATTGAACATTATATGGATACAAATCCAAAAGTATAAGAACAAATGATGAAGTGATTAATGAAAATTACAATGCTAAAGCCTTGTTATTTGTCGACATATTACCCAGGATGCAATCTAATCTAGGCTAACCTGCAGGTAAAACTCCAGAAATTGGCTATCCGTGGTTGGGAGAATTGACACACACATTGGACACAAATAATGCTGAATCACAACCATCTTTGGACCTTCGCTGATCGTTAAGAGACCCAATCCCAAAAGGGTTTTCCAATCTCTCCGAAATTAGAAGTCTCCACACCCACGGACCACCCAAAGTACGTCATCATACCCGTAGGTGATCACCAGTTTCAGTCCTCAGCCTATCCTACCCAGATTAGCTATTGCATAATGGGGCGGTACAACCATAAAAGTCCATGACTTTTATTGGTCAACTAAAATTTGGAAGGATTTTTTTTGTTGGCCCTCTATTAATGTCATGGGGAACCCCTTTGATGGTTGTTGGGATACTGGCTGGTTTATAGTCCTCCCTGCCATAAACCAGTGGCCCCAAAGCATGCTGGTATACAGGGTGAAATTCCCAACAAAAATGGTTGCTGGTGTACAGACCCACTTTGGGAAACATTGGGTCTGATTCAACAGACTAAGCCTATCCCGGGCAGTTCTTCTAAGTGGGCCCGTCTTGCTTCCTTCATGTAGCGATATGAGTGACTGGGGACGATATTAGGGGGAATCCCCGTGTTGATATCAGGAGCAGCTCGCTGTTAGCCTGAGCTGCTCCGGGAAAAGGGTGGGTGGGTCTGTGATTAGTCTGGGCCCGAGTTGATCAGCATGCCCGGGTCAGCATGCCTGCCATATTGTATTTTTCTTATTGAATATTTATTCAGGCTTTAACTGTCTCACTTGGATACACAATGAACAACTCTTGGTAAAATGCCTGCTGAGTATGTTATGGTCATCTCTAAATATCTCCCATAGAGACACAACGAACAACTCCCAATAAAATACTCGCCAAATATATCATACTTGTCTTTATATAATGGTCACCATAAAGACACAATGAGCAACTCTCAGTAAAATGCCCTCTGAGTATATATATAATGGTCGTCTTTAGGCCTACACCATATCTGTTAAGTTTAAATAATGCTTGTTATCGTAGGGTGGTCAGCATGGGTCGTGAGTGGTTTTGATGATAGTCCATAAAGCAGGGGGTGGGCAGGTGTATATATAATGGTTGTTCCCGAGTGGTGATCAGCATGAGTCGTGAGTGGTTCTGATGGGACAGTCCATAACGCAGGGGGTGGGGGGGCAGTATAATATATAATGGTTGTTCCCGAGTGGTGGTCAGAACGGGTCGTGAGTGGTTCTGATGGGACAGTCCATAATGTGGCGGGGGGGGGGGGGGAGAGAGTATATATATAATGGTTGTTCCCGAGTGGTGGTCACCACGGGTCGTGAGTGGTTCTGACGGGACGGTCCATAAAGTGTGGGGGGGGGGGGGCAGCATATATAATGGTTGTTCCCGAATGGTTCTGATTGGTTCTGATGGGACGGTCCATAAAGTGTGGGAGGGGGGTATGTATAATATCATAATGGTTGTTCCCGAGTGGTGGTCAGTACGAGTTGTGAGTGGTTCTGACAGGATGGTCCATAAAGCGGGGGGGAGTATATATATAATGGTTGTTCCCGCGGGAGTATATATATAATGGTTGTTCCTGAGGGGTGGTCAGCATGAGTCGTGAGTGGTTCTGATGGGATGGTCCATAAAGCGGGGGGGAGTATATATATAATGGTTGTTCCCGGGGGAGTATATATATAATGGTTGTTCCCGAGTGGTGGTCAGCACGAGTCGTGAGTGGTTCTGAAGGGACGGTCCATAAAGCGGGAAGGGATGGGTGTGATTCACACCTTGTCGTCGGTTATATCAAGGCCCTGTAGGTTAATCCTTGTAGGACCTGCTGAGCAGGGCCTGGGGCCACCTTATGGGGCGCCGGGTGTTCAGTTTCTTTTCTTTTATATACAGGGTACCAACAGCACAGGGAAAACCAGAAAAATGGCAAAAGAAATTCCCGGACAGGGAAAACATCAGGAATTTAAAAATTTGGCCAAACACAGGGAAAACACAGGGAATTTAATATGGTCAGGCTCTGAAATTCCTGATTCTCAAGATATTAGGGATTCAACTTTTTGTGGTTGGGTTATCAAGCAGAGGCTTTTAAATTTGAACAACTCGCTGGATATGACACAGGGAAAAAAATATTAGGGAAAACACAAGGAATTTGAAAATGGAATTTGCGTTGGTACCCTGTATATACTTATTATCAACTGGATACAATTTAGCAATGGTTGCTAATTTTCAATGTTCAGAGGAGGGACATAGTGATCAACCCTTTTGTAGTTATCAAGTGTATTGAACATACGCACACACGCGCACACACACACATGCAGGCACGCGCACACGATTTAAAAAACACACCCAAGGAAGATTGGTTGGCTGGTTAGTTGGTTATAAACCCCGGAGAAATATTGATGGTCATATCACACAGAGATCAGGGTTTGACAATGACGTCTTTGATGATTGATTCTATGAAATGATCGAATCTATAGAAGATAGAGACCATAACCCTTAGGCAGGAGTTTTTTTTAATGTGCAGGGTCCCTAGGACAGGGCCTTACACACGACTGTGGGAAGATGAACGTGTGTTAGATGCGTTGGTTAACACATAGACATATATTTTTATGCATCTCTATAATTGAAAGAAAAATGTTAGTTAATCCTCGATTGTGCATCAACGTATTCAGGGATTTCATGGTTCATGGGATTTTTTGGGAAAATGTAAATTTGCACGCAATTCAAGATCGCGACTTTCATGTAAACCTTATTGGTATTTGTATTCACAAAATTAATGTAAATAAACTTTAACAGACGGCGCCCCCTAGGGGTGAGGGGTGGGCGTTAAGGGTTGGTGGTTTACAGTTTACCAAGGTAACAGGGGGGGGGGGGATGACTCAAACTGTCCTACCTGACCTCCCCCCCTCCCCCCCACCCCAAAACCTGACAACATCTCCACACCTACAGAAACTAGGTCTACTTTGGTGCCACCCAAAATCAGGCACTTTTTCTAGAATATTATAAAAAGAAAGAATCATACATATAGAGCCACAGTAGATTATAGGTACCTTTGCCTCAGCAAAAGTTAACATTTCATTTTTTTAAGCACATGTATTTTATTGCATCTTCACATAGTTTACATGATCTTCCAGGTGCTAGACATAGATATATTTGAAGATTGTGATCAAGTGTGGCATGATGGTGAGTGATGGTAATAATGTGTCCCTTCAGTTATACTGAATATAAAACCCTTATATCGTAGAACTCTATACAAAATGTCAATGTACCAGGCGGTCATTTTCCAGCGGGAATATCCTATCTAAATATAACATTTTCTTAAATTTAACCTTTATTATGTAAATATAAAATCAATGTTCGCCCCCCTTCATTTTAATAAGTTGTTCATTATAAACAGTAAACCCCCAGACAAAGTTTGAGAGGCCGTTGTTGGCTTGACAAAATGAACCATTTGTTATCTGCATTTCTCCTGGTATCTATGGTTTATTAGTTGAGCCCAGGTTCATATCGTGAAGCGGAAGTGACTCAGCAGTTTTTAGTAGCTTCAGTATGCATTTCCCCGCCGCTGGAGAATTCAGGAAGGTCTAGGCTTGTTGGCATGCATCAGCATTGCTCAGGAAAGAATGTAACGCTATTATAATGTTGCAGTGACATTCTTTTTGGTTCTGGTTTGGTTCTTGCTACATTATTTTGAAGGCATCAAATAATGTCTTTAGAGCCTATCATTGCATTGTAGCACTGTGACATCATCATAACATTTGGGTTACGTTATTTCACATAAAAAATAATACTATTACAACATTCTTTATTGGTCAGGTCTCAACTTCACCATAATGTCTTGGAGTGTCTCAACCTAACGTAAAGAGATGTAACCGTTGTGTGAAAATTGGGAGGTAACAGACTAACCAAAAAGGTATGGTCACAGAACCTGCTTTTTAGGTTGCTGCTTGCCTGAGTGAGAACTGTTCAATGTCCAGGAAAGAAAAGCGACAAAGGAAAATAAGAAAACAAACATTGTGGGAGCTATTTATGTACAAACCCCTCAGACTTGCTTTCCCTCCATGACTACTTTCCTCATTACTCCACCCAATACTCTGACCATTGCTGCCTTATCGACAGGTTGGTATTTTGCGCTAAGTGGGTCTAGAATAAGTTCCTGGTTAAAACAATCATTCAATATTTTTTATTAGTTTATTAACAAATTCATGTGCATTACATGTTCTTCCAGAAGTATAGGGTGAAAAATGTATTAGTACAATTAATACATTACAGATTGACTATACAAAATATCATATATTGATTATATAAAACCATACATTGTTGAACTAGAATTACCAGACCTCACCCCCAGCAGGAGGGATGGCGCCATAATGATATTGTTAATATTTTACTTTAATAAATCTATATTTGGTCAGAAATATAATAGGAGGGAGGGGGCGGGATGGTATAGTGGATAAGGCCCTCGCTTGGCACGTGGAAGACCCGGGTTCGAGTCTGGGTAGTGCCTGCTATACCACCTTGCCTTGCCGTTGTTCTCACCCCCATAGATTCGGTCAGCCAATTTGGTAGTCAAAAACCGGTGTTGGTCTCGATATAGCTGAAAGATTGCTGAGTAGACCTTAAACTCCAACACATCATCATCATCATATAATAGGAGGGAAGCACCCCTATACTCCCTCCCTAAATCCCACTGTCACATTACAGGGCAATGATTTATGTACCTCAGCACCAAATGGTTGTTGAAGAAATCAACTGGAGGAGTTTAAGAGTGCCCCTTCCCCGCTGCAGGAGTTTAAGAGCGCCCCTTCCCCGCTGGACGTGTTAAGAGCGCCCCTTCCCCTGTTCTAACCAGCTTATCTGATCTCAGAACCTATCCTCTGGTGTCCCAGTATGAGCTGCTTATTACGTATGATAACCACTCTAATTTCAACACGTCCTCAGCCAGGAAGTTTGTTGGGTGCCACTGGGGCAGAGTATGGGTGGGGTGGAATTTGAGACGAAACTATTATGCCCTAGCCTAGGCCTATCTTTATCATGTTCTTTTTAAAACTATATTCCACGTTCTGATTTCAACTAATTGCCATTGGAAATTGGGTGTTAATATAGACCGTTATAATGTTAAATCACTAGAAAGGTTTTACAATTCTTTGTCAATCAATATATAGGATGTATTGTGTCATGCCATATAAAAAATAAACAAATAAAAATCGCCACCATCATTGTTACGGGAATACAGGCTTTATGTCTGTTTCGAAAAGTGAATGTAGGGGAAAGATCCACATGGTCTATTGCATAATCTCCTCGCTGTTGCGAGAGTTGTCCACAACAGCGAGACCCGTCCTAGAACCCCCGCAACAGTGACGTCGCTTCTGCGAGGGGTAGGTTATGTTAAATTGTACTGGTTCTACTAAGCCGATTTGAATTCTGTAAGAAGTTATGAAAAATATAGATCCAGATCTAATACCCCTGAAAATGTCAACTCTTAGAAATAATTGTAAGTGGGTAAGAATTGCTGTTAAATATTTGCAACAGCCAGGGTTTTTACATATAACAGCGAGACCATAGAAGTCCTTGCTGTGGTCTCGCTGTTGCGGGGGTTGGCTTATGCGAAGGAGCACAGAGACTCCTAAATGAGTGCATCTATAACTACAGACCTAGAAGTAGGGGAGTATTTATCGCTGGTTACTTCCTGCTCCTGACACCCTGGAGTGGTCCTGGGGACCTGTGGGCGCCAGGCCGGCCTTGGACTGGCGTCAGAGGGCTTTTTGGAGCGTTTCAGGGCCTGTAGGAGCGTCTAAGGGCTTATGAGAGTATCTGAGGGTCTGTGGCAAAAGGGAGCATTTGAGGACCTGTAGGAGCGTCTCTGTTGGAGCGTATCAAGGTATGTAGGAGCATTTCAGGGCCCTTGGGAGGGTTTCAGGTAGTCGTTGACTAAGTCCCACCTCAAACTCCCTCAGAGACCATATTACACTATTTTAATCAGATAACATTCAAATCTGTGTTTACATATTTTTGCACAGTCTGGAAACTGGCAATCATCCGCCATATCTTAAATGGTATATGTGGTAAGTTGATAAAAACGGCAAAGCAGCACAAATTTCAATGCGCAAAAATGGGTTTTAATGTGTGAAGGTTTACCACTGTTATATATGCAGTTTCCATTGACCAGGCAGACTTTGAGCTACTCAGGCCACCTTTGAACTGCTCTGTTCAGGTTTAAGCCACTTGGGCCAGCTTTGGGCTGCTCGGGCCAGCTTCAATGGGCTGCTCGGGCCAGCTTCAAGTTGTTTGGGGCAGGTTTGCGCTGCTTAGACCAGCTTTAACTGCTTGGGCCAGCTTTGGACTGCTCGGGCCAGCTTTGAACTGCTCGGGCCAGCTTTGGACTGCTCGGGCCAGCTTTGGACTGCTCAGGCCAAGCTTTGGGCTGTTTGGGACAGCTTTGAGCTGCCCAGGGTACTTTTTTTTAGTTCATCTCGCCCCTATTTAGTCTGAGAGGGGCGGAGTAGACGGCTGATCCCGGAGGTAGCTGTCCGTCAGCCCTCAGAGCCGTGATGATCTGACGCCTCGCACACGGGCCTGGGATCTGTCATTCCCCCCCCCCCCCCAACACATGTACACACACACCACCGACTCAGCTGTAGGTTTTACAACATGGGGGTAATATTGTGGTTGCTTCTTATCCAGATGCTTCACACATGAGCATAAAGTCTGGTCCCCACTGAGATTGCCCTAGACCCTTAAATTCGACAAGGCGACATGGCCATTTCTTAAAATCAACATGCGACATGAGGCTTAGTGACATGAGTGAAAAATAAATTACATAACATGGCTTGGTTCTTAAGTTCGACATGGTACATTGCAGCATCTTAGAGGTGACATGCGCCATGGGCAGTTAAGTGACAGGAGACATTGCCATTTCTTAAGTGTGACATGCGAAATACACCCACCCCCCCACCAAAAAATAAATAAATAAATAAAATAAATAAATAATAAAATAAAAATAAATGAATAAATAATTAAAAAAAAAAAGGGTCCCCACTGAGAGAACATGGCGTCACCATTTAAAGTTAATCATTGGGATTTACCCCAATCCCCAATTACCAGACTTGTCTAAAATCAAATCACGTGGGGACCCGGCAGTAACTGGTGAAGTATTAGCCTAATGTCAATAAGTAATGATATTTTAAGTGGGGCTTCCATATATGTGTGTGCGTGTGTACATGCATGCATTGATAACAATGATTGCAAATTGATCACCAATGTGGCGTCCAGTCCCTTTCTGGCTGTTGCATTGACACTGGAAATACCACAGGTGTGTTTCAATCAGTGTTCGTTGCACAACGATACCCCAACATATGGGTAGATGCCTTTACTAACTGATCCTTGACAGAGGGATGGAGGCAGCATCTGAGCAGTAGACTGTGGTTTATTACAGGTGAGTTGCGACAGGTTTCCCTCTCCCGGAATAGAGGGGGGGGGGGGGGTACTACACTTGGGTTTGGCAGACTCTGAGAGTTGTGGCTGGAACTGTGGCAAATGCAGCAAACCCAGTCAACTTGCGACGTAACAGAAATACTTTTTTAGTCAGTCTGTTATTTACTAAGATGGCATGCAGCAACTACATTATTGAAGGTGAGGCCGAAACCTTGCCAAATCAGAATGTTAGTATAACATTATTTTTTTGGTGAGGTTAGGATGAAACCAAAACAGAATGCTATAAGAACATTCTGTTTTGGTTAAAGAACGTAGCCAGAACATTATAATAAATTCACAGTGCAACTTCACAGCAATACATTGCAGCGACGTTTTTGGGAGCCATCAAAATAATGTTATAAGAACCAATTTAATACAGAACCAAACAGAATGTTGCTGCAACGTTACGTCACATGCTTGGCTGGGAAGATGGAGGTCATAACTGAACTGATGGGGGGTTGTCGGGGCTAACTCTTCTGTGAGAACTGTGGTGGTTAACTTTTGTAGCCAGAGGAAAGCCGTCATGAGCCAGTATCCAGCTGTTCATATTCACAGATTGATTTATGAGAGTTTTGGAAAGATCAAGGGTTGTTAGCTTTGTCTGTGAGCAAAACAGAAAAGTAAATCGCAAAAATCAAGCGGCTTTTGCAGTTCCTCCTGACCATCCAAGTTGTCCTATTAAGCAAACATCAGCCGATTCTACCAGAATAATCAACCAATTTTAGCACCGATTGACCATCCTCCATAGGCTGTCAAACATGTACATTTCATGTAGTTAATGAGGGCATAAAGACAACAATGACCAACCAATCTACATTTAAACACGTCAGGGAAGATCGTCGGAAAAGAATATCAAACTTGCTTGATATCCAGTCGCCCGGCAACTTTACCGGCGACTCTCCAGATCAGCAGTCGCCGGTTGCCAGGAAAGTCGCCTAGTGGGTATGGCCCTTAAGGGATGAGGTATAGCAAAAGTCATTCCCAGGTTTTGATCCCCTGCTGTTTGCCTGCCCTGTCACCCTCATCTCGTAGATCCGATCACCAAAGACTGACAAAGTCAAAACACATGTCTGGAAAGTCAGAATTTGCCCTAACTTGTTTTCACCATGAAAATGACCTTGGCTGTCGGTACGGCCCAAAACATCTGTCGCTCACTCACTCTGATTTTGGTAGTTATCAGGTGATTTGTTCACCGATCCACCCCGTTGGGTATGCCCACCTCAGGTGTCAGTCAGGTAACCCTCAGGTGTATACAGGTGTGTCAGTGGGTATGCCCCCCTCCCGTACCTCCACCTGTGTCAGTGCACTTCTCTCACCTGTCTCTGTACAGCCATTTTCACTGAATTATATTTTACTATTACCCACCTTTCTACCACATATATATCATACCCTCTAAAAACCCGGGTTTTTATTGGTATGTATCTGTAGTGTGCCTGGGTAAATTTCCGATATTTTCAAATGCAGTTCCATCTTGGTGGGTCTGGTTCGTAAAATAACTATAGTGAAAATTATTTATACAGTCATTGGCGCTTCCACCTTTACCTCATCTTGAACTCGGGATAATTCCGGGGTAATACCTCCGGTATGCAAGGAACACTGGGTCTTATATAAACGAGTCAGGAATGCTTATACAAACACATAAAGCAGTGTTGATATGATAATTGATGGAAAAAGATTAATTCTAAAAATAATGTTCTTTCATGTTATAATAATGTTATTATAATGTTCTTTAGTAGTAAGGTCTCAACTTCACTCAAATATGATGTTATTATAACTTTCTTTTTTTGTAAGTCTCAACTTATCTGAAATAACGCAATCGTTATGTCAAAATTGGGCAGGGTACAGATTAACCAAAACATTATGGTCGCGAAACGTGCTTGTTACATTGTTGCTTGCCTGGGTAATATTAAAAATGGATGGCCCCTTAGATATATGTCGCGTGACCTATATGGATATAATAGGCCAAATGCAACATGTTTTGGGGCATTCAGTGATTGTCCTATTAGAAGGAGATCACCTTTCAACTTGACGTAAAACATCTACTGTTATTCCATGCAGAGTGGCTATCCACCCCCCCCCCCCCCCCCAAACACAAACAAACCTAACCGGATCTCGCTTGAGTTGCTCATGGAGATCCTCAGTATATAGGTCAAGTGGTCAAAACTAGGTCAGAGGTCAGAAGTAGGTCAAGATGTACTGACTGACCCCGGTCTGTCACGTAAAGTGCAGAAGTTAAGGTAGGCCAAGGTTAGATTTGGATATTTGTAAATATTTTGATTTTGTTCTTGATTGATTGTATTTGTGTTTTGCCACATCCTATTAAACTCCTGTCATCACCTATTAAACTACTGGAAGATCACAATGTATTGTGAGGTGGTATTTTGCGACTAAAAAGAAAATGAAAATTCGTTTTATAAAGCCACAAATATTGAAGTATGTGGGACAATACGCCATTTCAAAAATGTTTGTATACATTCCTTTTACGTTAAAAGCAAGATGTTTACAATGTTCTACATAGTAGCGTGGATAATTCTGAATGTTTGCCACGACAACTCGAATATTCTGTCATGAAGGCGCGCTATTGAATTTTGCGGATTTAACATATTTGCCCGGAAAAGATTGGGGGTGCCCTCTTAAGACGCCATACTGTATAACATATTTCATAAGTCTATGTTAATATTTACCACATCTGGAAGAACAGGGTGACCTGAAGATGTTTTTGAAATAATAATGAAAGAAAAAATACTGTTTCTGTCAAACAGGAAGCCTGAGTACGATAGTCCATGGCGCCTCGCCTACTCTGTGTACAGTAGGCCAAGTTGATAAACTGTGCAGGCTGAGGCCCCGGTTACTGGTTAAGGGGGTCCGAGAGTAAACACTGAGAGCGCTTCGCGGAAAAGTCATGAACTAGGAGTAACCTTGACAACCCTGTGTAACAGGTTGGAGTAGTGCACACCCAGCCAAGGATGCGACGTTATTATTATAACGTTGCAGCAACGTTCTGTTTGGTTCTGTATTTAGTTCTTGTTACGTTCTTTTGATGACTCCCAATTACGTCGCTACAACATACTGATGTGATGTTGCACTGTGACGTTATTACAACGTTCTGGTTACATTCTTCAACCTTAACTGAATGTTTTTATAACATTCTGCTTTGGTTTCATCCTAACCTCACCAAAAAATAATGTTAAATAACATTTTGATTTGGTGAGGTTTCAACATCACCATCAACAACGTAACTGTTACGTGCCATCTTAATAAGAAACAAACAGACTAAAAAAGTATGGTCGCAGAACATTTCTGTTACGTTGCAAGCTGGCTAGGCAGACTCAGGCAGCCGGTTAATAGGGACTCGGCATCTATCTAGGCTGCAAAGTCGACACTTTTTTCCCTTGAGGAAACATTCCAGGGACAAGAAAAAACATGTCAATCCTGCCAATCAAGAAAAAATAATGTTATTAAACAACAAAGGCTGTGTTAAGGTCCAGCGAGGACAATGTCCACAATAGCAGAGTGGTAGGATCGAGGTATTTTTATCACTGTTTGTGATGAGTGCATGGGAACCGTATTTACTTAGCTCTAAACTCGTCGGCTATTAGGCTTTTGGTCTACTTAGAATCTACATTTATTTCCTCTCGGAAATCCTGCGACCGCCTCTCTTACAAAACAAATAAGTAAGATGTTTACATTTTTGTGAAACATACACATTTATATGTACATGATTCACTAAGCATGTCGTAATGGTATTTCCACTTGTAATTCTCTCGTAACACCAAAGGCTCGCCTACATAACCTCTTAGAAAGGAATCTTTCCGGAAGTCATATCCGCGGAATGCGCGCGCGGCCGTGTCTAAAAATGTCGTCTGCACAACTCAGAATTCCCGCCAAAAAAAAGCTCGCGCCGATCCCTAGAAATTCCTGGCGTCCGCGTACCTCGCCTCGCACCTGGCGACGTGTGGGGATGGTTTCTAGGTTGGTTTCTAGGCGACCAAACTGCGGTTTGTGGCTTGGTCTCGCTCGTTTGTTTTCCCGGCGTGCGCGCGCCGCCTGAGGGACGCTGGACCGACGGGAGTACTTCCGGGTCATGAGGTGAGGTCACCTGATCCCTCTTGGCAGCTGCTCAGTTATTTCGGGACGTGTGACAGTAGAATATACCGCTTGACCCACCCTTATTTGTCCACCAGGGAAGGAAACATAATATTTGCCACATGATTCTTTGTTTTGTTATTTTTATTTCTATCATCTTCTTGACGTGCAACTCATCATCTTCCAGATGTTAGATGAATAATGATACAATATTATATTATAGTAATATAAGATGGATTTTAGACACCTAGGAATAAATACTGCTGTACTTATTTAATGAAAATGTTACCACTAATCAATCTAAAAGTAGGCTACTTCGTGTTATCTATTTTCTATTGACTCTTTTTACACATGGGCAAATGAATACCGGTTCATGTCAACATTACATGTGTGCTTAGGTAGTCTTTTTTGTAGAGTCGGACAGATTTACATCTCTTAAAATTAAGTGGTTATCGTTTAATAGGATCTGGTCACGACTATAACATTACTATTCAGAAAATTGTAACAAGGGCATATTAAACATCAATTTGAAAAAGAATTGTTATCATTAGATATGGGATTCACTGGCGGATCCAGAGGGGGGAGTAAATGGAACAATTAACCCCCTCCCCTCCCCTCCCCCCCCCCCCCCCCAAGCCCAGGGGACAAAATTTTGGCATAATAAAATTGGATGATCTGTGTTGATCTGGTGTTTTTATTTTTCCAATTGTATATATATATGGGGGGTCAGGGTTTGCCCCTTCCCCCTAGAGCACTGGCTCTGGATCCGCCCCTGAGATAGTACAGTTATGATGGAGATACATTATTGAAATATTGTGTGGGGACCCTGTGTTACTGTAAACGTATCTATTTTCGCGCTGTACATATTTTCGCGCATTTCGCGCACCACTATAAATGCGCGAAAATAGGATGTGAGTGAAATTTATCAGTATTATAGGACGAATAGAAATAACTCTCAAATGCACGAAATTATGAATGCGCGGAAATTCTAATCATTGCTTTGTACGGGAAATTTAGCAGCGTGAAAATATATGTACGTTCACAGTATTTGGGAACTAAATTAGGTATCACCACATATTATATCATCTATAACTGAAAGAACACGTGCAAAATTGTGTGTGGGCATCATGTGTTATGTGGGAACTTGGGCACGTGGTTGTCGGTCCAGCTGGAGCCCAGTGATGCGTGTCGACATGCATATTCCGCCCCTACCTGAGGAAGTTGGCAACTCGGGAAACAACACGGAAATAACCACCCGAGTGGGAGGTAGACATCATGTCTCGGAGCTCTTATACGATTAGTGCAAATGGAACCGCATTTAGATCCCACCACTTAAGATAAAAATGTTGCTTCCGTGGTCTGAACTGTAACCGAGGCGTAACGAGAGGCCCAACACTAAGCTCCCAGGCAAGCAGCGACGTAACAGACATGTTCTGCGACCATACATTTTTAGTCAGTCTGCCACTTGTTAAATTTTACGTTTTAACAGTTATGTTATCATAGGTTAGGTTGAGACTTGCTAAAAAGAATGTTATAGTGACAATACATTTTAGGGAAGCTGAGACCTTATTAAAAGAGAATGTTACAATAACATTATTATTCCTTATTATTGAACAAAGACTATCTCCCCTCCCTTTTAACATGAAAGAATATAACAAGAATGTCACAAAAATGTTACAGTTTTACATTGCAATGTTAGGTTCTAAAGATGTTTTTGGGTGCCATTAAAATGATGTAACAAGAACCAAAGCAGAACCAATGCAGATGATGATGATGATGATTGTTGGAGTTTAAGGTGTGTTCAGCAATTTTTCAGCTATATAACAACACCAAATGAAAGCAGAACTAAATATAACGTTGCTGTAACGTTACAATAACGTCGCATTCTTGCTTTGGAGAGGTGGGGCAGATTTCTTTTCATTCCTTTTAGATATAAGCCTCCCCTATTCCTCCGTCCTCTTCCTACGCGGTTTATCTTCCTATGCAGAACTTGTTAAGTACCACAGAGTTTAAACAGTAGTCAATTAAATCTGATAAAGTCCTATTTTCCTCGAATTTCCCGGAGATTTACATTTTCCTCCCATTTTTTACTCACCTATATTTCTCACCTTTCTCTACCGCAGGGGGTGTAGACATGTGTGACAGCTTGTGTCAGGCTCCTCCTGTGGTTTGGGGAGTCAGGATTGGGGGGAGGGGTATCTGGGGAGCCAAGGTGGGGGAGGTTACTGCCTCTTTCTAACATGGTACCGATTGAGAAGTGGGTTGAAGGTGGGAAGGGTGCCCACAAAAATTCACGAATCTCTTCTTTTTTGTCCACGCATCCAGAAAGTGCTCTAGAAAACAGCCACGCATCTAAAAGATGTTTGGACATGTACAAAGATGTGTGACAGATTCGTGAATGTAAAATTTCATATGAAAAACATCTATAACGTATAAATATCAATGATAATTCATTATGTCTATATTGCAATATAATTAAAGAGTTTTGAACCCAAAAAAAATTCACGCAAGCAGCAATGTAACAAGTACGTTCTGTGACAATACTTGTTGGTCAGTCTGTTACCTGCCCAATTTTCACATAACAGTTACATCTTTTTAGATTAGGTTGAGGCTCTCCAAGACAGAATGTTATAATAATGTTATATTCTGGTGAAGTTGAGACCTCACCAATAAAGAGTGTTATAATAATATTTTTTATTTGAAATAGCGTAACCAGAATGTTATAATAATGTTGCAGTGCAACGTAGCAGGGGGGGACAAGGGTGTGAAGTGGCGGAACGTTAGTATAACATCCCAGAATGTTAGTTTAATGTCGCAGGCTGTCAGTATAACATTGCAGAATGTTAGTATAAAGTCGCAGGATGTTAGTATAAAGTCACAGAACGTTAGTATAACATCGCAGAATATTAGTATAAAGTCGCAGGACATTAGTATAACGTAGCAGAATCTTAGTATAACTACACAGAATCTTAGTATAACGTTGCAGAATGTTAGTATAATGTCACATGATGTTAGTATAATGTGGCAGAACGTTAGTATGAAGTCGCAGGATATTAGTATAACATCACAGGATGTTAGTTTAATGTCACATGACGATAGTATAACATCATAGAATGTTAGTATGACATTAACGTCACAGAATCATAGTATAACGTCACAGAATCTTAGTATAAAGTTGCATGATGTTAGTATAACGTCGCAGAATGTTATCACTTAGTAGGCCGATACGTCGCAGAATGTTAGTATAGCGTCGCACAATGTCAGTATTTATAATCTCGCAGAAGGTCCTCGCACCCTGGCCGAGGAAGTACTCCTACCTTTATCCTAACCAGTACCCCCCCCCCCCCCGTCACCTCTTTAGGGGAGTCCTCCCGGTCCCACCTTCACAGCTCGGCCTGTGGTCAGCCTGCACTCCCTGAGCTGAGGGGGTTGAGGACCACTCAGGGCCAGCACTGCGAGGAATGGGGCCAACCGCACGTGGGTGTTGGGGGGGGGGGGGGAGGGATCCAGGGATCTAAAGGGAGGAGGGGGAAGGGGTAGGGGAGGAGGAGGGTGGGGAGGGGTCGTCCGACCAGTGAGGGCAGGTGTGAACCGGGGTCGTCATTTCAAATTCTTGTTTTATTTATCTATTTATTCTATTTTTCTTTCTTTTCTTTCTTTTTTGATCGTTTTGTTTTTGTTATTTTGTATTGGGAAAATAACCCAAGTGGGGACGTTTTTTATTTTTCTTCTTAGTATTTCTTTTTTCTTATCATTATTTCAGATCAGTTGGTTTTATCATTTAGTATTGATAAAATAAACTTGTTCAAAATACGTTCTTTTTGTGTCATCTTTGGTTTGACATAGATATAATAATGCTGCATGCTTTCTTGGCATCTAATAACTTATAGCAGCTACCGTTGTCTACACCATAAACGTATCAGTTCCCAACACCAGGAGAGGGTCCCTGGTTCTTAGAGTGGTCTCACGGCCGTCTACGGAAGCCATGGTTTATTTGCTTTAAGTTTTTTTCTGTCTATTTCGTCCCCACCATAGCCTCTGAGGTTGTCAGGCATGTTTTCATTGTCACATTGCCCAGTGTACCAGTGGTTGGCCGGCCGAGGAGCAGGGGACAGACTCATTCTGTGAGTCCTCTAAAGTGGTTCAACTAGAAGTGGGTGCAGGGACCTCCTTTTTTTTTTTTTTTTTTTTTTTTTGGGGGGGGGGGGGGATGGAGGGAGGGGAAACTTGATCCATGTAACATTCTGTACTAAAGCCCCACTAACGGTGCATCATCTTGGCGGTCAGTCACCAATATATAATTGATGGGGGAGTAAGGAGACGTTTTATTGCCCACTGTGTCAGTGTCATCCCCCTTAACGGGTCCTTACTGTAAACAGCCCTTTACCATAAGGCACCTCCTGGTGTCGGCCCAACTCGTTTACTCTAGCTTTATGTGAGTGGTTCTCACCGAGTGACCTGGTCGCCAGGACCGGTTGACGTCTTGTAAGACGTGGATGGATCGTGTCGGCAGAAGACGGGCAAGTCACCACTTACCTCTGGCTCGTGACAGCAGAGACGGATCAAGGATTTTGGAGGGGGGGGGGGGGGGAGGGGAGGGGGGGGGGGTGCTATCTTCGCCCGCGTGAATGAATTTTACATTAAAAAAATTTGGTTCAAAATTGGGGGCCCTCTCCTACATCCGCGCCTGGACAGTATATAGACGCAGATTTTAGTAGTGACTAGAGATTCCAGTCACTATACTAAAGACGGCATAGAGCTTCCATCCCGCACCCACTTGTTTAATATTCTGAATTTACCAGGTGGTTAATTATAAGGGTGATGCACTCTTCTGACTACAAAAGGAGGGGCGGATCGAGAGCCAGTATTCTATGACGGGGAGGGGGGGGGGGGACCCTGACCATACTTCTTTGGTTAGCCTGTAACCTGCCCAATTTTCATGTAACAGTTATGTTATTTCAGGTGAAGTTGAGACTTACTAAAAGAGAATGTTATAATAACATTATATTTTAGTGAAGTTGAGACCTTACAAATAAAGAATGATATGATAACATTATTGTGATGTAAAGAACGTTACAAGAATGTCACAATAACATCACAGTGCAACGTCGCAATGTTAGGTTCTAAAGATGTTTTTGGGTGCCATCAATATAGCGTAACAAGAACCAAAGCAGAACTAAAAAGGATGTTATGATAACATTATAATAACGTCTTATTCTTGCTTGGGAAGCTCCTGGGTTACATTTTGCACTGAGTACCCCATCCCAAGTCAAGTACCCCCTCCCCCTTTCCCAGTCCTCTCACATCCACGTGCCATACATAACTTAGTACATTCCCCACGTGCCGTGATAACATTACTTCCGATTATTAGCTTCCTACTCTTCTAACCACAAGTCTATTTGATGATGAGCCACGAGGGAGCGTATAGCTATATATAATTATATGATTCAGTAATAACTTTCGATTAGGATATGGTGACAACTTATATGTCACCATATAATCTTCTACAATGTTTTGTTAATACTGAGTGAAGGGAAGTTGAATCTTTTTTCTTTCTGTGTTTCTCTCTTTTTAGAATTTCTATAGGGAAATTATCATCCAGAATGCCCTTGGTTTTCAGATGTATTACATAGTTGGTGATATTGACATCTACAGAGTGGGATGTGGAGACATAAACATAATTAAGTGATCAGATTTATATATAATTATATATATATATATATATATATATATATATATATATATATATATATATATACACTCCAGCTTTAAAACATGTCCATTATAGCTACCTAACATGACGTGCCATGAGTCTCATGAGAAAGCCCAAATATGGCATAAAGAAATGTCAGATCATATGGTCTGATCCAAGAATCCCTATAATGTACCTAACAATACAACAACCAGTCATATCAAATACAATCAATTTGGCAATGCTCAAACTCACCGAAATTATCGTTGAGATATTTCTATTACATGTATTTCTATTTAACCACCAACATATTCTATTTATCATTTGCTTTACCCGATCGTTATCTGCACAACGCCTAGATACAGAGTGGGCGCGTCCTCTCTCCAAATTTGGTATTTTCTTCAAATCTACAATTCTGCCGAAACTATGTGATCCACCGAACGTCCGCCGATCCCCCGCTACATACACTGTAGGCCGTCCCCTTTAATTCACACACAAAAAAGGGGAAAAAAGAAGAAAAAAAGAAAAAAAGACTCCCTCCGTTTTCCCGGCGGAAGTGGTTGTTGACGGGATTAGTCAAGCGTGAGCAATTAGCGGTGAGCAGCTCAGAGTGACGGGGTGACGGTGAGTGGGTCTGAGTGGGTCTGAGTGACTCAGTGTGGCGACGACCTGTCGCCACAGCGGGTCCCGCCCATTCTGCAGCGAGAACTATATACTGTGGGCGCCACGGACAGTGTAAGGTCAGGGACGGATCCAGAGATTTAATTTAAAAAAAAAAAAAGGGGGGGGGGGGAGGGGGGAGGGGAGGTCGCCCTTATGCAAAATGTGAGGCGCCCATCCATGGTTTAGAGTTTTATATTTAAAATAATCTAAATTTGGCAAAAATCGGGGGGGGGGGGCGAAGGTATACTGCAGCGACCCACGCGGGGACTAGTGGATGAGTTCTACCGGAAAGTAGAAATCCGCAATGACATAGAGGGATGCTTTTCTGAAGATTGATGGTAATGAGCCATTGAAAACATTGATAAAAGTTCGCGTTTTCACCGAAAAGGGAATGAAATTTCACCTCGAAAGATTCGTATGATAATGGGAAAAGGGGTGTGTTTTGAGGGAGGGGGGAGCGCATAAGGTGGGATATATGAACGTAGATCTAATCAGTCCATTATAGGCAAGAGGGGAGAGGTGGCAGAGTGTGTCCCGCCCAACACACTGTAGTACGCGCGCCCCGACCCCTGAACCTACCACCTACGGATTCACATACTGCTCGTAGAATGCGTGGGTAGTATTATAGTGAGCAGCTCGTGGGCTATAAATAGAACAGTTGACCTACTTAACTGGTGGCCGGCGAGTGATGGTTGACATAGTGACAATATCAGCAGGAGATAACAAGGACCGGGGGAGAAAGGAGGACCCTGCTGTGCACAACAGGAATGTAATCGATTCGTTCACGGACACTTACCGTGTGTTAGATAAGAAAATAAATAATAAAAAATGCCATTAAACCATCACGGAGGGTATGGATACAGACACAATGATATTATGATTATGGTGCACTTTTAAAAAATGTCAGACCCCCCCCCCCGACCCCTGGGGCAAAAGTACGAATTAGATTTGTACAAGAACGTACGTACATTTTCAAATAATTCAAATCCCCCCTTTTGATACTTAATGGACTGCCCCTAGGGCCGTTATGCCGAGGGCCACGTTGTAAACAGAATGTTCCTATAATGTACTGTGTTGGTTTCCTCCTAACCTCACCAAAAATAATGTTTAATAATGTTCTTATTTGGTGAGGTTGAAACCTCACCATCAGCAACGTAATTGTTATGTGCCATCTTAGTAAGTAAAAGACTGACTAAAATAGCATGGTTGCAGAATGTTTCTATTACCTCGCAACTTTCCCAGCAAACAAAAAATATGACGTTATAATAACATTGCATTATCTTTTCTGTTTAGTTCTGCTTAGGTTCTTGTAACATTATTTTGATGGCACCTAAAAATTGCACTGAAACATTATAATAACATTATAACATTCTTTATTAGTAAGGTCTCAACTTCACTACAACATGTTATCTTAACATTCTTATTTAGTAAGTCTTAACTTCACCTAAAATAAGGTACTGTAATGTGAAAATTTGGCAGGTTACAGACTAACCAAAAAAGTATGGTCTGTTACGTTACGCCCTGTTACGTTGCTGCTTGCCTGGGTTGGCTGGGTCTGAAGCTGGGGGATGCATCTAATTGTTTGTTCACGCCGATCTGTGGTAGCTGGGGGGAGCAGACTCACACATAGACGTGAGTAAAGTGATTATGAATTCGGTTTTTCTGGAGAAGCAGCTTAGATAGAATTAAACGTGGCACCGATAAAAACAGGTGAGGAAGTGTGTTAGTACAACTGCTCAGCTGGTGGGGGTTACTCCTGAACCCACTATACGCCACTTGTTTTTGTATTTAAAGAGGGTGTACAAAAAGTTTAGTAACAACATTCTTTTTCGTAAGTTAATACATATATATATATATAGAGAGAGGGATCCGACAAATTTGTAATTTTTATTATGGTACTTTACTTTAAAGGAAAGTAGGCTCGGATAAGAGATGTCCCCCCATTGGTGAATCCAGAAGGGAGTGTGGCAGCGCGCTCCTGTTTTTTTTCAGAATTTTTTCTTTTAAAATCAAAATTCGGTCGAAAAGTAATTAAGGGAAAACTTTTCCAATAGCGCCACCCCACCACTTTTCAAAATCCTGGATCTACCAGTGCCCCCCTCACGAATCGTCTCCCCACTCCCCTCCATCCATGTTTTTTCGGTCCCCAGTCACCAGGTTCCCAGGCATCCTGCAGACGACTTACGGCGCCTGCCCACGACCACAATAACAACATGTGTTTGTAGTATCGGGCACAAAAAGTGGTTACACAAAAAGTGGGGCCCAGTGTCTTGTGTGATGTGAGTTAGTGCAGCATGTAACTGGGTGTTAGCTTACTGTCCCGTTTAGCCAACGCAGGGGCATATTTATAGGTAATACTGACTGTCCGTCATGTAGGAGACATGGGACTTCATGTTACGGACCAGCCCACCACAGGGGCGTATTTATAGGTAATACTGACTGTCTGTCATGGAGGAGACATGTGACTTCATGTTACCGAACAGCCCACCACAGGGGCATATTTATAGGTAATACTGACTGTCTGTCGTGTAGGAGACATGGGACTTCATGTTACCAACCCGACCAGCCCACCACAGGGGCGTATTTATAGGTAATACTGACTGTCCGTCATGTAGGAGACATGGGACTTCATGTTACCAACCTGACCAGCCCACCACAGGGGCAAATTTTATATGTAATTCTGACTGTCCGGCATGGAGGATGCTGGGTAGTTCATGTATACTGGGTGGGGAAGGATCCAGAAGGGGGGTCCAGGGGGTCTTGACCCCCCCCCCTCTCAGGGGACCCCCCTCCGCCCCCCTTTTGGTGGATACCCTAACTAGGAAAAGAGAATAAAATGTCCTATATGTCACTGGCGGATCCACGATTTTGAAAAGGGTGGGAGGGGTTTGCATTATTTGAAAAACATTTCCTTTCTTACCTTTTGGCCCAATTTTACATTTAAAAAACAAAACACAAAATTTTCCGGAAAAAGGGAGGGGCACGCACCCCCATGCCCTTCCCCCCTCTGGATCTGCCCATGTATGTATGCATGCGAATATTAATCTCACATTCCATTTCCCCATATACTCCCTCCAAAAGTACCTTGTGATCAATACTGACAAAAAGAGACAAACATATCCATTAAAATACGAGAAGCATGGTCTGTCAGTGGCCTCTGTGTACGTGTGAGTCCTAATTTTCCCTTTGGCGGTGGTTGCTGCCCCAGTTTAGCCCACACAGAAAACAAACACCAGATAAAAACCAGAAATCACGCTAAATACGTCCTACAGCCCTCAACCCAAGAATGTGTCCCGGAAATAGCCGACCTAAAAGTCTGCCCTAGTCGTTGGCGGGGGAGGGACGTGGTAAACACATCTGGAACGCGCGGGTCAAAGGTCAAAGAGACGCCATGTTTGACCCAGTCTGGGATCCAATCAGGCGGAAGCGCCTCCTTTTTTTCTTTCTTTTTTTCCTCCTTTTTTTCTTTTTCCTTTTTCTTCTTCTTTTCCCCCCAAAAAAATCCTGTTTGATGTTTTCTGACATTCATGGAACACATAATTGAACGTTACATATGTTTGCAATGTTTCCCATTGTTTTTTGTTTCGTTTCGTTTTTTTGTTTGATAAAACCCTGTTTGATGTTTTCTGACATTCAGGGAAACACATTATTGAACGTCACGTATGTTTGCAATGTTTCCTCTTGTTTGTTTGTTTTCTTTTGTTTACTTTCGCTTACTTTGTGGGAGGAAATAACTCTTTGTGAAATCAAGCGTTCAGTATGTACTACGGGGATCCGTATTAGGAAGCACGGGCTGGGTGTGTCTTCGTGCGAAAAGTCGTCTGCTCACACGACAAAAGCGCGGGAAACTCGGAAGTCATCAACTGTTAGTTTCGGTCGTGAGTTTGTGAGTGGGTTCGAGTTCCTTAGGGCAGGATTAGCGGTCTATATCCCACGCCCCCCTCCCCTTACGCGTCACTCGCACTTAGTACGCGCTTACGGCCATGTGCCACATTTGTCACCTAACTACATGTAGTGGTTGTACATATATATATATATATATATATATATATATATATATATATATATATATATATACTTTATACTATATGTGGGGCCCTTGATGGGGGGTCTCAATGTCACATGTCGAATTTAAGGAAACGTCATGTCACCTGTCTCTTACCTCCCCATGTCGCATGTCGCCTCTAAGATGCTGCCATGTCACATGTCCTTTTAAGAATTTTAACAAACAAGCTGTGTCATGTCATTTATTTTTTCGCTCATGTCACTAAGCCTAAAGTCGCATGTCGATTTCAAAGAATGGCCATGCCGTCGACTCGTGTTGAGTTTAACTCTACGGGTCTGGGGCCCAAATGTGAACTTAAAACCTACTTCATAGCGTTGTGGGATACAGTCACCAGTGGCGAATTTTAAAGGGGCAAATTCAGATTTTTGATCTAAAATTCTAGAAAAAGGGCCCCCCACCTTTTTTTATTAGCCCGCCCAATCTTTTTAAAACCCTTGAACCACCACTGCTCACGCGTACGACCTTAAGCTTATTAAGGCAGCTGTAAGCCTACTGTTTTTATAACTAATCTAGAAAAAGAAATAGTTTCAATTTCCAAGTCCTCTTGAGATATATTGTTTTTTTCTTCTTCGTTTTCCTTTTTCTTAGATAGACTTTATTTACCCTGGTGGTAAGTTGGATTTCTCCAGTCTTCCCTCACCTTAATTACAGCCACAGCTAGCCCAGTTATACAATACGCATTTTTTCTTTGTTGAAAATGTCCTTCGACAATCCTGTATCTGCCCCTGAGAATTCATATCCTCAAAATATATCATAGGGAGTTTTAACACCTTCAACGAATTTATAAATATTTAAGTATGATATGAACAGACTGTAAACTGTACAGACATATTGATTGAACAGAAAAGAGTTCACGAGTTCCATCCCGTAACGCAAATGCAACCTATCTCTTATGATATCTCTGCTGATATTAATCATTTAAAAAAATGTGTCATTGGAGGAACACCTATTTTCCCATTTTATTAATAAATAGTTGTTTGCTTTTCATAAATTCTGTATTCATAGTCTGTAATGTGGCTTGAAAGATTTGAGATACGTCAACGTATCGAGATGCGTTGTGGTGACTTAAACTATATATAAAGGTCATATTGAGTAGAACGGCCCACGGTGCCAGTGAGGATCCAGCCGTGGTGCTGGAGGCAACGGTAGTAGTGGTGATCGGGGGGGGGGGGGGGGAGAGAGATTCATGAATGAATGTGGGAGGAGCGTAGTCAGGCGGAGGAGGAGGATCCCCTCCCCAGCTGTGACGCACATGACGTCACGGCCCTGTTTAACTTCCATATAAGGGCATGGCGTACGGCGAGGGGATTCCCTTCTCACTACCAGACTACTACTACCACTGACTCCCGGCCTTTCCAGGAATACCCCCTCACCTCCCCCCTCACCTCCCCCCACTCCGGTACCTCCAGTCACCACACGTCACAGCGTCCCTCCGGCGTCCCAGCTCAGCACTGCCCCCTGGTGGCACCAAACCCCTCCGGGCGGGTGTTGATCAACAGACGCTGCCGGAAGTGCTTCAGCGTCCGGACGCTGCGTCCCGCTCGGCGTGCGGCGCGCGTCTATTTTGGGCGCGTTTTTCCAGGAAAGATTTCCCGAAATATTTGGGCTTATCTGTGGAGTGAAAGGCGCGTATGTGGGGCGGGGAGGTAGAGCCTCCCACACCGGGCCAGGCCGGGCATTGTTAGAGGCCCCCACTGGAGGCAGGGATCATCCCGATTACAGATTACACCCCCCTCACGCTCCTGTTTCACCCCGTCAGCGGATTCCCTCTGAAGGGTGGGGGCAGGGGGGAGGCGGATCCAGGCTTTTGAAGGGGGGGGGGGGGGCGCTATTGGAAAATTTGTCCCTTAATTGCTTTTTGGCTTTTCGGGGGCGGGGGGGGGGTACTCATTCTTTTTCGCCCCCCCCCCCCCCAGCCCTTTTTTTTGTCCACAATATGACAGCTCTGTGAATTTCCAGATGTTGGTTTACAGCCCCCCTGTGTTCTCATAAGGGGCCTTCCATTAAGTAAGTACGTAGCAAGGGAGGGTGGGAGATCCGATTTTCTTTAATGTGCATACGTTCTAGTACAAATCCAATGAGTACTTAAGCTCAAGGGGGGAAGGGGGTCTAAAATTTTGGAAAATTTGCGTACGTACTAAATGGAAGGCCCCCATGTCAAGGCACAGCCCTTTGTTTTCATTACAGCTGTTGTGTTTGCCTCAAAAGGAAATGATAATAAACGTTGATTTTCACAAGTTATGATACAATTATGGATGTGTTCGAACACCCTAAAATGTGCCATTGATGCTACCCAATTCTAAGTCTATATCCAAGTACCCCCACCCCCCTGGGGGATTCCCCGATACACCCCCCAGAAACACTTCCCACAATGCCCCATTCAGCCGCCATTATGATCCGTCCAAATCCACATCCCCACCCCCTCCCCCACCCTCTCACATAGATGCTATATTAATACACACACCCTTTTGTGACTTTTCTAACGAAAGTCGACCTGTTTTTTTCAACCCGACTCCTACGCCACCTATTCATAAAGGGAATGCTCTATTTCTTCCTGGACGTTCATTCATCATAACAATGTTTCACAAACAACCGTTCGACTCCGATTGTATATTATGGCTAGCTTTTCCTACATACATTTTACATTTGTTCATATTGCCGCAGCTTTTCATTCCGTATAGACGACGTCAGCTGCAATCACAGGCCCTTTTCTCGTTTTATTGTCTCTTACAGTTTCATCACTATTTGACATTTCCAAGATCCCATTCCCCGTCCTCCTATTTTGCATGCGCCTATAAAGTACTTTTTCATGTTTTCAATGTTTTTTGATATTGACAATAATATATATGTCCTCACATGTCGAAACACGTTGATTCGCTGCTTTTTGTTATTAAAATTCAACAGCCTGAAACAACGGCATTCTGGGGCGGATCCAGGAATTTGAAAAAAGGGGTGGGGGCGTGCCGTAGTAATTTTTGTGCCAATGTTTTTTTTGTGTGTGTTCACATAGGTATTATATGTTTACATTAAACAAATGTACATATATATACATTGGGAAAATATGCAAGCCCTCCAAAAACGCTTATTGTACAGATTGACGTGGGCAAACCTTTAATTTTTCCATTTCTATTGTTTGAAAATTTGAAAGGCATACCACCAATCATATTTCCCTTTAATTAAATACCATAAATCAGTTTGATTGTGTAAAGGCTGGTCAATCGCCATTTCACCCATAATGCACGTTGAATCAGCAGATAGCGAAAGGTACATGGAATTTATTTTCAAGAAAACATCACCTTTTACCATGAAACAAGTGAATGGATGGACAGTTTTCTGACTATATTTTATTGAATTATATATATTATATATATGTATATATATATGTATATATATATGTATATATATATGTATATATATATATATATATATATATGTTTGGCGATCTCGATATCAATTCGTCAAAATCATTTATTATTTACAGCGTAATGTTTAAACGTATAACACCTATCATTCTGAGTAACTTTAAGTGCTTTTTGTCACTTAATAAAATGTATTTAATTAATCACAATTTAATGGTGATTTTCGAGTATATCTCTGAACAGATCCTACTAATACCATTAGGTGTATGTGTTAATAGAGGGCCCATTGACACGCCTACCCCCACACCCACGTGGTCTCACCTCCATAGAGACACGCAGGGACACCTGTTCATCCTTTCCCCTGAAAATCCCAGATTACTGGGATGTACCTCGACCCTTTTTGTCCCTCCATCCCGGGGGAGGCACTTCCCAGGCAAGAATATGACATTATAATGTTATTATAACATTCTGTTTAGTTCTGCTTTGGGTTGTGACGATACTTTGACAACCTAACATTGCGAGGTTGCATTGTGACGTTATTGTGACATTCTTGTAACGTTCTTTCATGTTATAATAACATTATTATAATGTTCTTTGATGGTAAGGTCGCAACTTCACTAAAATAGAATGATATAATAACATTCTATTTTAGTGAGTATCAACTTTACCAAAAATAACTTAACTGTTATGTAAAAATTGGGCAGGTTACAAACTAACCAAAAGAATATGGTCACAGAACATATATACTTGATACGTCACTGCTTGCCTGGGTTGGGCTTGAAAAAGTGCCCACTGCCAAATGGACCCGCAAAGCAGGGGTGGTGCACATTAAAATTTAGGGGCAGTTGACCACTTTTTATGTGAACTTCTTATATAAAGAATAATATATATATAATTGAAGCTTAGCTTTACTGCCACCATGTGTCACAAAAAATCTAAAAAGATTGTATCAGAAATTTTCCTAAGCAGTTTTAGTCATATTTGTTTAATTTCCGACATTGACTGACCCTGATTTTTTGGAGGCAGTGATCTGTGTCCCTCAAAAATAGAGGGGCAAAAATAGGGGGTGGTCAACTAACATTCAGGAGCGGTCAGTCATGAAAAGTGGGGGCGGTAGTTTCGCAGTGGGTAGTAACCTTCAAAGAGTCAGTGCCCCCCCCCCCCCCGGCCCCCTCCCCCCGCCCGCCGCCTCGTTCAGTGACCAGAACTCTTCGTCACCCTCCACTGGCGCCCTCTACACAGCGGGGGGCACTCAAGCGGAACAGCCCCACCCACGACACAGTCCGAGAACTAGGGTCCTACACCCTTCAAATACAACACGGCGACATGGCCAGTTCTTAAAATTGACATGCTACATGGGGCTTGGTGACATGAAGATGAAAATATACGACATGACATGGACCATTTCTTAAAGGAAAGCTTGCACATAAGTACATGATGAGTATTTTTCAATAGAATTAGTGCAGCATGTCAGACACATCTTTCACAAATTAATCTGAGAAAATCCTTAAGAAAATTCCTAATTTTGACACGACTAGGGGACATTGAAAATCTTGCATTTTATCTCATTTTTCAAGAGAAATTCTCAAATTTTTAATGTCACACGGTGATTAATTGGGGAACCCAATGCATTTATCAAAGGGAATCCCCCAACCTCAAAAATATATAGAAAGGAAATTGAGGTAAGGCTTTTTATTTAGGCCCATACAGACTTTTATTAAAAGTAATTTTTCCTATCCTAAATGTATTCAATAACCTGATATTCCCAATTCATTTTGAAAGGGAATTCCCATTATCATGACGTAGCAAGGACTTTAGTGAAAGCCCAGAATACAGGGAATTCCCAATTTTAGTTTTATTTTTTGAAATTTTCTCTAAATTTCTGAGATTTTGCCTTTTTTCTCATCAATTACCTTTTAAGAATACACTACTGAAGTGAAAAATACAAAAATGAAAAACTTGTAAATATATGTGCAAGGAACCCTTTAAATTGGACATGGGACATAAGAAGTTCTTACAGGCGACATGGGTCCAGGGATATGAGAAGTTAAGAGACAAGGGACACTGGCGGATCCAGGGGGTGGGGGGATAAGGTTTTTTTTCCCAATAGCGCCCCCTCCCCGTTTTTCAAAAACCTGGATCCGCCAGTGGGAGCTTTAGTTAAATCATGGCATATGCAGGGGCAACTCGCGCCCCCACCTTATTTGGGCAAATTTAGTTTTTGTTTTTCAATGTAAAATTCTGAAAATTAGGGCGCGTCCCCCCTTCCTATTAGCGCCCCCCCCCCCCCCCCCCACTTTTTCAAAAAGCTGTATCCGCCACTGAGGGACACAACGATTTTCTTAAAATTGGCATGCGCCATGGGGACCCCCCATCAAGGGCCTTATTACCCGGACCTCCCCTGGGCGGGTCCGTTCCCACACGGCCAGCTCCGTGTTATTGGTTATTATTAATATTTGGTTTGTCCGTCCATCCCCTGGGCCGTGGGAAGGTCAGGTGGGAGGTGGGAGGGGCATAAAAAGGTGTTTAGGGGAAAGCGCACGGAGGTGGGAGGAAGGTGTGTGTAGGAGCGGGCTGAAGGTGTTGTTATGTTGCTATTATTCTTGGATCTGAGTAGGATATGTGTTATGCTCTTAATGGATCATAACAAGATAACAGGTGTTGCTTATATGGTGGTTTATTTCCTATACTGAATTAGTGGTACAATTCCTTTTCTCTCGGTGGCACTGTGCATGCGCTCCTGACCACTGACTCTTGACAAGTTTACACATGTTACCTTGGTAAAGCAGGTGAGAGTCAGTATACCTGCACACTACTTTGCTGCAGGGGCGGATCCAGGGGGGGGGGGGGGGCCGGACGGGCCTTGCCCCCCCCCCCCCCCTTGCCCTGTTAAATCATGTTTGATGGGGGGCCCACCCCCCTGTACATTCATGTTTTTGGGCCCCCCCTCTACAAATTCCTGGGTCCGCCCCTGTAATGCTACTCATATATGGTATACAAAGTAGGGATATTGATGTGAGGAGTATAAACCATTATTTATGAAAGGGGAGTAACTATAAAGTGTTATATAAATAATACAATTACAATGCATGTTCTAAGATACTGAATATGTGTTTTATACTTATCATTATCGTATTACATATAGAAATGGGCTATGCGGTATATACCTGGGTATATATACTATCTATCTCTACCTATCTATCTAACTATCTATCTATCTATCTATCTATCTATCTATCTCTATCTATCTATCTATATTGTACATGTATAGGTGTGTGTGTGCGTGTCAAATGGGTACTTCGTGATCTATGAGTTTCCTATTTCTAGTCGTAAGTCGCAAAATCGGACGTTATTTCGTTATCTAGTGAGGCAATGTCGAAATTCCCTTGTTGTTCATTGCAATTGACGTGAGTGCATTATGACGACAGGGTCAGGTGTAGGTGATGTCACTATACGTCCGACTGACATTTTCACCGTCAGATAGGTTAAGCAACACCAACGCATCTCAACACGTCAACGTGTATCTCTAATCTTTGAGGCTATCAGGAAGATTACAACTAAAGGATTTCAGAATTTTAAACTGATGTCTTATGATTACTAGTCCACAATATGAAACTCATAATAATGATTTTTACAATTACATGATTATAACCGACATAGGAGATACGTTACGTTTATGTTACGTGATGCATGGTGGTTGCTTAACCTCCCTATTGAGACCTTGCTAATAAAGAATGTTATGATAACGTTATTATATTAATGTGAAGGAATCTTACAAGAATGTCGTAATAACGTCATAGTGTGATGTTGCAATGTTAGGTTCTCGCTGTCACATTGAAACTGCGCTACAAACAGCAGTATGGTATTAGCGAGCTATTGTGAAAGATGGTTTATCGTCACAGATTCCACTTCTACCACGGTAAAATATGTCCCTTAAAGTTGGTGAAATGAATTTGAAAAATGTTTTATGCTGTCGTTTCACATCTCTCTGCCTCCCTGCTTCCATGCCTCTCTTTCTGTCTCCACCCTGTCGGCGCTCCTGGGAAGAATAGAGGCCCCCATGCAGTAGCCCCTGCTGATCGTAAAAGGTGATAATAGGGGGACCCAGCACTGACCATGTAAGTGGTTCTTTGGGTTTGATTACCTGTTAATGCTGGGTTCACTAAGGGATGAGGGACAATAAAAATTATTTACAGGTTTTGATCCCCTGCTGTTTGCCTGCCCTGTCACCTCCATCTCATAGATACAATCACCACAGACAGAATTCATCCTAACCTGTTTTCGCTGTGAATATGACCGTGGCTGTTGGTACGGTGTTAAACATCCATCACTCACTCTCTCTCCATGTCCCTGTCTCCCTCCATTCCTTCTTCCCCCCTGCCTTCCTCCCTTCCTCCCTTCCACCCTTCCTGCCTCGAGATCCCTCGGTCCCTGCCCTCATCCTCCCCCTCCTCCCTTCCCCCCTCCCCGGTCCCCTCTTAATTCTTACTGAAGGTTCTACCCTATAATGCCCCCCCTCTCCTCTTCTCCCCTATTACTCTTTCCCGTCAGACTCCCAGATCCGCCTCAGATAACATATGACATCGGAGTCACCTGCTTGGTGCCATACCCGTTACAGAGTGAGTGATGATCTGTGTAGACTGTAGTTCCGTCCTAGTTCGCTAGTCGCCCAAATAAGGACTGAACAGGTAACCTTTTTTGGTAGAAATTCCACTATATTCTTCCAATCGGTTATCCGGGCTTTTTTTTAAGTCAAATATAAATTACATCGAGAGAACAAAGTAAATTAGTAAATATATGGTGGAGACGATGGTTCATGACTAAAAAATACCATAATTTCTGTAAAATCATCATAATTATATCATTTTTATAAGCTATTAGCATGGGCTGCGCGATATAACACACATGTGCGATACAAGGCACATTCCCCCTATGTTTATGTGGGTGAGAGAACGGACTATGAGCTACTACTAGTAGCGCGTCCAGCCAGATTCACCCACTCAGACAGTATTCAAGACCCGGCCTCACTGCTCGACAGTCCAGTCGTGTTGAGATTCGAAATTCGAAACGGCGACACGGTCATTTAAGGCACTGGTGACATGGGTCATGGCTTTTTCTTAAATCCGACAGGGCGACAGTGCTGTTTCTTAGATTTGACCCCCCCTATAAAAAAGTGAAAATGTATAAGATGTGTACCATTCAACAAACATAGATTTTTTTCTTCTCAAATTCCGCTCAGCCGAAGGGGGGGGGGGGGGGGGGGTCATCCAGATATATGAACGAGTCCTATAGTCTGTGGTCAGTTGAGAGCCTTTTTCTGCCAAGTTTGGACTAAAAAAAGAATGTTATAATAACATTATGTTCTAGTGAAGTTGAGACCTTACTAATAAAGGAAATTATAACAATGTTGTTCTAACATGAAAGAGTGTTACAAGAAGAATGAATCATAATGTGTCATAATGTTGAATTCAAAAGTCGTTTTTGGGTGCCATCAAAATAATGTAACAAGAACCAATGCAGAACTAAACAGAACGTTATAATAACGTTATCATCACGTCATATTCTTGTTGGGAGCTGGCTCCTCTAGGAACAATGACGGCCGAGTTGAGAGTACTGTTAAGTTAGGCAGTGGAGCCAGGGCTTTACACTGCACAAATCAGATGAAAATGCAGCGTGGCCCCGCCACCCAGTCAACCCCTCTAAAATAGCCCATCTCCATGCGCGCCGTGCATGTTGGGGAGGGGAAGGGGGGAGATGACTCGACACTCGGCGGGCAGGTTAGTAACGTTAGTAACACCCGCTGAGCTGTCAACACTGTTCCACCCCTACCTATCACCTCGGGAGGTGGGGGGGGGGGGGGGCACTGATGAGTGAGTGAGTGAGTGTGGATGTTTTACGCCGTACCGGCAACCAGGGTAATTTTCATGGCGAAAAGTCTTTGGTGATTGTATCTATGAGATGAAGGTGACAGGGCAGGCAAACAGCAGGGGATCAAAACCTGCGAATCATTTTTGCTGCATGTACCTCATCCCTTAGTGAACCCAGACACCAACTGTGAATCAAACCCAAAGAACTACTTTGTGACTGATCAGTCCTGAATTTTGGTTGACCGCTCCCTATTTTTGGGGTGTGCAGGTCACTGCCCCTTAAAATAGAGGGTCTTGAAACCATGATATAGACCAAAATCACCAAAATTGCTAAGGAAAACTTGTGATAGAATTATCATTATTAAAATTATCGTTATATATTGCCCCTATAATGTAATATAGGGAAATAGTTCACTGCCCCCACTTTTTGACTTACAAGTTGCTGACCGCCCCTCAATTTTTACGTTCATTGGCTTCACTTCATGAGTCTATTTTGTAGTGGGTAGGCCTACCCATTTGGGACTTAACCCAGGCAAGAATGTAACGTTATTATAATGTTCTATTTGGTCCTGGTTTGGTTCTTGTATAACGTCTTAGAACTGCACATTGCGATGTTGCATTGTGACATTATTATAACGTTCTGGTTACATTATTTCACATAAAAATGACATTCTGGTTTGATAAGATCTCAATATCACCAGAATATAACGTTATTACAACACTCTATCTTAGTAAGTCACAACTTAACCTAAAATGACCTAACTGCTACATGACAATTAGGCAGGTTATGGACTGACCAAAAAAGTATGGTCACAGAACGTACTTGTTACGTCGCTGCTTGCTTGGGAAGTGACCCCCTGGCTACCACCCCCCTCTGCCACCCCTACCTACCTGCCGCCCCCAGCTCACTTCTAGGCAGCGTTTCTAGGCATTTCTAGGAAGCTGCTGCTGCATCAGGCCTTGACTCAGCACCCTTTGATGGGGTTCGCTGGTACCCCGCCTGTGTGTCTCTGTTAGTCTATTCACCTCCGCCGCTGGTTACTCTAATCCCTGTCAGTGTAAAAAGGTCACGTTGATACTGTATTTTGTGTACGTTTGTGTGTGTGTGTGTGTGTGTGTGTGTGTGTGTGTGTGTGTTTGTGTGTGTGTGTGTGTGTGTGCGTGTGTGTGTGTTTGTCTGTGTTTGTGTGTGTGTGTGTGTGTGTGTGTGTGTGCGTGTGTGTGTGTGTGTGGTGTGTGTGTGTGTGTGTGCGCTTTATATTAAGTTCATTTAAAGTGAGTTGCCGCTCGTACTTCTTATTGATCACAATCGTACTATTTTACTTGAAGGTTTGTATTTGTAATAATCATCAAGGTTTCCCTTTGTTTTCAGAGGTTTTTTTTTCTTCTTTTATTAAAAAACCACTTCTTACAAGTAAGGGGTATTACACTTATAAATGTGAAAAATATATACAGGATCACATTAATTCATTACAATTATGGCTCATTCTATGCAAATATGATATGATGTATTGTAGATTAGATGTGCCTTTTCAATCAAAGCAGTGGGTGAATAGTATTAAGGTGCTTCTGAGTTCATAAACAAATGGTACTCGAAAATGACAGACTGATGGTGACATCTGACACCTTTGATGTCTGGCCGCTCACCTGTGTGACGTCACCCCGGGGTGATCCCCCGTCTGATGACGTCACGCGGGGATTCCCCTCCGGAGGGTAAAGTCAATCGATGTTTGATGACAGATGACAGGGTGGAGGGTGACAAACAGATGATGACATCGACTATTTGCGTTGCAGATTATCTTGACAGAAGGAGATTAGTTTTGATACAGGTTGTTTTGACAGCTTTCTATTTTTGGGGGCATTAGTGAGTACAATTTTGATGCAGACTCCCTAGCCTCCTCCCTTATTGGCGAAGCTCCTAGTGTCATTCACCATTCTAGAATGCGTTCCTTTTAAATTGATTAACAAGGACTCAATGCTGCTTTAAGTAATAATGAAAAATGTCCAGATGCACAACATAGCTTACACATGACTAATACTAATCTTATTAATATTAATTCCGAATGCGTTCCTTTTAAAGTGATTAACAAGGACTCAATAACTTTTTAAACAATAATGAAAAAAATCAAGATGCACAAAATGGCTTACACACGACTAATACTAATCTGATTAATAATAAAATTCTGGTTGATCTTGTAGTCAAAGGGGTGGGTTCTAGCCCAGGCAGACATGCACATATCTCTCTGATATAGCTGAAACATTGTTGAGCGGACGTTAAACTTCAACTCCTTACAATTGCTATTTGGCAGTGTGATGTTTTTGTAACATTTTGGTCACGTTCTTTCCCACAAAGACAGCATTGTTATAACATTCTTTGTTGGTAGAATTCACTAGAATTCACTGAAATGTAATGTTGTTATGGCACTCTGTTTTGAAATTTCAACCTTACATAAAATGATACAGAATTATTGCCAACGACATTGTTCTCGCGAATCGAGGTTCTAAAATGTTTACTTCAATAGCGTTTGGGTCCTTATTTTTAGGTTTTTAAATGGATATTCATCTATGCTGGCCAAATTAGCACGGTGACCCCCTATTTTTTTGTTTGGATATGATAGCCTGCATCCATATGCAAGTCATATTAACTTTTAGAGCAATTTTCAATGTTCATTTTTTTGTGTACAACTTTACTTTTGAATTTCTATATTATTGAACTAGTTTATTTTATATAATTTCTAGTTAAAAACATATATTACATCATCAGATTTTACAAAAGCCTTTCTTTTTCATTTGAGAAGACATGAACACAATTATCAAAAACATTTGTCTGGTTGTTATTTCATTTCTATCAAAATAATAAGCAAATAAAATCAAATTTCAAAATTTATTTTTTAGTAAATTTTTAAATAATTATCACATAGATAAACTCTTTTAGCTCAAAAGTTTCCATGGTGACCTGTGATTTTTTTTGCATTTTTGGTACCTGTATAGGTATAACTTTCACTGTATGAAGTTTTAAACAAATATCAATGCTAGTTCTATAATGGCGCTATTGTCCTTAAGATACAGCAAATCGGAATAGACCTTGTGCAGACGTGGTCACGTGATCCCATTTTGGTGATATTTACTAAAAAATAAATTTTGAAATTTGATTTTATTTTCAAAATTGCCTCCACACTTATTCTCTAAAGAGAGTTGTATAATACAAAATTAACCAAAGCAGTTAAGTTGATAGATTGATCCTAAAATTTGTAAAATATAGCTTTATATTTGGCTTTTTTTCTCATAGGAACCAATGTTAAAGCATGTCAGCTCAGCCTATAATATCCAACCCTATTTTGCCCTGAATTACGTCATTTTGATTGGCTGGCATACCTGAAAATTTGTCAATTGAAAGAATTTAAGAAGTTATAATGTTCAAGCAATACCTGATGATATAGAAAAACATAATTCTTGCTTGTTTTAGTGACCCCAACTCTTGGAAACAAGGATGGCATATACAGTTATTTTGTCCAACCCTGTGATATACCCAATGTGGGATGGGCTTATTATTATCAGCAAGTATAGACAGAAGATGAAAACGATGTAGAGCAGCTTTTCTGGGCCAACCACTAAGCAGCTATTTCCTGTCCTCTGGGCATTTTTAAAAAGATTAATTCAACTTATATTTCTTTTTTTTCCGGGGGTTGGTGGGAGTTCAAACGCCCTAGGTGACTGGTGACGGGGTACTAGGCGCGTGGACCAGACCTCAACCCTCACCTACAAACAACATGTGGTTAACTGGGGCCGCTTTTATCGTCCCAAAGATGGCCCAGTGTTATGGTAATGACACACTTCCCGCCGCCGTTTGCACCAAGCTGGCCGAACCACACACCTAGAACTGCCTGTGGTCGGCGGGGGGTGACAGCTTTAAGGTCGTTTACGTCAATTTAGGGGTCAAAAGAGACATTTCAATAACGTAGGTATGTGATAAGTGTGTGCCTGTGTGGGGTCGAAAAGTGTGTTGTAAAACTGAAGCCTTTAACGGAGTGACAAGATTAGTGGGTAACTACCCAAGCAGCAACGTAACAAGAATATTCTGCGACCATTTTGGTGTCAGTCTATGATCTGCCCAGTTTCCATGTCACAGTGACGTTATTTTAGGTACAGCTGAGACTTACTTAAAAAGAATGTTATATTAATGTCATATTTTAGTGAAGTTGCGACCTTACTAACAAAGAATGTTATAATAACGTTATTATAACATTAAATAACATAACAAAAATGTCACAATGACATCACAGTGTGAAGTCGCAATGTTAGATTCTAAAGACATTTTTGGGTGCCATCAAAATATGTAACGAGAACCAAAGCAGAATTAAAATGAACATTGCTGCAACGTTATAATAACTACATATTCTTGCTAGGGTAGAATAATAAGGTAATCTATTAATCAAAGAAATGACGCTAGTTTTCTGCCACTCATTAGAATGTGTGTCTTCCAATGATTTCATCATTACATTTTTGTCACCGACTAACATTCATTGTATATATATGCGTATGGCTGAGTCAGGAAATCGTTGTTAGATCTTAATTAACAAGAAAGGATATGTATCATGATTATTGTGATAATATTTATTCACTTTGCTTATCTTATTATTACTTTTCATCGATTACTTTATATATATCGTGTTGTATCATCATGAGATCATGTACTACTTGAAGTCGTTGATAAAATGCCTCCCCCTTCAAAAGAAAAAAAAAGAATAAATACAAAAAATACGAAAGATAAATGAATAGAACAAAAATGTAATTGTCCAAGTGATTTCTAATGTACCCCTTCTGCGATTACCGAGATGTCACGGTGTTACAGATCACTCACTAAAGCCTGTAATCAACTCTGACCACGTGTGTGGTCAGCTAGATCTTTATTAACAAGAAAGAAGATCTCACGAATAACCATACGAGTCCAGATCTGAGCCTCTTTAAATGCACCCCTTCACTTACCGCCGCCAGTGGTATCATATGTCGGCCACTTAATGTCTGTAATTTACTGCCCTAACCACATCCACGCGCCTTGAACTCCATTTAAGGCCACATATATTTGGTGAATTTCAATTATTCCCCCAAATTCTACTCTCTGAGTCAAAGCGGTCAGGTCAAAGGTCAAAGGTGACCTTTTGATGTGTTGCTTTAACCACAACTTCCTTGTGATTGTTCACCGCTCTACTGGAAGATTGTTAACAGTTTTTTTTATTATTTCTTTTTATTCACTTATAATACAATCATACACACTTCGGCTGTCATGCCGGTTTTCCAGCTGTGACAGTAATTATTACCCTACTACTTCTAAAATGACGTTCTTTCGCATGTTACAGTCTACACACTGAACTTACTTCAGGCCATACCATGAACTAGCGAAATAGGCTGCTATACCAGCTTGTCCATCTGGTTGCTGCTTTGTTAAACTGCTTATTAATTATATTTATAAAGGACCTGTGGGAACCAGTAAATCAGTTCATGACACCATTATCTAGTTCCACTCTCATCCTCTATGTGGGATCATGATGTAGTGGTTACGACCCCCACCTCCAAACCCAAAGGTTATGGGTTTGAATCCTGAAAAAGTTTTTCATTGCCAATTGTTTTTCAGCCTGGCAAAGCCATTTGTACAGCACAGTCTGATAGTTCATTTGGCAAAATTGAGCAGTTACGACAACATATATGTATACTCAGCTTTAGTTTTACAGTACATTTCGGCAGTAACAATTACACAAAGTAACTGAGATTATCATAACGCTAGTCATACCAATATTGCATAGTGTAATACCTTCTTAAGGGTGGTCATCCCAGGGTACCAACCACACAGGGAAAACGGGGAAAATGGCAAACAAAATTTCCTGAGAGGGAAAACACAGGGAATTTGCAAATTTTGCCAAAACAGGGAAAACACAGGGAATTTCAACTGACATTCCTGATGCTCAAGATATCAGGGGTTTGACAGGTTTTTTTTTTCTGCACACAGAGCTCGAAATGACACCGGGAAAGATTGCCCTGGGACAACGAAATCACAGAGAATCTGAAAATGGAATTTGGGTTGGTACCTATCAACCCCCCCAGTACACGGGGTGGTCCTCATTGTTAAACCCCCGCTCTGCCCCAGGGGTGGTTGGTCGGAAGGCCGAATTATCTGTGACCAGAATAGGTGTAGGGTGTCACATACTTTGTGAAGAACTTGTTCTTCTCGCCATCTCTTTTTCCGATTATTTTCTGTAAACCCCTGTAATTTGATAAACCCCTTGACCACAAGAGGAACATGCCACCCAGGCACCAACGGTGTTGGTGGTCAGTGGGTGTGGGTAGGGGTGGGTGTGAGTGTGTGGTTAGGGTGAGGTGGGTGAGGTGGGGGGAGGGGGTTATACCTCAGCACAATGCGGAAGTGCCGCTGACTTAGCTAAACGTAGACCGCCTGGTAGCCTATCATAAGGAAAAGCACGAATATTATGATAAGAAGAACCGCAGGGGGTGTCCAAGGGTGCCTGCACGACCCATAGCGAATTCCGAGGGCAAAGCCTGGGGTTTCTACGATCCCCATGGGTTGTACAGGTCGTATGGCCACCCAAGGAAGACCCCAATGGTCCTTAAGCTTCTTTGTTTTATCAGCCAAGCAATTTTCAAAATATGTTAAAATTACTCAGAAAAAGATTCTACAGTGTGGGTGATAAAGTCTAAAATGTGTTCTGCTTTTTAGAAACAAACATCATTATCAAACTCATCAAACATTGTAAAACATATCCCAGCCAATCTGCGATGTAACAGAAACGTTCTCCAACCATACTCTTTTTAGTCAGTCTGTAACTTACTAAGATGGCACCTAGCAATTACGTTATAGAGGGTGAGGTTGAAACCTCACCAAATCAAAATGTTATTAGAACATTACTTTTTGGCAAGGTTAGGACAAAACCATAACAGAACGATATAAGAACATTCTGTTTGGGTTGAAGAATATAACCAGAATGTTGTAATACAATCACAGTACAACATCACAGCAGTACATTGCAGCAACGTGATTGGGAGTGCAAGAGGCCGTATGATGCTTTCTCACGCCGTCCAGGGGCGATGACGTCATCGCGCCCGCTTCGCGCTGATTGGTTAGAAGCTGGACGGTGGGCGTCCATATATTCAGGGGGGCACTGCCCAATGCTAGGGAGAAGTGCATGGTGGACCATAGTGCGAAAATAGCAGGGAGCCTTCCACGTGTGCAACTTCGGTGGCGGGGGGGGACGGGGGTTGCGGGGGCTTGAACATGTGCGTACATTCTAGTACAAATCCAGTGCGCACTTTAGCCCAAGAGGACTTTGGGGTTCTGAGATGTTTGAAAATGTGTTTATGTACTTAATGTATGCATAGGCCTATTCTCCATGTAGTATACATTGAATTTATGCAGTGACGTACCTATTTTCTAGAATTTCCTATTTCTACACCCCTGTGATGCGACCAAATTGGTTAAAACAATATCATTCATTTTCTGGTCTTTGACAAGACTGAATACATGTTGCCACGCATCAGTCATTAAGGGGAGACAGAAGCACCACCTATAAGTGCGCCGATTACTGACCCAAAGAATTATTAGAAAGTTGAGATAGTTATATATATATACAGCTTTCTCGTTATGTAACCATAATAACTATAACTGCATTATATAACAGCAGCAATGTAATAATTATCCCAAAATTTTACACTTGTCTTACTTTCAATAAGCCTCATGCGAAATTCTATCAGTGTGCCTAACACAACTTTCTCTCCCCCCCCCCCCCCCCCCCAGCTGTCTGTGGGCGCAGTCGACAGAGGTGACTGGAGGCCCTTATCAGGGGTGTTAAAACCAACGTGGCTACACCCACACAGCCGCGCTTTGCCAATCTCCTTCAGCCGCGGATTTAGGGGGGGGGGGGAACGTCCACGCCCCCTTTTTTTTAGCCCAAATGTATATATTTTTTTAATGTAGAATTCCTGGGCCCAGAGGGCCTTGGGAAAATCTTTGCTTTAACACGCCCCCCCCCCCCCCCTTTTGGAAATTCTTAGATCCCCATGTCCTTTGTGACTCTGAGGGTTTTAACAAAGACAAAAATCTTATCAAGGGCATTAAAGAAAAAGACATGGAACCCCCATTTAATTTCAGGGCTGACTACGCCCCTGGCATCTGCTATGGTTGAAGATCCATAGAGGGGACCACAGAGCTTATCAGGGGCATTAAAACGTGTTAAAACCAACGTAGCTACCTACACAGACACAGGTGTCTCCATGACTCAATCACAGTTTGACCAAGCAAAAACGAAGGGCTGGCAGGTAAATTGTCAAGGGGGTGGCAGCCTCAATTTTTCACAACTTCTTAACATTTTACTTATATTTTGGAAAATCAAAGGGAGTTTCAGACACCCTGGAAACCCCCCTCCCCCCGTTAGATTTAACACCTGTGATAAGGCCCCCGATTGTCTCTGTGGATTCTGTAGCCTTGTTGACACCGTCACCATTGTCTGTGTGAGTATAGCTTTGTTGGTTCTAACACCCGTGATATGCCCAATTACATGTGTGTGTCACTTTGATTAGGGGCCTTCCATCTATAATGTATGTATGAAGGGATGGCGAGGGTGGGTCCAATATTCGTGAAAATGTCTGTATGTACAGTACATAGGGGTTTTGTAAAAATGCACTCAGCTATGATAAGCCACACACATAAATGTGTGTGTATATGTATGCACGGGCATAAAACATACATAAAAATATGCATTGAAATTATACATTGTCATATATATTCATGTATAATACGATATTTAAATTAATACCTAAATAGCATAATATATGTTAGTCACCGGCCAGCAGTCATGCAGGCTCATTGTCGCCATTTGTGGGAACAGGGCACTGGTGGATCCACGATATTGAAAAAAAAGAGAGTTAGGGGCGCTATTGGAATTTCTTTTCCCATAATTACTTATTGACCAAATTTTAGATTAAAGAATGCAAAATTAACTGCAGGTTAGCCTTTATCAGGATGCATGCTGGGTAATATGTCGACAAAACTCAAGGGTCTATTATAGGAATTTGCATGAATTGTATCATTATTTGTAGATTAATTTTGTGAAAAACTAGCCATCATTTATATTCTAAATTAGTATCCATGTCGATCAATATTTCCTGAGTTTTTTGAAAATTCATTCATTGTAGATGGATTTATAACAATAATTTGCTAATTTTCTATGGAGATTCCAGTGGTTTTGTCGACAAAAATTGTCCAAATTAGCCTGCAGGTGGTTAAAATACTGTAAATCAGCTATCCGAGAACCAATTAATGCGTATAATATCTTATACTTTGATACTTATTTAATATACGGGGAATTAGCAAAATATGCGTAATAAATTATACTACCTATAATTTATGTTTCAGTCACTAGCTGTTTTGCAGAAATTATTTACGAAAATCCTATTCATATGTGACTCTTTTTTATTTCTGAGTTGAGATGCATTACGGAAGTGGATTTTCCATAAGATGCATCCGCAAAGTATGTATGTAAGCGCACCTTTAGTCCACCACAGTAGTTTTCCCTGGGTAACCCCGGCCTCCCCCCACTAAACTATGGCCACAATGCCCCCCTGCGCGAATTTCACACCTCCAGTAAGGGGGCGGGGCTTACAGTGTCCGGACGGCGTGTAGAAGCATCATACGGACTTTAGCATTGGGCGCGTCATCGAAAGGATGTAACAAGAACCAATACAGAACCAAACAGAACATTGCTGCAACATTATAATAACGTCGCATCCTTGGCTGGGATCCGACAAATTGGCGTAAGGACCAACAGGTTTTATGTCCTACCCGACATGTTCCTTTATCTACTCCTGGTGGCCCACGCCCCTCGTGGTGCTATCCCGGCACACACCGCGGTAGACCGGAAGTCGTTGTGCGCATACCGGGGCCCTGATCTCAGCCCTTTTACCACCGCTGACAGGTCCTTCCGCCACCCCCCGCGCACTACTTTCTGTCGGAGGGACCACTGACTGGTGAAGTGAAGGGCCAGCTTCCTCCGCGCTGTGATAAGGTTCACCACGTGACCACAAATATGTGTCCCGGCATGCCCTGGGGCAGCCTCGTTGTGGCCAGCAGATTGCCCTCCATTTAGCTCCCCCCCCCAACCCACCCATACTCCACCCACTCCCTCGTCGTCATTTTGCACACTGTTTCTACACCTCAAATGTTTTTGGGACAGTGTAAAGTAAAAAAAGAAAAGAAAAAGAAAGAATGAAAGAAAAGGAGAAAGAAAGAAAAAATAAAGAAATGAATTCAAAATATTTTTTTTTATCATAATTGTGATCATATTGACATTGTGGAATGAGTGGTTTTTAAACGAAAAAGTAGGACGGTCATTTAGCTGAACAGCACTCGCAACACAGACGATTAGAAATATTAATAAATAGTGACCCTAATCTATGATGATCCGATAAAAAAACAAATAAATATTGTTTATAGAGATAATAGGAACAATTTAAGAATGTCAATTTTCAAGATTTCAATCCGTTACTTTCACAGGGCTGCGGAATGCGGTCTTGGGGGGGGGGGGGGGCAATCTCCCCTTCAATATGTACGTCAAATAGCCCTTTATTTTGGGAGGGGGGGGGGGGTGGGGCGAGATTCTCTACAATTATGATACTTAAGTCTTTATTTAGAAATATCCCCGTACGTGGTCATGTGTATGTGCGAAGTAAACCACGACCAGATCCCAAATGCCTTTGGACTTTGCACCTTCCAACGGAAGTCAATCGACATATGACAATCGACATATGACAATCGACATATGATGTTCTGAGAAGTGAAATAAGAAGGGCTTTGTTCTCTTGAAATCAAATCAAACATAATTATTGACTTTATTATGAACACCTGACTCTGATATACAATCACACTTTCCTGTTGCCAGGAATAGCTCATATAGATCTTTCAATTTTTGGTGACCACCACGTGGTGATCATGACTATGTGGCTGTGAAAAATAATTCAAAATTCTAGGGGATAAAGATCGTTGAATAACTTTGTTGTAATCAAAAATAGCAGTAATAGATGTTCTAAACATTCCTGAATTGATAATCATATTATCGATAAACTGATCACCAATATGGCGGCCAGCACATTTTGGACGATGTGATGTCATCTGCACAACGTCTATATGGTTACAGTTGGGCACTGGTAATGGTACATTTATTCGTCAGCTGGGAGAAATGCACTTATGATATAACTGATGTGAAAGTAGAGAAGTTGAGTTGGCAGATTGGCTGATGGGTGGCACACTGTACTACAGAGGTACCGAACACACCACTCCTTTAACCGGCCCTTATACTACCCTGCCGCCCCTCCCCTCAGAGCTGCAATTTTTCCTACTTTTGTAGGATTTCCTACTTTTTGCCAATTTTGGACAACCAATCTTTCCGACATTGCTTAAATATCTGCCTTAGAATATTTTCGTGTTAGTTTAAAGTTTTTCAAGTACAAATGTACAGTGAGAAATCTATTCCTTTAAATATTCTTTTTCTTTTACTTGCTTTTTGACAACAAGTAGGAAACGTGTTTTCTACTTTTCCTACTTTTTTTATCACTCAGAAGTGGCATCTCTCACCTTACAATATACATATATATATATGTATATTCAGAGATGCTATTTATCCTACTTTTGTAGGATTTCCTACTTTTTAGTGATTTTGGATTGCACAGCCGATGTTTCCTTCATTGCTCTGATATCAACGATTGTACAAATGTGTAGCTATAATATTTTTGCTGATATCTGGTTTAGAACATACTTATTTATGTAAGTGTCAAGCTAATTAAATACAAACTCAATGTCAAGTCTTGCTATTCCTCAAAGTTATTTCTCTCCTTGCTGCTTACAGAAAAAAAGTATATGGAAAGTATTTCCTACTTTTCCTACTTTTACATCAGTTGGTAGTGGCATCTCTGGTATATATATAAACACGAGTCCTGGTGCTTACTCGCAGGTCGGCGTCTAATTGATTGATAGGTGGGTGTAGTCTCAGATCGTTTAGGGTAATGGTCGAGTAATGTGTGTGTGTAGCACATAGCGCACATACTACCGCGCCAGGAAATGACCCGTACGGCGCCACTCACTCCTATCACTAGGGGAGTTGTGTTTATATGTACCCCCACGTCCGGAGGGGTATGTACAACTGTACATATAGATGTAGAAAAGGGGATTTACCAGCAACGCTAAGACACGTCGACAGAAGAAACACGTGGGGATCTAGTATAATACTGGATCCCCACTTGGTCATCAATGACAAAGCTGAACACTACTGGCGCCGTATTTGCGGACGTCAAGAGACACTAATCATTGATGATTAGGGCGAAAAAATGGGACATTTCTGATATTTTTCATTTAATCATCAATGATTATTTGTTAAGTCGTCAACGATGAAAGGTTGCTGATGAAGTACAGCTAGTCGTTGATGAATTACAGCTAACCATTGGCAACTTATCATCCCGTGTGGATGCACCTTAACTTGTAGGTTGAGGAGACTGCACTACAACGATGTTAAGGAAGATGGCTTCTGAATTTTGAACTATTCTTTGTACCTCTCTTGATTTTCAGTGGCAATTCTCTGACGCCATTCTTTCCAATAGGATATACACATTATATACAGGGGCGGATCCATGAATTTGAAAGGAGGTGGGAGTGGGCGGGCGTGCTATAAAAGAAAAAAAAATCCGTGCACCCCCCGGGCGCAAGATTTTTTTTTTACTTTAAAGTTTAATATTTGGGCCAAAAAGGAGAGGTGCACCTTGCACCCCTCCCCCTCCCCGAGTCCGCGCCCCCAAAAAACAATATCTATACGGTCCAAATCAGACCGACCCTTTCATACTGTACTCATTTAAAGTCTACTTCATTTCTTATTCCATTATGTCATATTTATTTATTCACTACATTATTTCAAGTTCATATTTAGATACGTTTAAGAAAACGGACACTTGGTTAATTGAATACCACTTTTAAATGGTGTCCTTTTGTAGGTTGTAGCGTACAAACTGAACCAACTTCAGGTCATACCAAGAAACGGGTAAATTCACTATTATCAGGCACTAGATCTGGCTGTCGTTTGTGTGTATTAGAGTACCTTGGTGATAACCACCGGCTATCCAATAACGTCTTTAGAACCTAACATTGTGGCTTTGTACTGTGATGATATTATAACATTCTAATTTCGTTATTTCACATAAAAACTATGTACATTCTGTATTGATAAGGTCCCAACTTTACCAGAACATAACATTATTATAACATTCTCTTGGAGAGTCTCAACCTAATGTAAAATGATGTAACTGTTATGTAAAAATTGGGCAGGTAACAGACTGACCAAAAAAGTATGGTCACAGAACGTGCTTCTGATGTCGCTACCAGCCTGGGTAGAAATATAACATCAAATACCCAAGAAGCACACTGTTGTTCCATAAATACATACTAGAATGACGGGTATTTAACTGACTATATATTTCGAATACTGAATTCATTATGAAATTATTTAAGAAAAAAAAGTTAACTTCCTCGTGAAGTTTCCTCCTAATTGACTTATTTCCTTACGTCAGCCTAGCCCCAGGGCCGACCCCCAACAGACAGGGGGGAGTCCTGCCACCTGCCTCAAGGGGGTATTCCACTACACGACATGGGCTACAATATCAGCACGATATGACCATATTATAGACAAATTTGCATATAAGAGTGAAATAATGGTTAAACAAAATGTCATAAGAGTTTGATTTATATTATGTGCAATTTCCTTGCGACATCGTCATATCGCAGCACAAATCGTGTAGTGGAATACAAAGGGGGGTATTCCACTACACAACTTGGGCTGTGATAACAGCGTGATGTGACAATATTTTACACAAATTTGCATCCCCCTTCAAGGTCCTATTACACTACACGACATGAGCTGCGATATGATGATGTCGCAGAGAACTGGCACATATTCATGACAAACTTCTTATTTGCATATATTTCAAATACTCCAAATTGCCATTTTAAAACAAATATATGAGTCCTGTATGTAAAGTAAAATGTAGTTTCAGCATTGTTATACCGTTGCAATCAACCGATTTAACCGCCGATTATTCGGTAATTTCTTTAGTTTTAACTAGTACTATAACAAAAGATTACATACATTACAACGTATATATATACACATACACACACACACATGTGGGGAGGGGGGGGGGGCTGACCTAACCAGGTGGACCTGACCTGTCTCGTCAAGGTACCAGACGCCACTACCCCCCTACCCCCCCCCCCCCCTCAACGACGCCACCCACAGGTGTCAGGACACAAAGGTGACCCCCGGCCAGGGAAGTCAGGGACAAGGAGGCATTCCTTTGTCATGAGGTTAAAGGGGGTATTCCATTACACGATAACAGCTACCTACGACATGAGGACCATATCGCACGATGGCATTACTTGGTATCGCAGGAGGAGGCGCCAGTCTGTCTAACCTTAGGTGTGTGTATTTGCAGCAGTATTGTAGAATTATAGCATCAGTTAGGGTATTGCACTACACTGTAAGGATTTCAAGGCTTTTGTATATGGGGAGTGGCCTATTCTCTACAACATGAGACATAGGGGGCCTGCGATATAGGCTGAAAGTCATATAATTTCACCTTACCTCCACGACATTATTAAATATGTCAAATAAATGTCGTAGCTTGGGGTAAAGCCTACGACATTGCCCCCTATGACTTCACTGCGATAAAAATCATATCGCACACCTTAAATTCGTAGGGACTACGACTTACCCTATATCATAGGGATCTACGACATGGTCACTATATTGTCATGTCGTAGCCATTTCGTGGCCATGTCGCAGCTCATGTCGTGTAGTGGAATACCCCCTTTACACCCATTACACCCAGAACACTTGATTAAAGGGCCAGCTACACTGTATGTCCTTTGAGTTGATTTTTTTACTCTTACTCTTTTTTTTAACAGCTTAATTCACAGCTGAAGTACTTTCAGTCTATATCAGACTCATTCCTATAGACGCCCTGCACATGACGTCCAAAAATGGACTGGGCATCATAATGGTGATCAATTTAAATTTATTATCATTCACAATCGTCACACACCTATAGAAGATATACATAGGGTCTACCCTGAATTTGACTGGGGTAAACTCATAAGATCATTATTCATGAATTGTAAATATGTATGGCCACATGATTTTGGTGACCACATGGTGATCACCAAGATCTCGTCATGTGATCCAGTCTGCACAAGGTCTATTACATCAACTGATATCTCTGGGATTCCTTGGTTTGAAAACCCATCTCCTATAAGCCCATCCCAGTTTACACCAATATTAAGGTTTACCATGAAATATTTTCAAAATGGTCCACACGCTTATTCCATGAATACAATTGCATAATACAAAATTAACAAAAGCAGTTTGGTTGACTAATTGTTCCTAAAATTGATATATTGCAGCTTTAGATGTTGGCATTTCTCCCATAGGGACCAATACAACATTTTGATTGGCTGGTAAACTTGGATTGTTTCAACTGATGAAATTAAAATATATTTCAGTAACCCCAGCTCTAGAAGACAAGGTTGGCTTATTAAGTTATTTTGTCCAACCCTTGTCCAACCCTAAAGCCCCATACCCAGTAGGCAATTCTGACAAAGTTGGCCAACTGATCGACGCTAAAGTCGGCCAATTCTACAAGAAGAATCGGCCCACTTTATGACCGATTCATATCAAACATGTACATTTCAATTTTGAATACTAATTGCTGATCTGAATTGGTGTGAAAATCGGCCGATTATCTTGGTAAAATCTGCCAATTTTAGGGCCAATGAGTCGGCCGACTTGGTCAAAATTGCTTAGTGGGTATGGGGTTTAAAATATACCCAATGTGGGATGGGCTTATTCCCTCCCTTGTCACAGTTGTTCGTTTTGGTTAAAGCTTGCAAATAAATTAGGATGCATACATACTTAACCATCAGTCATTTCCCTTTGTTGCAGTGTTGGCTGACGCTCACTTCCCAACAAGTTCGATATGTTCTCACGGACCGAAAGAGATCAGGGCAGATGGTAAGTTTCTAGTTTTACAAGAAGACCGTTAAACAACATGCATGTATGTAAGCATATACAGTAAGTTTCTTGTTTTACAGTGAGACCACTAAACCACGTGCAAGTATGTGAGCATGTATGGTAAGTTTCTAGTTTTACAAGAAGACCGTTAAACCACGTGCATGTATTTGAGCATGTTTTATAAATTTCTAGTTTAACAATGAAGCCACTAAACTACATGCATGTATGTGAGCATGTATGGTAAGTTTCTAGTTTTACAATGAGACCACTATACTTTGTGCATGCAGCGGCGGATCCAGAAGAGGGGCACAGGGGTGCGCGCCCCTCCCTTTTTTCCAGATGCATATATGTATATATGTATATATGAGCATGTATGGTAAGTTTCATGTTTTACAACGAGACCACTACACAACGAGCAGGTATGTGAGCATGTACGCCAAGTTTCTAGTTTTACAATGAGACCATGAAACCATGTGCATACATGTATGTGAGCATGTACAGTAAGTTTCTATTTTGCGATGAGACCATTAAAACACATGCGTATGTATATTTCTTTTTTTAAATCCGTTTATTTATACTGGAATTTGTACATTCGGCTAAATGCCGACTTTCAATGCTTTTCCAGTTACATCTAGATTTCAAGGCTGAGAAATTTTTAATGGATATCGGATATAGATATAATTTCAATTACACATAATCATTATATACAATATTTACAAGAATGTAACACAGTCTATTTACAAACAGAATTTGCTTACCAATAGGTAGCTGCATATGGCTATAAGTGAATGAGGTCCGCCCCATATAGTTCTATATCAATATACAAGGTTCTCATTGGTTCCTGTCTAATTATGGATCTATTGAGCATATATCATGACTCAATATAATGTCAGTCTTATTGTAATCAAGTTCAACATTTTATCATAATGTTATGAGCATGTGACACGACTTATACATGTATCAGGGGTTTTCACAATAAATACAATTAAATGAGCATGTAACACAACTTATTCCCAAGAGTGTAATAAATTCATAGGATCATAGTCGAGCATAATTGAGTATCTATCACCACTCAAATGGCAGGTTGCAATGGTCAAGCTTAAAGTGCACGACTTGAGACATGCTAATGTATAGTATATGAGTATGTGACACAACTCATATTCACGATTATTAGGTTATGAGCATGGTTTTCACGAGTCATTAATAACTTAAGCAGCTAAGTTTATATGTCAACCAAGCATGTCGGCCACGACTCGGTTAATATTTAGTTCTTGTTGCAAGTCTGATGTATATTGTGATATATTGTCAGTCCCATATTTTGCGCTAACCGGTCTTTGAGATCCTCTGTGTAGCGGATACCATCCACTAAGTTTGCCAGGTATCTATGACATACTTGGCCATGGCGAAATTTGTGTACATGGTTCCCCAGCTTCGAACAAAGTAAGTCATAACTCTGAGTAATGTCATCAATTCGTGCATTAATATTTAAGATTCCAGTATTTAGGATCCTTTGATGGTCAATAAATTCAGCCCTGTCAGCATTGTATGCATTATATGATAGGCCTATTAATTGACACAGATCTTTACAATGAGACGCTAAACCACGTGCATATATATGTGAGCATGTATGAAAGGTAACTTTCTATTTTCATCATGAGACCACTAAACCATATGCATGTCTGTGAGCAAAAAATAAGTCTGAAAGTTTGAGGAGACTACTGAGGTTCAGAGGCATACATGTAGACAGACAGTGAGTTTCTACTTCTACAGAGCTTGTCAATGTGTGCCTTCATAAAAGGGAATCACTTTTTTGTAAATCAGACACTTGAGTAATGGAACCCCATTCTCCGTCACACACGGTGCGTCTGTAACATGCTGATGTCACACATGCCATGCCTGTTGCTTGGTGACGTTACAGACACCATGTTTGCAGCTTGGTGATGTTACAGACACCATGTTTGCAGCTTGGTTACATCACAGGCACCATGTTTGCAGCTTGTTGATGTTACAGACACCATGTTTGCAGCTTGATGTTACCACAGACATAGTGTCTGGGGCTTGGTGACATCGTAGACAACACATTGGCAGCCCATTGATGTGAGGATTTAATGTCTGTGGCTTGGTGACGTCACTGATTTAATGTCTGCGGTTGGGTGATGTCACAGATTTAATGTATGCGGCTTTGTGATGTCACATATGCTCTGTCTTGGGATTGGTGATGTCACATATGCTCTGTCTTGGGTTTGGTGACATTACAGACTCAGTAAAATGTTTCATGACGCCACAAACACCATGTCAACTGGTTGGTGACGTCCCAAACACTGTGTCTGCAGCTTCGTGATGTTACAGGCATCATGTCTGTGGCTAAGTCACATCACAGACGTCTGTGGCTTGATGACATCACAGACGCCATGTTTGCAATCTGGTGATGTCACGACCCCAGAACGTGCCCGAGACAGGCAGGTTGCTGCTCCCCACACCACATCAGAGTGACCGCACACCTCAGCCTGTGTCGCCTGCGCCTCTACCGCTGACCCCTGTCCCCCAGGGGGGGGGGGGAACTTGGGCTTGAACAGGTACCCACTGCCAAACAGACCCGCAAAAGCAGGGGTAGTGCACATCAAAATTGAGGGGCTTTCGACCACATTTTAGCAGAAAATGGGGGTAGTGAACTACATCCATAGAATAACATGAGGGCAATATCATTAAAGTTTGCCTTATTGATACTTTCTTTTACAAAAATAAAAGAAACTAATAGAATGTTATCCAAAGTTTTCTGTAGCAGTGTGGTGATTTCTGTATATTTTCTGGTATTGACAGACCCTGATTTTTTGGGGGTAGAGGGGGCGGGGATCTGTGTTCCCCCAAAACAGGGGGCGGTCAACTCAAATTCAGGAGCGGCCAGTCACAAAAAGCAGGGGTGGTAGTTTGGCAATGAGTAGCAACCTTCAAAGAGTGAGTCCCCCGGCCTCCAGGCCCCTGCCTATAAATCTAGGGTTGAACGGTCAACCAGTAGTGTGGGCCCGCCCTTAACTATACTGCCAGGGGGCCTTCCATTAACTACGTAAGCACCAATTGGTGGTGGTGGGGGGGAGCTGAAATGTACATCCCTGTACAAATTTGGTGTGTACCTCAGCCAATGGGGGAGAGGGCGAGGGGCTAGATTTTTTGTTAAACGTGTGTGTGTACTAAATGGAAGGCCCCTATGCAGAAACGAAAATAGAGGAAATGAGAAAAGTTTGATATTTTGGAACAATTATAATTGCATGTATACATATATTGATGTGTTTTGGAAAAGTGCAATTTAGAAATCTTTAATGCAGTGAATGGAGCCCTCTCAGTCCCTCGCTACATATGATTGTGGAGAACATATATAATAAGGTTTTGCTACTGACGTGGTTTTCAGAAATACTAATAGTGGGTATTGTACGTAGGGTTTTGAAAGGAGAGGGGGAGGGAACTATTGGAAAATGTGTCTCTACATAACATATTTTGCCGGATTTTGCATTTTAAAAAGTAAATTTTCTAGAAAGATCCGCCCCTGTTGGAAGCTTCAATCATATCAAACTCTGAACGTGGTTCCAGAGCCTGTTTCCCCAAAAGTTTATCATACCAGAGATCTTGTATGTATGTATATATACATCCAAGCATATGACATTATCATAACGCTGCAACAACATTCCGTTAGGTTTCGTATTGGTTCTTGTTACATTATTTTGATGGCTCCAAATAACGTTGCTGCAACGTACTGCTGTGACATTGCATTGCAACATTATTACAACATTCTGGTTACATTCTTCAACCCAAACAGAATGTTCTTATTACGTTCTGTGTTGGTTTGGTCTTAACCTCACCAAAGACAATATTATAATTATATTCTGATTTGGTGAGGTTTCAACCTCAGCATCAATACCATAAAATGCTACAACCCATCTTAGTAAGTAACTGACTAAAAAGTATGGTTGCAGAATGGTTCTGTTACGTTGCAACTTGGCTGGGTACGTACAAGGTCTCTACCCCTACCTATATTTTTATTCTTGTATTACTTTTTTAGAGGAAACACAGGCTGGGAGGGGGGGGGGGGGGGTTCTGTGGGCCGACGCCCCGTGTCTGTCTGTGTGTCTGACCACTAACACGTGGCCAGGTGTCAGATATAGGAGACAAAGGTCAAAAGGTCAAAGGATTAAACAAACGCCATGCTTGGAAAAAAAACTAAAATATAACGCAACAGTCTTTCCACACAGTACACGTTGTTTAATGGCGAATTTTCTGCCTCCATATGTAACCCTTAGGTGTTCAGAGAATCTCTTTTCCAATATTTAACAGTATGTCATATCAATTCTATGCTTTTTCAAAAATCTAATTTTTAAACAAGAAAACCCACGTGAAACCCCTATACCTCTAGCTTTAAATGGAGCTTCCAACCATCTAAACAGATCGTTATTGTGACATTCTGATTAAGTCAGGTATTTAACTCACCTAAACACTAAATTATTAGGTCAGGTTTCAACTTAACCTTAATAGATCATTATTGTGACATTCTCTTTAAGTGAGGTTTCAACTACACCTTATTGGGAGTCATTGAAATAATGTTGCTGCAACATTACAGTGTAATATAACAAGAAAACAAGAATAAATACAGAACGTTGCTGCAACGTTATTAGAACATCAAATTGTTGGCAGGGAACAAATATTGTTATCATACATAACCTTATACTGATAAGGGAAGAGTGCATATTAATTGTGCGTAAAATTTGGGAGCAGAAACATTAATGGATGAAGATAATTGTTAAAATGGGCTCGCAAAAATTACAACTGTAGATGATGGTTCTCACAATGCTTGAAATAAAAGTAAAGGGTATAGTGATGCATACCCAGCCAAGGATATGACGTTCTTATAACATTGCAGAAACGTTCTGGATTGATTCTATTCTGATTAAACCGCTAGGTTACAGTGATGTTCTTTTGAGGACTCCCAATGACGTCACTGCAATCAACTGTTGCGACGTTACATTGTGACGTTCTGATAACATTCTTGTAATCTTATTTATAATGCTAATATTGCCACCTCACTTAATAAGAATGTCACAATAACGTTCTGTTTAGGTTAGGTTGACACCTAACCTGATAAAATGGTAACAGTAACATTCTGTTTAGGTAAGGGTAAGACCTGACATAATAAGAACGTCACAGTAATGTTCTGTTTAGGTGAGGTTGGGGCCTCCCCTAGTAACAATAACCTTCTGTTTAAGGGAGGTTTAGACCTCACCTAATAAGAATGTCACGATGATGTTCCATTCTAATTTGATCTTGCCTAACCTCACCAGAATGTTATAGTAACATTCTGTTTGTTAGATCTCAACCTCCTAGAAAAATAGTGTAACAGCTACATGATATTTTAGTAAGTGACAGACAAACCAAAAAAGTATGGTTACATAATGTGACCGTTACGTTGCACCTTGACTGGGTACAATTTCATTTCCTATAAATTCATGATTGTAATCATCCCATGTAAAAACATTTACTGCTGAATGCTTGTAGGATGTATAATTGTTATGCTATATGTTTTCCAATGACCACCAGAAGAGCTTTTCATTGTAAAAGTGATGGTTGGATTCAATAACAACAAAGAAAGCTATTAGGAGAGTGGCACCATTGGCCCGTTGCGCAATACCTGTTATGACAACGCAAGGTACCAAATTAAAGACACCTTTCGGAGCAACTTTGCACTTGATACTGCACATTTTGACAGTTGTTTAGAACGCTGTTAATGAGCTGTTATTTTTACAGAATATAGCCCTATGGGGCCCCTTCATAAATCAATTTACAGAATTCAATTTGATCCAGTAAAAACAAAGATTATAGGGGTATCGTTATAACGATAACTATCATAATAACAACATCTCTTTTAAAGTTATCTTAAAGTTATTATTGTTAAGATAGATCATTGTGCAACGGGCCACATGTTAGTTCCGTGTTACATAACAGACCCCTAGGAGGAGTGGTCGGGAGTTTCGGTCTCCCTGATTCTGACCCGATTCCCGGAACCTCTTGGTCCAAATAAACACAGTCCAGAGGTGTAACTCTACATCATTAATCTCCTATATGCTGACCCAGCAACTTTTTGTGTTATTTGGCTGTTTTTCAGACACACACAAAAAAGCTGTTTAGAATGCTGTTAATGACCTGTTAATATTTTTTTTAAACATATAGCCCTACTGTGCCCCTACATGTATCAATTCACAGAATTCAATTTGAGTATAAAAAAAGATAAAGGCATTTCGTAACAAAGATATCTTAACAAAAATATCTTTGGAACAATATGTGTCTTAAAGTCATCCCAAAGTTATTGTTATTATAGTAAAGGCTATATTCCACGATGCGTTCAGTGGCACTTGCGTTATCTCTAATTAGGAAACGCAAGTAAAATACCAACATGTTGGTATCTGAACGCAAGTAAAAACGCAAATAAACTTGCGTTTTTACTTGCGTTTTTACTTGCTGTCCATGAACGCAAGTACAACACATCATGGAATATACCTTGCGTTCCAGTACAATTGCGTTAATCACTTGTGTTGTGGAATGAGTCTTCTATTGTGCAACTGACCGCAGGGTCTTTATCTGAGAACCAACATGCATGTTGTGTACTGCCATGTCAGTTTTCTGTTCATATCTTTCTTTTTCGTGAACCTATATTGTCATATTGTCAACTCTAATCTAATTGTGGTTATAGATAATATAACTATGTCATATAGGAGTTTACCACCCACCCTGCCGACGATTGGTGCTTATTGGGGGTGTTGTGGACATATTGACAGGCAGTACGTACCACTCCACATGTTCACTGTTTAGAGCATATTTAGAGCGTTTCTTGGGTGATAAGATAAAGAAGAACCTTTGGGGTCGTCCTCTGGTGTCCGTATGACCCATGGGAATCATACGACCCTCGGGCACTCCCCTCAGGTTGTGACGATCCCCCATGGGTCGTACAGACACCCGAGGAGGACCCCAAAATTAATTTTCTTATTATTATAGGAAGCCCTTCCCCGACCCTGTCTTGTTGGACAATTGTTAACAGCCTCCTTGTTTCGAAGTAAACGTTATTAAAGACCACTGGCTACGTTCCAATATGAATAAAGGTAATATGTTCCTCTTTTTACTTGTTATGCTGCATCCTAGTTACCGAAGTTATGCTGCATCCTAGTTACCAGAAATAGAACCTTTAAATATTTTTTCTTTCCATAATTATGAATCTGCCAACTATGTCCTCACCGCCCGTCTTAGGTCAAGTAACGGGTGTTTTTCCCGGGTGTTTTTCCCGCTTTTCTTGGCCCACTTAATTCCCTGTTTACACTGGTCTTCGTCCTATATCCATACCTCTTCGTCCTATATCCATACCTCTCTTAAGGTTCTTTTACACTCGTGTGACTTGATGTGTGATATGGCAGGATTCTAATAAGAAGAACCACGTGGGGCGTCTGAGGGTGGCCGTATGACCCATAGGGGATCGCCACATACCGAGGGCGAAGCCCGAGGTTTGTATGATCCCTATGGGTTGTACGAGGATGCCTAAGGATGCCCCCTATGGTCCTTCTTTATTTTATCACCCAAACAAAATGAAAAATATGTTAAAATCTCTGAAAACAAGGAATTCACAGTGAGCGGTACATACGGCGTGGCAATACGACCTGCACCCAATATGCACCGCGGGTGATAATATGAAGATGTCGCACACATAAACAATTGTTCTTTGCACTTATATGCAGGCCCGTATACAGGTTCTGCCGTGGGGGGTGGCGGGCTTCCCTAAGTGGAACTTTTGCTCAGGCCTGATATGAAATCCTCAATATTGCATCAGTCTTCCAGCCCAGATACAACATAACAGAACCCTTAAGACTGTGACCATCATTTTTTCGTATTTTGTAACCAACTAAAATTATGTGAAATACTTATGCTATTTGATTGTAAAGTCCCAACTTTACCAAAACATAATATTTTAATAAGGTTCTAATTAGGTACCAAGCCAACTTGCGATATAACAGAAATGTTCTGCAACCATACTTTTTAAGTCAGTTTGTTACTTACTAAGATGGCATGTAACAATTACATTATTGATGGTAAGGTTGAAACCTCACCAAATCAGAATATTATAACATTATTTTTTTGGGGGGTACTACAAAACCAAAACAGAACGTTATGAGAACATTCTGTTTAGGTTGAAGAACATAACCAGAATGTTCTAATAACATCACAGTGCAACGTCACAGCAGTGTGTTTCAGAAATGTTATTGGGAGCCATCAAAATGACGTAACAAGAACCAATACAGGATGATGCTGCAACATCATAATAACATTACATGTTTGGCTGGGTTATGTCACAACCTTAACCAAACAGAATGTCATTGTAGCATTCCGATCAGGCAAGATTAAGACCAAACATCAACAGAACCTCTTTGTGACATTCTGATCAGGTTAGGTTATAACTTCCCTCACAATTAATGTCATATCGATCAAAATTATATTTACTGCAAAATTCTCTAATATCCCTTTCAGACTACATGTTATAATGGGTGCATCAAAGTTTATCAAATTGCCCAATAATCAGGGGCGGATCCAGGAATTTTCAAAAGGGGGGCGTGCTATAGCTAAATTTTGTCCTGGGCCAAAAAAAAAAAAAAGGGGGGGGGGGGGCGGCGCACCTATTTCAATTATTACCGCTGGAGTGAGGGAGGGCGACGTCCCCCTAAACCGGCACCTTGTACTCATTAGAGGATGCATCTGAACATAGATATACATAAGATATATGTCTAAGATCTGAACAAGCGAGCCAATTGGTTTCTATGTGTAAACCAGGCTTTTGTTTTCCACCAGTTCCACGGACGTGACCTTTGGGCCTTTCCAGATATACCGTCTTTTAAGTCTATGCTGCGTCCCTGTGGCCAGGGCGCGGTCCGCTTCCCGCCAAAAATAGAGTCAGGAAGTCGTCTGCTGCTCTCAAACAGACGCTGGCACGCGGTGCGCACGCTCAGTGCCCCGAGGGCTTGGCAAACGGTGTATTGTGTCTGCTTTTAGCATTCTCTACTAGAGCGCAGCTTGTTTCATTCCTTATCTTTTTTCTGGCACTTTTTAATTTATGGCAGATATGTGGGGCACATATTTGAGGAGGTGTCGTAGAAAATATACGTGGTCAACATCTTTAAAACTTGGCAAAGGTTATGGATGTGACTGACTGCAATAAAAGAAAAATATTTTTACAAGATGACTCCAGTAATGGGAAACGCGTGCCATATTTTAAGTTTTATAAAAATTGAACTTTTCAAAGCAAATGAGTGTAGAGTTATTTCTTTAGATGGTACATTGTTACACCTTTACTTATCACCTTCAACTGGAAGAACACGTGTAAATGTGATGTTGGAAATACATTTTTGAAAAAAAAAAAAAATACTGGCATAATGAGAATGCTGAACATGGAGGAGGTGGGGAGGGGATGTCCCTTTCCTACCCCCGTCCACTGTGCCTGCCAAACCACTGTCAAAACTTCAAAGCCCCAGTGGTCCGTCGCATAACCCAAGACTCGCAAAAGCGAGAGCACAGTGATGACTTAGTTAAGGGTCTCAATGACTTAGTTAAGGGTCTCGCAACGGCGATATCCTTAAGGTTTGCAATGACATAATCCTCACAACAGTGATGGTTTTGTACACTTTTTGTACACATTTAATTGATAAATACATTACCACCACTTGCCTCCTGTACATTTTATTTATTGAAAGCAGAATATTAATGTGATAATGATAATCCCAAAATGTTCCCCAAATACATTTGAAATTTGGGTGTGCCAACCTTTGCAACAGCGCGGAAAGTTGGATATACTTGCTGTTCAACAGTGATGGGTCTCGCTGTTGTGGACAACCCTCCCAACAGCAAGGAGATTATGCGACAGACCACAGCTCCAATACCCAAAGAGGTGGCAAGTGGCCCATTGCACAATGACGGATTGTAACAGCAATCGACTGTAACAAGGACACCTTTAAATTCCTTGTTATGTATGTTTTTTGCATGTCTTCACCCTCAAAATAAATCTATTTAGAATTCTTTAAATAACCTGCAATCATTTCCTTGTTACTTTTATCATAACAACGAACGTTTTGACACTTTTTTTTTCTATATTTAGAATGCCCTCAAAGAGCTGTAACTTTTATTGTTTTTTTCTATTTTTTCCCCTTTTTATAACAATTTACAGATTTCAATTTCATTCATTAGAACCAGAGCTATTGCATTTTCGTTACAAAGAAACATTTCCTTGTTAAGCAAAGGTTCGTTGTGCTTTCATTGTTTGATCCTCACAATGAAAACCCATTGTGCAACGGGCCACAGTGGCCCATTGCACAATGGTTTCATAACAACAAAAATATTTTTTTTGAAAAAAATTATATTTTTGTAACAAGGATGGTTTATACACATTGATTTTCTATATTTAGAATGCAGCCAGAGAGCTGTAACTTTTACTGATTTGTCCTTAATTTTTTTCCTTTTTACATCAATTTACAGAATTCAATTTCATTCATTAGAACCAGAGATTTTACTATGTTTGTGAAATCGTAACAAAGATATCTTTAACAAAGATATCTTTGTTTGATCCTAACAACGAAATTCTATTGTGCAACGGGCCACAGGTCTCCTTAAAGGGGGCATCTAACCTTAAGGTTGACACACCCCTGGGCCCACCCTCTTAAAGGGGACGTCCCGCCTTGAGGTGACCAGATTCTTGGCCAGGTGGTGGCCGACTTGGCCGTAGGGCGCCCCGTGAGCAGACGTTGGGGAAGGGGGACAGGTGAGTGAGCCGGGTCAGAGTGGCCTGTCGGCGGCCAAGGTGTTGTTTATCCCAGTAAAGATGTTGAAGTCGGGTCTCGAGGTGGGGAGGTCACTGACCTTGTCAACCAGGTCAAGGTCAACCTAAAGAGGCGGGTACCAGCTACACGTCTTATTTGGACCACATACTCCTTTGTCGCTTCACAATCCCCAAGTAATGATAAGGATTACACGGGAATCTGAAGTGAGAAAGGAGTAGGTTTGGACCAGTGTTCCCGTCTTGTTTTTAGCTCTTTTTTCTTACCTTTTTTTCTCCCTCTTTTACCCGGTATTTATAAACGTCTTTGTATTGAAATACACGTCAATTGATAGCTTAGATCTGTGTCTAATGGTAACAGCGGTGAATTTAGGGGGAGGTCGCCCTCCCTCCTCCCTCCAGCAGAAAAGGGATTGAAAGAGGGGACACACAACCCCTCCTGAAAATCTCTGGACCCGCCCATAGTGATCATGGTAGACATTTATGTTTATTTATTTATTTTGTTTTTTTTTATTTGATTTGATTTATCACGGTTCCTACATGTTAAAGTATGTTCTTCCATTGTGGTACAAATTTATTTTATACAAAATGAATCCTTATGACAAACTTGTATATGCCTACAAGTAAACCAAGGTGAGTAAAACTTCATGTAGTTCATCATTTTGTTTACATTATGAGAGCGATCTACAAAGAGGTGTTGCTCAGATGGAAGTGTTATATCAGCATTTTTAGTATAACTTGATATTCCTGGATTAAGCTATAATCCATGAATTTGGTGAGGAGATGAACAGTTATTTTATGCCCTCTCTAGAAGAAAGCTGCACTCTGTATGAGTGAGTCTCTAATAATGGTTGTGAGGTGAATGTGTACAGGCATGTATTTGGTAGTGGGGTTGTAAACGTTTCTTGCATCGCTTGTATGCAAATTAAGCATTCTGGTAACATATTGGTTTGTTGGGATACTGTGTGATTACCTGAATATCATAGATTATCAATAACTGATGTAAGAATATTTAGCTATTACTTATTATGATTATTAGATATTACATATGTCATACCTTTTTCGTTTACTTCGAGATTTCTCAGGCCTGTAACCTTCCTTCCGTGCATGACGACAATAGGTTACAAATTCTGTAATAAACTCCGTATATCAAAGGTATATCAATTTCTAACAAAACCAGAAAAAATTTTCCATGATCGCATCGCGGATCACGGCCTTTAAAGCCAATTATCTTTACTTTGACATTTAAAAAAAATCGTTCTCACAAGTGTCAAAATTACGCACTGTGCCTGTTTTTACTTTCGCACTTTACATATTTTCACACACTCTGTGATTATACTTGAAAATATTATATTTGCTGGTTATATGTGAAAATATTATATGAGTAAGAATTAATGTGATATGCAATAGATCAAACAAAACTAACTAAAAAGAAAACACACACGATTATAAGAGCAGGAAAATATCTTTCACTCGGTTTGTGAAATTGTAGCATGCTTGAAATATATATGCTCAGTATATAAGATTCAGTACACATTGCTGATTGTTTGACCTCGACCTTGACCCTTCAGGTCACGCCATCCCCCCGCTCCTGGAGGCCATCCTACAGCTGGTTCCCCTCGACACCTACGTCGACAGTCCGGTAAGCCCAATACCAGCTTCTATACCTTAATTAGCGTTTTATATCACGTCATAACAATTTACCCTTGGCTATGTGTAATTGTTAGAAATAGGTGCTTTATCACATTGTAATGTTCTATCCTTGGCTACATGGTAGTCTTTATCGTGTTGTAAAGCTCTACCATTGGCCATTTGTATGTTATTAGAAATAGATTTTTTTTTATCAAATCATAACATCTGCCCTTGGGGCCCTTGATGGGGGGTTCCAATGTCTCATGTCGAATTTAAGAAAAGGCAATGTCGCCCTGTCGAATCTAAGAAAGTGCAGTGTCGCTCTGTCCCATGTCCCATGTCCCATGTCTCCCTCTTTTTAAATCCCCTGTCGCATGTAACTGTGCCCAAAAAAGGGCCATGTCGCTGTGTCGAATTTAGGGGTCTAGGGCCATACCCTTGGCTGTGTGTTAGTTGTTAGTAATATTTCTTTTATCGTGTTGTAATGCTCTACCCTTGGCTGTGTGTATGTTTTTAGTAATAGGTTTTTCATCACATCGTAATGGTCTACTCTTGGCTGTGGGTATGTTGTTGATAATTGGTGTTTTAGCACTTCATAAAGTAACAAATTAGATCAATAAAAAGCGTAGGTTAAAAGAGCAGGCTATGTTAAGATTGTCGGGTATTTGTCAAAGATGATGCTGTGAAAACAATTGTATTATTGCCAGTTTGACATGGGAAGCATTTTTTTCAACCCAAGAAAATTAGGATTGGTTGGATGTTTTCAGTGAATAAACGCAACCTGAGAACTGTTGTATTATCATTATAACAACCAAGGGTAGAGCATTACAACACGATAAAAGACTACCAAGGGTAGAATGTTAAATTATATCATTACATGCCTATTTGACATGGGAAGCATTTTTTTCACCCCAAGAAATTTGGATTGGTTGGATTTATTTTAGTGAATACACGCAACCTGAGAATCTACCATCTGGAATGGTGATTTTTCCCAGACACGTTACTGTATGGTCATGGGGAATTAATAAAATGTGTGATTATTTGCGTTTTTTCCACCAACTACTACAAGAATAGAAGGTTGGTTTTATGGAACGTTGCTGGATTGTCGTTTGACTGATGTAGATTCAGGTCAGACGTCATATAGGTTCCTTATGACTATAATGTATATCATGTAAATTATGCATATTATGTAAATCATGCATATTATGTATACTATATATATATATATATATATATATATATATATATATATATATATATATATAGGTACTCCTTCCAGCTTGTTCTCACATAATACATACAGGGGCGGATCCAGGAATTTGAAAAAAAGAATGGCATTGCCGAATTTTTTCCTGGGCCCTGCAGGCCCGTCTTACATTAAACAAATGATATCTGGACCAAAATAGGGGGAAGGGTGCGTATATCACGTCCCCACCCCCCTAATTCCGCACCTGACATACGGATAACCTTGTGTGTGTGTGTGTGTGTGTGTGTGTGTGTGTGTGTGTGTGTGTGTGTGTGTGTGTGTGTGTGTGTGTGTGTGAGTGTGTGTGTGTGTGTGAGTGTGTGTGTGTGAGTGTGTGTGTGTGTGTGCGCACATGTGTGTGTGTGTGTGTGTGTGTGTGTGAGTGTCTCTGTGTCTGTCTCTGTGTCTGTGCCTGTCACTTCCCTGGTACTTCAGTAGGCTCAGTCATGCATGGCTTACCACATTACTACTGCCAATACTGATAACTTATACTAAATAATAACCGATACTTTTGACTGAACGTGATTTCACCTGACCACAAACACCTATGTCACGTTCCCACTTGTACTATTAGACCATAGACATACATAACTATGTTTATGGTTAGACCAAAGATTAGAGTCTCCTTGGTTTACCATACAACATGTATCAGTTCTACTTTTCCTTACGTAGAATGGGCGTACAGTCTGCTCCCTTCCTGCTTCGTCAGTTTGGTATTGACCACGTAATATATGTATCATTTGACATGACTGAAAACCAAGGGAAACCCAAGGAAAAAAAGTCTCAAACACGCAGCCCCTGGTTGAATGTTTGGACATATAAATCCACACACAGGAAAACAGACACATCCAAACATACACAGACATGTAATATCTATGTTCAAGGAGGAAGGAAGGGAATAGGAGGGCCCAGCGGGATAACATGTCTGAGACAACATAACACACACACACGCACACACGCACACACACGCACACACACGCACACATACACACACACACACACACGCACACGCACGCACACACACACACACACACACACACACACACACACACACACAGTCCTATTGGTTATCAGTGATCAGAGACCTCTGACCTGGGACCCCGGGACTGTTGTCATCAAACTCGCCCCTGCCCTCCCAGGGGCTGCCACTAGGGGGCGCCCGGCGGACACTCCCTTATTCTCAGATTTCGGGATTTCCTACTTATTGGTGATTTAATTATAATTGCACAGCCAAACTTTCCCATGCCTCTGTATCTGTTTCAGAGTATTTGTGTGTTAGTCTCAAGCTGTTCGATTGCTTAATTCTAGAAAAAAAAGTAGGAAAAGTGTTTCCTACTTTTCCTAAATTTTCATCAATCAGGAGTGGCATCTCTGATTCCGCATAACATTCTCCTATAGAGTTTCAAGGAAAGACTAAGTAGGCAGAACAAAGGGAAAAAGTCCTGAAACACCGCAAAATTATTATTGTAGAATAAAAAAAAAAAGCTTTTCAGCATAAATGTGTGTTTTGCAGGTGCGCATTTGCTCGAATTTTAAACAAAAAACACAATTTCCAAGAAAAAAAAAAAAGGGGGCCCCCAGGGGTGGATCCCTAGCTTCCTTTGGAGACACTTGTACTACTCGTAGATAAAAAAGAAATAATAATGATTAAAAAAAACAACGTCGCGCGTGCATGTGTTTATGTGCAATGTTTTAGTACTTAGATTATATAATATTATAAGCAGACCCCCCCCCCCCCGCCAACCCCCGTTTGGGAAATCCTGTCCCAGCCAAGGATGCGACGTTATTATTAGAACATTGCAGCAACATTCTGGTTGTTCTCTAGATGGTCCTTGTTACATTCTTTTGATGACTCCTAATTACGTCGCTTCAACATACTGACATGACATCGCACTGTGACGTTATTACAACGTTCTGGTTACATTCTTCAACCCAAACACAATGTTCTTATAACATTCTGTTTTGGTTTCATTCTAACCTCACCAAAAAATAATGCAATAATAACATTCTGAGTTGGTGAAGTTTCAACCTCACCATCAACAATGTAATTGTTATGTCCCATCTTAGTATGGTCGCAGAACATTTTTGTTACGTCGCAAACTGGCTGGGGTATCCGCCCTCCTTCTCCCCACCTGCTTTAAATCTGTCACTAGTATTAGGCACGTACAAGTGCCTGGATTAACTAGGCATACTACAATACAAACCCCCACCCGTGAGGTGTCAGTGTTTTTACCCTGCGTACAGGCCTAGTTGTCGACGTGTTAATCTGTGTACGGGCCCTAGTCATTGACGTGTTAATCTGTGTGCGTGGGTAACAACAAAGCCAGGCTAATCACAGCCCTGGGACGCCCTGCGCTGATACCCGGATGTTCAGATAACGCCTTATTGTAACCCTTGTGTTTTACAAAACATCTATAGACCATTTTACACAAGCCACCCCCCTGTGGGTAGTAACACATCTATAGACTGTTTTACCCAGGCCACCCCCACTGTGGGTTATAACACTTCCATAGGCTGTTTTACACAGGCTGTCTTCCTGCCATCCAACCTGTGACGTAACAAAAACGTTCTATAACCATACTCTTTTAGTCAGTTTGTTACTTACTAAGATGGCATGTAACAATTACATTATTGATGGTAAGGTTGAAACCTCACCAAATCAGAATGTTATCACAATGTTATTTTTAGGTGAGGTTAAGTCCAAACCATAACATACATTTTTAAGAACGTTCTGTTTGGGTTGAAGAACATAACCAGGACAGTGTAATAATGTCCCAGTGCAACGTCACAGCTGTAGTTTGCAGCAATGCATCTTATGCCTACGATTCCAAAACTTGGATGCGTGAAATAACACAAAATTTTAGATGCGTGACACTTTTCTTTTGGTTAAAAACACTCACATTTGTTTCTACTAGATATGATGTAGTGTTTTTTATATAGACATTTTTCTCCAAGAATCCGTCACGCATCTTTTTTGCATTTTCACGCATCATTTTTTAGATGCGTGGTCGTTCTCTGGAGCAGCTTGTGGATACGTTTAGTTGCGTGAAATTTCTTTGGTCGGCACTCCAGAACCAACAATAACAATCCCTTATAAGCATCTAACCAGTAAAATCTATTATATATCTTCACACTCACGAGCGTATCCTAATCCCTATACGCCCCATTACTTTTTGTGGGGGCCCAACCAAAATCGTTCGCATTTCCTTTGAGTACTGTATAGATTATGACATCCTGATAGGAAAATGATCCAATCGACTTCCTTAACATGCCATGTAAAAACACGTTTTGGGGAATACTTTGATGAGGTCACATGTTGCAAGGCGATATCTCCAATGATTAGCTCATTTGGGGATATTTGACCAAAGTTCCCGGCAGAGGGCGTGGGGCGGAAACCCGCCTATTCCCCGACACGGCGGGTTGGCTGACGATCCGCCGACGGCGGTCAGAGGCCACCCGACGAGCGGGGGGCACTTCTGCCCATAGACTGTAGTTACGTCCGCTAGGTGCTCAGACTATTATGCAAGAGGTACCAGGGACGGATCCAGGATTTTGAAGAAGAAAAAAGAGGGGGGGGGGGAGGGGAGGCGTGCTATTCAAAATTCCCCCCCCCCCCGCTCCCTCTGGGACAGGAATTTTACATTAAAAAAAATCATATTTGGTCAAAAATAGGTGGGGGGCCGCACGCCTGCCCCCCTCCCCCTAAATCCGCGCTTGAGTACCCAGGTCATGAAAGGACTATCCTCTCCAGTGGTTTCTCGGTATGTTCGGGCATTGTTGTGATCGCACGACGCTATCTCCGCTAAGACAAAGCCCGGCGGTGGGGTATGTAGGATCGGGTCTCAAGTCGACAGGAGGAATGCGCCCTGTCAAACCGCCCCCACCCCCACCCCTCACCGCGCAGGCGCAGTCACGACTCCAGGGGGACGTCACCTGGTGGCGGGAGGCACGTGACCACCACTTCCGGTTCCGCTGATCGAACCGATGTAGGGGGCGATAAACGGGGAAAGACAGGGGCCTGATCAGTGGGTTATAAGGTTAGTTGGATTTATCAAAGGACCAAGAAATCTTTTTTTCTTCTTTTTTTTTCATTTCAAATGTTTTACACTGGGTACAATCGGGCGAAATAAAAGTCGCCCGGTCACCCTTGTATTCCAGCATTATACTTCAGTGGTTCTCAAGACATTCAAGTCGACAACGGAGATTATAATGAGATGAGATGAGATATAAAAAGAGGACGAAAATTACATTGGAAAGTAAAGAAGGCTCTACTCTCACAGAGAGAATACTCAACAGAGCGAGTGGAAAAAGGAGAAAAAACATGATTTCTTTAAAATACCGATGAATCAAATCAAAGAAATAGTTTTTTAATGTGTTAATGCGTCGGGCCTGTGGTTGGTTGTCAATGGTGCGAATCCCCCCAAAAGTGACCACACTAACAATAAAATGTTGGTTAGCTTGATCTATTTGAACGTTGGAATACTGCTACAACTATAAAAAAAATATTTAAAAATCTATAACCATAAGGAACCGTAGAGCTTCCGTGACTGATCTTACCACGTGTGAGAGTCAGACTACATCAGTAATATGATATAGGCTACATTCGTAATGTATACATCCAACTGTATACGTGAAATACACTATCTGTGCATGAATTGGGAGAAAGGCTATTTTTCTATCCTTTCGACTTCCTTTCGTCCAATTTTTCTTTTAATCTTTTTTTTATTCAAATTCGATTCCTGTTGTAGTACAAGTTCTTGGGCATTATCACACAAATTCAATTAGGCCTATTCCAATCAAATTTACATAATCTCTCATTTTCAATATAAACATTATTCATTCATCATACTTTAACTAGAAAAAATAAAACACTGAGAATATTGTAATGTATATCAGTTGTACTGCTTGGGAGAACAGATTTATCTCAAGCCATTAAACAAACATATTTAATTTTCCTGGATACAAGCAACTTGGTCAATCTACGAATATTTATGTATCCGAAATATGAACATTGCCTGTTCATTAGGAAATAATCGTAATTCTTAGATTGTCCTCAGGTTCATAAGCTTAAGGTTGTTTGTAAGCTTGCTCTAAGATCATCAAGAATATTGGATTCAGTGGTGAAGATTTCTGAAAGGTTTGCAATTTTGTGCAATTTCCTGACAATACATTTTTCCTCAGATAACGTTGACCAGTGATTATTTTCCTAACGTACTGTATTGTTATCATCTAACCTCTGGAAGATCATTAATGACAGGTGAAAAAGTTAAAGAAATGAAATGAAAAAGAAAAGAAATTCGATCAATATTGAGAAGTTAGCCTTTCGAGCTATCTGTTAAGAAATGATTCCTCCTTTTCGACCTGAAAGGGTTATGGCACAATTCTCCCTTCCACTTGCACGGATAGCTGATTTACAGTATTTTAAGCACCCGCAGGCTAATTTGGACTGATTTTGTCGACAAAATTCGTAGAAAACCTATAGAAAATTAATAAATATCTGTTACATATCCAGTTTTTCAATCATGTTTCACTACAAAAAAATGACAAGATTCATGAAAATTATTATGCTAAAGCCTTGGGTCTTGTCGACATATCACCCATCATGCATCATGATCTAGCCTAACCTGCAGGTACAACCCAGGAAAGTGGCTATAGGTGGTTGGGAGAATTAGTAAACTCCTATTTACCCTCAAACCCTAGTTTGATCTCCTGTCTGCGGTTCCCGGATGTGAATGCCTGACTTCCGGTTTACACCAGGCGATAATAGGGCGGGACCGGAAGTGGAGGGTATGAGACGCCGTGCGTGTCTGTGGGGGAGTGGGGAGGTAATTAAAGGGTTCTTAATGACAGGTTACTCAGAGCTGACGGGGGGGGGGGGTGAGCAAGTAGGAACGTAGAAGATCAAAACAAGCCCAGGCAAGAATATGACATTATTATAACGTTACAGCAGCGTTCTGTTTAGTTCTGCTTTGGTTCTTGTTACATTATTTTGATGGCACCCAAAAACATCTTTATAACCTAACAATGTCACACTGGAACATCATTGTGACATTCTTGTGTGTACTTATGTTGTCTCAATCCACCACCTTGCCCCCTACCCCCACACACCCTCAAACTGCCCACCCATTCACCCCCCTAAGTAACTCTTCACCCCCTCAACCCCTTAACTCTTCACCCCCTCAACCTTTAAGCCATGTCCATACTGCCAAACTCTAGCCAACTCATCGGTCGATTTGAGTTGGAGTAGACTCCTAGCATGTGGCAATCAAAGCAAAAATATGACATTGTGACATTCTTGTAATGTTCTTTTACATTATCATAACGTTATTATAACTTTCTTTGTTAGTAAGTCTCAACTTTACCTAATATCGTAACTATTACATGAAAATTGGGCAGCATTACGAGTCTCCTATTTTAAATGTTTTCAAAAACAGTTGCAATGGAATCTATATATTGGTAGCAGAAACAAATTGCCACCTGCTTTACCCTACTTGGCCATGGCAACCCAAATCCTCATATTGATCAATTTAGAAGTAAACAAAAATATGTTGTCTTTATTCAAACACATTGGTTCATTAGACAATTGGAAAATTGGACAGAGAAAAATGATGTGTAAACAGTGTAGTGAGTTAGGAAATACAGCTCTGGGGCATAAATAGTTCCAGTGCAGGGCAACTACTTATGGTTTTCAAAAAGGCAGATCTACATGTGACAAAAAATCTTGTATATCAGGCATCAATCAATGCATTTCAACATAATTCATATTCTTCAGTTTTTGTCTACCAGCAGCTTCGTAGGCTGTACAACATTATTTGGATGTTTGTGTATTTGCTGTGTAATCAGTACTGGAGCTTAGTAACAGCTTGTGGTTCTGAAATAGGCAGAACTACAAGCAGTAAAAAGTACATCTATCTTCCTCATGAATGCATTTCAAAATAATCTTCAGTGACATGCTATCAACAACTTCATCTCTGTCATGAGTTAATTTCTTATTTAGAAATTATTCAACGACAGTTGGAATGGAATCTAGATGGAGGCAGATAATATGCTATGACAATTTGAATAATTGTCTAATTTTGATTTCATTATCAGTTTTCTAAAATGCGGACCATGTGCTTTGAAAATATGGTTAAACCAAAAATCAATTCTTTACTCATTAAGCTTGTATTTCCCATGGAATGTCACAATTGTTATATGTCCATCTGCAATGAGTTAATTTTCAAACAGCTAAGGAAATAATAAGGTATATGGATACTTATTTGAAAAATATTGATGACTAGCTTTTCCAAATGTTAATCTACAAATAATCATACAATTCATGAAAATGTATACTAAAGCCATAAGTTTTGTCTACATTATTACCCCGAATGCATCCTTTTCGAGGCTAACCTGAGGTTAAAACTCACAAAAGTGGCTATACATGGTTGGGAGAATCACAATAATATAAGTGACATCTTACATATGCCTAACATTAGTATATATATGCTGGACCTTCCAGAAAACCGATGACTCCCGTGACAAGCATCAGAAAAAAAAGACATTTGAAAACAATTCAACGCGATACTTTATGATAGTATGTTGATTAGTCATTATAATATTTTTGTAAATTCAGGGAAGTGGTATTAGAACGTCACGATCTCGTATGCTCAACTTGTATTATTCATCCTGAGATTGAATCATGTCGTCATGGCCTAGTTGACGCGACCAGGTAGATACTTTCAGACAGAGAAGACTGTGGTTATTCTGTCTGGGTCTCACCTTTGTCTCCCAGTTTCTATATAACAAGTTGTCACCTTTGTGAGAAGAAGGAAGACACTCCATAGAGGTTAGAGCAGGCACGCTTTGCTTACTTACTATAATAGGTCACGCTATGTGGGGGTTAATAAAAAAAATCAGTTTTTTACTGTTTTTCTTTTCATTCCAAATCTGCAAATAAAAGAATTTCGGTCATGCATGAGTGATTGGGCTGAGTTCTGGGTGAGGTGTTTTCAATGAGAAAGTGATATTATGTCAAAGAACATATAATATCTACAGCAATGAACTATAGTAGGTTAATTATCCGTTTATGTCATGTGTACTTAATTAGTTGCGTTTCTTCATGGATAATAGCTAGCTCCTATAGCAGTCTCCACCTTGTTCGACTGCTGTCGTCCAATACATAATCATAGTTCCTCATTATGTAAGACATAACACTCGCATGAAAGCATGTTCTCTATTATTTCCTGCATATTGTAGTTCCATGACAAGATCTCAATTGACAATGAACAGCTCCAAGGATGGAATCCCCTCAAACACACTCAGTCAACGCTCCCGCCTTCTAAACAGTCTATCAGCTTCTATTCCAAATCCAGGACTCAGCTTCTAAGACACAACCTTTCAAGGATGGTTACTCACAACAACGATCAGACTGACGGAGCTCAGGCGTTACGCCCCCCTTTAGTATGGTACGTCATATGTAGACTCCTCCCTAACTCCTATTCACTTGACAAGGAGTTATAGCTAAAGCGTGCACTGGTGTAAACACTAAGCTAAGCTAACAGAGCATGGACTGACCATCCGCGTCAGTACAGAAACTTGTCAGTACCACCTAATTTACATAATAACTTAGAAATAAATCAGACTCCTGATTCTCAATTCCCTACTTCTGTCCAACTTATTTGTAGGAGCTCTTGATTGGGAAACTATTCCTAACATTTCAGCGAAGCCTATATTATATACCTCCAGCAACAACTATAATACCGAAAGTTACAGAGTAGGCACCAACACCTTCTTCAGGTGTAAAAAATAAATACCCAGCCAAGTTGGGAGAATTACAAAACTTCTTTAATCAGTCTGTTTCAGAGATGGCAAAACAATTATGTTATTGATGGTAACCAGAACGTTAAACATTTCACAGTGCAACATCACAGCAGTAGTACGTTGCGCCAAAATAACGTATCAAGAACCAATACAGAACCAAACAGATCATTGCTGCAACGTTATACCGTCACATGTTTGGGTGGGCATTGACTTAAAACACTTTCATAACAGAAACGGTGGGAATCCCGGCCACTACTGGGCAGCCAATTGATACTCATTACCAGTCCGCCCAGGCTGGACTTGCCAATATTATTGTGTTTTTTTTAATTTCTTTTTTTTAAGGTGGTGATCCACGACAAGACGAAAATGGGCCTAACAGTGGACCGATTTCAAATTTAAAATCGGTCCAGTGTCGGTCCAAAATCAGTTTGCAATTTTCCTTTGAAATTTGGTCATGGATCATGCCAGCCAATTTTTCAAAACCGATTTCGACTGGACAAATTTAACCAAAAAGATTCCCACCGATTTTGAACTGGTAGTGGCCTGACAAAATTTTTAAGCACGTTTAATATTTTGGACCGACTCTGGACTGATTATGCTATGTCTATGTATTTTCAATGGTTTTTCATTCATATTAGGGTGGATTAGATTGCAAACATACACATCTTAATATACGTTCATTTAAAACTATATTTGATGCTCGACGATGGAAATTCATTATTTTCAAATATTTCTGCCCGTACCCACTCAATATTATCTCTTGGTGTATTAATGCTATAAATGCATTTAATGCAAAATTATATGTTCAATATCAATAATTACACCGTGCAATTTCTTCACGGTTTTCCTATTAATTTCTAGTCTAAAATATAAGGTATCAATTGGTTTTCAAGTTCTCCATGGATCATGGGTAGGGAAGGTAACATATGGGTAGGGACGGGCCTTGCCCCCCCCCCCTCCCCCTCCTGTTGAATCATGTTTGTGTGTGTGGGGGAGGGGGGGGGGTGCTCCCCCTGTACATTCATATTTGTGGGGGGGCCCCCCTATAAATTTTTTTCACTTAGGCCTACAATCATGTGCTTTTCAAGATGCCAAAAAATTCTGGATCCGCCCCTGGCTGCTCCTTTTTTGTCGTTTTGGAGATCGTCTCGTGGATCACCAGCTGAAATTATTCTAGATCTGGTGTTTAGGCGTTGGCGGGTGGCCGTTCTGGTGCCAAGGAGGACAGCCTGCTTCCTCCCGCCACTGGGGCTCCTGGAGGGTCTATGTCTTGATGCATGTCAAAGAACTTATAACGTCTGTAGAGCCTTGTCACTACCTCCTCTGGTTAGGAGATCGCTCTAATTTCAAAGTCGTTTAATTTATCCAAACAAGTGGTGAATTCCAAGGGGTGGAGCGAGAAGTAATAGAGAGGGATGGGTGCACAATACATCTTTTCCATTGAGGTGGCGCCGCCCTGGTGGATCAAAAATGAAACAACTTTTTGGGTTTTCCCTATAGTTAACCTATGTGAAGTAAAGTGACCTATTTACCAAATTCGGCTACAGCGATATGTCGGAGGTATTGAATGTATTTGAAAGTATTTGTACACCTATGCGATGAGTTGCTTCCGACATTTCCATCATATCGCAGCATGTGATGAAAGAATATCGCATGTTGTGATGAATCCCCAACCCCCTCCCCCCAGTCATTGAGGCATGGAGGCACTTACACGCATGAGATAAAGATAAAGATATCTCAAATATAATAGTACAACCATCCCTTCAGGGCTGCAACATGGCTTAACATATGGGGATATCGGGCTAACAGATGGCAGTGTGGGACATGAGTGAGTGCCCCTTCTTTAGGTGCTTGTTCTTTGCCTCAATGTATCCATAAACGATAGGCTTGCTATTTTCAGTTTATGCCTGTCCCAGATTGGAGCCTTTGGTGTCAATATCTGTGTACAGACCCATACCAGACGTCTTCTGGTTTCTTGCTTCTTTTTATTTATTTGTTTTATTTTATCCTATTCCTTATGTTTACAGTTTTTTCATAGGAGTCTTATTGGGGATGGTGGGGAGAATTATTGTTTTTAAGTACCTCTCTTCATATGACAATCACACTTCAACTGCATCCAAAAAGCGTATGTAAATGTTTGTATAGAGAAATCTGAACGTCCTACAGGTTGTGTCCAGTTAGACCAGCCGCGGATCCAGCGGAGGAGGGGGGGAGCAAGGGGTCCTGACCCCCCCCCAACACACACACACACACACACACACACACACACACACACACACACACACACACACACACACACACACACACACACACACACACACACACCCTAAACTACAAAAAGAGGGGAAACTGTCGCGTGCATATACCAAAATGCATGTAATTTTAGTACTTAGCCTTTATGCTGACCATCGCCCCCTTCCAAAAATCCTATATCCGCCCCTGTAGACGATGGTATATCTACCACATACATGTCACTATGAAGTATAGAGTGCAGAACACCAGCAACAAGCTAAGTGGAATTACCCCTACGGCGGACCCTTCTCTGGGCCATGGCAGTGGCGGCCACCAAAATTGAATATTTTTTTTTATTAAAGAGTTCCAAGATCTATCAATTAAACTTATAAATTGTATTTCAACAGAAATCGAAACGGGAAATAATATTTACATGCTGCTACCTGTCAATCGAGATGTCGATAAATACATTGTATATTATTGCCCTGTCAACATGACATTTACATATAGTAATGTTAGGCGGTATACATAATATTATTTCATTATATTAGGGCTATATAGTGTTGAAAATGCAGTGTTAAGCAGAAAATAGGGACCTCTTGTCAGACAACTTCCTTCTTTGGCCTAATGGCCATGGGTTCTATATGTATGTTCTTTTAATTAATTAATTAATTTATGTACTTAATCAATTACAAGAATTGATCTTCCGTATAGATTATAAATGCCAAGGTGAAACATAAATTGAAGATGAGATAGACATGAATAACTGTATTGTTTAACCTTTCCTGCAATAACTGATGCCTTTAATGTGTCATCTAAAACAGGGAGTGGCCATATATACCCACACATATACACACTTTCCTGCCACACTCGTGCTCGTATTGATGTTTGAATTCAATAACATGGTTGACACCTGAGTAAGTGTGCGTGTGGGTAGCTATAGGGGGGGGGGGGGGAGGGAGAGGAGGAGGCGTTGGGGTGGGGGGGGGGGGGGTACAGGGACAGGGGGAAGGATGGGATGGAGGAGAGGCATACATACATACATACATACATACATACATACATACATACATACATACATACATACATACATACATACATACATATGATAAATATGACACATATATGTACATACATATACATACATACATACGTATTATATACATACATACATAATTACATACATATTATATATATACATACATACATACATACATACATACATACATACATACATACATACATATATGCATGCATGCATGCATACATGCAACATACATAATATATACATATATTATACTTACATTCATATACATATACATGGCTGCCTGCGCTTGTGTGTGTGGAGGGAACGGGCTAGGGACAGGAGGGAGGAGGCACAGAAGGTGGAAGAGAGACATACACACATACATACATACATGCATGCATGTATACATATCATACATACATACATACATACTTACATGCATACATACATACATACACACATACATACATACATACATACATACAGACATACATACATACATACATACATAAGTACATACATACATACATACATACATACATACATACATACATACATACATACATATAACCAACCAAGAAGGGAGTACGAGGGTGGTCATGAAAATCAAATGATGGGATTAGAAAAGTTGCCATGTTTTGCTACGTGTCATTCCATCAAAATTCGTGTGGTCGAATTTGTCCTAACCTGTTGTAAATTGGTCTTAGATTTGCCAAACTTAGGTCTTAAATAGGTCTTAAAAAGGTCTTGAATAGATTTTCTTAAAAGCGTGGGCACCCTGGGAGGAGGGGCTGAGGGCGGGAGGTCCGTAGAGGGCGGAGTAGGGGCCTACTGTTGACCACCGCCCACTCCCCGCCCAGGGGCCTCAGGACCCAACTACCTCATCTCATTCCCCTGGTGGTGGCCAAGAGATTGAACTTTGTGCGGCCGGCTGTGAGAGGCGCCACTGCTCCCCGAAAATATCACCACACCCTGAAAACACAACGACCCACACCCATGCACTGAGAACTTTCTGAGATTGCATACTATTTCCTGAATCGGTATATGTGGTGGTTATGAATTGTAGTTGACCATAATATATATAATTCGTTCTACTGGAAGAACATGTTCATACAGTTGATACAGTTCATGAAGTTGTCAATAAACTTGTTTAAAAAAAATAGATATAACAATTATATATAATTGGATATTTCACACCACCTTAATAGGCTGACAGTTAATATCTCATAATCTTGCTGTTCAAGTTTCTTCTAGTTCCCTTTTTTGTAAGTATTTTTTAAGGTTTTCTTAACATCTGAATGTGTACGTAATAGTAACAGTAAATTAAATTTGAAACAATAAACAATGAACACAGATATAACACCAAATTGAAGAGAGTTTGCATGAACTGTCGATAGACTTGAAAATTGACCTGGCTTATTATATTGTGTTGCTGAAACCTGATTATTGTAATGCCAATACGCACCCGTTCATTATTCATCTTATATTTTAGTCATACTTTTTCACAATTATATGAAAATATCAATTTTTCTTCATCTAACCTCTGGAAGATCATGTTTGCTACGTGAAGAAGTTAATAAAATTTCAACAACAAAAATGTACCCTATATAGCTGACCCTCTCTGTAACCCCCCGATACCCTATATAATAAGCCCATTCCAGTTTACCAAAATGCTTAAATATACCATGAAACAGACTATTTTCAAATTTGCCTCCATGCTAATTTCTTAAGGTGAGTTAGATAATACTAAATCATCAAAAGTAATTTGGTTGACAGATTGCTCTTAAAATTTGTAAAATGCAGCATAAGACATTGGCCTTTTTCAGTCAAGGAACCAATGTCAAAGCCTGTCAGCCCTATAATTTCCAACCCTATTTTTCCCTAAAATACAGGATTTTGAGCTCTCAAACCTGTAAATATGTCAATTTATAGAAGGGGTACGATATTTTGTCCAACCCTTGTCCAACCCTGGGATATACCCAATGTGGGATGGGCTTTTTATACCTAACCACCTTCTATACCTGACTCTCTCTCTCCATCTCCCCGCCCACCTACCCCCAACATGTCCCCCGGCCCTCAGTCAAATCGCTTCTCGTACCTCTCCACTCCACCCCCTCCCTCCTCCAAAAAGCCTTTATTGAATGTGCATTGACAGGAGGGTAATGTGGTTACATGAGAGTCTCCCACGCCCTGTTTCAAGAGCTCCCCTCCCCCTCCCTCTACCTCTTAGTCCCGACCCCACCCGTCCTCCTCCCCTACCCACCAACCCACACCCCACGCCCAAAATGCCCCACCCAACCCACTTGTAACCCACGGATCTCCTACGGAGAAAGTCTGCCTCTACGTTTAAAGCAGAAAACCTATAGCTGCAGGTGCGAGTTGTGGTATATTCGTAATTAAATGGTGGTTTTATACTTTATACAAAAGTGTTTTATTGTTGAGTCTTGTATTAGGCTATCTTTACCGTTTCAAGAGTTAAAATATGTGAATCATAAATCTATGAAACTACAGGGACGGATCTGGGTAGGGGGGACTCTAGGGGGCCCTGACCCCCCCCCCCCCCCCTCCCCCCTTTCGTTTTGATGGGGACTTGAATTTGAAACAAAGCGACAACAAAACTTTTCTGTATGAGTTAAACGTGTGTGTGCACGTGAATGGGTGACATTTTAGTACTTACCTAATATGCGCGTCCTCCCTCCCCGCTCCCCCCGCTTTCCAAAATGTATCTGCCCCTGAACTATTTCAGTTTGATCATGGATTAACAGAAAAAGACCTTTCCCTCAGTTTCTGAACCAGACAGGCTCCACTTTGACCAGCACAGCCTCCCGACGCTGATCTCTTATTGTTGTGGTAGGATTTCTATTATAACATTTTTCTAACATATAATTATTTGCATATACCTGCACTTAGAATATCAATATTTAACGCTTGGACGATCAAGTCACCTTGAAGGCGTTATAGAAATAAAGAGTTAAAAAAAGAAAACCCGTATTATCGGTATAAGATGGTGAAACGTGTTAACGTTTCATTGATCCGTAACGTCCACGAGTGGACGTCCCACGCACTCTCCAATCGGAGTTTCCCACTCCAGTCGACACCTAGCGAGTAAATAGGGAACTGCGGCTCATCCCACAATGCAATGCGTGCTAAGACGAAGTACAATGAGGAGCAGTGTGCGCATGCGTGCAGTTTATTCCCCACCCAACACTTGGGCCCCATGCGGCCATAGTAATGAGGGTCCACCCTATCTGTCAACAGGCTGGGTGTAGATCTAGAGTAGGCGCATATCAAAACGGGAAAACCCACAAAACCTACAATATCAAGGCCTACCCAAGTATGACACTATGGGAAAAGTTGCAGATTTAGTGCTACTTTTTTTTATTATTCAGATTTGATTCCTGTTAATACAAGTTCTTCCATCGAATGTTACATATTGATTCAACATATCTGTTCAACAAAATTAATCAATATTATATACAATATGTAATCAAATTACAAATATCGTTAGACATATTAATTTTAGCAGCTGATAATACTACTACCCAGTGTAAGGTATATATAAACCTCATACAATCAATCAAAATTCATGTTCTTTATGAGATAATTAAATCTCTTACATGTTTACATTACAATGTGATATAATTATGACCTAATGATTATGTATTATGAATAATGTAACGTTGTTGTCCCAATGTAACCACAAGGCTATCATGGCAGTAGTCGACGTGTCGGTAGAAGATAATCCCCTCTTGTTTGTCTTAGGTCGGTCATTGTTTATGGGGTAATTAATAAGAAAATTGAAAAATAGAAAAAAGAACAGAAAAAGCAGGATTTGGGGGCACAGCCCTGATTTCTAAAGATTTTCCTTGCTCAACTCAATTAATGTGGATCCGCAAAAATGGGGGTTGTTTACAAACATATGGAAATATCACTATCTCTTGTAGAATTCTAATTCGATTTGAGCTAGTTTTCAGAGCTAATACTTTACCACTAACCTGAACCGAACTCATCTAACATATTTCTATAATAATCTGAATTTTGAAAATATTGTCAATGATATTGGTTTTAACTCCCTTTAAAGTCAAGCATTATGGTTATTACCCCAAATAAAGTATTTCATGATAAGTATCATGAATACTTATCTTATCCCTTGCTTCAGAAAACCTGTTTAAAAATTTAAAAACTGTTAACGTTACACAGAATGACTTGCAAACTGTAAAGGCTATATTCCACTTCGCGGTATTTGCTTGCGGAACCATGAAATGACTCAAGCAAACTGCCGCAAACTTGCTTGCGGTAAGGTACCACAAGGTGGAATATAGGAAATGCTTGCAGTACTTGCTTGCAGTAGGTGATACCGCAAATGATTTTATATAGGTTTTCTATGGATTTCTCGTGGTCAGGGATACCAACATGTTGTATCAAAACTGCAAATGGCTTGCGGTACCTATAAAAAGGGGGGACTGCATATATGCTACCTACTGCATAGTGGAATATGGGCTTAATTTTGTTAACCTTTAGGGCTACCCTTACCTACTGACATCATTGTGAAAACGGCATCGCCATTTTCAACAAATATAAACCACATAATCGTGAAACAATGTATATACATATATTTATATTTTTACGGACATCAATGTTACTGCTGCATTATTCATAAGGCATCAAAATTACAACGTAGCATAACATTGTCCATACAATGTCTCATGGACCATAGCTTATAACACAATAAGACTTTGGCTGTGCATAAAGTGATACATATATATATACATATGATTCGCCATAACTTTATCGTCTGATTAATAAATCAAGTCAGCAACACTCCTGCGTTGGGGTTGGTGTAGATTCAACACTTTTAATATGTATGTATATGTATATGTATATGTATATTTAAGTACATATAATTATACATGTAAACACTTAAACGCTATAGATACGTAATTATATGCATGTGTAATTATATAAATGTATATCAAATATATATAAGTGATTGGAAAAATAGTATGGTGTTGTTGAAGGTACTACTATACAATCAGGGTGATGACTTTTTAATCTTTACTATATCTCTAAAAATCAGGCTTGTGTAGTTCCACATAAAAGAAATAGTATAATAGACAACGCCAGTACTCATACTTTATTTGATGTGTTTCAAAAATCATTTTGGTTATCCAATGTATGGTTATGATGCCATAAAGTTGAATGTTCTTTTTTTTAACAAAGGATAGACCTACGCCAGGTCAGTATTCAAAACTCATGCTATGTTTGAACGATGACTTCTTGAAGCACTCAAAGTTCCTTTGCATATGGTGGAATTCTGCATATATCTCCAATGCTGTGAATTCGGACAAGCGAGCTCTTGTTGCCTTCGGATGCACGTGGTGCTCGTTCAAACGTTAAATTGAATTTAAAATGACACTGCTACTCTTCCTGTATGTTGACAATGTGGTTATAGCTCGCCTTTCATTCCCACCTGCTACACTCTTAACCTGTGTGTACCTATGTTGTCTCAATCCACCACCTACCACCTTGTATCCCTACCCCTACACACCCTCACACTGCCCACCCCGTCACCCCCTTAACTCTTCACCCCCTCAACCCTTAAGCCCCGGCCATACTGCCATACTCTATTCAACTCATCGGTTGGGTTGAGTTGGCGTACACTCATAGCAACCAAAGCAACAATATTGTAGCATTCTTTATTAGTATGGTCTCAACTTCACTAAAATGTAATGCAAAGCCGGGTCCCCACGTGGCGATTAAACCACAATGACTAATGCTAGTCGGTAGTAACCAACTAGTCGCCAGTGAAAAAAGAATTAATCACCACATTGGAATGCTCTTCGCATCAAACTGCCAGTGATTAGAGGTCGTATTGGTTGCCCTTCCCAGGATTAACTGCACCTATTGCTGCCGACTAGAGAAAAATATTAAACATGTCAAATATTTCAGCAAGAAACCACGGCCATTAGTGGTTTAGTTGCCAGACATCATGGCACCCTTGTATGGTAAGTTGTCAGGCGATTAAACCACCACTTATCACTTTGGTCGCCGCCCTTTTTGTGCATACTAATCACCCTGCAGAGACCAGACTTTCTTGTAACATTCTTTTTTAGTAAGTCTCAACTTTACCTAAAATAGCATAACTGTTATGTGAAAATTGGGCAGCTTATAGACTAACCGAAAAAGTATGGTTGCAGGATGTGCTTGTTACATTGCTGCTTGCCTGGGAAAGGTTAAGACTTGAGTATTAGCATCCAGTCAGGTCTTAAATCAACGAGTCAAAGATGCATCCCTGGATCATCTGGTCATAAGGGGGAGTGGCTATGTATATATGCCATACAGCCCACAAGGTATGACAGTTTAGTTGTAATCTATGCTGTAGTAGAGTTTCTTTGCTGAGACTACCCAAGCAAGAATGCGATGTTATTATAATGTTGCACCAATGTTCTGTTTAGTTCTACATTGGTTCTTGTTATTTTGATGGCACCCAATAATGTCTTAAGAATCTAACATTACAACGTTGCACTGTAACATCATTGTGACATTCTTCTTACATTATTTCATGTAAAATTAATGTCATTATAACATTCTGTATTAGTAAGGTCTCAACTTAACTAAAATGTAATGTTATTATAACACTCTCTCATAGTAAGTCCTAACCTAACCAAAGAAAACTTTTATATTTCACAAGTGACAGACTGACCAAAAAAGTAAGGTTCTTACATGACCATTACATTACTGCAAATTGAGGGCCCTGCCCTGGCAAGCAGCAACATAACAAGCACAGTCTGCAACCATACTTGAACCAGGCAGGTTACAGACTAACCAAACAAATTTTTGGTTCGTCTGTAACCTGCCTGATTTTCACTTAACAGTTATTTAAGGTAAAGTTAAGACTTACTGAAAAAGAATGTTATAATAACATTATATTTCAGTGAAGTTGAGACCTTACTAATAAAGAATGTTATAATAACATTGTTATAATGTGAAAGAATGTTACAAGAATGTCACAATAACATCACAGTGCGACGTCACAATGTTAGGTTCTAAAGACATTTTTGGGTGCTATCTAAACAGAACGTTATGATCACATCTTATTCTTGCTTGGGAGGTGCCACAAACAAAAGTTGAATTGCGTTTGGCAGTGTGGCCGGGCCTTAACCCCTGGTCCTGCATCATCCTCACTCTCTTACTGTTACCCCCCCCCCCTTCCATTCCCCCCTCACCCCCTCCCACTCCCCCACACCACCCTCCCCCTACCTACCACGCCCCAAAATGAACTGGTTGAAACATTCACCCATGAACGGTGTCAACCTGTGGGGGTACAACTTTGTGCTTACACAGCATCTAATGAGTTTTATTTGTTTGGGTTTAACATATCGACAGGTACTCACCCAGATATAGTGCCTCCCACCTTAGGGTACCTTTGCCTTTCTGAGAATATCACTCAAAAAATAAACTATGGGGTATTGATAAAAGTTTTTTTTTATAATGGTGCTTTATATTTACATTTGTGGATTTTAAAAAAGTACCTTTTCCAGGATTCTGAATAAGTTTCTTTTTGATAAGGATACCATTGTTGCCATGTCAAGCCCCCCCCCCCCCTTAGGTGAAGGTGTGAGTGTGTCAGTCCTTCAGAGAAGGCGGTACACCTCCGCACACTGCCCTCCGCACGGCCGGACCAGGCACAACCAGCACGCCGAATGCTGTACAACAGCATGCACTCCCCACGCCTGATTCTGAGAACCTCCTTAGGTTGGTGTCTTTTTGAACAGGAGAGTCTGTGAGCAGGGGAGACGGTGGTGAAATTGGCATGTGCATTTCAAATACTGCTTTGTAAAATACCGTCAAATTGCTTTCAACAGCGTTAAAAGTATTTTTTTGTTATTATTATTCCTTGTATTTATACTGGAGTAATACATTCGGCACTTGGCCGATTTCAATGCTTTCCAGTACATCAAGATTAATATATATACGTTGGTATATCAAATCATCACATTATTTATCCTGATGAAGGCTTTAACTTTTTTACACATTACTTCACTGTATTGTCAGCAAAAAATACAGAATATTCTTATTTATATTTCATTTAAAACTTGATGTGTCTCAGTTAATTAAGTTTGTTGCACATGGGATGCTCTGTACGTTAACAATTCCTCCCCCATACATTTTGCAACCCGACATCTCACCAAAACTATTTAAGGCAATATTCCATTATGCAGTAGGTAGCACTTGTGGGTTGCTTTTTTTAGATACTGCAAGTCATTTTCGGTTTTGATACCAACATGTTGGTACCACTGACTGCAAGCAATGCATAGAAACCTATGTAAAATCATTTGCGGTGGGGCCTACTGCAAGCAACTACTGCAAGCAACTACTGCAATTAAGCATTTCTTATAGTCAATCTTGCGCTACCCTACCGCAAGCAAGTTTCCAACAGTTTGCTTGCATCATTTGATGGTACTGCAAGCAAATACCGCATAGTGGAATATAGCCTTTCCATCAGAATAAAATCATATTTCTCCAGAAACGTGCTCGTTTCTTGGAATAAATGTTGGCAATAATTTGAACTTATTGATGACATAGGATTTTCTGTATTTGAAATGAGCTTACTAGAAACGATGCTACTTTTGAAAATGTTTACCGAATATTTTTTTATCCTGCTAATAATGATTAGATGAATAACTAGAAGTTCTGCATCATATCCATTACCGGGCTCTTACTGGTTTGTAAGGCTGAAATTCGTTAAAAAGTCTTTTTTATGTGCGTGTTATTTACAACCTTAATGAATTTGAGGGAACTGGTGTTTTAAGTAGTGGGGTGCAGAGGGATGCCTACCCTTTTTTGGCCAAATAATAACTTTTCTAATGTAAAATTCTCAGAGCAGGATGGTCTAGTGGAAATTGTTACAATAGGGCGCCCCCGTCCCCTTTTGATAATCTCTTGGTCCGCCCTTGTTCAGTTACATCTAGAAAAGAAAGGTGTGTTATAGCAGTTATTCTAAGAATGAAATTAGACCATGCAGAGAAACAATGAATACTGAAGGCACTGACGTTTCAAGTTCCAACTAAAAACATTTTATGCAGGGGCGGATCCAGGCAGGGAGGGGTTCCTGACCCCCTCCCCCCTTTGGTTGGGACGTAAAAAATAAATAAATTGTGCAACGATTTAGTACTTAGCTTACACGCGGATCCCCTTTGCCGCGTCGCATAATAAAATCCTCGCAACAGCAAGCGTCCGGTTGCGAGCGTCCTAGGAGCGTTTCAAAATGGGTCTCGCTGTTTTTTATCCTGGTTTTCAGCATGTGTCTCCAGTTGAGTAGTTTTTTATTAGTGTTTCTCTCTGTCTCCACCAGGTGTCTCTGATGCAGCGCGTACCGGAAGACGTCAAACGTAACCTGCAGGTTCCGGTGTGGCACAAATACAAGGAAATTGTGGACGCCTCTGAAGGCAGAAAGGTGGGTAAATGGGGGAAGGGGCCACACTGGGCAAAGAGTATCCACGAAAGAATGTGACGTTATTATAACGTTCTGTTTAGTTCTGGTTTGGTTCTTGTTAGGTTCTTTTGATGGCCCCAAAAACGTCTTTAGAACCTAAGATTGCAATGTTGCACTGTGACATTGTTGTGATGTTCTCGTTATATTCTGTCATGTAAAAATATCATTATTATAAGATTTTGTATGAGTAAGTTGTTAACAACACTAAAATGGTATGTTAATATAACATTCGTGTTTAGTGAGTCCCAGCCTTACTTAAAATAGCATAATCGTTATGTGACAATTTAACAAGTAAAAGACTAACCCCAAAAGTATGGTCACAGATTGTGCCCGATACGTCACTGCTTGCCTGGGTGCTCAAAACAGTTTATTCAGTGACATGCTCAAAATTGCCGATTTTTTATAATTATATCACTCCTGTATGTGAGTTTGTATGTAATATCATCATGTTGCGCCAGTATCACAGCCCAAGTCGTGTAGTGTGTAAATGATGTATTCCACTAGGCGTTTTTGACTACTAGGAACATGCCTACCTTAAAGTTTTCGTTGGAAGTGTTACAACAACCCCTGCATATTACATACCATTTGAAAGGTAATTCAAAGTCATTTTTGATGATATATAACATTACCATTGCTATGATAAGCGCATATTCCTCCTCGCGATCGGATAGTGGAATATAGCCTTAAGGGGGTATTCCACTACACAACATGGGCTGCGATATGATGATGTTGCAAGGAAATTGCACGTATTACAGATACAATTCTATGTTACACATATGACGCATGCTCCAATTGCCATTTTGTTAACCATTATATCATGCTTGTATACAAATTTGTCTATAATATAGTCAATTCTTGCTGATATCGCAGGTCATGTCGTGTAGTGTAATACCCCCTTAAAGGAAACCTTGCATATAAGTAAGGGACTAATATTTTTCAACAAAATTCATTGAGGGTGTAGTGCTTTTTACTCACTTAAATGTATTCAATAACCTAGAATTCCCAAGTTATTTAGAATGGGGATTCCCTTTATTATGACGTAGCAAGGGGAGTGCTAACAATCTCAGAAATAAAGGAATTTCCGAATTTCCTTTTCTTTTCTTTATAATTCACTAATACTTTGACTTTTTCCAAATTTTTCTTTTGAAACAGTTTTAGAATATACCCAAGAGTAGCTAATCAAACAAAAAATGAGTTTGTGACAAGTTATGGGCAAGTTTTCCTTTAAATAGGCCCACTGGCCGCCTCTGATGGAGCCTCCCGGGGCCTGTTGCCCGCAGCAGGCCTACATGGTATTCACGGAGTAGTCCTGGTCACTGCGACCTCCATCTTAATGAGTTAACTCCTCTCCTTGAGAAATGGGATATTTATGCTCGTTATTGCCCCCAAAATTACATCCCTGGACGGCTGGTGTGTTCTCTGGTGGGTCGTGGGCCTTTCTCTTTTTCTTTTTCTTTTTGACTAACTGTTTTCGCGTGTCTACTTGTTCAGTGGCAGATCCAGGATTTCCGAAGAGGGGTGGCGGGGGTGGGGGTTCAAATTGTAGGATAAATATAGCATATTTGCACACAGAGAGACACACACACGCACGCACACACACAAACACACACACACACACACACACACACACACACACACACACACCATTTCCACCTCTTTGACTGTTTAGGTGTCAAAAGAAATAATAAATAAAGGGGGCGGGGGTGTAAGGACCCCCTGGACTTTTCCTCCCTTAATGGCTCCTGGCCTGTTGTGTATTACAATCTTGTAACGTCCGAATGATATGCATTTCTGTTAACTAGACACAATATTACAATTCGTCCTATGCCATGCAAAGGAAGTTGTATGTGTAGTCTTTGTTACACATTTGTAACATGTTCCAAATTGTCAATTTTTAATAATTATATGAATCGTTATGCGAATTTGTTGATATCGCAGCCCAAGTCTTGATGTGCAATATATCCCAGCCAACCTGCGATGTAACAGAAATGTTGTGCAACCATAATTTTTAGTGATGTTATTGATGGTGAGGTTGAAACCTAACCAAATTAGAATGTTATTATAACATTATTTTTTGGTGAGGTTAGGACAAAATCAACACTGAACATTAAAGAATATAACCGGAAAGTTATAATAACATTGCAATGCAACATCACAGCAGTACGTTGCAGCAATGTTATTGGGAGCCATCAAAATAATGTAACAAGAACCAATACAGAACCTTGCTGTGACTTTATAATAATGTAACACCTCCACCTGGGTACTGTCTTCAGTGGCAGGTGTCCTAGTTAACGGTTGATTACAGGTGTATCGTTATTCAGGGCCTGACCCCCCACACCTCACCTGTCAGACAGGTAACCAATCAAAGTCCAACTCAGCCTCCTCAGGTGAGGCCCAAGGCTCTGGACTATAAGTGTAATGGTGGTATTACACTACATAACTTGAGCTGCGATATGACCATATCACAGAGAAATTGCACATACTAGAGACAAAATTCTTCATTACAGATGTGTTAAATATTCCTTATTGCCAATTTCAAATAACTATATCACACCTCTGTGCGAATTCTATGTTATATCATTACATCGCGCCAATATCGGAGCACAAAGTCATGTAGTGTAATAGGGCCTTGGCTGGGGCAGCAGGGGCTGGGTCTGAGCGGGCTTGACTGCTGTTTCATGGGCCTCTTCAACAATGCAATGTTTCCCCATGGTATTCTGAGACTCTACACAGCCAAGGTTCAATGTAATGGTCACGTTATGCAACCATACTATTTTGGTTTGTCTGTTACTTACTAAAATATCACGTAACTGTTACATTATTTTTCTGGGAGGTTGAGACCTAACCAAAACAGAATGTTATCATAACGTTCTGGTGAGGTTAGGTCAAGTGAATTTAAAACAGAATGTCGTTGTGATGTTCTGATTAGATGAGGTCCATACCTTACATAACCAGAACATGCTTGCGACCTCCTGACTAGGGGAGGTCCCAATCTCGCCTGAACAGAATATTATTGTGATGTCCTAATTACACCAGGTCCTAAATCGCCTAAACAGAATGTTACTTTGGGTCAGGTCACAATATTAGCCTCATAAATAACATTATAAGAATGTTATCAGAACATCACAATGTAACGTTGCAAAAGTTGGTTGTAGCAACATTATTGGGAGTCATCAGAAGAACGCCACTGCAACTTTACAATGTAATGTTACAAGAATCAATCCAGAATGTTGCTGCAATGTTATTAGAACGTCATTTCCTTGGCTGGGTCTGGATTTCTGATCAGCCCAAGGTTATTCCCAGCCAAACATGTGGTGTTATTACAACGTTGCAGGAACGTTCTGTTTGGTCCTGGATTGGTCCTTGTTGCATATTTTTTATGGCTTTGATGTGACGTTATTATAACATTTTGGTTATGTTTTTGAATCTGAACAGAATGTTCTCATAACATTCTGTTTTGGTTTTGTCCTAACCTCACCAAAAGATAATGCTATAATAACATTCTGATTTGGTGAGGTTGCAACCTTACCATCAATAACGTTATTGTTTCGTGCCATCTTAGTAAGTAACAGACTAAAAAAGCATGGTTGTTGAACATTTCTGTTACATTGCAGTTTGGCTGGGTTTGAGTAATAAAAAAGCACACCTGTGCCTGGGTATTTTCCCCTAGCTGTCCCTCGTTTAATCATACACCCTCTTAGCTTCAGGTAAACTGGCAGAATCCCTACATAGTATAGAATGGACATAAAATCATGTGAGTTACATGCAAACGTTCATTGTGCCAATTAAGCGATATCAAATCCTTTGGTGTGATAAAGTATGCATGTAGCTGTAAAGTGGACTATGACCTTGAGTGACCTTAACACTACAAGGACACTGACCCAGGCCAGGTCACCCGTCACTAAGGTTACCAATCATAAAGCTGTCACTAAGGTAACTAATCATAAACCAGCCCCACGTCTTTCTAATGAGGCCCCAGGCCACGTGGCCTAAATAGCTACAAACGTCTGCGCTTCAAGTCCCAGGCGCATCTCAATTAAAGCGGGCATCTAGGACCCCAGCCAGCGGTGTGACATAATAACGTTGCAGCAACATGCTGTATTGGTTCTTGTAATGTTCCTTCAACCTACTGCTGTGACATTGCACTGCAACATTATTAGAATATTCTGGTTATGTTCTTCAACCTATTCAAAATGTTCTTATCACTTTCTGTTTTGGTTTTGTCCTAACCTCCCCAAAAATAATGTTATCATAACATTCTGATTTGGTGAGGTTTCAACCTCACCATCAATAGCGTTATATGCCATCTTAGTAAGTAACAAAATGACTAAAAAAAAGTATGGTTGCAGAACATTTTTGTTATGTCACAGGTTGGCTGGGACTAGCTTGATTGCTAGAGCTAACAGGGCAAATGCCATCTAAAATGAGCGGAATTTGCTTATGACCAATATTGTGATGTTTTAGAAATCAGAATTTAAAGGTTCATTATTTTCCTAATTAGAAATGAGGCTCAATGATTATGGTGGGGTAAAACCTGCTCAGTAATGGTATTTATTAGTCTGATTCAACTCTGTTTTGCTTTCAATAAGGATTATCCCATTCACTTATGATATCATTGCAGGATTGCCTTTTTGGGGGAAGCAATGAATATCTGTCATTCGAGTTCTCAAAATTGACAGATGGCCATTTGACATTTTTTGAATTGCTGTCAGTAAAGACACGCGTCAGGTATGTCCAATGGATGTTTTACTGACGACCTTCAGTGGTCCTCACTAATGACCTCTGGCCAGCCTCAGCAGGTGCACAGATTCAGGAATGCTATTGTTTCATCCGTGGTTGCATACATCTTTCTCACCTACATGTATAATTACTATTCCCTCAGTGTGGGGACATCATTGTGCTCCCAGGCAAGCAGCGACATAACAAGCACATTTTGCGACTGTACTTGTCCAATTTTCACATAGCAGTTACATGATTTTGGGTAAAGTTGAGACTTACTAAAAAGAATGTTATAATAACATTATATTTTAGTGAGGTTGAGACCTTACTTAGAAAGAACGTCAAATAACGTTATTATAATGTGAAAGTTGAGACCTTACTACTAATAAAGAATGTTATAATAATGTTATAATAATGTGAAAGAATGTTACAAGAAAGTCACAATAACGTCATAGTGTGACGTCGCAATGTTAGGTTCTAAAGACATTTTTGGGTGCCATCAAAATAACATAACAAGAACCAAACAGAACTCAACAGAGCATTATAATAACATTATAATAATGTCATATTCTTGCTTGGGTAAAGCAAATATTTGTATATTCTCTTTATTTTTACCTGTATTTGTCTACAAAATTAATTCAAATTCGCCTGCAGGTGCTTTAGATACTGTACATAAGCTATCCGCAGTAGGTAGAATTTTAACGACTGAAATGAATCAAGTTTTCCCAGCTGATAGCTCCTTCTCCATGTGAGTTAATTATCTATCCTTCTCGATGTGAGTTAATTAACTAATTAGCCAGGAGTCAATCAGTGCTGTTTACGACCTGCATGACTAAACAGGCCTTAAGAAGGCAGGTGTCAGAAAGATAAATAGCCCCCTGCCTCCTGACCCTTAAAGGCTGTATTCCACTGCACGATCTTACGCATAGAAATTACCACTATCTTTGCAGGGTACCAACAGCACAGGGAAAACAGGGAAAATGACCCCAAAAAATCCCTGACAGGGAAAACACAGGGAATTTGCAAATTTGATCAAACCACAGGGAGTACACAGGGAATTTCATTTGGCCGTGTTTTTAAATTCCTGATTCTCAACATAGTAAGGATTAGACTTCTTTTTGTTGGGTCCAAATCTTTTCTGCATGTGAAGGCTTTTAAATTTGAATTTGCTCAATATGACACAAGGAAAAATTGATGCAAGACAGGAGAATTTTAGGGAAGCACAGGTAATTTGAAAATAGATTTTGCGGTGATACCCTGTCTTTGACATAAAACTCAAACATTGTGAGTCACCCAAGATTCCTGTCTACATGCCAAACATCATGAGATTTAAAATGTATAAGAAACTCTCAATCAAAGGCATTCCAAAAATCGTGAGCCACAGATCTTGAGTTTTCCTACCACTAGTCAATAACATGTTGGTAAATATGAGGAGGTAGTGATCACCATCTTTTAAGGTGGGATTACAAAAGGCGATTATTGCTCTATTTTAAACCGATTTTGATTTTGAAGAAAAACGGTTATTTGCTATCTTCTGTAACCTATAGCCAACCTCTCCTCTGTCCAGGTGAATGTGGAAATCTGAAACACCTTCTGAAACCTATAGCCTACCTCTCTTCTGACCAGGTGAACATTGAGTATATAGAGTACCTTCTGTAACCTACAGCCTACCTCTCTTCTGTCCAGGTGAATGTGGAGTATGTAGAACGTTTCACCTTCTGTAACCTATAGCCTACCTCTCTTCTGTCCAGTCGAATGTGGAGTACGTAGAGTACCTTCTGTAACCTATAGCCTACCTCTCTTCTGTCCAGGTGAACGTGGAGAACATAGAGCACCTTCTGTCACCTATAGGGTACCTCTCTTCTGTCCAGGTGAAAGTGGAGTATGTAGAGCACCTTCTGTAACCTATAGTCTACCTCTCTTCTGTCCAGGTGAACGTTGAGTATGTAGAGCACCTTCTGTAGCCTATAGCCTACCTCTCTTCTGTCCAGGTGAACGTGGAGTATGTAGAGCACCATCTGTAACCTATGGCCTACCTCTCCTCTGTCCAGGTGAACGTGGAGTATGTAGAACACCTTCTGTAACCTATAGCCTACCTCTTTCCTGTCCAGGTGAACGTGGAGTATTTAGAGTACCTTCTGTAACCTATAGCCTACCTCTCTTCTATCCAGGTGAACGTAAAGTATGTAGAACACCTTCTGTCACCTATAGCCCACCCCTCTTCTGTCCAGGTGAAAGTGGAGTATGTAGAGCTCCTTCTGTAACCTACAACCTACCTCTCTTCTGTCCAGGTGAACGTGGAGTATGTAGAACACCTTCTGTAACCTATAGCCCACCTCTCTTCTGTCAAGGTGAACATGGAGTATGTAGAACACCTTCTGTAACCTATAGCCTACCTCTCTTCTGTCCAGGTGAACGTGGAGTATGTAGAACACCTTCTGTAACCTATAGCCTACCTCTCTCCTGTCCAGGTGAACGTGGAGTATGTAGAACACCTTCTGTAACCTATAGCCTACCTCTCTCCTGTCCAGGTGAACGTGGAGTATGTAGATCACCTTCTGTAACCTACAGCGTACCTCTTTTCTGTCCAGATGAACGTGGAGTATATAGTGTACCTTCTGTTACCTATAGCCTACCTCTCTTCTGTCCAGGTGAACGTGGAGTATGTAGAACACCTTCTGTAACCTATAGCCTACCTCTCTCCTGTCCAGGTGAAAGTGGAGTATATAGAGCACCTTCTGTAACCCATAGCTTACCTCCCTTCTGTCCAGGTGAACGTGGAGTATGTAGATCACCTTCTGTAACCTATAGCCTACCTCTTTTCTGTCCAGATGAACGTGGAGTATGTAGTGTACCTTCTGTTACCTATAGCCTACCTCTCTTCTGTCCAGGTGAATGTGGAGTATGTAGAGCACTTCACCTTCTTTAACCTATAGCCTACCTCTCTTCTGTCCAGGTGAACGTGGAGTACGTAGAACACCTTCTGTAACCTATAGCCTACCTCTCTCCTGTCCAGGTGAACGTGGAGAACGTAGAACACCTTCTGTAACCTATAGCCTACCTCTCTCCTGTCCAGGTGAAAGTGGAGTATGTAGAGCACCTTCTGTGACCTATAGCCTACCTCTCTTCTGTCCAGGTGAATGTGGAGTATATAGAGTACCTTCTTTAACCTATAGCGTACCTCTCTTCTGTCCAGGTGAACATGGAGTATATAGAACACCTCTTGTAACCTATAGCCTACCTCTCTTCTGTCATGGTGAATGTGGAGTATGTAGAACACCTTCTGTAACCTATAGCCTGCCTCTCTTCTGTCCAGGTGAACGTGGAGTATGTAGAACACCTTCTGTAACCTATAGCCTACCTCTCTTCTGTCCAGGTGAACGTGGAGTATGTAGAGCACTTTCTGTAACCTATAGCCTACCTCTCTTCTGTCCAGGTGAATGTGGAGTATGTAGAGCACCTTTTGTAACCTATAGCCTACCTCTCTTCTATCCATGTGAACGTGGAGTAAGTAGAACACCTTCTGTAACCTATAGCCTACCTCTCTTCTGTCCAGATGAACGTGAAGTATGTAGAACACCTTCTGTAACCTATAGCGTACCTCTCTTCTGTCCAGGTGAATGTGGAGTATGTAGAGCACCTTCTTTAACCTATAACCTACCTCTTTTCTGTCCAGGTTAACATGGAGTACGTAGAACGCTTCGCCTTCTGTGACCTATAGCCTACCTCTCTCCTGTCCAGGTTAACGTGGAGTACGTAGAACGCTTCGCCTTCTGTGACCTATAGCTTACCTCTCTTCTGTCCAGGTGAACGTGGAGTATGTAGAACACCTTCTGTAACCTTTAGCCTACCTCTCTTCTGTCCAGGTGAATGTGGAGTATGTAGATTACCTTCTGTAACCTATAGCCTACCTCTCTCCTGTCCAGGTTAATGTGGAGTACATAGAACGCTTCGCCTTCTGTGACCGATAGCTTACCTCTCTTCTGTCCAAGTGAACGTATAGTACGTAGAGCACCTTCTGTAACCTATAGCCTACCTCTCTTCTGTCCAAGTGAAAGCATAGTACGTAGAGCACCTTCTGTAACCTATAGCCTACCTCTCTCCTGTCCAGGTGAACGTGGAGTATGTAGAACACCTTCTGTAACCTATAGCCTACCTCTCTTCTGTCCAGGTGAACGTGGAATTTGTAAAACACCTCCTGTAACCTATAGCCTACCTCTCTTCTGTCCAGGTGAATGTGAAGTACGTAGAACACCTTCTGTAACCTATAGTCTACCTCTCTTCTGTCCAGGTGAACGTGGAGTACGTAGAGCACCTTCTGTAACCTATAGCTTACCTCTCTTCTGTCCAGATGAACGTGGAGTATGTAGAGCACCTTCTGTAACCTATAGCCTACCTCTCTTCTGTCCAGGTGAACGTGGAGTATGTAGAACACCTTCTGTAACTTATAGCCTACCTCTCTTCTGTCCAGGTGAACGTGGAGTATGTAGAACACCTTCTGTAACCTATAGCCTACCTCTCTTCTGTCCAGGTGAACGTGGAGTATGTAGAACACCTTCTGTAACTTATAGCCTACCTCTCTTCTGTCCAGGTGAACGTGGAGTATGTAGAACACCTTCTGTACCCTATAGCCTACCTCTCTTCTGTCCAGGTTAATGTGGAGCATGTAGAACACCTTCTGTAACCTATAGCCTACCTCTCTTCTGTCCAGGTGAACGTGGAGTTTGTAGAGTACCTTCTGTAACCTATAGCCTACCTCTCTTCTGTCCAGGTGAATGTGGAGTACGTAGAGCGCTTCGCATTCTATGAACGAGCCAAGAAGGCATTTGCTGTGGTCGCCACAGGGTGAGTACAGACTGGCTTCTCCAGACAAAAATCATACCAGATAATTTTCTCAACTTTTAAATGTTTTTTGAGTCAATTATAAAATAAAAGTAAGTTGTCCCTTTCTGGGCAGGAGATATGATATCAGATGATAATGGCATAAGTTGCAGGAAAATATATAATATTGCTGGACAGGAAATTCAGTTTGGTAAGAAAATTGTGTGTTTGTTGAAGAAAACATTGTTTATTTCTCCACCTATACACCCCATGGCAGTTTTACGGACGCCAATGGGAGTTATATAATTTATTACCCCCTCTCAGCCAGTGGGGGTTATTGTCGGAAATATAACTCCCGTAGGAGGTTTTGAAATGTAACTCCCTTTGACCCCTGTTTGCAAATTTTAATCACCAGAAAAACACCCTAAAACATTATTTTTCTTGAATGGATTGTAAAATGAAATTTAAAAAAACTTTCAGGGCGTTATTTGAGAAGTGACATCCCCTTCGAAGCCCCACGAAGACCCACAAAGCCCTAAGCCTATGGCTGTGGGCTTCCCAGGGCTTCCCGGAGGTCATCACTTCTCAAGTAATCACCTGGCGGGTGTTCTTATCATAGCATGTCATCATTTTCTTTTCAGGGAGACTGCCCAGTATGGGAACATCATCATCAAGAAGGGAGTCGTTCTCCCAAAGTAGGATTCACCATCGCCCATGGGTGTCAAAATGATGACCAAGCCCAGGGGGTCAGGGGGTCAGGACCCCTCCCCTGAGCTACCAAATGGGGAAATGTCGAGAACATTTTTTGGGCGGGATTTTCTTGTATCCAGCCTACATTCCATATCAGCATGTAGATGCCTTAATTGTCTCAATAGATACATATCTCACTTTTTATCACTTATATAATTTCTTCAAAACGTAGATAGATAATTGCCGATATATGATTCGCAGCATCAGCGATAAAATGTACCAATGGTTTTTTGTAAATGGTTTTGTGCTGGCAGCTGATTTTGAAACTCAAAATCACTTGCGCTCGAAATCTCAAACAGTGCGCCAAAAGTATATAGAACGTCACCTTGGAGATTGATTCTCTTGAAGGGAGGGGCCAGTGATTGTAAATAAGCACACTGCCGTGATTCTTACCATTCAGGAAATAACCATGCAAAATGTTACATCTATACCTTTAGCAGTTTTTGTTTTATACATATTTTCCTGCCTGTACCTGATGCAGCCTGCACAGTGCATTTCTCTGTGTGTGATGTCACAAGCAGAATATAAAATTGAAAAATAACTATAATCTAATTTTCCTTAGTATTGTTCATAGGTCCCACTGTCCCATTGTTAAAACGAGGAAATTATATAATTTATGAATTTTAAACCCTCCACTATAACCCCCTTCCATATGTACCCCTTTAATGACCCAAACTGCCAACGAGTGGTGCATACAGAAGTCAGTGTGTATTGATTTGCTGTACGTACAGCTCCTTGGTTTCAGTATTTGCATTAATTTTTCAATCTTGTTTGGGTGAAAAGATATAGAAGACCCTTTGGCGTCGTCCTCTGGTGTCTGTATGAATTTTGAAATTCAAATATAACTGCTTTTTTGGTGTGACGTCACACACAGACGTCCTGTGTCAGGTGGACAGAGGATTCAATGTGTGATGTGAGGTACAGACAGGATTTCCTATGCAAAGTATCACTAGATATCAATAATAATCTTATATACCCATACTGAGCCGTCATATCTACAATATAATAAGAGAATTTAACAAAATGATAATTTCACTGGCCCCTCTCTTTAATGATATCGGTTCTGATGAATATGTAAATCAAATTACATACTGATGGTAGTGGAGAAATAAATACTATTCAATAATACTAACTACTACTGCACACAGGAATCTGATATCATACATAGATGACAGCTCTTCTATATTTCTACACCGACTTCTACTGATATACCTCTGACTGTAACCTGTGATCTTTGATGGGAAAATAAAATATAGATGAAAATAAGGTATTCTGAATTATTGTGTCTCCTTTTATTGTAAGTGCTTTGCATGTTGTAGGTTTGTGAAGAGAAAAGAATCTTGTCTTATCAAAATGTAAAATATCTGGCCTTATTTCACTTGAAACCGTCTTGTAACATAGAAATGGTCAAAATACAAGGATGTAATACTCTATAAGACTGAGGATGTTGTTGAAGTAAAGTTTTATTTATATAACAAAGATTTCATCGAATTTGAAGCATGTGCAATACTTCCAGTGGTTGCCAGTTTAAAATCTAACCAGTTGAGTCATTTACAAGAAGACCCGGGGGATAACATTGAAATCGAGAAAATATTGAGAGAGAAAACAAGCTAGAGTACATCGATTTACACATATATGTTAGCTCTGTTAACGTTGCTTACCTTAGCATAACCATTATGTCAATTTAGGAGTCGTAATTTGTAAATTAAATGTTCAGCGGATTTTGGGGTATTGTTTTAATAATAGAGATGGATAAAATATTCTACACCAAAAGTATCTACAATGGTCCCTACCACGGATATCCAATTTAAAGTATTTCGAGAATCTGCAGCTTAATTTGGATTTCTCTTGTAGACAAAAGAAACGAGGGGAACTTTAGAAAATATCTTTTACATATTCATCTGCAATCAATAGATTTTAAAACCAACTCATGAAATTTTAAACATATACAGACATAAACTAAAAGTTTATTTAATGCTAATTTTCCTTCATGTTTACTGCAACAACAAAAAAAGAATTAATGACAATTTCTACACTTCAGTCATGTGAGTTGTCTACACATTTCTCGGCATTCATCTTCATCTAAGCCATCTGTGGTGGTGAGAATTGAACTAAACATCGTCACAATCTTGTGTTTTTCATGACTTTCTTAACAAGAAATAACATTTCATTTTCATGTACATTGGGCAGAAAGTTAACATCAAGAAATATGGCAGGAACAAGTTTGGATGATGACGATGATTGTTTGAGTTTAAGGTCTACTCAGCAATTTTTCAGCTATATTGAGACCAACTCACAGTTTTTGGGTAGCACAGAATACTGGTGATTGAATCTATAGGCACAGCCACAAGCTCAAATAGGCACAGCCCAGGCTCAAACCAGGGGGGGCGCCCAAGAAAAACCTACGAAAAATCGCGTGCACGAAAAGCTATAAAAGCCACGATATGGCTAGTTATCTATCGTGGGATTTTAGTAACCAAAATTTTTCGTGGCTTTTTTCACCATTTTTTTTCAAAATTATACAATCTCAACATGTCCCAATGTACTCCAAATACACATTGGAAAGTATTTTAGTTGAATATATATATCATAAATGACTTAAGTATGATTTTTCACTGAATTTTGATGTCCACGAATTTTCGTACATTTTTTCTGGGGGAGAAATTTCTATCGTGGCCACGAAAAATGAAAAATACAACTCCACGAAATTTCGTAGATTTTCTTGGGTCGCCCCCCCTGTTCCGGCCACATGTGAAGTGAGGACCTACCCACCCCAGCTAATGATGCGAAGTTATTATAACGTTGCAGCAACATTCTGTTTCGTTCTGTATTGCAATTGGTTGTTGTTACATTATTTTGATGACTCCCAATCATGTTGCTGCAATGTACTGCTGTAACATTGCAATGTGACATTATCACAACATTCTGGTTATGTTCTTCAGCCCAAACAGAATGTTCTTTTAATGTTCTGTTATAGTAATGCCCTAACCTCCCCAAAAAATAGTGTTATATTAACATTCTGATCCACACCATCAATAACATAATTGTTACTTGCTGTCTTAGTAAGTCAAACCGCGTCCCCACTTGGGCGACCAATGACGCCAACTAACGTTAGTCGCCGGACGATTAAGAAACAAGTACGTCGTCCAGCGACTAACTAAGTGGCTGGTAGGAAATAAAAGTTAATCGCCACGTTGGGACGCTCTCGTAGTTAATCACCGGACAACGAGACAAGACTTTTGTTAGTCGCCCAGCAAGTAACTCTTCACTGGCGGGTATAGAAAAATATTAAACATGTCAAATATTTTGCTCTAAACCCACAGTAACTAGTGGTTTAGTCGCCAGACATCACGGCGCCAGTATCTAGTTGGTCGCTGGGCAATTAACAATGTTAGTCATTGCCGATTTTTGAAATCTAGTCGCCCAGGTGGGGACCAGGCATAACAGACTGACTAAATATGTATGGTTGCAGAACATTCGGCTGGTTGGCTGGGACTACACTACTACGCGCCCCTAGCAAGTTTGGATGAAATGTGGTTTAGTTTTAAGAACTTCTTAATAACAGAGACGTGAGTAAGGAAATAGCCCGTGGTAAGATGCATAAGAGTAACTTTTAATGCTCATTTTAGCACCGTAGCATTCCTGTGGGTTACTTTTTGTTGTACAAAGAGACGCTGACACGGTCTGAAGACTTTTTCAAGTTGGGATTGGCACTGATTTATTCATTGGTTTGTCAATGAGGATGTAGTAAAAATCGTTTTTTTTTGCCAATGTTATTTACATATATATGTGCTTCCTTGCATCTTTAAATGTATTCAAAATAAAGGCATCACTTCAGTAGCCAACGTGATTATGGATGACAATCAGGCGCGGATTTAGGTGTGTGTGTGTGTGTGTGTGTGTGTGTGTGTGTGTGTGGTGTTTGTGTGTGTGTGTGTGTGTGTGTGTGTGTGTGTGTGCATGCGCGTAGGGCGCCCCCTCCCTTTATTTTTGCCCAAATTTTGAATTTAATAATGCATTTAATAATGTATAATGAATATATTGAATTCAATGTCATAATGTATCATTCTTTCACCCATGCGCATGCAAAGATAATGCTATAGCATCCCCCCCACCCTTTTTTTGAATTCCTGGATCCACCCCTGATAATCCCATATTGTTTGTCTTTGGTTGGCTGGTCGACTAGCTTTTGTCATTCATTGTTTATGGAGCAATTTATAAGAAAGTAGAAAGAAATAGAAAGAAACAAAAGAGAAAGTGGGGTTTGGGGGCACAGCCCGGTATTTCTATCCAACAGATATCCAATGAAACCAGATAATCAAACCAATATTTGTGTCTTAGAAAAAAAACTTTTAATAGTTATACTGACTCAGTGATATTAACCCTTTCACTGCCAGATATATCACAATGTAACTGATATTTACTGAAATATTGCCCGAAATACAAAAATTTGATACACAGGCCACTTTAGGGTGGCAGGTGGGCTCATTGCTGCCACCTGGAAATCAATCCCCTCACTATATCATACCACACCACCTATCAACTAAATTCAACACCAATTTCCAATACCCATAATTCCCTCCTTCAATCTTCCCATTCCTTTCTCAACCTCCATTACTACAACACATATCTTATCCCTTATACAAAAATCTATATCCGCGGACATCTTCCACTACACTTGAAGACATCCCAAAACGGCATCTACGCCCACGTCAACACTGAGCTAAGTATTATACATACACATGAACTCTGGTGCCCACCGCACCATTTTATTCTCTACACCACCCCGGTACGCTGAAACAATGGCGGACACGCGGGGACGAACCAGGGCCTCTAAGAAGAGGGCACAATTGCTTATAAGGGATTCATTCAGGGAGGACGAGGAGGACGAAGTTTCATTCCACCCACGATATAGCCCTAGTACACAAACGAACGTTTCAGCTCAGTTCTCGGCGTCTCAAGCGTCTACGATGTCGGGTTCACAGGGGGACCAGTCAGGGTCCGAAAAATACGACACACGCATCGACGCCGTAGAGAGAGAGGTAGCGGGCTGTAAGGCTAAGGTGGATTCTATTGATGCTAAACTTGATCTTTTATTGAATGCTTCAGAACGCTGGGGACCGGTGGTGACTAGCTCCCCCCCAGGACCGGATCGGCCTAGAGGGCAACGTGGGACCAGGACGGCGCAGGGCTTCGGGCCAACGGCCCCCTCCACAGCGGCCCCTCACCTGCACGGGCGTGAAACCCGGCTCCCCCCCCCCCCCAGGGTCCTGACACGACAGGAAAATGAGGACGGATACATGGACCACATCCTCAGGACGGAGAGATTCTCCACGCCACACGTCGAGGGTAAGAGCAACCTCATGTCCGACATCTTCTCCGATTCCATGCTACCCAAGCCATACATGTATATAAAAAGGGAGGGCTGCCACACGGTGAAACAAAAGTTGGACGTTCGCTGTACCCTCACGGCACTGGAGTATATAAACGCCACCCTGCAGCTTATTAGGGATGACAGGGCATGCCACCCATGAGATAGGGAGGGTATCCTCCGCCATCTTCAAAACGTGTCGCACGACGCTATGGAGCGCCCATGAGAATCCGTCAGGCGTTGGTCACACTATGTCTGGGATGCTGTGGAGAGGGGGGAGCTCACATGGGATGACGAACAGGCGATCGAAAACCAAAGGATACGTATTGCCATGACAGGCGGGGGCAAACCGCATGCCAGCAACGCCCCAAACGACAGTAGGCAGTCAGGGGCACGCACGGAGGCCGTGTGTAGGGCATTCAACACGCGTGCGGGATGCCGACAGCGGTCACATCACGAGGAGTTGGGGATAAAATTCCTCCACATCTGTGCCTTCTGTGACTCAACAGGTCGGCACTGCCCCGGACATAATGTGGTCGGATGTGTCGCAAAGACCCTTCCCCCACAAGGAGCTCGTCCCCCCAAGGGCCCCCAACATGCCCCCCAGCCTCAGTACACGGCCCCCCAGGGTGGCCAAAGACCCCCAAACCCACAGGAATATGGGTGGCGACACCCAGCACAGCAACCCCCCCAGACACATCACTTCGCACAGGCAAAAAACGGACAGTGGGCGTCCCAGTCCTAGAGACCGGGGCGCCGACTAACTCACACGGCACAGGGCGGGCGGCCGACGCGGCCCGAAACAAACCGGGTCAACACTGTGGGGCAGCGAGCGGACACCGCATAGGTCAACAACCCCCCGAGTTTCAACACTGGCACACTGACCCAGTCCCAGGCTCGACGGGAGGGACGGCCAACACTCCCCACAGGCAGCGCACGGCGGGGCCCGGACAGCACGGGCCGGACAGAGGAGGCAAACAGTCTTGGGTGAGTCCAAATTTCGATGATATTCGCAGATTCTGCCAGAATGATATCCCCTTTGGCCGTCCGGTCGACGTCCGTCCGCAAGTGGTGGCGGAGCACAGACGCCACACATGGCCCGACATGGCCGACTCTCACGGTGACGGTCACCTTGTATACATTTACAACGCGGTACGAGCGACTGGTCTGCCAAACGCCATGTCGGCACACGTTCCACTCCCCACTAACCTTAACATATCTGCTTGGGAACAATACCTTGACATTCTGGGGGATAGGCGCACCATCCTCGATTTTGTTAAGTACGGTTTCCCCACCGGGTACGTGGGCCCCCAGTCACATACAGTGGGCATACGAAACCACCCCAGCGCCATACAATTCCCCGAACATATCGAGGAATTTATCACTAAGGAAATCAGCTTGAACGGGGTCATTGGTCCGTATCAACAACCCCCATTCTCACCATGGTGTCACATTTCCCCCCTCATGAGCCGTAAGAAGGGAAATACGGGTAAACGTAGGGTCATCACCGACATGACGTACCCAGACACTCATTCATTAAATGCTTATATTGTTAAAAACGGTATATTCGGCTTTGAACACCAGCACAGCCTCCCAACCGTGGAGGCGTTGGCGGACGATCTGGCACGCATCGGTCCGGGGGCATGCCTCTCCACCGTCGACGTCTCCAGGGCGTACAAGAACTTTACGTCCGACCCCCTCGACTGGCCCCTATTGTGCTTTGAATGGGGGGACCAATTTTATTGCGATCTCTCAATGCCCTTTGGGGCCAGGGCCTCGTCGTTCATGATGCAGTCAGTAGCGGACTGCATCACGGACATTCTCAGGCTCCATGATATCACATGTTACATGTACCTTGATGACCTGGTAATTATATCACCCGACAGGTCGACTGCGGTACGGCACTACAACACAGCAAGAGAGCTGTGCGCCCGGCTCGGCCTGCCGGAGGCGCTGGATAAGGCCCAGCCTCCGTCCCCTCGCATCAAATGGTTGGGGATCGACATCGATGCGGAAAGGATGACACTCTCCATCCCCCAGGAAAAGGTATCGGAGGTCCTAGCCGTGGTGAAGGAATACCACACCAGGGACACCATATCCAAGAGGCAGCTCCAGTCACTCCTCGGCCACCTACTATTCGTGGCCAAATGTGTTAGGCCGGCTAGGACGTTCGTCTCTCGTCTTCTTGAGGCCCTGAGGAGGGCCAAGGGTAACACTGTGTGTATCGACAGCGCATTCCGCGCCGACTTGGAGTGGTTCATGGCCTTCTGCGCGCAGTGGAATGGAGTGGCTGCTATCCCACCCCCGGCCCCTGACAGGGTTCTCCTGGTCGACGCGTGCCTGAGTGGTATCGGGGGCACCGACGGCAGGCGTGCTTACGGGCAGCAGGTGGCACTCATCGAGGATGGAGCCGCTAACATCACCGAGTTGGAGGCCCTCAACGTGGTGGTGGCCCTCCACACATTTATCTCGGAGAAGGACCGAGGCACACACGTGCGCATCCGATGTGATAACGCAGCCGCTGTCTCGGCCCTTCAAACCGGCCAGGCATATAACCCTGTACTCCAGGACTGTGCCCGGATGGCATGGATGGTCCAGGCTGTCACTGGGGTACACCTGTCTTATGATCATATCCCCGGTAGGGACAACGATGTTGCGGACGCCCTTAGCAGGGCACACCTTGGCCCGCCTGCCAGCCGTGTGGCGGCCTCCCTTGTTCGCGATTACTCCCTGGAATGTATTGCTCCCTGCATGTATGCCATAAATAATATTAGCCCCACCCTGTGTTGCAGATCCGGAGCTGGCATCACTACTACACAGGGCGTCGGCGCGACAACATGCGGCGCGGGCCCCGGGGACTATGGCCAACCACACTTCGGCGGTAACGACATACGTGGCCTTCATGCGCCGGTTCGCTGCCAACCCGCTCACCCCATCGGTCGAGATGATATGTGCGTTCCTCGAATATACAGCGGACCACACCCCGGCCCCGGCCACGATCAAAAACAAGCTGTCACACATACGAACCTTTCTCCGTCTGGCCGGGCATCCCACGGCGCCTCTGGATCATATAAGGGTCCGCCTTGCTATAAACGCATTCGAAAGGGACAAGACATATGTCCCGAGAGTGAAGGCCCCTCTCCCCGTGATGTGACAGGACGGGCCGTGCTGGCAGCGGTCCTGTTGATGTACTACGGGGCCCTTCGCCAGTCGGAGGTGGCCCCCCCGACGGTGAGGGCCTTCGATCCAACAAGGCATCCTACACGGGCAGACATCAGTATGGCGGAACAAGGAATGCAGTTGACAGTAAAGTGGGCAAAGAACCTGCAAAAGGTGGGCCAAAACAAAGTGGTCACCATTCCTCGGGTCCAGGGTTCCGGGGCCTGTCCGGTAACAGCGTTACAGCACAACATCCGGGCTGTCAGGACCATACATCCCTCGGACCCCCTCCTTATGTTCCCGGACAGGAAACCAGTCCCCAACTCGGTCATTAAACAAGTCTGGGACGCGGCCCTACAGGCGGCCGGGTTCACAACAAGAGACTATTCGCTGCACAGCCTAAGGAAGGCGTCAGCGTCACAGGCACACGTGGAAGGGTGCTCGGAGACGGAGATACAGCGTCACGGCGGGTGGCGGTCGAACTCCTACAAAACATATATCGCCACCCCCACTGGAAGGGTCACCGCAGCATTGGTGGATTCCCTACACCAGTAGTCAATGGACATAGACGCTATATTTAAACCTTCTTTTAATTTCAACAACAAAATAATTTTTCTTACTTTCATTATTTCTCTCCCCCCCCCCATCCACTCTCATCTTCTCATTAACTATTGGCGTCAAACTCTCCCCTTTTTGGCATTATTCTTAATTATTTATATTTATCTTAACTTATTATCTCATATTATTAAATTTTATTATCAACTATTAAAATTCTATTACATAAATAAAATTTAATCCCAAACAAAAACTCTATTGACGCCTCTAGTTCTTCATTTCTGGGTAGGGCAGTAATGAGTGCATAAATTCCCTAAAACTCAAATTTAGTTTAGATTCTTCAGATGAAAAGCTTTTTTCAATAATTTTGATATAAACGTTCCAAATGTTGGCACTATGCCAATAAGACAAATTTCTTGCGCGGAGTAATTGTTTGTACTATCGTAATTTGCAGGTTACCATGGCAACCAATAATTCATAAAATAACTATGACACTCTTTATAAAAACGAAATGAAAACATTATCTTTTTTGTGCAAAAGACAGTTTGTGATTATCATAAATGAAAGAAAAATTAGAGCAAATTGAAAATCATGTAATTTACATAAATTCACCCATTTTTCAGTATTTTTAATTAGTATGGCAAATTCATATGTAAATACATTGTTTATGCTTTCTCGAATCACAATTCTAACATTTTTGGTTGACTTGATAGTCCGAAGTTCAAATACCTGTATCTCTGGTTCTAATTGGAATATCTGAAAAATTCTTTCAGATTCTGAAAGCATAATGTGCATTCTTTCAATGGTGTTCCTATGGGATTTTACTATAGGGCCCCATATGAGGCCTCTGGCAGTGTAAGGGTTAAAGAAATCTTTTAAGAAATTCAACAGAAATCAAGAGCGGAAATAGGACTCTGAAAAGAGGGAGGGTCCGCATATAGGTTAAGTATTAAAACGCCATGCATTCATGCAAATCACAACCAAAAAGGCAGGAGGGGGGTCAAGACACCCTTCAACCCCCCACCAACCCACCCCCCCCCACCACCACCACCACCACCACCACCACACACACACACACACACACACACACACGAAGCGACCCCCACTCCCATCGCTGGATCCGCTCCTGTAAAAATTATTTGGTCATTAAAGGGAGTCAAAAGCATCGGTCTGACAAAATATGACAAAACTCAAATAACTATGAAAATACATTCCAAGAGTCCAACCTTAGACATTGGTTTAGTGTAAATCACTAACTATAACTTTATGCGAATTCCACAATACTCATGTCATTTATGCCTGAATAATTATAGCAATGTTTGTAAGCAAACCAATTTTGGATGGTCACCAAGATTGACCAGGGAAAAGTTTTAATGTATTTTGACAGTCTATATTTTACCACAGACCTAGGTTAAGGCCATAGAATAAATTTCAATAAATAACAGAATTTGCCCAATTTTGACCCCACATTGCTTTTGGCTCCCTTTAATTCCGTATTTTTGTTTCTGGAGAACACTTACCATACCCCTAAGGTCCCGACGCACCTGTCTGCACCTCAACGGGGGAAATGTCAGCAACTTTCTGAATAAATTAGGCCGATTCAATTGTCTGCGAACAGGTGCTCGCTTTGAGGGATGGGTTTCTGGCCCCCTCTCCCCTCATGTCAAGGCATCTAGAAAACACCGCCTCCGAGCACGGTCACCACAATTACGTCTAAGCTGAAAGTATGAAGTGAAATTCTCTCTACCACGAATAGCTGATTTACTGTATTTTAAGTACTTGCAGGTTAATTTTGACTAAGAAACCTATAGAAAATAATAAAATAATTGTTATATATCTATTCATAACGAATGAATTTTCAAACAACTTAGAAAATATTAAATATGTATACAAATCAAAAAATAATGAGGATTAGTGTTTCACTATAATTAAGAACAAATGCATATGATGAAGTAATTAATGAAAATCACTAGGCTAAAGCCTTGGGATTTGTCAACATATTATCCAGCATGCGACCTGATCTAGGCTAGCTAACCAGCAGGTAAAACTCAAGAAATTGGCTATGCGTGGTTGGGAGAATTGTGACCAGTCATGTTGTGGTAAGAATGAGAAAACTAGAAGTAGCATTCGCCGTATGAGACAAGGAACCGTGCGATCAGATGCTACTATTGGAACAATACGTCTCTGACTAAAATCTCATGCATGAGACAAAAAAGATCCAAAGTGCTGGATATTGTTCTGTCTCATAGTTGAAACAAGGCCTGCGATAAACTATTATATATTATATTGTATTGTGTATACACATAAGAGCATCATTTTACCAATCAGAAGTCGAAATAAAAATAAAACAATTGAAAAAAATCACGAAATTTCGTAGTTGCTTAAAAAATGAGAAGTAATGTCATTATGAGTATTCAAACTTTAAGTTGATCTCAAATTTCCAAGCGTGTTTTCTGGTTGGCACCCATTGTTTTTGAAAAGATAGAAGTACTTTTTTTATTTTGAATGTCTGTTACAAATCAACCAGGTGCACCCATCCCAGCCAGCTTGCTATGTAACAGAAACGTTCTGCAACCATAGTTTTTTATTCAGTTTGTTACTTACTAAGATTGCACGTAACAATTACGTTATTGAATCGATGGTGAGGTTGAAACCTCACCAAATCAGAATGCTGTTATAACATTACATTTTGATTTCGATGTAATTGGGAATCATCAAAAGAATGCTGCATAACATCGCATCCTTGGCTGGGATGCATATGATAGTGATGTGGAAACATCCACAGGATAGTCTCAGAAAACCTCGCCACTCGACCGACCAATCAAATAATGCCACATCTGTCACCCCAGGGTTGTGGCTGGACCTTGGTCTCGCCACAATATTAATAAAAGCAACTTCTCAGAAACAACATAATATACACATGACGAGAATGAAATATTGATACAACTATGACCGTCAAAACGGCCATGTGATATAAGGCTGGTACTTCTGTTTCTGTTCCATAGAAAAGTAAACAGTCCCAGATTCATCCAAAGGATGCCAAACCTTAAACCTCTTCTTAGAACGTTTCCAGTGGGGGCCATAGTACAAGCACTCCCCACCCAGGCAAGCAGTGTTGTAATAACATTACATTTTGATTTCGATGTAATTGGGAATCATCAAAAGAATGCTGCATAACATCGCATCCTTGGCTGGGATGCATATGATAGTGATGTGGAAACATCCACAGGATAGTCTCAGAAAACCTCGCCACTCGACCGACCAATCAAATAATGCCACATCTGTCACCCCAGGGTTGTGGCTGGACCTTGGTCTCGCCACAATATTAATAAAAGCAACTTCTCAGAAACAACATAATATACACATGACGAGAATGAAATATTGATACAACTATGACCGTCAAAACGGCCATGTGATATAAGGCTGGTACTTCTGTTTCTGTTCCATAGAAAAGTAAACAGTCCCAGATTCATCCAAAGGATGCCAAACCTTAAACCTCTTCTTAGAACGTTTCCAGTGGGGGCCATAGTACAAGCACTCCCCACCCAGGCAAGCAGTGTTGTAATAACCCGTGTAATAAGAACATTCTGTGACCGTACTTTTTTGTTACCAGCCCAATTTTCACGTAACAGTTACATCTCTTTACGTTAGGTTGAGACTCTCCAAGACAGAGATTTATGATAACCTTATATTCTGGTGAGGTTCAGAACTTATTGATACAGAATATTATAATAATTTTGTATTATAATATATTGATTTGAAATATCATAAACAGAATGTCACAGTGCAATGTCACAGTGTTAGGTTATAAAAATGTTTTTGGGTGCCATCAAAGTAACATAACAAAAACCAAACCAGTTAGAACATTTTTGCAACGTTACATTATACATTACATTTTTGCCTTGGCAAGCCATCTGATATGCATAGCTAAGGGAGTGTTGGGGGGACTTTAGGGGTGGGGCCATGTACGCTTACTTCCAAATCTGACCGAACCTCCTTAAAATAGCCCCCCCTCCGCCTTCCTCCTTTCAGTCACACCATCCCCGCCCCACAGCCACTTTCCTATGGGATATTTCTTAACACCACTTGTCTATTTTAAGGGGTAGCCCTAGCTCCACAGGGGGTTGCCCATTACAAATTCGTTAATATGAAACTGGCACTCTGAAAGGGTATATCCCGAATCACACTTCCTGTACCCCGCCCATTCCTTGCTCTGTCCTTGTTAAAAAATTAAATTGGAATATAGATAATTGGCATTAAATGACGTTTTTTCCGTTTTTAATATTTTAATTGAACGTTCTTAGAAAGATCTTCCCTGTCTAAACTCTACAATTCTAAGTTCATAACCTAGTATTGGGCAGTTTGCCATGTCGAAGTATAGGATCCCGACATAAAAACCGATCTTTTCAATGTCAATGATGTCAATCTGATGAAAGAGCTTGAGTACATAGGAATCAGATTTGATATAAAAAAGGTATTGATATATTCTATATAATAGATTTGAAAAATACTTTTAGTTGATAGATGGAGGATAAGCTGTACCTAATTTAAGCCCCATACCCACTAGGACATTTTACCGGCAACTCGCGATGGCCAACAGCAGAATCCATTGTAAAATCATTACCAATTTGGATCACCTGTTAGTATGTAACATTCAATATTACATACTAACAGGTGATCCAAATTGGTAATGATTTTACCAGGGATTCTGCTGTTGCCCGCCGCGAGTTGCCGGTAAAATGTCCTAGTGGGTATGGGGCTTAAACCTAGGTATGACACCACCTTAGCTCCCCTGATGTGACGAAGCCATCTGGGACATATATGCACACTGAAAAGAAACAGCGAACACTACTTTTTGGTATTATTGCATGCATGCACTAAGTCCAACCATGGTTTCTGCTGAGCAGAGGAAATGTGATAATCAAAAGGTACCCAATGACCAATGCCAAGATAACGTGAAGTCAACCCCTTAGATCTTTGAACTTTCCGTCATTACACCAACACCCTGTTTCTGTGAAACCTGTTTGATTCACCATAAAAATAACACCTGTTATATGATCATGACAATTTGGAGTCTAAGGTGTTTGAGCTATATCGACACCAACTCCGGTATTTGACCTCACTGATGTCATGATCAAATATATGCAGGTAGAAATGACAGCAAGGTAAGGTGGTCTAGTAGGGAGCACCAGGAACTGATCCCGGGCCCACACGGGCACACACCTGGTATATGTATATATATATATATATATATATATGTATATATGTATGTATGTATGTATGTATGTATGTATGTATGTATGTATGTATGTATGTATGATATATACAGTCATGTCTGGAATGAATTCTTCAGTCAAAAGACAAACCTATGCTTAGAATGTTGGTTAAATCAGGCTTTTGCCATATAAAATTAATATTATACACATCCTGGTCCCAACTGAGTAAAACCATCCTGTCTCTGACTAAATCTACTTTAAAATCATTGACTGATTAACTGCCAAGTTGCCCGGGTGGTTGACAAAAAAAGACACATCCCACATTGGGTATATCCCAGGGTTGGACAAGGGTTGAACAAAAACGGCTAATAAGCCAGTCTTGTCTCCGAGAGTTGGGGCTATTCAAATAAGCAAAATTATATCTTTATATATCCCAAGTACTGCTAAAAACATGATCATTTCTTAAATCTTATCAAATGACAGATTTGCAGGTTTGTCAGCCAATCTAAATGCTTTATTTCAGGGCAAAATAGGGTTGGACATTGTTGGTTGGGTTGACAGCTAGGCTTTAATAATTGGTCACTTTGGGGGGGGGGGGGGGGGGGGTAAGTCCAGAATACAAGGTCGCATTTTGTCTACCAACTTATTTTGGTTAATTTTGCATTATGCAACTGTCTTCAGGGAATAAGCACGGGAGCATTTTTGAGAATATTTGATGGTTGACTTAATTGTTGGTGTAAACCAGGATGGATTTCGGTTGGAGAGTACCCAACCAGCTTGAGACGTAACAGAAACGTTCTGCAACCATACTTTTTTAGTCAGTTTGTTACTTACTAAGATGGCACATAACAATAACGTTATTGATGGTGAGGTTGAAACCTCACTAAATTATAACGTTATTTAACATTATTTTTTGGTGAGGTTAGGATGAAACCAAAACAGTATGTTATGAGAACATTCCGTTTTGGTCAAAGAACATAACCAGAACGTTATAATAATGTTGCAGTGGAACGTCGCAGCAGTAGGTCACAGCAATGTAATTGGGAGTCATCAAAAGTAACAAGAACCAAACCAGAACCATGCTGACACTCGATATTGGTTGGCAGTACTTGTCGATAATCTTGATATCATTTTTCACTTGTGGACCTAACCTCTTTTCTTTAAATGCCAATCCATCGCTATTTCGTGGAATGTCTCTGTCTCTGTAACAACTAGGAAGTACATTGGTTGTGACAAATAAGGGTATTACAATGGCCATGACGAATATCACATCACAACTTAATAAAATAGGAAACCTTATGATGGATCATTTACAGAATTTAATATGTCATTTGACTGTTTCCACATCAAACTTCATTGGAACCATATGATAGACCACAAGACCACATTACCTTAGAATATGCATATGGTGGCCCGGACTCAGGAGTGTTTAGTGAATAGTCCATACAACTGTGTCTATTGGGCGTTCCAATGTGATCTTAAGACAATCATCAAATCTAAAGGTTTGTCAAAAATGATCCTAAGATGTTTTGGTTCTAATATCCTCCTTCCTCTGTACTAAAATAAGAAACTCTTCTTTTTTTTTAATTTGATTTTTATTCAGTTCTCAGGTTCGGCATAGCCAGTCTTCCACCCGCTCCCACTAAACATACATTCATTTCTAATTTTTGGGAGCGGGGAACTTAAAAAAACAATACTATAAGATACTATGTCATGAAAATGACATAATGAAAAATGGATAATGGGATGAGATGATGCGATTTACATTAGAAATTCAATGCAGTACTTTTTGGTATGGGTTTACTATAGTATTCCTAAGGAGATTTTTTAAAACCATTTTATTCTCAGACAAAGTCAAATCTACTGGAAGCTTATTCCACTGTATCATTGCTCTATATTTTGGAGAATTACAAAATTTGAAATGATTGGATTTGAGCCTTATACCATCATGATGTCGTGTTGGTAGGTCTCTATGATCTATTGGGTCATCATCATCCTTTAGGGAATATGCATACTGAACCATATGCATATATCTTCTATTAACTAATCTGAAATTTTTTGCATTTTCATGCAACATATTTGTAGAGTCCCTGTTATTAAACCTATTCAGGTGCTGGCTAAATACAATCAAAAGTGCTCGGTTTTGTAATTTTGTAATCTGTTCGTTGATGTATTCAATTTCCAAATCATTTACTCAGATGAGAAGTCCTCTAAATCTGGTATGTTTTGTGCTCCTAAGTTAGCCATTTTATCCCATTTTAAGATTTTATAACACTAACATGGCCACCTTGGAAGCAACACATCTATAGGATCTAAAAGTGTATCCTAGGATCACATTGGAATGACCCCTTAAGACTGGACGGTCTGCCTTTGAGCCTATCCCAGAGAATAAGTCAACGTTTTTATAACATCAGCACAACTTCCTCTTTGGTTTTGACAACATTGCAGATTTAAGACTGTCACAATAAAAAGGGTTGATCCAAAGAAAGGTTATTATTTTTCAGAATGTATGGTGTTGAAAAGAATGTACTTTTGATATGATATTATAATCAAATTCTGAAGGTAATAATTCCACGTAGAGGATGACCTATATTTCCCTTTAGTTCGCCTTTTCTGAAAAAGGGGGATGTTTAGGCCTCAAAAAATTCGTATTTTCATGGAAAAGAAGTTCTTTTGGTGGCAAAACTTCGCAAAGAGGGGTGATTTATAGAACTGGAGAACACTTATGGGTTACACCTATTCAGTTGAGTGGGGGTATGGGGGGGGGGAGGGATGCTACCCCAGCCAAGGTGCGACTTAACAGTCACGTTATGCAACCATACATTTTTGGTTTGTCTGTTACTTACTAAATTGTCACGTAACTGTTACATATTTTTCTGGGAGGTTGAGACCTAACCAAATCAGTATGTTCTCATAATATGTGGCAAGGTTAGGTCAAGATCGAATTGAAATAAAACATCATTGTGACATTCTGATTAGGTGAGGTTCAGACCTTACTTAAACAGAACATTATTGTGACCTCCTGACCAGGGGAGGTCCCAACTTCACCTAAACAGAATGTTATTGTGATGTTCTGATTACATCAGGTCTTAACCTTACCTAAACAGAATGTCACTGTGACTATCTCATTAGGTTAGGTGTCAACCTAACCTAAACAGAACGTTATGGTGACGTCCTCATCAAGTGAGGTCTCAACCACACCTATATAAACAGAATGTTATTATTACATTCTAATGAAGTATTGGCCTCATAAACAACTTTACCAGAATATTATTAGAACATCATGATGTAACGTCGCAACAGTTGGTTGCAGCGACGTTATTGGGAGTCATCAAAAGAATGTCGCTGTACCCTAAAAGTGTAACGTAACAAGAATCAATCCAGAAAGTTGCTAGAATGCTATTAAAACATCATATACTTGGCTGGGACACTGATTGTTGATGTTCTGAATGCGGCAACCCAGCAAGGCCCTTGGCCCCTCAGTCTACCCTGACTCACCCCATGAGGTCATTGTGACCTGAGGTGGGGCTCAACGGTAGACGGCATGTCGAATTTCAGAAAATGTTCACGACGCCTGTTGTATGAAATATATATTTTAGAATATATATATGCTATATCATATATATATATATATGATATATAGATAGGCCTATATACATATTAAGACGTTGACGTCAGGTGGAATAATGCCACGCAACAGCTTTAAGAAACCTCTCTAGTTTGCTGGTGACCGGGACGTACAGAGCCATTTACCCCCCGCACGCACTGACCGGTCAGTACAGGACACCGGTGCATACAAAGTGTGAAGGGTGAGTCTCTCCGGACGGCAAATTGGGAGAAACATATCGGACTGGTCGGTGTAGATCAGAGGGAATGGCCTTAGTAGGGGGACCAGGGCCATCAGTAACCCTGGCAACCAGCATAATCACATCAGGAGCAAGGTAACACCAGGAGTAGGGGGTGGGTGTTGTTTTTTTTGTGGTTTTTTTTGTGGTTTTTTTTTGGGGGGAGGGGATACTGGGAGCTGTACCAGCCAGTGACCCGTTGCACAATGACTTTGCGTAACAATGACAATGTTCAGATAACTTTAAGAAAGTTGCCGTTACAACGATGATTATCATTATTATGATACTTCCTAATATTTCTGTTTTTGCTGGATCAAATTGAGTTCTGTAAATTGATGTATGAAGGGGCACTGTAGAGCTATATTCTGTAAAAAAAAATATCAGCTCATTAACAGCATTCTAAGGGTTTCAAAACGTGCATTATTAAATGTAAAGTTACTTACAAAAGGTGCCATAATAACGATAGGTATCATAACAACAATAGGTAGCAAATTAACAACACTTTTTGTAGCCACTTTGGGTTATTACACACGTTTTCACCCTCAAAATAAACCTATTTAGAATGCTATTGATGAGCTGCTTTTTTATAATGTATAGCCCTATATGGTGCCCCTTCATATATCTATTAACAGAATTCAATTTGAGCCAGTAGAAAAAAAAAGAGATATTGGTGTTTCTCAACAACTATATCGTTACTTAGTTATTGTTGTAACGACATGTGTCTTAAAGTTATTGTTGTTATGATAAATCATCATGCAACGGGTCACAGGAGTTAAGGTAATCCTAAAAGCCGATGCCATAAATAAGTTTCTCACATTGTAGATTTTAAGGTAAGATGACTTTTATAGACAACAATCTTAACTTTACATAATATGTGGCTAACAACAGACACATAAGATCATAAATCTGAAGTGCAACTATGAAAAAGGCCAATATATCGCACTTAAAGATATGATCTTAGCGATACACCCCCCCAAGATGTCACTAGCTACCTGTTCTAGGGTCATTATTTAATAACATTTTACCAATATTCCGTACTTGGGAGAGGGGGGGCGACTGGATCCACTGCTGGTACTTGCCTGGTTTTGCCATATTTCATAAAGTAATATTATGCAAAAGGGATACATCCAACGAGTGTGTCCATCTCATTGCGTCACAATAATATTGTGCTACTTCTTGGGGTAGGGCTAAATGTATTTCAGTTGAAGAGGTATTAGATTGCTACTCGGGATAATAAGTCCAATGTGAGAGGTACATTCCAATAGTGTAACCATTATTCCAATGGATATAGACGTACACAGCAATCTCAACTAACACCAAAACCAAAGGGCTTCATACATAACCCCTATATACATATATATATATTATATACATATATATACTGCGACAGAGACGGTAAACCTTCATTAATAATCATTAGGCCCAGGGTTTAAGCCATAGGAGGGGAGCTGGCTTTGGCTTCGATAGTGCGCAGGGGGATTTGGTGCCATGCCTATTGCTTCTTGCCTGTGGCTTCTTGCTTCTTGCTTCTGGCTCCTGGCTCCTGTTGCTTGGCTTTTGGCTCCTGGCTCCTGGCTTCTTGCTTCTGGCTTCTGGCTCCAGGCTTCTGGCTTCAGGCTTCAGGCTTCAAGCTTCATGCTTCTGGCTCCAGGCTTCTGGCTTCTTGCTTCTGGCTTCTGGCTTCTGGCTCCTGGCTTCTGGTTCCAGGCTTCTGGCTTCTGGCTTCAGGCTTTTGGCTTCAGGCTTTTGGCTTTTGGCTTCCAGATTCTGGTTTCTGGCTTTTGGCTTCTTAAGTTGTTCTTTTGTTTGTTACATCAATGTTGTTCTGTATGTATATGACATTTTAAAGGGGAAATGATTTATTCTGTTCGTGGATTTTATTTCAATTCGGGCTGTGTACAGACATGGTCTAGCACAATATTGCAATCTTTCACAACTTTTAAAGGGCCAATAGAACATATATACTAAAATCCTTATGACAGATTTGTTTCGTAAACGTGAGTGGAGGTGTTGAACAGGGTATGTATGAGGGTTTTGTGTGCCTCTTGGGGTATCAAGCAAAGTTCAGACCTATGATTTAGTTCAATATACAAACATACTTTGTACTTATATTGTGTAACATGGGGTTGGGGCACCATACTAATGCTATAGTGTTTAATTGTTCGGCGATTGTTTGTATTTCACTTTAACTTCCCTACTCAGTTTATTTAAAAGGTCAGAGTAACCTTGCTATACACCTTCCCGATGAACCTGTGCAGTGAAACCTCCCATAGAAACCTTATTCCCAACAATCCCCATTGAAACCCAAATCCCAATTGATTGTTCACGCCTATTCCACTAGCAGGTCTATACACCCTTCCCATGAACTTGCACAGCGAACCCTCCCATAGTAGGCCTGTACCCAACGATTTCCATTGAAACCCATATCCCAATCAACTGTTCAGGCCTAAACCGTTAGCAGGGCGCCACTCTATTGAAATAGGCCTATTTAACCTTTTTTTTTTAACTGGAGCCTCATTTGTTTGATGTAGGTGCCCTTGTTCATGCATGCAATCCCCGTGTTTCTCAATGTATGGTACTCTATAATTTACTCCACACATTGCAGTTATGACGATGACGGCATACGCCTTAACAATGGCATGGACACCACATCAATGTTCAAATAATGATCTTGATTGTTTTGAATTTATAAATTTATACGAAATGTTCCTCAATTACCTCATGAAATCATAATTTACAATTGCAACTACTTATGAATTATCGTAAAGTAGACCTTACTCGTAATTATATGACCAGAGTGTTCACACGCTGTGTAGGTATGTCAAATGTGCTGGCAATGACGTTACTATACCCAGGCAAACAGCGATGTAATGGGCATGTTCTGCAACCATACTTTTTTGGTCAATCTGTTACTTGCTAAACTTCCATGTATCAGTTATATTATTCAAAGTCAGGTTGAGAGTTTCCAAAATAGAGTATTGTCAGTCTATAACATTACATTACGTCTGAGTGAAGTTGAGACCAAAATCAAATGTTTTAATATTATCATCTTCAAGTAAAAAAAAACTCAACCAGAATGTTTAAAGTCACAGTGCAATGTCATACTTATAGGTTTTAGAACAATTTTAGGTGCCTTCAAAATAGCTAAACAAAAACCAAGCCAGAACTAAACTGCAATATTATAATGGCATTATATGCTTGCTTGCCTAGGTAGTCATCCTGGGGGGGGGGGGAAGGGACTGACCATTTGAAGGTTACTAACCACTGCCAAACTACCATCCCTCCTTTTCAAGACTGATCGCTCCTGAATTTAAGTTGACCACCCCTTATTTTGGGGGGACACAGATCACTCCCCCCCAAGATTATGATGTATCAATACCCGAAAATATATAGAAATTAACAAAACTGCTCAGGAAAACTCCTGATACAATTTCATTAGTTCGTTGGGGTTAAATAATGTAGCAATAACGTAAACTTCCAAATTATTGCCCCTATATTGTTCCATGGATGTAGTTCACCACCCCCCTCTTTTGCCTTCAAGGTAGTTGACCGCCCCTCAATTTTGATGTGCACCACCCCATGTCATAGGTCCATTTGGCAGTGGGTACTTTCCAAGTCCAACCCAGCAAGCTTGTGATGTAACAGAAACATTCTGCAACTATAATTTTTTGTTTAATTAGTTAGATGGCACATAACAATTATGTTATTGATGATGAGGTTGAAACCTCACCAGATCAGAATGATATAATAACATTATTTCTTGTTAAGGTTAGGACGAAACCAAAGCAGAACAGTATAAGAACATTCTGCTTTGGTTGAAGAACATAATCAGAACATTGTAATAACGTCACATTGTATGTCACATCAGTATGTTGCAGCGACATAATTGGGAGTTATCAAAAGAAAGAAACAAGAACCAAATACAGAACCAACCAGAACATTGCCGCAACGTTTGATATAACAATGTCATATCCTTGGCTGGGATGGACCCCCCCCCCCTTCCGGGGTAGTCACTCAGTGATCAAAGACAAATTAAAAGTGCCCCCCCTCCCAGGGGGCGGGGTTTGTTGCCTAAACACGCCCTACTTCTGCCTACACCCTGCCACCTGGCGGCAAGGCGCTGAGTCAGGGACCGGAAGTGACGGGTGTGTTTGAATCGGGGGGTGAGTAAGGGGGTCCAGGGGCCCGGGGCTTCCCCTCACCCCACCTGTACCCCCCCTGGTGGTCAAAACAGGTGCCACCTCACGCCTGGAGTTCCCCCTTTGGTTTCCTGGTTTGTTGAGCGCCGAGTGCATGCCCCGCAGTTTGGTTTTGTTTGTTTGTTTGTGTGTGTATGAATGCTTTTGGGTGTGTGTGCATGTGTTTATGTGTGAGTTTTGTGTGTGTGTGTGGTGTGTGCATTTGTGTGTGGTGTGTGTGCGCATATATGTGTGTGTGCATGCACACACGTGTGTATGAGCGCATGTGAGCGTGTTTGTGTTTGTGTGTGCATGTGTGTGAGTGTGTGTGTGTGAGTGCATGTGAGCACGCTCGCCACGTGTTTGTGTGTGTGTGTGTGTGTGTGTGTGTGTGTGTAGGTTTATGTTTGTGTGTGTGTAAATTTATGCCATATCCACTGGACACTGACGCTTGAATTCCGCATTTTCCAATCTTATTTCGGGGTGGACAAGGGTGTTTACCCGTCTCATTTTTGGCAGCCTTTATTAAAAAAGAAACCTTTAAAAATATAGATACATTATCCTACATACCCCGTCTCTCCCCCTTTCACTAGGGGGCGTACACTCGCCGCTTCCCGCTCGGCCTGATTCAGCTTCTCAATTTCACCCCCTCCCCCCTCTTTTTCACCCCCCCCCCCCCCACTCAGTATCAGACCACCCAAAGCATTACCTCATGGTCCTAAACTTCATTATTGCCCGCCGCCCTCTAATGTGAGCAGATTGGTCAGATTCAGCCCGCCGCGGCCTGTTGGACCAGAGTTATGATTTCTGAGTGACTCGGAGCTGGTCTGACGCGGGCAGTAAGTGGATAGAGTGGTCTTTTATTGTGGTTTGAGTGGGGGAGTGATTGTAGTGAGGGGTGGTGACAGGGGGAGTTATTGTAGTGAGGGGGCAGGGGTGGTGACAGTCTCATTGTTGTTATTTATTGATGTGATTAATGGCCGATAGCCACGTGTTTCTAAGGGGGGGGGGGGGATGTTCCAGGTGCACGCTGCCCCCCCCCCCCCCCCACATCCCACCCCACCCCAAATGTAAAATTCAACTCGCCTCCCTCCACGCTCCTTTTTTTTTTCTTCTTCTTCTTTCTTTTCTTTTTTTTTTCCTTTTCTTTTTCAAATTCCTGTATCCGCCCCTGTGTTTTCCCTGTCCCACTTGTTGTGCGTGCGGTGCATGCTGATATTAGTGATAGGTGAATCGGAGGAGAGGTGCATGAGTAAGACTCGCCCAGGAACCGATACATAGGGGTCACAGGGGTCAGGGTCATAGGGGTCAGGGGTCATAAGGGTCAAGACCCCGTCCGGACCCCAACCTTAAGCTTCTAGTCAGGCCCCAGCCTTCAAAGGTACGGGAAATGACGCATGCACGTGAAAAATGTAAATATTGATATTTATTGTACCCCGAGATTGGACATCCGGAATCTAGTCATGAAGAAAATTATGATTACACTAATGAGCTTCTCTTTGAAATATTTGTTTTAACAATTACACAAAATATTGACATCCTAGCCAGAATGTCACATTAATATCACATTACAATGTTAGGTCCTAAAGACGGTTTTGTGTGCCATCCATTTAAGGCCTAGGGTCCCGCCTAGGGTGAGCAGAACTAAATCAGAACTAAACAGAATGTTGTTGTAATGTTGATGTAATGACATTGCATTCCTGCTTAGGCATTTATACCTCCTATGACAGTCACATTCCAGCCAATAAAAAATTACCGGAACCAGTTTGTTTTAAGAGGAAACATATTTACAGTTACTTCATGACAATGGTTATTGTATCAAAATATAAGATATGAATATAATCATATCATAAGCAGTATCTCCACAATTCTCTAATTTTAAAAAATATAGGAAGAAACAAAACAGTTGACTTCTTACAGGATGAGAGGCAGTTTCCCTTGCTTTTATTAATGTAAAGGTGTTATATAAACTGGTCATTGTAGCTTATTGTACAGCAGGGACGGATCCAGGAGTTTTAGGAAGGAAAGGGGGGGCGCGCTCATATAAACTTATCAATGTTAAAGACAATGGCGGATTTTCATTATTTTGTTTTCATTTTTTTCATTTTTTTCATTTTTTCATTTTTTCATTTTTTTTTTGGGGGGGGGGGGAGGCCCGGGGAGGGGGAGGCTATTTATTGGCCTTTTATTGTAAACGTTGACTGATATATTATTTACATAAGGTCATCTCCTTAAAATTCGAGGATTTTTCAAGAATAATATGCCTCATGGTTTGCATAGGTAATAACAGTCCCTTTCCACTTAATCGACTCCCCTCAACATTATAACCCAGAGTACTCCCAAACAAGAATATATGACGTTATAACATTGCAGCAACATTCTGTTTAGATCAGGTTTGGTTCTGGTTACATTATTTTAATGGCACCCAAAAATGTCTCTGAAACCTAATGTTGCAAGGTCAGACTGTAATGTTATTTTGTCATTCTGGCAATGTTCTTTCATGTTATGATAATGCTATTATAATGTTCTTTACCAGTAAGGCCTCAACTTCATTAAAATATAATGTTCTTATAACATTCTTTTTTTAGTAAGTCTCAACTTTACCTATAATGATATAACTGTTACATGAAATTGGACAGACTTACAAAAATAAGTACATCGCAGAACGTGCTTGTTACGTCGCTGCTTGCCTGGGTAGACTGCCCCAGGTAGTTAGCCATCACGCTGAGACCGTTACATCGGGTGGCAGAGGTTTCAGTGGGAGGCGTGCATTACCTACGCGACCCGGATGTAGGGTCAGCCCACCTGGTTACAGTTAGTTTACAAAACACCCGCCATGGGGATCAGAGGGGGATGATGGCGGGGGGGGGGGTCAGAGAGAGTAATAGGACAATTCTCTTTCTTTTTTTTTTTTTTTTTTTTTTTTTTTTTTTTTTTTTTCCTTTTTTTTTTTTTTTTTTTTTTTTTTCTTTTTTTTTTTTTTTTGGGGGGGGGGGGGGGGGCCTCCCTATGTTGCATGTCGATTCTAAGAAATGGCCATGCCGTCTGTACCTATATTTTAAATTTCTCTGTTGATTTCCATTTTAAGAAGTTCCATGTCGCATGTTGAATTGAAGAAATAGCCCTTGTCATGTACTTTATTTCTTTCTTCATATCCCTAAGCCTCATGTCAAATGTCAAGTTTAAGAAAAGGCCATGTCGCCATGTCGATTTTAGGGGTCTATACCCATATCAGACCCCACACCTCCTTACGGCTCATTTACAAACTAGACTACGACCTTCAACACAATAATATTATCTCGACCCGGAAATGACTTTTTGCCAAGCTAGTTCCTGCTCAGCACTTCTGCCTGACAGGTAGTGCTAAGTGATGGCGCTATTAGCGCTTACCTCATCTTTGGTCGGGGATGTAGGATTCAGGAAGTGGATTCCTTTGGCATAAAAGAAATGGTTGTGTTCAGGTAACCCCATCCAGACAAGAATGTAATGTATGTTATCATAATGTTGCAGGAATGTTCGATAGACCTTGTGCAGATGTGGTCACATGGTCCCTTTTTGGTGACCACCACGTGGTGATCATAGCCACGTGGTTCCTCTTTAAAACTGTAATCCATTATTTCTGAATAATGATAATCATATATAAGGATTTCATGAGTTTGTATAAGATGAATTTGACACGATTGTGTGACTTGAATCCTTATTTACTGCTAATAATACCAAATGTAAATTGATCATCAATATGGCCCCCAACCTATTTTGGGCAAGTGTGACGTCATATGCACTACGTCTATTTGGTTCTGTATTGGTTCTTGTTACATTATTTTTATGGCACCCAATAATGTCTTTAGAACCTAACATTGTGACATTGCATCATGATGTCATAATAACATTCTGTTATTTCACATAAAAATAACATTATTATAATATTTTCTATTGGTAAGGTCTCAACTCCCCCAGAATATAATGTTATTATGACACTCTGTCTTGGACTTGGAGAGTCTCAATGTAACTTGAAATAATGTTACTGTTATGTGAAAATTGGGCAGATAACAGACTGACCAAAGAGTATGGTTGCAGAACGTTCTTCTTATGTTGCTGCTTGCCTGGGCACCTACCCTACAACTTTGACCTAACCCTAACTTATTTTTGAAGGAATCGTGTCTCGAAAAAAACATTAAGATTAAAAAACAGACTGAAAATTGCATATATAGATTTGATCAAGAGATGTATTTTAGATGCGGGAAATTGTTCTAGAGTAGGCAGTTGTTTCACACTGGTCGTAATTCTAAGATCGCATTTTTAGTGAAGACATTTTGAGTTGTTCGTGGTTGAGTTTCAGGCTTATGATCGTATGTTCCTGTTGTTATCTATATATTATTAGAGTCAGGTAGATTGATTATTAAATACATCTTATCTTAAGTTTTATGAGATGTGAGAAACGCATTTATAATCCCCCTAGTGTGAAACAAGCCCTAGGTCTGGTTTGATTTCTGAATTTTAGAGAGTTTATTCATGTAAGCTGTAAACGAACTGTGAAAAGTGAACATACTTCTTTCATGACATCTGTGTTTCACTAAACCGATGGTTGAATATATTTGAATAAACGGCAGCAGGTGGTATGAGGTGAGCTGTAGAGAATGGCAAAGCCAGGAGAGTTGAATCACTTTTTATCAAAGGTAACATCCTAAGCAAGAATGTGACGTCATTATATCATTGTGTCAATGTTCTGCTTAGTTCTGCTTTGGTTCTAGTTACGTCATTTTGATAGCATCCGTAAATGTCTTTAGAACCTAACATTGCGACATTGTACTGTAACATGTAAAAACCAATCCATTATAACATTCTTTATTAGTAAGGTCTCAACTTCAATAAATTATAGTTATTATTTCATTTTAGTATAAACCTAACTTATAATAATGTAAGAGTTACATAAACGATTAACAAGTGGCAGACTGACCAAATTGGTAAGGTTGCAGAACATCCCCATTACATTGCTGCTTGCCTGGGATAGCTGTTTCATCAGTTTCAAATACTATCCTTTATCACCGACGCCCAAGCCACACAGAGCAATGAAATGAATTAAAGAAACCACAAACAACCAGAAGCAATAATACAATGGTCACGCCAAGCGCTCCTAAATAAACACATTCTCGTGATACTCTTGATTATACTTGCGACTTGTCTTAAAGCCATGATCAATGTTGCGATTTTGGGCCGACCGATTTTCTTCTCATGCATTTTTCATATATTTGGAATCAATTTTCCTGATGGAAATACAATTTTTCTGATATGCATCATTCTAAACTCTTTGAAAAAGTGTATGTTGTATAAGAAAAATTATTATTTAACAAACCGATTTTCAAAATCGGTTCAAAATTGGCCCAAAATTGCAACGTGGATCATGGCGTTTAGAATAACATCGAAGGATGAAAAACAATGGTGACTTACCAAGTAACATATTTCAAATTTCCTGGTTCTTCAACTGTACCGTTTCTCAAGAGGTTTAGAGGACGGGAAATCCCTCTTAAATAAAGAAAAAGGAAAGCTTCCCACTGGGAATGTCGTAGATCCTATTTCAAAAAGTGTTTTTTTTTCATATTTCCTGCAAAACTAAACGCGTATGTTTCCTAACATTAAGATAGATTGTTGGAGACAGGGTTACCAAAAGTGTCTCGGATAAGATATACGATTTGAGAAGTTTTTTTTATATAGAACCTTGTAGTACCATGAATTGGCTGCTCAGAGGCCACCCAGCTGGAGGTGTGACGTTATAATAACGTTGCAGTAACATTCTATTTGGTTCTGGTTTGGTTCTTGTTACGTTCTTTTGATGTCTCCCAATTATGCCACTGCGACCTACTGCTGCGACATTCCACTGCGACGTTATTATAACATTCTGGTTAAGTTCTTTGACCTAATCTCGTCCTAATCTCACCAAAAAATAATGTCATAATAACGTTCTAATTTGGTGAGGTTTCAACCTCACCACCAATAACGTAATTGTTACGTGCCATCTAAGTAAGTAACAAACTGACTAAAAAAAGTATGGTTGTACAACGTTTCTGTTACGTCGCAAGCTGGCTGGGCAGTGGCCTGTTGCACAATGAATTTTGTAACAATGAACACGTATATCCCATGTCAAATTCAAGAAATGGCCATTCCAGAGTTCCGCAGATTTGTTTGGGGTCAGAAAGTGCTTTTTTTGACTAGCATGCCTGCCATGTCGCATGTCATTGTCGCTACATAACGGTCATGTTGCGTGTTGAATTGAATTGAGTAAGAAATGGTTATGTCACGATTAGATTTCCTTCATCGGCGGTGACTATGGTAGTTAGTAGCCCGGAAACCAATTAGACACCAGTGCCCTGATGTCTGGTAACTAAACCACAGATTGCTGTGTTTTTCTGGCAAACTATTTGACATGTTTAATATTTTCCTCTCATCAATGGCGATTACTGCAGTTAATCGCTGGGCTAGGAGACTAAAGTGACCTCTAATCGCCAGCAGTTTGATGGGAAGAGTGTCCCAACATGGATATTAAATTTTTGGTTCCCCAGTGATTAGTTAGTCGCCCGCGCCCAATATTTCTTTCTTGGTTGCCGCTGAAAGCTACTAATATCAACTAATTGCTGTTGTTGGTCGCCCAAGTGGGGACCCAGCTTAAGATGGACCGCAGGGGGCATCTGAGGGGTTGTATGACCCTTAGGAGATCATCATTTACCGAGGGTGATGTAACGTGTTTTAAGACATCGCCAAGTCAGCAACCTCGATCTTGACCTTCGTACCGATTGTTGACATTAAAGTGACTTGCAACATGACTGGCCTTCCCACAACTTCTTAATATGGTTGCCAGAAGTGGAATTCCCTCTAAAAAAGGAAGGAACAAGGACTCACAAGTGGTATAGTATGTGATCTGACAAAAGTAGAAACCCTTGAGATAAAAGGGAAGTACCTGTGAAGTAGTGTCAGAGTCAATAAACCTATCAAAAGTTGAAGTGAAACTGCTGTAAATCTGATCCAGGACATGTGCCGCCCACATTGAACTATGTAAACCTCATCCTGATTCTGTGACTTTTGAGTGTGTGTCTTGCTAGTCAGTCAAGTGAAAGTTGAATTGAAGTGTGAATTTTGTGACTAGTTCTGAGTGAAAAGTACATCATGAATTGGAAGGCCACTGATTAGGACAGGGAGTGGCCAAGTTTTAAGCAACATTGTGAGTTTGCCTTCAAAGGCTGCTTGGCAGGGAAGACCGAAATTGAGATGGTTAACTATTTAATGACATTCATAGGTGATAAAGGCAGTGAGGTGTAGGGCACATTCCAGTGGAATCCAACTGTAGGGAACAACCCAGCTGATAATGACACCCTGGATGGAGTGTACAACAAACATGCAGACTATGTCAAGCCAAAATGTTACAAAATTAGGGCCACTGTGAATTTTAATCATCGTAGGCAGGAGCGGAATGAGCGATTCGACGCATTCGTGACCGCACTGCGTATCCTGGCGAAGGACTTGTAGGTACGGTGTTGGAGAACCAGATGATGAAGGACACCATCACCCTAAGATCCAGACACCCGGCTGTGATGGAGAAGCAGTTGGACAAGCGGGAGGAGCTGATGCTGGATAAGATGGTCAACATTGGCCGTGGGTATCAACGAGGACCAGAAGGTTCACATAGTAGAAGCCACCAAAAACCCCCTACATTGAAGAAGAAGGCCCCGTAGAACTCTACGAAATCTAAGGCAGACATATCAGGAGAGTGTGGCAGGCATGGCTACGCATCAACCCACAAGAAATGTCCAGCCATAGGCAACACCTATAATTTCTGTAAGAAAGGACAATTTTGTAAGAGTGGCTTAGCGACAAGTCACCATAGAAGCTTGATCTTTGAGAAGTTTGTCCAGAGTAACTGGTGACATTCAAGAAATTTGATTATACTATCTATATGTGCTTGAATATGTCTATTCATGTCTTTTTTTTTTCAGCTTGTGAGAAAAGACTTTTGAGTTACTGATATTATAACTAAATCTGAATATATATCTCATAAGTAATAGTACTTTAAAATAGTACATTCAACCAAGGACATTGGCCTATGAGAAGACTTGAAGAAGATACATTTCTTTATTGAAAGACATTTATTTACATGTCATGTAGTTTGTTTACATGTATACAGTCAACTTATCCTCTAAAAGATAAAAAGGAAGATTAACGGGTTTACGACACCGCTGAGTTGGCAACCTTGACCTTGGTACTGATTGCTGACATTAAAGTGACTTGCGACATGACCGGCCTTCCCGCAACTTCTTTAAAGGTGAAGCCAGATGCCAATGGGTTGTAAGGCCACCCGAGGACGACTCCAAAGGTTCTTCTTTTTTTATTACCCAAGCATTATCTAAAATATTTTAAAGCAACTGACAATTCAGAGTGATACATATATATACAGCCTGGCAATACACACTGCCCACAATATACACCGCTAATCGCTTGTTTGGATGATGACGGGGCAGGAAATCCTGCCTCAGGGAGCTGGTTCGAGCCTGTTGTAAAAGGAAGCGGCTCTTGATGAATGGCACCTTTATTGTTATAAATGTACAGGTGGCGCCACTGGTATTACACAAGGACCCGTTTTAAGCCCCATACCCACTAGGCGATTTTAACGAAGTCGGCCGACTGATCCACACTATAATTGGCCGATTCTACCATAATAGTGGCAATTCAGATCAAACAGAGACACTTCAATATGCTATACCAACAGGCAATCGAAGGAATTGGTCCATTTTAGCACCAACTCGTTGGCCAACTCTGTGAAAATCACCTAGTGGGTATGGGGCTTTACTCTTTTGGAGTCATAAAATTAATACCAGAGAATGTTTTCTCTTAGTCAGGTATGAAAGTAGTTTGTTGGACAGTCAAACACAGAATAAGTATTGGTTATACTTGAGAATACCAGGAAAGGTCTATAACTTTTTTAAAAAAGTGTTCTTTTCCAAAATGACCTGCTAATATAGTAAAAGTTCAACTAGATTCAGGCTCCTAAGACAGGTCACTAAGTATCCAGTAAAGACTCCTTTATAATGTTTGATTTTAAATCACTGCCTAATTCCATGAAAAATGATTATGACGTGCTATAGTATACGAACCCGGCTCCTGCTTTCCGCATGTTCCTGTTTTGTGGTTGTCACCTTTAACCTAAGGTCTTCACCTCTGCCTCATACTGTATAACATGACACTTTAAACACTACTAGCCCTGGGTTGATAGTGCTCTTTTCACTGGTGTTAGTTTACCGTGTGGGTCTACTGTGCCACCTGCATAATATAACTTCTAATAGCACAAATAAGCCCATCCCAGCAGCATTAAACACACAAAAATTAAAACACCAACATTAAAGTTTACAATGAAATATTTTCAAAAAAAATTGCTTCTGTGCTTATTCCATGAAGACAGTTGCATAATACAAAATTAACCAAAGCACTTTGGTTGAAAAATTGCTCCTGAAATTAATAAATTACAGCTTCAATATTTGCCTTTTTCCCATAGGAACCAATATTAAAGCCTGTCAGCCCAGCCTATAATGTCCAACCCTATATTTTTCCCTGACAGATGGCATTCTGATTGGCTGGCAAACCTGCAAATCCATCAATTGATAGAATTTAAGAAATTATGATGTTTTAGCAACACATGGGGATAACAGAAAAATAAAATATAGTTGTTGCTTATTTCAGTAACCCAAACTCTAGGAGACAAGGATGGCTAATACTGTAATTTCATCCAACTTATATCCAACCCTGGGATATACCCAATGTGGGATGGGCTTAATGATCTCAAAGTAAATTATGATCATTAGTACCAAGTAATCCAGTAAATAAATCAAAGGCAGAGAACATCTCTTACCTTAATGAGCTTTATTTTCTATGACTATAATTCATACTATAATTTCATACTATAATAATTGTTTTGTTATAATTTTAACATCCATAACACCATATAAGCCATCCAGTTGATACCATTGGCAACCAATATCTCTGTTTTATTTTGTTTTTGTTCCTGTTACATCATTGTGATGGATTCCAATAATGTTGTGGCAACATATTCCTATGACGTAGCATTAAGACGTTATGGCAATGTTCTAATTACATTCTTCAACCAAAGCTGAATATTGTCATAAAATTCAGTTTTGGTTGAATTTTAACTGTAATAATACCACCCAAAATAAATAACATTGAAATATTATAACATTATGTGGCAATTTTGTCGGGCTGGCCCGAGAATATTTCTGCTATCATAGCATAATGACTGAGAGGGAAACCCAATGTCTGTGTCTTATAGAAAATATACTGCATGTTTATAATCCCCAAAAGTAATCATTCAATGTTACTGGTATCAGTTCCTGTTTGGTGAAATAAGAGCCTGGGACATACATCCCGTCTCCCACGGAAATCTTAATGAAAATAATGTGATAGACCAGTAGACACATTTTAACATATCCTGTTCAATGACCAAATAAAAAACACAACATATGGATAGACTTGGAATTATTTCTGTATATGGTTGACATTAGTCCAAGACTTTTCTGAGATAACCTTAGATAAGTAAAAAAAAATTCAGATACTTCTTATTTATCCTACAACCTGGTATACAAGTTAGCTACAACGCCAGTTTACATTGCAAATCCAGCTTTCAGTCTTTTTTAATATGGATATCACATTTGTGATGCAATAAGCCGTGAGTGAGTATACTTCTCCGATCCATATGAACAGTCGACATTATAATTATTAACAAAAAAAGAAAAATATATTCTTCACGTCCTCCTCAAATGGCCCAATTTCGTATCCAATGTACAATTCCAAAAGCACAGTCATGTTGACGGTTTCTTTAACTGTGCTAAACCTCCTATAGTGATTGTTAGATTGGCATGAACATATGACTAACACAAACAGTGATTTGAAAGGAGAAAGACCCAAACCACTTAAGCTGACATTAATGCATAAGTGAAAAACTATTTTGAATTTTACACATAATTATGGTTCTGGCATCATCATCATCAATAATTTTGTTCTATTCAATTATCAACTAGATAGATCAATTAAATATTTATCATTTACCAAACCAATATTACACCTCCAGCATAAGGTAAGATAATAGGTAGATCAAGGTGAACAATAGTTATTTTGCTGTGAGTTCAATTTTGCTGACAGAGTCAGTTTCTTTAGGTGTAAATTTATGTACCGGTATACAACTACACGTGTACCCATGCTAACAGGACTCGTCAATCCCATTTCCGTAGTTCTAAATACAAAGGAAATCCTGGCTTTCTGATCATTTAAGTAGATAGCAGACCCAATGGGAAAAAATCACACAAATGAAAAGGTCACTGATCTATGTAATAATCGATTGTATCAATTCCACGAACACAGGTCCTGTGATATCCCGCAACATGATCCTGCGCTTTCTCTTTATGTATAATACATAAATATATATACATAATATGGGATTTTTCTCTATAAGGCTGCTTCATTAAAGTATAAAAGGTGCCATGGCCCTTATGCCAGACCCAGCCAAGGATGCGACGTTATTATAATGTTGCAGCAACATCCTGGTTAGTTCTGTATTGGTTCTTGTTATATTCTTTTGATGACTCCCAATTACATCTCTGCAACCTACTGCCGTGACATTGCACTGTGACATTATTACAACGTTTTGGTTATGTTCATCAACCCAAACAGAATGTTCTAATAATGTTATGTTATGGTTTGTTCTTAACGTCACCAAAAACATAACATTGTAATAATGTTCAGATTCGGTAAGGTTTCAAACTCACCATCAATAACGTAACTGTTACATGCCATCTCATCAAGTGCTAGACTGACCCAAAAAGTCTGGTTGCAGAACAGTTCTGTTATGTCACAACTTGGCTGGGGATATACTTCTAGGTCAGCACTTTCAGATTTTGATTTACAACTGAAATAACCTAAATTGTTTTAAAGGTTTTCCATGGGATCCTTTCAGTGAGGGATACCAACATGTCGGTATCAAAACCACAAATGGCTTGCAGCAGCTAAAAATAGCAACCGCAAATGCAGCCTACCGCAAAGTGGAATATAGTCACCATGATGTCTCCGACATTATACATAGAGATGCTAGCTTTGTTAAATATTTTCAGTTATCCTTATTTTTCTCATAGGTTATGTTCAAATATCCAAAGAGAAGTTGTGACATTGTCTTGAGTAATAAAGTGCTGTTACAAACCACTATGTCATCATGATATCAGGCACTGTGGTAACATAACCCTAAAAGCTAGCATAGGGGCGCTATATTGTCACCTACCTTTATATCTCTTTTTGTAAAGTTTTGCATCGAATTCCAAGCCTATTATTAGGCTGGAAAAGGCATTGCTAGAAATATTCCTTATATTTCAACATGAAATATTACCTATTTCTTCATATTTCCATTCAGGATACTTACAGGAGTAGAATCCCAATGAAAAAAAATATTATAGACTTTTAAGATAGTTTGCCCCATAACTATTAAGATTTCAATATTTCCCTGAAATATTTGATATGGGCTATGAGTAATATAAAGATCATTTACTAAGCAATGTGTCATGTGACCTATAAGCCTATGGTATGCAAACCACATGTTAATGGAATGATTGAATAAAACCTTGTTTCTTGAAACATAAATTTATTAAAAGTAAATATCTACAAATCATTCAGTCTGGTTTCAGTAGTCAAGGTTGCCATATTGGTGTCAGGTGGCGCTCCCTTGTGGAAATAATCAGAACCACTCCTTAAGGTGACTCAAGCGACACCTACCGGGAATATTTTAAGTACTTTGACGCATCAATACAAGTCAACTAGTAGAACCAGCAGTTTTCCCCCTGCTGTCTGCAAGTATCCTTCTTAATCTTCTCTTCTTTTTTCAATTAATTATTTTGAGAGAACTGGCTGGGGAAAAGAGTGGTAAGAAAGCGGACAACTGCAATGCTATCTTAAACATAGAAATAAAGTCAAGTTAGAAGAAAGCATTTTAACCCCCCATGGGCATGGCCCTCTGTTCCCCCCAACAGATCAAACTGGCGGCGAACCTGGATATACAAAGACCCAATTACAATCAAACAAAATGTCAAATTTTACCCAAAAAATTAATAAAACAAGAAAATGAGGGATAGGGTACATTTACAAGGGTCAATGTGTTTTGTTGATTTTTAATTCATTATATCCCTTTTTGGTGGTTTTACTAATGGGTCTGTTGGGTTTCGGTGTGAGTATATTACCGTTGCCCCTTAAAGGGCGAGGTTCACCTGGCGAAAACAGTCCCTGGGGGTGGGGTACGGGGGAGGCGGCAAACTGTACCCAGCCAACTTGCGACGTAACAGAAGCGTTCTGCAACCATACTTTTTTAGTCAGTTTGATACTTACTACGATGGCACATAATAATTATGTTATTGATGGTGAGGTTGAAACCTTGCCAAATTAGAACGTTATTATAACATTATTTTTTGGTGAGGTTAGGACAAAACCAAAACAGAACATTAGAAGAACATTCTATTTAAGTTGAAAACCATAACCAGAATGTTCTAACAACATCGTAGGGCAATGTCGCAGCAGTATGGTGTAGCAACATTATTGGGAGCCATTGAAATAATGTAACAAGTACCAATACAGAACATTGCTGCAACGCTATAATAACGTCGCGTTTGGCTGGGTAGTACCGCGCCCCCATACACACCCGACAGGGCCCGGTCAATGGAATGCTTGGACACTTTGGGAGGCCGGGAGGGCCAGGGCATGGGGTCAAGAAAGAAAACTAAACTCTGCAAACACCTCATTAATTAATGATAAACATTCTCGGCCATTTTTACTCTAACACGCACGTCGGCCCTAATCAAGGAAAGATCGGAGTAGTGAGACTTTGTTTGTACTCGGCCTTTTTAGTTATAAGGCGAGTTTTGTTCAATTCATGCAATACAGTTTTCTTTTTAAATTGAAAGAAATGCCATCTAAAATTAACTTAATCTAAACTTAAATACGGATTCTCATAATGTAAATCTAGATAACGATGATTGACCTGATTATATTCTGTGTTTTCACGAATGCCTTTATTACAATACAACACCAGCCTGCTTAATATTGCTAAGAAGAATTTCTTCATATACTCTTAAAATATTTCTGCCATCATGCTTTTCTTTATCGAAAAAAGCAATTTGGAGTAAAACGTGGCTATCTGGGAGGCTGTTAACTTGCAGACGACATTTGTGTTTTTGGCGGGAACTATTCGTCCTGGTTCCCGCGTTTGATGATATGCACAAACTTGGTGTAGTCGATCTTCCCCGCCTCGACCGGACACTCCTTCCACGTTTGTTTGATCTATAAAGGTGAAGTTATATTGAAAGACATGTCCCTCCAGGATTCGAACCCACAACATAGGTGTTCGGAGGGGTTGCTAACTCTTACACTGTGAAGCCACATAGATGATGAGAGAGGAACTAAATAATGGTGTCATGACCTAATTTGCTGGTTCCCACAGGTCCTTTAAAAAGCTGTTTAACAAATCAGCAACCAAATGAACTGGCTTGTAACAGCCTATTTTGCTAGTTCTTGGTATGGCCTGAAGTAAGTTCGGTGCGTAGACTGTAACATGCGAAAGGACATCATTTTAGAAGTAGAAGGATAATCATATGATGAAGATTTGTCGGAGTTTAAGGTCCACTCAGCAAATTTTCAGGGTTTGAAGCCAAACAATGATTTGTACAAAGGGGCCCTCGAACCTTAAATGCGACATCGACATGCGACATTAAGCTTAGTAACATGAGTAAAAAGATAAACGAGATGACATAGCTTGCTTCTTAAATTTGACATGTGACATGACAGCATCCTAGAGCTGATATGCAACATGGGGAGGTAAGTGACAGGTGACATGGCCTTTTCTTAAATTCGACATGCGACATCGAGGACCCCCCATCGAGGGGGTCAACATTTTGAAGTGCTATGAATTCTGGGATATCTCACCTCGTCCTTGCTGAACTGGTCGCCGGTGTTCATGAGAAGGTCACGCACGCTGAAGGTCAAAGTAGATATTGTCAAGGTCAAAGTGTAATTTATAAATACTTTGCACATTCATAATAACTATTATGATAAGAACACCCACTTGGGGTATATTTGAGAAGTGATATTCCCCACGAAGCCCGTCCTTACCTCCATAGAATGTTCTTCAATACATCTGGAATACGTAGCCAGATGAAATTAAGATAACTATTAACCATTTTCCAGCTGGAGGATTGCTAATATTGGAGATCTTTACTATAGGTTTCTATGAGAAATGAACCTTAGTAAATATGTTTTCAAATTTCAAAAATCTTGATGTAGTGGTTTTTTTTCATGAAATTCCAAAAGATCTGTAGTCTTGATGTTATCAATATCCTGAAAAACCCAAAGGGTTTTACTGTATTGTTCATAGTCCTCCCTTATCATCTCTCTATATATATAGTAATAATTGACTCACTATTAGTGTGTAGCAAAAGTATACACATAGCACATAGAGGAGTTCACTGATATGCACCAGGCGGCAGTGCTGGAACTGGCTACAATTATCTTTGACCCCTTCAACCCTCTATTCCTGAGAAGATTGGGTAAAAATTATTTGTAGACAAGAGAAAGTAAGCTTTCAAATGCTGCGAACATTTTTAGAATATTCCTTTTAGATGCTAGGATATGGTTGTATGAAGTGCCCTACCTCTTGTATAATAGAAACACCCCAGTCCTGATTATCATGTTACTTTCCATGTTACGGCAACTTGAACTTTACCATATTAAGTAAGGATAAGAAGGCATATCTAATCATAGAAAATAATGGAAATGTAATAACTTTTGATTCAGAAGGTCGTTTCTCTATCTGTTTGAAGTATTATGCAAACAAAGATATTTTCTACATTATCCATGACAAATGTTCCATTGACCCTTAACATTATTATTCCGTAACCATGGTAACTGAATAACCTTTCTTGAATGTAGAATTTCTTGGGGGAAAAAACGTTCCATTGCAAATTTCCCATAATGCCTCAGTCATGAAAATTTGGTTATTTCTGTAAACGCCATTGAATTCTCTACAAATTTTCATACAAGTACAATTTTCACACAAATTACATAAGAAATATGTTCTTTCCAAATAATTCCTTAATCATTGCAATTGAGAGGGTAATTTTGAGGTTTGGCCATATTTGCCCAAAATTGGGCATCATGTCCTGTACTAGTTATCTTTGAAGGATAATATAAAAAGGTAAAGATTCCTTGGAGCATTAGGAATATTTTGATATTTACCTTTTAACCATAGGTTAAATACTCATTTTGCAATTAGAAAATAACCATAACATTAGGTTCCAATTTATGGGTAACAGCCATGTGGTGGTCAAATATGGTGTTATGGGGTGGAAGGGGTTAAAGGGACCCAAAAGCATCGTAAGGTCAAAATTTTGCAGATTCTGTAAACTATTGAAATTTATTCTATGGCCATAGCCTAGGCTTGTCATAAAATATAGATTGTGAATACTTCAACTGCAATAAAACTCATCTCCGGTCAATTTCGGTGACCCACCAAAATTGGTTTGTTTACAAACATTGCTGCCTACAGCCATACATGACAAAAGTATTATGAAGTTGTGGCTAGTTACCATGATTTATACTCTACCAATGGCTAAAGTCAGACTCTTTGAATGTATTTTCATAGTTATTTGAGTTTGCAAAATTTTGTCATATTTTGACATAACATTGCTTTTGGTTTCCTTAAAGGGTTCCACTTACTACTCCTCCTCCAGGTAGCCCTTGCCCTCGGGGTCGAACATCTTAAAGGCGTCCAGCAGCGTCCGTTCGGGGTCAGTACCTGCGGCAAACACACACCCAAAAGGCTGTAGTCCATGCACTAGTCGATTTTACTCCCGATTTTAGAAATAGGCGGTGGCAATGCCAATTGATCATAGACATGTTACATATCATTAGAAAGTATTTTTAATTCTCTTTCAGATGATATGTAGGATGCATGGTCTTCTGCCGTATACCAAGGCCGTACCAAGGTTAATGGATTAGCAGAGGTGATATTTCGTTTCTTACCTAATGCTCACTCTTCAAAATATGTATTCAAACATTCTCAAGTATCTTTCGTTTAAGAATTCACTATTTTTCTTGATGTCTTAGATTGTCTTTACAAACTGGTTCCGGTCTAAAACAATGTAGTTCCGGTTTCTGTGATTGGCTGAATCCCTCCTATGGATGCATCAAACTGCTAACAACGGAGGTTGTTCCACATGAAGTATAACCAACAAATAAAGGATGACTCAAGAATATGACTTCAAGTTAAATTAGATTTTGGGAAGGAGCAAATGTTAAGATGTTAATCGATTCAGGGTATATTTGGTTAAACAAGGTTTAAGGTTTGGGAACACGCTTGTTAAGAAGTTGAAACACGATTATATACATGTGTCAATGAGATGTTTGAGATGGGTTTCACCTACAAAATACTTTGTCTCAATACCCTTCTTCTGCTTTACAGAGTTATAGACCTATGCCTTATTTTTTAATGTTGTGCTTTACTGTGATATATCTCCGGCCAGCTGGACTGCATGTGAATGTACACGACGGTGGATCTGTCACATTTGAAAAGTCGCCGCATTTGAGAAGACGCCAATTGGTAATAATAGGTAGGCCTACTGCGCATCCGCAGAGCAATAGATTCTAGTCCCAAGACGTGTTTTCTCAATGAATTCCTTAAAAGATGTAATCATGGGTAGCACACTAAATATATATCCTCCTCATCTTTTACCTATATAGGATTCATGCCTAAATGGCTAACTCCCTGGGCTAACTCATCCCTACTCCACAGTCTGTGAAAAGGGTACCTGTCAATTGGTTTCAGGATTAGTTCCTTCTGACCAATGGGATGCCACCCACTGCCGATCGGTGACTTCTAACATAGTTGACTTTACAAATGCGACAGCGCTCCTTTTGATGGTGTCTGCAGGTGACTAAATCCTCATTCTACACGTCGCAATGAACTAATGAACATTCCTTGATAAAGGTTGTGTTACATTGCACTGTTATTCTTTACACTTGTTCAAAAATTATAAAAATGCACCAAAATAGTAGACCTATACATAATAAAAAAAATGAATAGGTTTAAAGTATTGGTGTATTGTGACCCTCAAAAAGCTCCTAATAAGGAAAATAAATGTCCTTCTGGAAAGACCTTGTTGACATGATACAATTGATAAGTAGGGGCCTACTTCACTTTTTGGGGAAAAAATGAAAAAGGATCTACCCTTATAGTATCTTATATATATATATATATATATATATATATATATATATATATATAATTATGAAAAACATTGTGCTTGTTAATTGCCGTGTGTTGTGCAGAACGTACCTTTCATCTTGTCACCAAAAAGGTTGAGAAACATGGTGAAGTTGAGGGGCCCGGGGGCCTCGTTCAGCATGTTCTCTAAGGTCTTGTGCTCGGGCTCCCGGCCTGAAAACACCACACTCACACCGTTAGCGCATGCGTCACAATTAAGGCGCATCCCCAGGGGACGATTAGTTGCCGACAATTAGCTATAATTCGTCAACGACTAGCTGTAATTCGTCGATGACCCTTCGCCGTTGACAACTAATCATCGACGATTAGAGGAAAAATATCGGAAATGTCCGATTTGTTCACCCTAATCGTCAATGATTAGTGTGTCTAGTCATCCGCCAATACAGCGCCAGTGGTGTTCAGCTTTGTCGTTGATGAACAAGTGCAACTATTCGCCTCGTGGGGATCCAGTATTAGAGGGCACACAGAACTTCCGGTGTGGCACGTCGTCCTTCCGGCCGCTGGTTCTCGTAGGTCCTGTAGTATACCTGTAACCTGTATTAATGTGGTTAAGGGGGACACGCGGGGAACAAGTCTGTCATTGAGGGTGGATGAGGGGGAAACGGTTATGAAGGTCAAAGCCAAGGTCTTTGTCAAGGTCAACTAAAGGTCCAATAAGTTTTCACTAAAACATGATATATATTCCGAGGCAATGGATGGTATTTCGGTTTTGCACAGGGATTCCGTTTCTCTTCTGTTTTTTAATGTTCCTGGATTCTTGTTTAAACTCTTGGATACCAAAAGTTACAACATAAAGAGTAATACCTCTTTTAATGGTCTACACAAGAAATATTTGTTAGACAGTCATATCCTTGAAGGGCCCAATTCTGGCAAATACCAACGAATTTCACAGTGGGTGCTTTTTCTTCTTTGAAAATAATATATCAATTCTTCCGTTTCAACAAGAGACATTTCAATTAACCCAGGCTAGGGGTAGGCTTCAAAACTTAATTTCCAGTTGACTTTGACATTGAGATGACCTCCTTCAAACAGTTTGAGTATCACACGGGTGGAGCACACTGTGAAATCCAGGTGAAGGGAAGAAAGTCTGTTAGGGGAGAAAAGTAAGAAGTCTGTGGTAGTCACTCACTCACCAAACGGGGAAGGGGGGTAGGGGAAGAGGGCAGGAAGGGTGGTGGGGGGTTAGCATCCCGACACACCATTCCCACACCATGACGTCACCTGGCAACCGTCGTCATGGCAACCTGGGGGCAGGGGGGGGGGGGGGGCTTACCGTGTAACTTCTCCCCAAAGAGGGTGAGGAAGTGGGTAAAGTTGAGCTGGCCTGGGGCCTCGGCCAACATGGCGTCTATGGTCTCCTGCTTAGGTTCCCGACCTGCAACAGTCACATCCGGGCATTTACACACCTGCCCCATTGGCTGGGCACCCACGGCTGGGTACCTACTGTTTTTTTGCTGTTGTTCTGATTGTTTGTTTTGTGTGTTTGTTTGTTTGTTTGTTTGTGTGTCTGTGTCTGTGTGTGTGAGTGAGTCTGTGTTTTTTGGGGGTTGTGTGTGTTAGTTTTTTTGTGGTTTCTTTTGTGTGTGTTTTTTGTGTGTGTTTTTTTTTTTTTTTTTTTTTTACTTATTAATTAGGCTGAAACAATCTCAAGCTGCATTGCTTGTTCTCCCTTGGAATATTTATGAAAACCAACAGCTACAGATAATCCAGAATAGGGCCGCTAACATAAAAGAGGGAATTTGAAATGATCGGTAAGGCTATTACATTTGTTTTTTTCTGTATGCTTCCTAGCAATTGATTCAACTGACAGAAATTTAACAGAACTGTTTGGAAATTGTGAAAATATTGCTTTAGAGTAAAATGTTCGTAATTTGCACTGCCCTTTAACAGCATGTATGGATGTGTGTTCAGTTACATGTCTTTTTGTAATATTAATGTGGTGGTGTATGATATATGCTCCGGATCCTGATTTTCCCGAATGCTAAAGTAAAGGCGAACAGCGAAGACGATACTAATGCGCAATATCATCAAGTGTAGTTTTTTTAACAAAGTATTTTAGAGATTTATGCTTTAGGTTAAAAGGCCATATAATCTAAATTTATATCGTTATTACACATTACTTGCAATCATCAAGGATAACTAGGACAATTTGTCTTAGAATTTTCTATTACTATTTCTATAATACACAAGAAGCAGAAAGTAACAATCCAAAATACTATTTCATGCAATAAACCAAATTTCTAACTTAACATACGAATTCACTAATATAAACAGCAAAATAAGAAACCAACGCACTCTGGTGAAATTAAGTCGGCTGAGAAGGAAAGTGGGGGTTATGTTTTAGGATATTTCTGTGGAGGAAATACGGAAAACAGCGGGGAGGGGGTGACAAGATTAATGCCTTGTTCAGAATCTTGCAATTATCTTGACCAGCATAAACCTCGGTCTTTGTAACGCCATACAAAAATGCGCCGTCTACGTTGGTACTGTAAGCTCTTTTTCATAGGAGACTGAGCGTATTGTAGGGTTTGGACAGTATATTCATTGTATGAACGTACGATATTCTCAGAGATGAGATATAAAGGATACATCAAGAGTATCCGATAATTGGAATATCTATAATGAAAAAGCTATAATTATTTAATATTTGGTCATGATAGACACAACATTAAAAGCTGCAGGATTCTTTCAACGCACATAAACAATATAATTATCATGCATATTGTATGTGAACGGTTAAGCCTGTATTCCAGTAGGCGATTTGGGCTACTAGGAATTCGGCAAAGATAATTTAGAATATCACAGCAGTGGCGGATTTGGAGGGGGGCGTGGTGGCGTGCACCCCAACCTTTCTGGGCAAAATTTAGACTTTTGTTATGTAAAATTCGGCCAAAGCTTTCGATTGGTACCAGAATTGTAATTCAGTTTGGGATATTTCAATTACTAGGATCTGAAAAAAATTATAACGTTCCTAGCATAGGACCAGAAACTGCTCTGAAACACTGTATGTTGGGAAATCTGGAGGAACCGTAATACGTCGAATAGGGTTTCCCCTATTATTGAAAAAAAAGCTGGATAGTGGAATACAGTCTTTAATCATTTCACTATTAAGGGAGGGGAGCAGGAGGAACAAAGGATGCAGGGCTGCACAATAATAAACAAAAACAGCACCTGAAAGTGGAGCACTGATTCCAACCAATCAGATTTCTTTATATTCCACTTTCAGGCCAAAGTCCAAGGAGGGACAATGACAGGAAGGTGAGACTAAAGCCCCATGCCCACCAGGCGATTTTACTGGCGACTGGCGACGGGCAACAGCAGAATCACTGGTACAATCATAACCAATTTAGCTCACATGTTAGTTTTTAATATGAAAATGTTAAAAACTAACGTGTGAGCTAAATTGGTAATGATTGTACCAGTGATTCTGCTGTTGCCCGTCGCCAGTCGTCGGTAAAATCGCCTAGTGGGTATAGGGCTTTAAGGCTGGTTTCCACTTTGATGACAAAATGCTGTCGTTGGCGGCCGACATTCACAAGTTGGCAGTCGACGATAGTAGAAATTTGTCAGAACCCCTTGAACCCCTTGTCAGAACCCCTTGAATCATGGCAGCGACTGATTAAGATTCTTGTCGTCTCATTGGTATCCTGTAGACAATATACCATTAACGACAAAAGAATACACCTACATCTTAGTCAGCGGCCGACTTACCAGATCAAACTGGTTTGATTATGTTGCTGCAGACCTCGCTGACAAGCTGATTTGTTGGCTGCAATTTAAGTCGGCCACCGACAACCTCAAACTTGTCTGCATGTGGAAGCCAGCCTTCAGACAGAACATAAATTATCACCACAACAAACAGAAGAGGACTTAAAAACAGAAAGTAAACCAAAAACAACTCAAACACAATGCACATATTTTGTAAACAATTGTAAACAATTGTAAACCAGGGCCCGCTTGGTGGTTGGCGTGCCGGCGACATGCTTCGACTCACCAGTCTGCTGAAACATGGCCGCCAGGTCATATTGGTCGATGAAGCCGTCTCTATTTTGGTCAATCATTGTAAAGGCCTACAGGGTGATAACATAAGGAATCTACTTAGTCCTACAACTAGAGTGAAAGGTTTCATGGAATTGTATTATATTAAAGGTGTTACAAAAGACAGTGAGTTGTTCATCAACAATGGAAGGGCTTTACTTAAGTTAACCATAAGGAGAAGATTATTTAGGAATCTGTGGGTTTACTGATATTTGAACTTTGATAATAGAGAATAGGGGAACGGTATGGAAGTCTGGATTTCAATTTCTTAATCTATTGGGTAACAAAGATGTTCATTTGGTTTCAACAAAGTCAGTGGCTGTGGACAGTTACTGATCATGATTCCAAGAGCAAAGCGTCCTGATTTATTTGAAGTCTGAATGATATGATAAGCATAATAACTGTTAATTTTCCTTACAAGCTTAAATCTCACAATGAAATGAGAGGTTTTTACACTGACTACAATGCTCTTGGTATGACGTCACTTCCGGAGGTATTTGGCGGAAGGGGGCGCCACTTACCGAGTTGTATATGCATCTGAGTTAAATCGTTTTTATCTATTAAGCCATCACTGTTCTGATCCAGTATTGAGAAGGCCTGGTACGACATACAGAGCAACTATTAACACATCAGCCATACAGTCAACAAAGACATTCAGACATTCCCTCAACAACAGATCAGTTCTGTCAGCTTAAAAAGTGAACCTCCAGATTTAACTTGAAGTCAAAATTATCTGAACTGTAATGATAATCAGACTAAGAAATAGTCTTAGCAATGAATTAGGAGAAGAACAATTTTTCTGGGCCACTGGGTACCAGCCATAGGTTATTGGTGTACACACCACACACCACACAGCAGCCAAGAAAGTTCCCAGCATGCTACACTGATAACCTACAGCGGCCCAGGAAGGTAGTTCTCCTCCTAATTGCAATGAGTTATAAATTTATAAAACCATAAGGAAATGGAAGAGTTGTTCCCAAATCAACATTTTAAAGAGGAATAATGAATGATCACTCTGCTGTTGAACTGAGCGTGTGGTTGAGGGATGCCTTGGTTATACCAGTCAAAGCTCGACACAAGGACCTGACTAGGTTCTGTTTGCTGCTGGGCAGGAGATGCCCCAGGAAGCATTACATCCATTGCTTACTACTACATGTATATATGCAGCACACGAGTCTAACATTCCAGAAGAGACGGTACTGTCCCGCAAAACGCCTACAGAGTAGAAGTGTTTTCTCAGCAAGATTCTACCTTAAAGTTATACAAGTCAGTTTGACTAATAGTACACAACCATAAAAGATTAAATAGTAATAGATGTATTTATATTATTATTTGATTGATTGATTTTTTTTCTTTCAGAACTGTGGTAGACAGAAATCATGCTTAACGTGCAGGAACACACCGGTGCAGAAATCTTTCTTTATCATGAGGTGCCAATGATTAGATATGATATATCAACATTCGGGGAATGGTTTAAAGGGTGAAGGACTCAGCTGTACCGTTAGAATAACGTCTGGGATATCATACGTATGGAAAGTAAATGGAGTGATAAATAATATGTATACTAAAAAGTATAATTTCCAAGCAGAAAGGCATATTATCAAAAGAACCGCAATTATGGAAGTTTGTTGAATTTGTCCATGCATCTCAAAAGTTGTGTGTGTACAAGACTTGCCATATGGACTGAAAGGGCCTAAAGTCAGTGTGTTACTTAGTTTGTACGTTTCTGTGAAAGAACCTTCGCGTTCTCATTAACCATTCCTTAAGGAAATTGTAGACTGTTTTATTGATATCCTATTAGATAAAAGTATTAGACAGATGGAGAATAGGGGGTGGTAGTTTCCTGAAAGATTTGCAATGCAATAATAAAAAAAAAAAAAATTTATATGTGAAACAAATGTTGCGTGCACTCACCTAGGGTGTCAAAGATCCCCCCAAGGTCGTCCAGGTCAATGAAGCCATCCCGGTTCTGGTCCATCAACGTGAACGCCTTCAACAGCAAACACACCATGCGCATGCGCACTCACAAAGGTCACACACAGGTCAAGGTCACGCGGGAAAGGTCAGCTTTACAAAATGGGGTCGACAAAGCATCAAGGTTGACAATTTTTGTTCTTAAAAGAAAGGTAATTGTATATAGAGGATGACTAAATATCCAGACTACTTTTAAGAGCCGATGGTTTATCCTTTACGAACAAATAATTACAGAAATAGCCATTAGCTGCCTTGATAGGCTATAGTAGGCCCCATTGTGTAGAAAATGGGCTGTTCAAAAGATAATATTTTGTTATAAAAATATTTTAACTCTCAGAAATTGAAATACCTCACAGTCCCTTCTGTAGAAACTGACCTCAATCAACTGAATTTGGAGACTCATACAATTTACAGTTCAGAACAATAGTGTTTTTATATTCAAATAAGGTATCTATTAATTTTGATGAATGTTCATGATTAATCCTCAGGCGTGGTGCTGAGAGGTAATCCATAAATGATGTCACACAAAGGGGGTGGTTAGGTTGAACAGTGTGACACTGCCTGAAAAAGGGCCTTATTTTCATGTTTAAAACAGAAAATTCAGTGTGCATAGGGAGGTCCTAAAAGTACCCTGAAAAAGTGTGACATCCTTTATGGATGACCCTTGACGTAGGTCATGGACAGGTGCAATTTTACTGCACCCTGCTGAAGTTATAATACCTGAAGGATTCCAAATTGTCCTTTATGTACCCAATGCTTGTAAAGTATGACCATTCTATTCTCCAGATTAATATGATTATGGTATAGTCTTTTCGTAACAAGCACATGGAAATTGAGGCAAATCTGAAAGTCAAAACAAACACTATGTTCCCTTCTGAGTTTTGAATCCTACTAAATATTGCACAGAAGATTATGACCCTGAATGGTGGTATTATTGATTCACATTATAAACCCAAAGAAAATGACAATGAAAGGTTGATTTTTAATTGCAATCAAATCTGATAATGTTTCAGTTTAGTAATAAGAGCCAAATCATATCCTTATAGAGATCAATATCAATGCAATATGCTTGCTAGGATCCAAAAATAAGTCCCAGAGAAAACATAGTTGCAAACAGAAATATATTAGTAAGGCTAGATGCAGGGCATTCACACAACTGTGGCTGAAGATGCGGTACATCCTGGGGTGACGACCAAAGAAATTTCACAAAAGAAATGTCCAAGATTCCAAAATTTGGATTCGTGAGAAAACACAAGATTTTAGATTCGTGACATTTTCTTTTGTTAAAACACTCTAATTAAATTGCAATTTGTTTCTAATAGATATAATGAAGTATTTTATATAAATATTCATACTTTATACATGTTTTCTAAGGACATTTTGCTTCACAAAACCGTCACGCATCCTTTTTTACACTTTCACGCATTATTTATTAGGTGTATGATTGTTTTCTGGAGCAACTTGTGGATGCGTTTAGATGTGTGAATTTTTTTTGGTCGTGGCTCCAGGGGGGGAGGGGGGAGGGTATGGGGGCAAATCTCAAATCAGGTGGAACAACATCAAGATGGCGGCTCCCCGTGCAGCGTGCAGGCGCACCTCTTTGAACTCCTGGATCTGGGCCTGGTTGAAGAGGGCGAACACATTGGACGTGGCCCGCTGCGCGCGTTTGGGCTCCGTCGGGGCGGGGGAGTCGCCGCCGGCATCGTTGGCGGCCGGAGCAGCCTCCTCCACCTTCTCCTTCTTCTTCGACTTCTTCTCTTTCTTCTTGTCCTTGAGAACAAACACAGAGGTCATTAGTGACGGTAACTAAGGAGTGTGTACTGGGTTGTGATTGGGTCATTTACCTCCTTCATCTCCTGGATCTCGCCCTGGGAGAACATGGCGAAGATGCTGGAGGTGGAGCGTCTCTCCGCACGACGAGGGTAGTGCGCATGTGCGGCGGGGTCCCGAAGGTCACCCACGGATGCCCTTGAGACGTAGGTCCGGGAGGCGTCCTTGAGGGCGGACCGTGGAGGAGGGGGCGGCCCGGCCGGACGATTCTCCCGATCCCTCTCCGCCTGCCTGTTGCGCACACGCTGACTCGCCTGGGGTAAGGGTGGATAGGTCATGCACATATAATATATATTATATTGTATTCTTATGAATAAAGTTCTCATGAATAAAAGGTTATACCATATATATATATAATATATATATATATATCCTTAATACATATCTAAACTCGTTTTCCTCTTCATAACAACTGTTTTCAGTTCATCATGATTATCGGATTCCATATACTACCTAGCTATTTAGGTACTTCTTGATATCTTTTTTATTGTTATACATTCATTTGTCATGAAAAGACCCACCTTGAGAAACGTAAGTATATGTTACCAGTTTAATACCAAAACAAGGAGCAAAATAGCTACAAACTTTCGCTCATGCATGAGCGATAGTCGTCCCTCAGTAAACTTAAGGCCCTCCTAATACCAAAAGGCTATGTGTAATATGGGCTATAGGTACTGACCACCACCACTCTTGCTGTCAGTGGCATACACTGCCCACCTGCAGGTGACAGTGGAGGTCCTAATGTGAAGAGGTGGGTATACTGTTTGGCTTAGGCATTGGTTATGTAACCTACTTCTAGCTTCTCACAGTGCCTGATACTAACAACAATTGGAGGTCAATGCCCATTAAACTATCTGAAGAGGGCAATTTACTATTTACTATTAATGTACCACAACACTGTTTGTACCACACTATTACATGTTCATCAATGCACACATCCCATCTCATACACTGCACCCCATTTTTCTTCTTGTATTATCACCAAGCATTGTAAACTGGTACCCAATTAGTGATCTATGTTCCTGCCATTTGATGAACGACGTCTTTTGTACCCACCTATCTGGGTGGTGCGGGAGAACAGGTGTATAACCTGAAATCCTCCCAGAATAAAAATAAAACGATTTAAAAAAAAACAAAAAAAAAACTACTGAGCATGAGATTGGGTAACCGATCATTGAGAACAAAGAGAATTAAATGGCTAAAGACATGACTGATTGTGGAGTCCCCACCATTAGCTACAATACTATATAGATATAACTAGGGACTCCCAAAATTCAATCCTGATGAACGTCCGAAAGAATCAAAACACATTGATTTCACACACATTCCTCATAAATAATTAGAACTACCTGGCTGTCAATCAATCCTTTGGTAGTTACTTACAGGAAAGACTATTATACACTATGCTTAAAGGTAAGACATGAGTAAAAGGTTATCAATTTTTCTAACGCATTCCTCCCTTACGCTTATTTTAGACCCAGTGCTCACTATTGTAGAGAAGAAAAGTCTGTGATCATTTTGTCGCTCTGAGAATTATAAAATATTTGAATAACCTTTAAATGGCTTTTCCGTGATAAATGTGGGTTTATACTGTGGGCTGGTCGACCGGCCGGGTTTTCGCGCACTACAACAACCGGCCGGTATCGGGTGTGGGGTCAAGGTCATGTATCCAACATTACAGCGATCCGCCATCTTGAAATGACGATTTTTTTCGTAACTTTTTACTGTTTGTTTACATTTGGAGATCACATATTCAGAAATATCCCACAACTTATTCCCTTTATGAGGTAAATACTTAAGATGTAAATATGGAAAATCCCAAAAATTAGAATTTTATTTCATATAGATTAATCATAATTACAAGTGGATCTCAAGAGAAAGAAGTGCCCTGTAACCCAGAGTCATGATGCCATTGAAAATAGTCCCAATCTAGGTGCACTGTATTTGTTGATATTCCCTCAGTTATGCATCTATTATACACTTTATTTACTAAAATACATTATTTCTTATTAATCCATCAAAACAATAGATTGTCTGGTGAAAAAAAAAAATCTTTGCCCAAGGATTGAGCAGAATCACCACATTTTCAAGTAGTTCCGGCTGGCACCCAATACTTGGCCTGTGTCGCTGACCGGGCCAAGCGGCACTAGGCTAGTTTATACTGAGGCTCACACTGTATCAGTAAATGAATGCCTGTGTATTGTTGTCATACCTAAGTTTAGGCATGGCATATCCTCCCTCTAACAATTACAAATATTTATCAAATCTATTATATAAAATATAGTAATATCATAATTTCCTTTTATTATACATTTTAATTTGTCTAAATTATAGTAATCAAAAGATATATCATATATATGCATATAATATACTTCATTATAGAGTTTATAGTAATTAGACAATTAGCACTTCCCCTGCCCCTATTGGTCAGTTGTAATTAGGTCACTGACTAGAGGTCAGGTGGGAGGTGCAGGCATGCTGTAAGGACACTCTGGGTCCAGCAGCAGAAGAGACAACATGTAACCACTAAGCAGCAACAGGCCTTTAGGCCTACACTCCTGGTACTGTAGAGAATATATTTAACATCCTGCCTTCAAGTCTTCTCTCCCTATATGATTCTACACTACAAAACCTCTCAAGTCTCACAGTGTTCAGAATGACTGACCTTAGGCTATCTGGCTGACCTGTTTACATGACCACCTGACACGGTATTCCCTCTGAGGGAGACGTCAGCCTGATTGACCTACACCTACCAGTAATGTGATTGAGTTAAATCAACACATAGCGGATACTGATGTGATTGAGTTTATCAGAAAGGTACACAATCAACACATAGCAGCTACTGATGTGATTGAGTCTATGAGACAGGTACACAATCAACACATAGCAGCTACTGATGTCATTGAGTCTATGAGACAGGTACACAATCAATGCAAAGTAGCTACTGATGTCATTGAGTCTATGAGACAGGTACACAATCAATGCATAGCAGTTACTGATGTCATTGAGTCTATCAGATAGATATACAATCAACACATAGCAGCTACTGATGTCATTGAGTTTATCAGAAAGGTACACAATCAACACATAGCAGCTACTGGTGTGATTGAGTCTATGAGACATGTATACAATCAACACATAGCGGCTACTGATGTAATTGAGTCTACGGACAGGTACGCAATCAATACATAGCAGCTACTGATGTTATTGAGTCTACGGACAGGTACGCAATCAATACATAGCAGCTACTGATGTTATTGAGTCTACGGACAGGTACACAATCAATACATAGCAGCTACTGATGTTATTGAGTCTATGAGACAGGTATACAATCAACATGTAGCAGCTACTGATGTCATTGAGTCAATCAAAGAGCTACACAATCAACACATAGCGGCTACTGATGTGATTAAGTCTATCAGACAATCAACGCATAGTGACTACTGATAAAGGATGAAGTACTTTATAGTTTGGTGTAGTGCTTTCTGTTTATAGTTGAGGGGATTAATGAAGAGTTGAAGACAGGAGTAGTTGTTCTGATCTTATATTTCTTCAGTCACAGGTATAAACTATAGGCCCGATGTATATGGTCCTGTTTGGCCCTACCCAGCTGAAACGTGGAGCATTGAAAGGGGCCGTCCATAAATGACATCATGCTATTTTTGACCTTTTTGACTCCCCTTCCTTCCCCCCTTGTCATGTTTCGTCTTGCAGCCCTTGACCCCCCCCCCCCCCCCCCTCTAGAAATGACAAAATTTTAAGTGGACCACCCCCCACCCCAAATCAAAGAAATAATATAGTAAAGTATGCTCTTTTTTTCGCTTAGAAACATGACTGTCCCATAGAAAAATCTTTGATCTTAATTGAAAATAAAAAATACAGCCTTCAATACCTGAACCTAACCTAGCTAAAATTGTCTCAGAAATTCTTGAAGTTCAAATTTTCGCAACATGATGTCATGAACCACATGACCCCCCCTCCCCCCTTGTCCTGTTTGGTCATGGAAACATGAACCCCCCGCCCCCCCTGCATGAGGTCATTTATGCATGGACAGCCCCAAACTTCTCTGGCTCCACATCTCCAGGGCCCTGATTGGTCCCTAGCCAGTGGCCATAGGGGTCAGTTTCTAGGTCAAAGTTAAGACAAAGACAGGTGGTGGCTAACAAAGCCTACGCCTAACCTAACATGATAGTGAAGCCTTATTATTTCAATTAAATTAACTAAACAAAAAAAATAATGTCGGGCCCTATTCCTACATGAGACATTCATCTACAAAATAGAGAACACAGCTTTCTAACACTATTTCAGATTTGCCTTTCCTACATTTAGGGATTTGTATCACTAACGATCTGGGCCGCCTGGGGAATCCCTGCGACTTTTTGGGGGGACATGGTATAAAAATCGCTGACTCAGCCCTTTACCCTGGGCGTTTAATCCTGTTCTCAGGCCCCCTGGAATCCAGCAATGCATTGCTGCTGGCTTCTGTTCTGCTATTTTTACTGCTTCTACTGGAATCAAAAGAATTCCCTTAAATACTTTTTCTTTGTTGTCTGGTCCCGTTCAGAATAGACCACCTCTTTCTTAAATGAAAGCAACTATTGTGATATAAACCATTATTCATATTGGTATTGTATATGTGTGTATATATTTCTGTAAACCTAAGTCATCAAGAATAGCACATTGTTGTATGTGATGATGATTCAATAAAAAATAAATAATAAAAATAATAATAATAAAAGATAATGGAGGCAGCCTAATACCATGCCTATCTTTGGTTTCCTTAAGCCTGTGTTCCACTAGTCGACTTTGAATACCTGGATTTTGGCAATTTGACAGGAAGCCTTTGATGTAACATGTCATTTCAAATGGTATATAATATGTCTATGATTAACCAACATTTCAACTCCTTGCAAAATCAGCAAGTGAAATATCGACTTAAGGCTGTATTCCGCTATACAATGTTCCACTCTACGATGTTTGACAAAATATCCAAACATCGGCAGTCAGTCACGATTTTTTGTGTACTTTCAAAGAGCTTGAAGTGAAACACCTGTATACCTTCAAAGGCTTGCAATCTTGGCCACCCAAAAAATCAGGAGCCAAAGATCGGGAGTCTCCCTACGATAGTTACCAACATGTTGGTAAATGTCAGGAGCCCAGCTCTCGATCCTTCATGGATGAAATGGACGGCCCTAACCCCTCCCCATTTTTGTAGTTTTGTTTTGATCCTAGTGGAATACATGTAGGTTTTAAGGATCTACGTACCCCTGCTGCAGCAGAGAATACAGGCTTTAAGGAATCTATGTACCCCTGCTGCGGTGGAAAATACAGACTTTAAGGATCTACATACCCCTGCTGCGGCAGGGAATACAGGCTTTAAGGATCTACGTACCCCTGCTGTGGGGAATAAGGCTTTAAGGATCTACATATCCCTGCTGTGGCGAGGAATACAGGCTTTAAGGATCTACATACCCCTGCTGTGCAGGGAATACAGACTTTAAGGATCTATGTATCCCTGCTGTGGTGGGGAATACAGGATTTAAGGATCTATGTACCCCTGCTGCGGCGGGTAATACAGGCTTTAAGGATCTACGTACGCCTGCTGTGCGGGGAATACAGGCTTTAAGGATCTACGTACCCCTGTTGTGGCGGGGAATACAAGCTTTAAGGGTCTAAGTACCCCTGCTGTGGTGGGGAATACAGGCTTTAAGGATCTACGTACCCCTGCTGTGGCGGGGAATACAGACTTTAAGGATCTACGTACCCCTGCTGCGTTGGGGAACACAGGCTTTACGGGTCTAAGTACCCCTGCTGTGGCAGGGAATACAGGCTTTAAGGATCTACGTACCCCTGCTGTGGCGGGGAATACAGGCTTTAAGGATCTACGTACCCCTGCTGTGGTGGGAAATACAGGCTTTAAGGATCTACGTACCCCTGTTGTGGCGGGGAATACAGGCTTTAAGGGTCTAAGTACCCCTGCTGTGGCAGGGAATACAGGCTTTAAGGATCTACGTACCCCTGCTGTGGCGGGGAATACAGGCTTTAAGGATCTACGTACCCCTGCTGCGGCGGGGAATACAGGCTTTAAGGATGTACGTATCCCTGCTGTGGCAGGGAATACAGGCTTTAAGGATCTACATACCCCTGCTGTGGCAGGGAATACAGGCTTTAAGCATCTACGTACCCCTGCTGTGGTGGGGAATACAGGATTTAAGGATCTACATACCCCTGCTGTGGCAGGGAATACAGGCTTTAAGGACCTACGTACCCCTGCTGTGGTGGGGTATACAGGTTTTAAGGATCTATATATGCTCCTGCTGTGGCGGGGAATACAGGCTTTAAGGATCTACGTACCCCTGCTGCGGCGGTAAATACAGGCTTTAAGGATCTACATACCCCTGCTGTGCAGGGAATACAGACTTTAAGGATCTATGTATCCCTGCTGTGGTGGGGAATACAGGATTTAAGGATCTATGTACCCCTGCTGCGGCGGGTAATACAGGCTTTAAGGATCTACGTACGCCTGCTGTGCGGGGAATACAGGCTTTAAGGATCTACGTACCCCTGTTGTGGCGGGGAATACAGGCTTTAAGGGTCTAAGTACCCCTGCTGTGGTGGGGAATACAGGCTTTAAGGATCTACGTACCCCTGCTGTGGCGGGGAATACAGACTTTAAGGATCTACGTACCCCTGCTGCGTTGGGGAACACAGGCTTTACGGGTCTAAGTACCCCTGCTGTGGCAGGGAATACAGGCTTTAAGGATCTACGTACCCCTGCTGTGGCGGGGAATACAGGCTTTAAGGATCTACGTACCCCTGCTGTGGTGGGAAATACAGGCTTTAAGGATCTACGTACCCCTGTTGTGGCGGGGAATACAGGCTTTAAGGGTCTAAGTACCCCTGCTGTGGCAGGGAATACAGGCTTTAAGGATCTACGTACCCCTGCTGTGGCGGGGAATACAGGCTTTAAGGATCTACGTACCCCTGCTGCGGCGGGGAATACAGGCTTTAAGGATCTACGTACCCCTGCTGCGGCGGGGAATACAGGCTTTAAGTATCTACGTACCCCTGCTGCGTTGGGGAATACAGGCTTTAAGGATCTACGTACCCCTGCTGCGGTGGGGAATACAGGCTTTAAGGATCTACGTACCCCTGCTGCGGCGAGGAATACAGGCTTTAAGGATCTACGTACCCCTGCTGTGATGGGGAATACAGGTTTTAAGGATCTACGTACCCCTGCTGTGGCAGGGAATACAGGCTTTAAGGATCTACGTACCCCTGCTGTGGCGGGGAATACAGGATTTAGGGATCTACGTGCCCCTGCTGTGGCGGGGAACAGAGGCTTTAAGGATCTACGTACCCCTTCTGCAGGGGGGAATACAGGCTTTAAGGATCTACGTACCCCTGCTGCAGCGGGGAATACAGGCTTTAAGGATCTATGTACCCCTGCTGTGGCATGGAATACAGGTTTTAAGGATCTACATACCCCTGCTGCGGCGGGCGGCTGGCTGTACCTGCTCATGGTGTCTGGTCTCCAAGGTAACTGACCACTACCTGACCACCCTACCTGGATAGTTTTACCTGGTCACTCTTACCTGGGCCTGCTGCCCACTCACCCCCCGGATAGGTATGCACATTTTTAACTACAGAAAAGAACCGACCCACCATCCATCCCGGGGGCGTGACTGCACTTATGTGCCCAGATGTGTGTGTGTTGAAGTTTCAAAAATGAACACATTTGGAAGGACTATATTCATGGAAAAACATACCCGTAATGAAGGGATCTTACTTCAAAGATACCCTCAGGGAAGGACCATAGGTGTGCCTGTAAATCCTATTTGTTACTTGGCCAAGTCCTATGGAGTTTGGTTCAAATACCTTCGAGCATCTTCTTATGCTACATCAACATTTTCTTGATATAGAATCCTTGAGCTATAGTTCAGAAATACCTATGATGCTTATCATAATCAATGAAGTATGGTGTGACTCTGAATCAATTTGGTCCACATGAGAAACCCTTAAGATTATATGGGAGGTACTTCTTTAAACTACACCCATATATTGAGTGGCTCATGTCTATTTAACACCCATCATGAGTCAAATTAGTGCCACTTATTTCACTCCCTTAGAGCTGAGAAAAGACCCTTGTCCTTCACATTTGGACACACACACACCTGAACCGATTTGGTATGAAGTCACCCCCCTCCGGGCCATCCATCTGCTCTACTTTAAGCCCCATACCCACTAGGCGATTTTTACACAGTCGGCCGACTAATCAGCAATAAAACGATCAGATTTTAAGGCTAGAATCAGCTGGCTTCAGTGCTGATTCAGATCAAACACACATATTTCAATATGGTATACTTACAGGCGATCATAGGAATCGGCCAATTCAGCCAGTCACCCTTAAAGTCGCTTAGTGGGTTTGGGGCTTTATGGCTGTATTCCTCTGCCTGATTTTACTGGCTAGTTAAAAAATCGCCAGTGGGAATTAGACATGTTACATACCGTCAGACAGGTTTTTAAATTCTCTTTCCAATGATATGTAGGATGCATATGGTCCTTGAGCCGATAGTATTAGGGAAAGGGTATGAATTAACATATTGCTGGTAGTCACAATAGCCTAGTGGAATAAAGGCTTTCAAACATAGGGTTTTACTGTAGCCCTACCGACCCATCTCACACATAGGGTTTTACTGTAGCCCTACCGACCCATCTCACACATAGGGTTTTACTGTAGCCCTACCGACCCATCTCACACATAGGGTTTTTATACCGTAGCAATACCCAAATCCCTGGCGCCAAGGTGCATGCCGGGAGCATCAAACATGCTGCATTCTGATTGGCCAATAAACAGAGTGCTAACAGCGTTCCCTGAATGTGGGGGCGCGGGGTGTCTGGCCCTTAGTACTAGACCTGTTTACATGCCCCCAAGGCTCGCACACTGATAAAGAAACCAGTCCATCCCCTGTGGCACTTTAGGAAGAAGTCGTGAAGATGAAGATGACGAGGGGTGGATCAAGGGAGGGTTTTAAAAAGGTGTGGCGCACGCTGTATTCACATTACAATGACTCAAGCCATCGGTGACCGTTTTTTTTATGATTGCAACGTAAAATAGATTGCATCTAAAATCGCCTACAGCGGATGGGCATAGGCGCTCCTATTCAACCCCAAAGAGCAGGGGGCGGATCCAGGGCGGTCCAGCGGGTCCTCACCGCCGCCCCCCCCCCCCCCCCACCGCCCCCGTTTTGGTGGGGACTTCAACTTGCAAAGAAAAAGAAATTCAGGTGCGTGTGCATGTAAGGTGCACACACCCCTTTTTCCCAAAAAAAAAATTTTATGTAAAATTCTTCTGCCCATAGGGCGCACACAAATATAGCTATAGCATGCCCCCCTCCCTTTTTCAGATTCCTGGATCCGCCCCTGCATGTGAATGCACACCTTTTTCATGTACTGACATGGGAGTGTAACTCTCTATAGATGTAGGAGATTATTGGCTATGTCAAAAAATTAGAATAGTGCTAGGAGCCAAGAATGACTATAGTGTAGTACGTAAGCAGAGAACTAACACCTCAGATAATGTAGCAGGGCTGTGGTTACTATTGCAGGGAGTCAGCGGACCGGCAGGCAAGAAGCCTAGGAGCCTTGGCTGTGTTGGGTTGAGTGGACTTAAACCTCGTGGACTGGTGATTTTCAATGGGAGTGCAGTGACACATATCAAAAGTTTGGATTAATAAATACTATCCTTTCACGCAAGTGTTTGTTGTCTCTAAGGGACGCACTAAATTTTGAGATGACCTGAAGCTGAGACTAAAAGGAGACTGCGATTGGAAAGAGCTAACAGACTGGAATAACTAACGAAACATAAAGATTAAAGGCACCCCTACAGCTAACAGCAGATTATTTAAAACCCCATAGTTCATTAGTACTTAGCCCATATCCAGACCCCACGTTTTCTAAATCCAATATCTGCCCCTGAAGTGTGTAGATGTTACAGCTAACTCTGACATCTATTTAAAAAGGCCAGACAACTGCAATTCAGAGACTGATGGCGTTGTAACATTGGTGGCATTCCAGGAACCTTCTCTAAGTCCAAGTTCACACCCATGTACTCTATGTTACAGCCTAAGGGCCAGTAGTAAAAGGTGGCCAGGTTTACCCCGACACCCCACAATGGGGGGGGGGGGGCTACTCCACTCAGGTTTGGGTACCCACTGCAAAACGGTGGCACAAGCTGTGGCTGTGACATGGGTCTCGGCTGAAAAAACGGGGGCTGTAACTGACCCAGGTAGTCCCTAAAGGAAGGCAGTCAAAGGCATCATACTGTAGGAGCTGTTGTCTTTAGGTAGTCTAATCAGGGAATAAACATTAGGATTAGCTAGTATGATTGTTTGTGTTACAATTTTGAGAAAAGAGCTCATTCCTTAGCTTGGTCTGTAGTAAAATCATATAGCTGCAGTAAAACAATGGGCTGTCCATTGGCATCCAAGAAAATAGGGGGCTGTTCAATCAAAGCAGAGAGCTGTCTTATTGGAAAACCGGGGGCTGTAGTTCTGGTTTGGGTACCTACCCTCAAAGAGTCAGTGCCCCCCTCCGGGACCCCAACACCCCCGTAAATTCGAGGGGGTGGGGGGTGGGGGTGGGGGTGGGGGTGGGGGGTTACTCCCCTGTAAGGTTGGATGCCAGTGGCGAATCTAGAGTATTTGAGGGGAAAGAAGGGGGGCATGGAGTTTTGAAAATAATGTTTCTAATTATGTTTTGCCTGAACTTACGTTGAAAACTGCAATTTTATCAGGAAAAAGGAAGGACATATGACTTAATTATGTTTCCTAACAACACTTCTCCCTCCCACCCTTGTAAGGTGTGTGGAAGGGGACGGAGGAGGGGGTTTACTGCAGGAACGACCAAACCAAAATGGTAAATTTGTTATTGAGAAATACATCCATCCATATGCTTCCTCCCCCCTCCCCCCAAAGAAAACCCTCATCGGATCTCCACAACCACCACCACTCAACCGGCCAGGCCGATTTAGGGATAGGGGTATGGAGATGTAGGATTTATAATGTATTACATATGTGGAAGCAAAGGCGGCCTCTTTGCCTCCGCGTATACATAGAATACAATTACACAATATGCTTACTTCCCAGGCAAACAGTGAGAGTAACAGTTTCATTATTTTAGGTTAGGTTTAGGCTAAAAAAAAGAGTAAGGTTGGGCCCTTTCTAATACAGAACGTTATAATAATGTTATCTTTACAGAACATAACAAGAATGTTGCAATATTGTCACAGTGCAACATCTCAATGTTAGGTTCTAAAGATGTTTTTGAGTGCCATCAAAATAACGTAACAAATGAGAGCATCCAAGACTTCCCTTTCATCGTCCACCCAAGGGGTGGATCGGGAGGGGGGGGGGGGGGCGTCCAGAGGGTCATGAACCCCCTCCTTTTGGTGGACCCCTAATATGCTAAACTATGTAAAGAGGGGGAAACGTGGCACTAATGTATGCAAGTACATCCACTTTTAATACTTAGCCTATAATAATTATGTGCTGTTCCCCCACCCCGAAAGATCCTGGATCTGCCTCTGCACCCCTCCTTCTCTGGTAGAAACCCGATAGCACGTCTGGTTGACTCACCAGAGTACCCCCCAGTACGAGCTGGGTACGAGTACGAGGTCATCACTCTACGAGCTCCTGGAAACGCTCGTAAACGGGCGGTGAAGGCAAGGACACTCTGCAACTCCAACGCTCGCTATGGGCGAATCACGTCTCATAGACTATAATTTATGGCGCGGAGGGCGATTCGTCGCAGATTGAGGCAAGGATTATGTTTAACCAAGCCTCCTCTGCTTTGACTACGGTCAGGAACTGTACCGTGCACCATTTCATGTCAGTGGATCCTCCCATTAGATTTTGGAATTCGGGAGAGGAAAAAAGATAATAAAGAAAACCAAATGTCTTGTTTTTGTTAAAAGTAATAGATAAAAGCTAAGATCATATTCTTATAATTTCCCTCCCTTCTAGAAATAGAGTACGACAACGTATGGTCTATGGAACAACCGAATCTGTATTCATCATAAATGTAACCTTATACAACATAAGCTACATTCATAAATCCACTGTTATGTTTTTTAATAGAATCAGACAAGCCTTCCTGTGTATGAGAACTATATTCTAACTATAACAACTCAAAAAACTGAACATTTTCTGTCACCTCCAGTCCTGTTAGTTTGTCTTTTTCTATGTTCTCGTAAATTCACCAAAATGTAACTAATGATACATTCAAAGTGGAATGACAATATGTGTCCTGTTAATGTACAGCACTTCATAAAAAATAACACTTATGATATCTAGACAGAACTCTAAACTATCGCTATGTCACAATAAAAGGAAACACAAAATGAGCTGTTTCTTCCTGACCAGATCCACACACTAATGATAAAACTGGTGACTCATGTTCATGCCGAGCCCTCGCCTGAACTGACCATGCCTTAATACGGCTTGTGCACGCTTTATTGTGCTCCGGGAAATCACTTCTAGGATTTCCCGGCACAGCTGCTGCCGTTCGGGGAATGACCTAGATTCCTGCCACCAGTCACTCCCGAGTTGGCCGCGGGGGGCGCTGCAGTCGGCCCGGGTAAACAATCTCCAACCATGGCGCCAATGGTCTCCCCCCAGATGTTAGGTGCTCTGAGGGTGCGGCGTGCTTAGACTGGTTGTGTGGTGATTTTACCATATAATTTTTAGAAAATTATTAACAAAAATACCCATTCTTTCTCTATGTTAACACCATTTGTGTCAGGGACATTTTAGAAACTAATAAAAAAAAAAGTGTGTTATCATAAAATTGCAGTAACATTCTACATGTATTTGGTTCTGTTTTGGTTCTTGTTACGTTATTTTGATAGTGGCGCCCAATAACGCACCCAATAACATCTTTAGAATCTAACATTGCGATATTGCACTGTGATGTTATTATAACATTATGGTTACATTATTTCACATAAGAAATAGCATCATTATAACATTCTGTATTGGTTAGGTCTCAACTTCATCAGAATTTAATGTTATTATAACACTCTGTTTTGGAGAGTCTCAACCTGACATACAGAGATATAACTGTTATGTGAAAATTGGGCAGGTGACAGACTGACCCAAAAGGTATGGTCACCGAATGTGCACGTGCTTTTTACGTTGCTGCTTGCCTTGGAACTGTCACGCTGCCTGATGATATTATGATATTGTGGTATCGTTCAAGTCAGCTTTTCTATTTATCTAACATAGGCATATTGTGATCACCTAACACAAACCTGAAAGCATGTTTAGGTTTCTAATTGATTGGAATTTAACAACTGAATCTGGAGAGATCGTCCGTCGAGTCTTCCCGACCTTTTCAGTCTCTCTGCAGTTACCTTGTTTACAAGAATGTTAAACTATGGTAAAGAAAAACAGTGGCGGATTTAGGGTTCAGAAAAGGAAGGAGTGCTCTAGTAGAAAGGGGACGCACCCCACTTTTCCCATAATTTTACATGAAACAATATTCTAATTTGTCCGAAAAACCGTGTGCCCTGGAGTCTTCCCCATAAATCCGCCCCTAAGAAGAAGGGTCTGTTTCAGTAAAACGTCAGAGAGGCCCCCTACATCCAAAACGGAAATGTAGACCTGGAAAATGTCACAGATGTTTCATAAAGAAAACCTCCCTTAGGTGCCTTCCCCAAGCAAAAATGTGGCATTATTATAAGGTTGCAGCAACGTTCTGTTTTGTTGTGGTTTGGTTCTTGTTACGTTTTTTATGGCACCCAAAAACGTGTTTAGAATCGAACATTGTGATGTTGCACTGTGATGTTATTGTGACATTCTTGTTACAATCTTTCACACAAACACATTACCACAACATTCTGTATGATAAAGGCCTCAACATCACTAAAATGGTATCTTATTATAATATCTTTTTTCAGTGATTCTCAGCCTTACCTAAAATAATGTAATTGTTATGTGACAATTAACCAAGCAACTGACTAACCAGAAATGTATGGTCACCGAACGTACCCATTACGTCGCTTCTTGCCTGTATATGGGCCAATATACCGTAATTGGGTGCTCTAAAATCCCTGATAACCTTTAGCTCCATACGAGAATCAAACTCTCCTTTTCTAACGAGGAGGAAAAGAGGCTCCGTTAGCTTATGAAGCACATAATCATTTTCGTTAATTTTGCCTTCTTAATTAAACAAGCTCGCCCTGAAGCTGTCAATATGATATTGCTAGGCCAAGTTGATATCATATAGCTTAATATGTACGATGACCATAGAATATACGTCAGGAGCCTTTGAATGTACTACATTCAAGGGCTCCTGACGTATATTCTATGATCATCGTATATATCAAGCAGAAGGGCGAATCAGGGTTTTTTATAGTGGGGGTCTGCCTATATGGGCTAAACACTAATTCCTCGCCAGAGAGAGAGGGTGGCAGGAGTACCTGAATCCCTTCCGGATCTATTAGCAAAAGAAAATTATCAACAACAAAAAAGAGGAAAGAATAAGTAAGGAGCATTTGAACGTAGTACTCCTAGAGTAGGAGGGCTGATCAGGGATTTTTATGTGGGGGTCTGCCTATGTCGGCTAAGCACTAAGTCCTCTCCAGAGAGAGGGTGGCAGATCCTCCAGATCTATTACCCCTCCAAAGGAAAATATCAAATAAAGAGGAAAAAATCTGCATTGTATATACTGGAGACTTACCATATTCGCCTTCTGCTTGATGTTTAATAAAGAGACAACTGTGACCAGTCCTTGCTGCACTTTGAAAAGTCAGGGTTCCTCCAGACCAGGCGGGGACCAACCGACTTGGGGGGATCTCGGGGATTAACGCGTTAAGCCGTCCACGGCGAGATCTGCGGCCTGATCCACCGCCCAACGAGAAGGCTGTAGTCCACCAGCCGATTTTAATCCCCAATTCAGAAGTCGGCAGTGGGAATATTGGCTAGTCATAGACATGTGATATACCATTAGAAAGGATTTGTAATTCCCTTTCAAATGATATGTAGGATGTATAGTCTTTTGCCATATTTCTCGTGAAAAGTTAGAAATAACAGAATTGGCAGTGGTCAAAATCGGGCTGTGGAATACAGGCTTTGCACTGACGTTTTAACGATGCAGACTGCGGTTAGGAGAGTGTAAAATTGTCCGGAGAGTGTGAAATCCTGACCTGACCCAACCGAAAGGGGGCTCAACAGAGGACAGTCACTCCTCTGAGGAATAAAAGAATAAAATTCCAATTGAATTGATTAGAATTGAGTCCTGTGATTAGAATTGAGTCCTATATATGATATTAGAGGCAAACGAATATATGGGAGCACGTGGTACACACAATATTGTCTGATTGAAAATTGTATGTGGGCTCTTCCGATCAATTTATATCTTTGCAGGAAAAACTGTTTAATCAAGGAAAACATACAAATTGTCTCACTGTCGTACTTTCCTATGTATCTTAAAATGTACAAGGGATAACCAGGTGCCTCTGAAACACCTTATATATTAGATCCATCCTTATCCAACATGAGAACCTGTTCACCGACACAATGTATGTGTTTCCATATGATATTTTGGTTCCAGGGGATGATCCAGGAATTCAAGAAAGTGGGGGGACGCCTAAACTAAAAAGGTCTCAGTGCCCCCCCCCCCCCCCCGAACGCCAATTTTACAATAATAAATCTAATATTTGACAAAGATTGTTTGAAGAGTAAAATCTGCTGCAGTAGTAGCATTACTTATGCCATTAATGTAAAGCCCCATACACACTAGGTGCCTAGAACAAGAGTTGGCCATCTGATTGGCAATAAAATCAGCCGACTCTACTACAAGAGTTTGCCAATTTTATCACCGACTCATATCAAGTGTGCTAAAATCGGCCGATTTTAAGAGAATAATTGGCCAATTCTAGCACTGATTAGTCGGCCGACTCAATCAAATTCGCCTAGTGGGTATGGGGCTCAAGTAAACAGTTTCCATTTAAAGAAAAAGTCTAGTTTGTAAGGTTTGTAGGTTACGGTATAGAGCCCCAGGCTTACGGCCAGGGGGGTAAGAGTAACATTACTTCTAAGGGCCCCCACCCCCTTTTAGTGCCCCCTGGTGGAGGAGTGGGGGCGGGGTGTGACCCCTGACCCCGCCAGTACACCTGGGATCCAACCCTCCACACCCTCTACCCCTGGGGTGGGGGGGGGGGGATACTTGGCCCAGGCAAGCAGCAATGTAATAAGCACTTTCTGCGACCATACTTTTTTCGTCAGTCTGTTACCTCCCCAATTTTCAAGTAAGAGTTACATATCTTTATATTAGGTTGAGACTCTCCAAGACAGAGTGTTAAAAGAATGTTATATTCTGGTGAAGTTGAGATCTTACCAATAGAGAATGTTATAACATCATCATTTTTACATGGAATAACGTAACTAGAATGTAATAACAATGTCACAGTGCAATGTCGCAATGTTAGGTTCTAAAGACGTTATTGGGTGCCATCAAAATAACGTAACAAAAATGAGACAAGAACCATAAAGAACAATACTGCAACATTATAATAACGTTACATTCTTGCCCCGGGGGGGGGGGGGGTCCAGCCACTTTTGGGTCAAAAAAGGGGAGCAGTGAAATACATCTATTGAATAATATAGGGTAATAATCTGAAATTTAGGCTTGCTGTTACTTTAGTTAACAAAAGACATTGAAAATCATCAGCAGTTACCATAAGAAATCTAGATTCTTTGTATTTGTTTAATGATAGACACCCTGTTTTTTGGGGGGCAGTGATCTGTATCGTGAGCCGGTAAACTAGAATCCAGAAGGGGTCAGTCACAAAGAGTAGGGGCAGAAGTTTGGCATTGGGAAGTAACCTTCAAAGAGTAAGTGCCCCCCCCCCTCGCGGGGGGCCCAACACTGAACCCATAGGCCCGGGCTGGGTGCCAATAGGGGCAATATAGTCAAGTAGCAAGGGGGCAATTTTCACTACCCTAGTTTGCTGATTTCACCAAACCTCTTTTAAAGCAACTTCAGGCAAGATAAGCAGATTTCCTGGGACAAAATTGCACAAGTTGAAGCGGATTCTCAAAAATGTATCCAAATCACTTAAGGAAAAAATAAGAAATCATAATTAAGAAATAAAGATAAGAAAAAGATCAAGAGACAACCTTTACATCAAAATGACTTCGTCTGACCTGAATGCAGCTTGACGGCTATGCGATTTTTGCTACGATGTTTTCTGTCGTTGCTTGAGACAACTGTCTCCTCAAGCCCCATTTGCCATGGCCTATTTTCCTGTCACAGAGACGAGCGAAAATTTTAACTTAAGCATTCGCAAATAATTGTATGTGTAAAAGAATTATCGCAAGCTAAAGATATTGATCTTATAGCATTCACACTGAGAAGGAAGGTCCCTTACGATCATTTTCGCAAGCGACCATGTCTTGAATCGTACAAGATATCTACGAAAATATTAAACATGTTGAATAATTTCACAAGGATTGAGGTCGCAGATGGCTATGATTATCCAACGTTTCCAACGTTAGCAGATCGCAGAGGCCTGCGACAAACCACATTCACCAGGGCGAATGGGGCTAGAGGGGATGCAACGGCCTTACTTGAGGAATGACCATATATCCCTCTGTACACTATGGACAGAAGGTGTCTGTGAACATACCATGCCTCACCATGCATACTTCACAAGGAAAACTGTCCATGTAATCTCTGGGAGATAGTTCTACAATGACTCTGTAACTCGTCAAAGGTTTGATTTCAAAGAAGAGTTGAATTTACTTTTGTCACTGTTTACCCCGGGCGCTTTCCTGAAGTTCGCATAAACGTCAACTATGTGGATTTTCTTCATTAGTGTGGCACCCTGCTAGAGGTACAGGCCTGACCCAATGAGTTGGGTAATGGATCCCTATGGGCCCAGGCTGAAGAGTTGGGATCAAGGTGTCTATGGGACGGTTCACTGCGCAGACTCCTTAAAAGGGTGTATAGTCTAACGGCGGGGACCTGTTTATGACCCCCAGTCACTGTAGAGAGTAATCCCCTCACTACAAATTGGGTCTAAAACCTTTTTACCCCCCTAACCCCCCACCAGGACCCGAACCTCCTCTCCCCCCCCCCCCTCACCCACCCCCCCCTGGCCTACAAACGACTAATCTAAAGCCCGATACCCACTGAGCAATTTCACCGTCACCCGGCGACGAAGTCACTTAAAAATCGCTTGGTGATCACAATCACCAGGAGATTCCCAGGAAAATCACCAGAAAAATTTCAAAATTGCTTGATATTATACCGTCGCCCGGTGACGACGACGCCCACTACTCAAGTCGGCGGTCGCTCAGCGACGGTAAAATCGCGTGGATATGGGGCTTTAGTGTTCTATTTCTGACCCCATCTGTTAGGTATTGTATGGCACCATGATTGTAGTCGAGAGAGGCTGACGGATATCTGTCATGAATTAACAAACCAACGTCTCTGACATTAGACTCCTTGACAAGTGAGAGTCAATATTAAGGACAAAAAAGTATCATTATTATTTTTATCAGCACAGGCAATGGTTTCATAACTTTAAAGGTTAACAATGCTTTGCCTATATACAGCGTTATTGTTAAAAACTGCTTTTACTGTAATACTGAAAGACTATATTCCATATTGCATGAACTTCTTAAAAACGTTTAAGGTATATATATATGCATTACATAATACAAATTCACTTCTAAATAATACATAATCCATTGCGCAGCAAACATACTTGGTATACATATAGCTTAACAACCGTAGCCCGGTACAAGTAAGTTATCAGAAGTTATACAATGTCATGTGGATAGAGCTAGTTATGGAGGTATCCCAGCCAGCTTGCGACGTAACAGAAACATTCTGCAACCATACTTTTTTAGTCAGTTTGTTACTTACTAAGATGGAACATTACAATTACATTATTGATGGTGAGGTTGAAACCTCATCAAATTAGAATGTTATTATACCATTACCTTTTGGTGAGGTTAGGATGAAACCAAAATAGAACATTATAAGAACGTTCTGTTTAGGTTGAAGAACATAACCAGAACATTATAGATCTAATAACGTCACACTGCTGGCTGGGGATCTAGTTCCGGAGATATTGTGCTGTCAAAATAGTACTCACTTCACTTGGCATGATGGCTCTGAAAGAAGAAATAAGAACTCATATAATACAAGAAACATTAGCGGACTATAACTCATGAATAGACAACTTCATGGTGCATATCTCTATTTAATTTTATTATTTACGACAACTTCACGTACAAAAATTATTGCATAAAATTCAAAATTCAGAATTTATTGTCTGGCCATGTGGATATGATAAGCACCAATATGGGATCACGTGACCACATCTGCACAAGGTTGATACAATGATAAGATAAGTGGTTGGGATTATTGTGTATCCATTCATATGTTCACCTGTTTGTTTATTACCTATTTTATTATAATCATGAAAATTTTCCAATGTATACTACCTAGATCAATTCTTGTAATTGAGTATGGTTAAATGAATAAAAGAATAATATTCAAAGACACTGCTTTCACATCCAAACGCCCCTGTATACGAGTTGAATAGTTTAAATTTACAACAACAAAAAAGAAATGAATCCTGTATGAATATATATGTATTATTTTCTATGTGGAGGGAACCGATAAAGATTTTTGAATAAATAGCATCAGTTTCTCTGGCATTCTCATAAATGTGCTATTCTTTTTTAACTGGTTCCATTGGCCTCTTTTATGCGGTCCCTGTATTGTATTGCCGACCCAGCATTCTGTATAGGAGTCAGGGCCAGGGTGACCTATGCGGTTTGACTTTTGATATAATTCATAGGGAGTATTTCTGATGTTTTCTTTAACTCATTATCTTGATAGTTGTGCTAGTCAAAGTTGCAGTTTTCTTGTCCAAGACAACTGATCAGCTCCTGATGTAGTTCAATCATGGAGAGATGACACAAACACTCACATGAAAGAATGTTGTTTATTGATTATCCAAACATGTAATGTATGTCACTGACTTCCCATTAACATTTCACCAGTCCTTAGGTGAGTCCACTCAGCCCTTCAACAAAAACGCTCCTAGGCAAGTCATACCCATCTGTGGAGCTCCCTCTAAAATCCCCAGCCACTAAGCCTGAAAACACAAGGTCATTACTGACCGACACTTTGAACAACTCGAGTGCTGCAATGCCCCTGTCCTGCTCCTGATCTAACTTAGTTCTCCACGCAGTCATGAAGATTAACTACCTGAGCCCTAGCGTTAAGTTTTTATAACTGTGATCCTTTGAGCTATGTCAGTACAAGGGGTCAGGGGGCTATTGGTCAAGGGGTCAGGGGGTCAGGGGATCAGGGGTCGAGGGTCAAGGATTCAAGAGGTCAGGGTCAAGGGGTCAGGGAGGTCGAGGAGTCAGGGGGTCAAGGGTCAAGGGGTCAGAGGATCAGGGGGGCATTGATCAAGGGGTCAGGGGTCAGGGTCAGGGGTCAAGACATCAGGGGTCAAGGGGTCAAGAATTAAGGGGTCACTGGTCAGGGGGCCATGGGTCACAGGGTCAGGATCAACCCAGCCAAGGATGCAACGTTGCATCCATGTTCTAGTTGGTTCTGTATTTGGTTCTTGTTACATTCTTTTGATGACTCCCAATTATGTTGCTGCAGCGTATTGCCATGACCTTGCACTGCAACATTATTATAACATTATCCTAACCTCACCAAAAAGTAATGTTATAATAACATTCTGAGTAGGTGAGGTGACGGGTCAGGAGGTTTCAGGGGTACAGGTGAGGTAGAGAGGGGCTGAGTGTGTGTGTGTGTGGGGGGGGGGGGGGGGGTAGGGGGTAGGGGGGTGAGCGGATCTTTGAGTAGATCTTTGAGTAGTTCTTTGAGCAGCTCCGGCAGCTGCTCGCTGAGATCTGGGTCAGCCTCATGGCGTGGGAAAGAAGCTCATCAAGGGGCGTGTGGCTCGGTGTGGTGCCATTCTTTGAGTGGGCGATCCGGGCACCTCAGCATAAAAGGCTGCAGGGGCAGTCAGGTTCCCTGAATACTGATAAAAGTAGAAACATGGAGAGGTGGTGGGGGGGGGGGGGTACGACCCAGATTGTCTCGTAACGATCCAAGACGACCCAAACGTTTTTCCCTATATTATAACGGAAGAAAAAAAATCCAAAATATGTGCAAAATTAGAACTACAGGGAGCAGTATGTAAAGTGCAATGGTTACCATCCTTAAGTTAAAGAACCAGTGCTTCCAATCCCTACTGTGAGACTTATGTTTTGTAGTGTGGATATTAAATGAAGTGAAGACTTGAAGGCAGGAGATGTTGTTGATGGTAAATATATTTCTCTCCAGAACCAGGAGTGTAGGCCAAAAGGCCTATTGCTGCTTAGTGGTTACATGTTGACTCTTCTGCTGCTGGACCCAGAGTGTCCCTTACAGCATACCTGCACCTCCCACCTGACCTCTGGTCAGTGACCTAATTACAACTGACCAATGAGGGCAGGGGGGGGGGGGTGCTAACTGTCTAATTACCATAAACTCTATGATGTAACATGTTATACATTTTGATTATTATAATTTAGACATAAAATATGTATGTTAATAGAAAATGTGATATTAATATATTTTATATAATAGATTTGATGAATTCTTGTAATTGTTAATGGGAGGATATGCCATGCCTAAATTTAGGTATGACACTACCCAAGCCTCAACTTTGAATAGGAGCCAGCAATGAGATGAGCAACAGTGAGCCAAAAAGAGAGAGACAGAATGCCACCATTTATACCCCCTACATCAGCACATTAGAAACATTGAAAAATATCGCTCTTATTTGCATACAGGATTTGTTTTTACACTCCAAGCACCGAAGGCGCTTGTTGATAATCAAAACGTTTTTGGCTGGAAGGGGACTTCTCAGACCCTGTGCTTTATAACAAATGCCATGATATGATTTTAATGAGGTTTTTATATAAATATTTTTATACGACACGAGTGGCTATCTATATGACTGTCCCTGTTTCTAGGCTCTGGGCTGATAAAGCGCCATTTTGTTAGGTGACAACAATTACTTAACAATCACTGATAATAAACTAAACACCAAGTGGATGTCTTACATTGTTTGGATCATACAGAACATCTATATAATCTGAAAGCAGTCAATACAACTTCTTGGGTTGATGCACCCCCAAGCAGGAATATGACGTCATTATAACGTTATTATAACATTATTATACCATTCTGTTCTGCTTTAGTTCTCATTACGTTGTTTTGCTGGCACCCAAAAACGTCTTTAGATCCTATCATTGCGATGTTGCACTGTGATGTTATTATGATATTCTTGTAATGTTATTTCACGTCATAGTAACATTATTATAACATCCTTTATAAGTAAGATCTTAACTTCACTAAAATAATTATAATGTTATCATAACATTGATTTTTAGTAAGTCTCAACATTACCTAAAATAATGTAACTGTTACGTGAGAATTGGGCAGGTTACAGACTAACCAAAAAAGTATGGTCGCAGAACGTGCTTGTTACGTCGCTGCTTGCCTGGACCATACCCCCCATACCCTGCCATCACCCAAACAAACACAGCAGTCTCCTCTGCCCGGTAAATCAGCAATCCGATTGCAAATTTTTCGTAGCCTGAAAACACCTGGGGCATAAAAATAGCTATTACTTCAAAAATCAAAAGAAACTGTAGCAAATTAACTTGTATTTCTATGTTGAAGATTAACTAGAAATTGTTCAAGCTACAAGGCAGCTTTTAGACTATCATTGAGAGCCCCTGGTTCTCTATTCTAGGGACATACGTACAAATCTGGGGATCAGACCAAAGGGATTCTAGGATTCGCTCACAGATTCTAAGATTTATTGGTTCCAAAATGGCTATCCTAATGTTATATTACATAAGAGGCCCACTTTGGACCAAAAGTAAAACTAGGATAAGCCAACCCCACACTGGATATATATCTAAAGGTTGGGCTGACAAGCTTTAACAATGGTTAGTTCCTATGGGAAAATGCCTATAATATTATTATGTAAAGCTGCATTTTACAAATTTTAGGAGCAACTTGTCAACTAAATTGCTTTGGTTGATTTTGTATTATGCATTATTCATGGAATAAGCACGGAAGCAATTTTGAAAATATTTCATGTTAAACTTTAATGTTGGTGTAATTAGTTTGATAATTGTCTTGGAATTACATTGGAGGCCCTTAACAATAAGCCCATTCCACAATTCATATACCCCAGGGTTGGACAAGGTTGGACAAAAAAGCTGTTTAAGCAATCCTTGTCTCCAGGAGATGGGGTTAGTGAAATATGCAAGACTTTTTTTTCTATATTCTATAACATTAAAATTTTGTAAATTTTATTAGTTAATAGATTTGCAGGTTTGCTAGCCAATCAAAAGACTGTATTTCAGGACAAAATAGGGTTGGACATTATAGGCTGGACTGACAGGCTTTAACATTGGTTCCTATGGGGAAAATGCCAAAATAAAAGGGCGTATTTTAGAGATTTTAGGAGCAATCTGTCAATAACATTGCTTTGGTTTATTTTGTATTATCTAACCCTCTTCAGATAATAAGTGCCGATGCAATTTTGAAAGTATTTCCTGGTAAACGTTAATTTTGATGTAAACTGGGATGGGCTTATTGGCAATCTGAGGCTACAGACTACCATGGCCGTACCAATCTACAAGTCAACCCAAACTGGAGGGGGAGAGTGGGGGGGGGGGGGGCCCACCAGGCACTCGGTACCCCCTGGTTACGCCACCTCTGTCTGTTTCAATGTTACGTATTCCCGGAACATTCCACACCGCACAGCACGTCAGTAACGTCAGGGGGGCGTCGGGGTTGTTGTGCGGGAAAATTCTCCCTACCACAGTTAGCTGATTTGCAGTATCTTAAGTGCCTGCGGGTTAATTTTGCCTCATTTTGTCGAAAGGAAAACAGGGAAATCTACAGAAAACATACAAATATTTGCCATATATCCATCTATGATAAATAAACCTTCAAACCAATTTAAAAAATAATTAATACATTATACAGATACTAAATGAATATTAGTCTAAATAAATATTTTCCATGATGTTTAACCACAAATCATGCCATGTTTAACCACAAATCATGCCATAATTAATAAAAAATTCTTATTCTTGTGGTTTGTTGACATATTTCCCCGAATGCGTTATCATTTAGGATAGTCTGAAAGTTGAAATCAAGAAATCTGCTATCCGTGGTAGGGTGAATTACACTCATATTTCCCTGAATATTAGCTAACTTCAGTCATTTTCTCTGTTGAGTACGTAAGGTGCTTCCTCCTCTGACGGCTCATTTTCTCTGTAGACAAAAATATTTCATGACAGATTTATGACAGGGTGAAGAGACCCCAATATATTTAAGAAACATATTTAAGAATTAAAAGAACATTTCCTGTTCGTTAATAATTATGATAATTATGTTATTTACTTCTAATTCCTGATGTTAATTTTGATATCCATTTCATCACGAATTGCACTGAGGTCACTATTGCCATACATAGTATCCCTAAAGCCCATATAGCGTTTTTGTGCATCGTGAAGCATTATTCCTCCAAGATTAATTAATATCAACAGTGTATACATAAAGGGATGTTGTTATACAGGTTAGACGCATTGGAAGATGCCAATAGGAACAAAATTATTGTCCCTGTGTAAATTGAATATCTATAAAATATTATTACTTTTTTATATGATATAGTTTGTCATACTATCCTAGACGAGTTTAAAGTAACTTTACCGACAGGGCTCTACCTTTGCCTAGCACAGGGATTTCACTGATCATGCCTTTTTCTAACAAAAACAAGTAACTGTGGCCTTCATGGCGTTGCCATAACAACGAGGAAGCCAAGCCACTCGATCCAGATCCGATCTATTTTTAGCCCGGCTCCTCCAGTATGACCAGCGTGCACGTGGAGGACGACGGTGGCGCCATATAAGGGGGTAGCGGTGAAGCCTGGAAGCATCAGTCGGATGGTGGTGATGCCAACGTTGGCGGGGGGGGGGGGGGGGGGAGTTATAAGTGACGGGAACCCTCAGACCCAGGGGTAGCTGAAATACCACCCGGCCAAAACCTCATCTCAGTTCTCTTTCCCCAGATGCTCCCTGTTTTAATCAGGGAACCCAGACAAGCAGCGACGTTCTGTGACCATACTCTTTTGGTTAGTCTGTAACCTGCCCAATTTTCACGGAACAGTTACGTTATTTTAGGTAAAGTTGAGACTTAACATAAAAGAATGTTATAATAACATTATACTTTAGTGAGGTTAAGACCTTACATATACAAAAATATTATAATGACGTTATTGTAATATATCATAATGTTACAAGAACATCACAATAATGCTACATTGCAATGTCGCAACATTAGGTTCTAAAGACGTTTTTGGGTGCCATCAAAATAACGTAACAAGAACCAAAGCAGAACTGCTTGCCTGGGAAGGGCCTGACTAAAGTCCCACTTTCTTTACGGAAGGAACACGAACTATAATTATTGGTCTCCAAATTGGCCTCAATAATAAAGAGTCGGGACATATTGTGGCTTACCTGCAGTGAATAACAGTTTCCCCTGGCTTTCCAGTCTAGATATATCTGTGCCCCAAACAGGGTCATAAAAGGCCAGGTGTGTGGTATCCTTTCTATAGGACATTGTACATTAAAGACCCCTTGCCACTCTTCAAAAAGAGTAGGGTATCGAACCCAGTGGCGGGTTTCTCCTAAATCAAATCATAGATTCGGTCACCGCCCATGTGGCGTAAAACTAGTTGCAAAACTTTACCTTGTGCAGCCGATAAAAGAGCCCAGAAGTTAAACTATCCCAACAAACAAACAAACAATGTTGTGACCATCGCGGTCTTTCAGAAAAGTATCAGGACTGTTGGTAGGATTCTTTTTAACATTGTCAGGAGACTATTGTACGTACTTTGGCAGTATAATATTATATATCTTTACACCGGTTCAGGTTCAGCTTGTTTATCCCAAGTTCTTTACTTGACCTTCCCTACCTCGACACCCCTGGTATTTAACCATCCGGGTCCCTAACGGCGTTACTGTACCCCCTCAACCTTTACAGCCTACACTTAAAGTGGTATACTGTCGGACTGGTACGTAAAGGTTATAGGCACCCAGTCTCTCTTAACGTTTGGGGCCACAAATAAATGACGTCACGTTGTAGGGGTGGGGAGGGGTGGGCTCATTTTAAATTTGTTTCTGTGACCAGGCATGACAAGGGTGTGGGGGGGGGGGGGGGATCATAATTATGGTGCATGACATGGATTTGAGGGAAAAAAAGGTTTTTTTCGAGAATTTCAGGGAAAATTTGATAATAACGTTATTACAACGTGAAAGAACGTTACAAGTACAGGTAAGTTTGGTTCTTGTTATGTTATTTTGATGGCACCCAAAAACATGTTTAGAACATATTGTTGTGACGTCGCGCTGTAACATTTTTATGACATTTTTGTTATATTCTTTCACGTTATAATAACTTTATTACATGTATAACAGCCTTTTTTTGTAAGTCTCAACTTTACCTAAAATAACATAACTGTTACTTGAAAACTAGGCAGGTTACAGTACGGTTACACTATGTGCTTGTTACATCACTGCTTGCCTTGGGGAGCATTACTCCTCTGGGACACAACTCCTGCACCCCCAATGTAGGCATATACAGAGGGGGCATATTGTGTGTGTGTGTGTGTGTGTGTGTGTGTGTGTGTGTCTGTGTCTGTGTCTGTGTATGAGTGTGTGTGTACTTACTAATACCTTTTGCAGACTAACCCTGGAGACTAACGCACATATCTATAGTTTTAAATAGACGCAATTTGCATCCTGAGATCAGTCTGAATACAGCATTCTACCCTTTACAAAGCTACCGTCTATATACACGAGGTGAAATCGACCTCGTGCAAATCTGGCACCTGACTTTCACACGAGGTCGATTTCTATCCTCATGTACACTAGTTTCTAGATGGAACTATGTTTTTTTTTTAAAGGATTTTATTGAGTAATATACTTCAGGGGTTCCCCTGGTTTTCAGTGATATTACAATAAGGATGTTAATGTACATAGAAAATAAATATTTGAAAATTCTACAAAAAGAATAAATTCAGATAGAACAATGTACTGAGATTAACAACAATTAATACAACAGTTATAGTAAACAAATAGATTGTAGATCAATTATAATCAATATTTAGATTATTTAGACACATTTTGCAACAATTCTGATACAATTCTCCATGTTATAACATAAATAACGCACTTGGGTTGGGGTCTCGACCATAATAGTGCCTGACTAGATGCTGTCTGCTGCAAGGGGCCCTCAGCCCACATGAATTGTAATTGCAAAATGATCATGTCACCCTGTCAAATTTAAGAAAATGATCATGTCGCATGTCACTATTTAAAGCCCAAAAATGACCATGTTGCCATGTCGAATTTAGGGGTCTACATCCATATGTTTTGTTAAATAATTGATAATAAAATCCAGAAATTCATGTAGTAAACTCCTCCTATCCTATCCTCTACATCATCCACCTTTCCCATACCAAATCCTCCTATCTCCTATCCCCTGCCAGCTCCTACCCTCCTGTATTATATGTTTTAGGAAAAACTACCTCGTGTAAAAGTGAGCCCAATTTGTGCACGAGGTCGATATTTGACCTCGTGTATCGTGCAAAACCTCGTGTATATAGAGCCTTCCTTTACAAATGGCATTTTACCCTCAACAGAGGGTATTCCATACCCTTAACAGAGTGTAAAATCTAGTGCCCTTGAGGGCCCATGATCTTAAGAAATAAATGAAGAACTCAGACACAGGTGTGTACTCTGTGAGAGCTGGGAGAAGGCTGAGGAGCTGAGAGAACAGCCCTCGATTTTATACTGAAGCTGAACATAGGCCCACAGCCACCATCATTCTGGGCATGTAGGGGCCTTTACAATCTGAGTTTGAATGCACAATACAATGTTACATGTGTCCCTCATTCAGTGTGTGGAGGAGTATTAAGGACCCCCATAGAGCTGGCGAAGACAGTGACAAAATAGATCTGTGGGCTGCCTCAACTTATACAATAATTCTATATTTCTATAACCTTCTAAATGATACAATCTTTACCATACCCACAGTACATTTAGGTTTACATAAACCTGTTAAAGAAATACCTACACTTTAATCATACTCACACAATTATTATTTTAATGTACAATGATACCAGTATACATTGGGACCATTTATACCAATGGCAAATTATCAAACTATAAACACAAAGTAGACATAAAATATATCCCAGACTTCTACACAGGTCATCCATTTCTTAGATTTAAACATATTTACAAAATATGGAGAAATCTCAAAATAAAGCAAAAGAAGTCTGAGGATCTCAGGTCATCACCCTGCATTAATTATATAACAATGAAATTTAACTACCAATCAATAAACTAGTACATCACAAACAGAAGGGGAGCCCATCTTGCTACCACCCTAAACACTTACACATCAAAAATAACTAAAAGGAAAAGGGGGGCCATTTTGCTACCACCCCAAACACTACACATCTAACTAAAGAAAAGAAAAAGGGGAGCCCATCTTGCTACCACCCTAGAAGACAAGAACAAAAGGGGAGCCCAATTTGCTACCACCCTAAAACACATAAACAATAGGGGAGCCCGTTTTGCTACCACCCTACATCACACTACAATACAAAATATTTTCAGTATACCTTCCCTACCCAGGATTGAAATAACCCTAGAGAGTTAACCACATTATGTAAATCATCAAGCCAACAGACTTCTACCGAATCTAAGTTACTACAATACACACCACTGTGATCAACATATAGCTTAGCACTACACATCAAAATAAACATAGATAGGCACAAGCCATTTTAAGTCGATCAGGTATTCGTGTTATGTGAGTTGCAGATCAAACCTTTTAGTAAGCCTACTTGGCAAGCTCAATCAGTGCTTTTCAGTCATAGGTCTAACCATTATACAACCACAAAGACAACAACATACATGATTATGATAAATGGTCAAGAATGTTTTAACCATTAGTGTTAGGAGATAAACAACATACATAGAAATTTCAGGGATAGAACTGTACACTTAGAATTATGCACCTGATGAGTTGTCAATTAAACCTTTCTCAAGCTTACTTGGCCACCCAGTTCGGCGCCTTTCAGTCTTGGGCATAACCATTGTACAATCACAGGCAGACAAAACAATATACAGATCTGATCATGTTTTAAACAAGTATAGCATCACAACAATATTGCTCAATATATCTTTGCAGATTTAGATAGGGGAAAACATGTCAGAAATGTATAAACTAAATTATGCACCAGGTGAGTTATCAATTAGACCTTAATCAAGCTTACTTACCAACCATGTTTGGTCATTTTCGGTCTTGAGTCCAATTATTTATAACCACAGATACACAAATCGATATACATAAATGATCATGAGAAATGATTTAACCCAGTTTTGTTATGTAACAATCTAATTCAGGAAAGGGGGGGGGGGATGGAACAATATTATGTGAAATACTGCACTATCCAATACAATTAATGGACCAATACATCATGATATTTCAAAACATAAAGGGAAACATGTCACAAAATGTATAAACTGATTATGTGCCATGATAGTTGTCAATCAAACCTTTCTCAAGCTTACTTAGCAAACCAGTTCGGTGCCTTTCAGTCTTGGGCCTAACTGTTAGACAACCATAGGCACACTGAACAATTATTATACAGACAACATTATAAATGTTTTAACCAAAAGATAAAGTAAAAGTACTGTTCAGAGTGAAAACATGCCATAACGGTACACATAGAATTATGCACCCGGTCAATTGTCAGCTAAACCTTTATCAAGCTTACTCAGCCACCTATTTCGGTGCCTTTCAGTCTTGGGTCCAACCATGTACAACCACAGGTACACAAAACTATTTAAAGGCATTATCAAAGTAATCACATTATTTATGCTGGATTCACCACTTCTTCCCGCCACCATGGTTCAAAGGCCAATTACTAATTACAAAGTAATTGACCCCTTTGAACCAAACAAAATATAAAGAATCTAGCAAAAATCAACACACACACTTATCCTACCTCCCATCTACTACCACCCTAAAATACAACCAGAAGGGGAGCCCATCTAGCTACCACCCTAAAATACAACCAGAAGGGGAGCCCATCTAGCTACCACCCTAAAATACAAAAAGTAGGGGAGCCCATCTAGCTACCACCCTAAAATACAAAAAGTAGGGGAGCCCATCTAGCTACCACCCTAAATTACAACCAGTAGGGGAGCCCATCTAGCTACCACCCTAAAATACTACCAGTAGGGGAGCCCATCTAGCTACCACCCTAAAATACAAAAAGTAGGGGAGCCCATCTAGCTACCACCCTAAATTACAACCAGTAGGGGAGCCCATCTAGCTACCACCCTAAAATACAACCAGTAGGGGAGCCCATCTAGTTACCACCCTAAAATACAAGCAATAGGGGAGCCCACCTAGCTACCACCCTAGAAAACAAACAGTAGGGGAGCCCATCTAGCTACCACCCTAGAAAACAAACAGTAGGGGAGCCCATTTGGCTACCACCCTACAGACATAAAACTGAACTGAAAATAATCAATAAATTCAATTCTCCCAACCACAGATACAACCTATACGAGTAATACTGAAAGAATAAAACAAATAATGTGCTTAGTTACACCTGGATAAAAGGCAGCTAGTATACAGCGTTCACCCTATTGTTACCAGAGGAAAATTCACATCATTCATAACATGCATAAGAACACTGTACTTCATACCTGTAGGCACATGAAAAAAATGTAGTATGTCATACTGTCAAATTGATTTAAAGAATCCTATATTCAACTCTCAAAAGAGGGGCATATTTTCTATACCCTTAAGCTATAAATAGGATCAGGCAGCTTCTACCAGCGTACCTTTCTACCCACCAGCTTAGGGTATACATTTCCCCTCATACAGAGAATATACAGCACAATAAAATGCTTAAAAGCATCATATAACGTACATGTGAATATCCAAAGCAGACATGGACATCGACCATAAAATGATAGCATTGTATAATATACATGTGGGAAACCAAGGCACATAATACATGTAAAAGATAATTAAATAGGGGGGGCAGCTTTCAGCAGGGAACCTTATCAACCCTATAGTTCAGTATATACAGGACAAAACATGCCAAGGTGCAATAGACCCTGTATACTGTCATATTTGTGATAATAAAAGGCATAAGAGCATCTTATAATCGTACATGAATATCAACAAAGAGTACAAGTATGTTCTCTAGATTCCCAACATAGATAATTATTGGTTTAGAAGTGGGTAAGGCAGTTTTCACAACGTACACCCTATTTTCCCAGACTATTACCAATCAAATATTTTTTATATTATATACCATCAGCCTTAAATAGGTGAGGCAGCTTTACCAATGTATCTTTCTCTATCCAATTACTCCCTGTATTATATATGTATAAACATCATGAATAAAATCATGAACTTCATATATAAAGGAAACGTCTCACATACCACATGGCCATAAATGGAAGAGGCAGCTACCATCAGCGTGCCTATCTACTGCATTTATCAATGTATATCTTTCTTCCTCAATCTAGGAATATACATGACAACTAAGTGCACATGGGCAAAATCGTTATCCCACACTTGTGGGGGCACCTAAATACGGCCTCAAAACCAGTAAAAATAGCAAATAGGCCCTATCACTATCAGTGCCTTGACTAAAATTCGACAGTGAAAGAGATATTTCCGACACTAAAAAGGATGAGGCAGCTTCCCTCAGCGTACCTTTCTTACCTTATAACTTGAAAATACAAACAAAAGTATTAAAACATTGTACACCTAAAAATGACGGCTCACATCTCTATTAGCATACCAATGGAATGTATCAAATGTATCAACAATAATGAAAGTCAAATGGCATAAAAATTATGTGTCCAAGTGAGAGGGATTATGCTATGCCCCAATATGTCCTCCAGGGATCCAATCAGTTTGCAGTGTAAACAGCACGTCCCTATGGCATCCTGAATTTATTTAGGGTTTACAGGCACAGGAGGTAGGTTACGTATATAAGCACTCAATTGATTCTTTTTGTCCAAAGCCTCTAACTAACTATTATAATGCTATAAACCCATAGAACATGAACAAAATATCTGGAATCCGCCTGTAAACCCTCCTGTGCCTTACCTTGAACACTGCTGGAGCCACTGCCACAGTCATGTACGCTGCAGACCCGTTCATGACATCGGTCACTCGTCTATAATGTCGGCCACTCGACTATTATGTTGGCCACTCGTCTATAACGTCGGCCACTCGTCCATAACACTGCTGACTCGTCCACGGGGCCCCCAGCTCGTCCAGGTGGGCGTACCTGTGTGTTCCAATGCTGCCCGACGCTGGCCGGCACCCTCACCACCTGAGTGGACGCACCCAGATCTTCATGGGCGCCGCCAGACCTCCGTGAAGGCTAGGGGAGGGTCAGGTGGTCGTACCTACCCCTCCCTGTCGTTCCTCTGACGCTCCCGCTGCTCTCAGGGCTGATCCCTGTCCTCACTGGGCTGCCTCCGACTTCACAGGGCCGCTGAACGTTTCTCCAGGCCACTGGACATTGTGTGGGCTGGGGGGTGGGCCAGGTGGTCGTACCTGCCCACTCTACAATGTGGTCGCCATAAAAGTCCTTTTAAATGACCGCTTCTAACTTCTTCTGCAGAATTGCAAGCCTAGTTCTTTGCAGAACTAGATTGTCTCGTCGTAAGGTCGTCCACTGTAAAATCTAGTGCCCTTGAGGGCCCATGATCTTAAGAAATAAATGAAGAACTCAGACACAGGTGTGTACTCTGTGAGAGCTGGGAGAAGGCTGAGGAGCTGAGAGAACAGCCCTCGATTTTATACTGAAGCTGAACATAGGCCCACAGCCACCATCATTCTGGGCATGTAGGGGCCTTTACAATCTGAGTTTGAATGCACAATACAATGTTACATGTGTCCCTCATTCAGTGTGTGGAGGAGTATTAAGGACCCCCATAGAGCTGGCGAAGACAGTGACAAAATAGATCTGTGGGCTGCCTCAACTTATACAATAATTCTATATTTCTATAACCTTCTAAATGATACAATCTTTACCATACCCACAGTACATTTAGGTTTACATAAACCTGTTAAAGAAATACCTACACTTTAATCATACTCACACAATTATTATTTTAATGTACAATGATACCAGTATACATTGGGACCATTTATACCAATGGCAAATTATCAAACTATAAACACAAAGTAGACATAAAATATATCCCAGACTTCTACAAGAGGTCATTCTACCCTAACCAGAGGTCATTCTACCGTAACAGAGGTCATTCTACCCTTTACAAACTAGGCTCAGACGCTGAAATAAATGTGACTTCTATGGCTATTGGTGTAATAACCATGTTACAGGCGGGGCCTGCTGACTTCTATGTTAAAGAAACTCCCATTTACAAACCTGGCGCAGAGTGCTCGTTCTATGACTGTATAAATACAGGCCCAATGTACATTCTGAGGATGTAGATGTAGAAGATATAAGCAAGCCCAAAGCCAGGGGGCGGGGGGTGACTGTCCTCCCCTCATATCCCCGCCCTCTGCTCCCTCTGTAAAACCTCTGATACCCCTGCTGGCCCACTGCTAGTATCCCTGAAAAACTCTCTTATCCTTTAGGGCTCTCTGATGAGTATGCCAGGTTCGCGACTTGACCAATAACCTTGCCTGATCACATTCTAACGTTAACATTGCAAATTTGCTCTGGCTAATATGTCTCTAGGCCAAGGGGTGGAGCCCCTAACCTTCACAACCCATGGATGATACCCTGACTTTAAGCCAGTTTACCTCTACAGAGGCAGATCCAGGATTTACAGAAGGAGGGGGTCAGCATGTAGGCTAAATACTAAAAATGCATATATTCACACACACACACACACACAAGTGCAGCATTTACCCCTCCTTGCCTAGTTTAGAGGTCCACCAAAAGGAGGGGGTCAGGACCCCCTGGATCCCCCCTCTGGATCCGCCCTTGCTCTGGGAAGCCCCCCATGGAAAGTACTGGATACAGGCCTGTATAAGTATAACCCACGTCATATACCCCTTACTTGTATGTAAGTAGTTTAGCCTTACCTGTATAATTACCCACGTTACCAGTGAATTGTATGTAAGTAGTTTAGCCTTACCTGTATAATTACCCACGTTACCAGTGAATTGTATGTAAGTAGTTGCTCCTTACCTGTGCGGGGTGGCGGTGGGAGAGTAGCGGGGAGGGGTGTGGCGCGGGCTGGGGCTGGGAGCACTCTGAGAGCAGCTCAGGCCGGGGTCGGGGGTAACCCAGGGTAACCAGGGGGGGGGGGGGCTGCTCCGAGGGGGAGGGGCACCGACTCTCTAAAGGGTACTATACCCACCCGGGGGGTGGGAGGGCACTTTGGCTTGAAAAGGTACCCACTGCCAAATGGACCAGCGCAGTGGGGGTGGTGAATGTCAAAACTGAGGGGCGGTCAATCATTTTTAAGGCGACAAAGGTGAGGGTGAACTACATATATACAGAACAAAATACTTGAAACTTAGCTTTTTTATCATGTCACAAAAATTCTAATATGATTGTATCAGAAATTTTCCTAGGGAGTTTTGGAGATATTTGTTTAATTTCTGTTATTGACTCACCCTGATTTTGGGGGGCAGGGATCTGTGTCCCCCAAAATAGGGGGCAGTCAACTAAAATTCAGGAGCAGTCAGTCACAAAAAGTGGGTGCAGAAGTTGGGCAGTGGGTATAGTAACCTTCAAAGCACCAGTGCCCCCCCCCCTCCCCCGGGCACCTACTCCGAGGGGGTGGGGGGGCACCGACTCTCTGGAGGGTACTATACCCACTGCCAACTAAAACCCCTGCCGTGACCCCGGGGGGAGGGGGGGGGGGGTACTCAGTATATAAATATGGGTACCAACTGTGAAACTACAGCCCTTTTGGGAGATTTTACAGCACCCCAGAAAAACTGGGATACTCTGACAGCCCCCACCCCCGCCTTTTCAGCATCCAGCAAAGACAGCCCCTGCAAATAAGCATTAACCTACAAATTTCTTGGTCACAATGCAGTTCCAAAGGGTGACAATTTGTTTGAATGCTACTATGAAGGATTTTGACTTTGATTTAGTATTAAATATAATCTTTTATTGACAGCTATCCTAAAATGTAGGCTGTTGATTTGACAGCCCTCCCTTATTTAGTGAAATTGTCGATTGACAGCTACAGCACCTTGATGGTCCAACCGCAGTTGGTACTAGTACTGCAGCAAGTCCCCAAAAAAGCCATTATTTTAGGAGTTACCTCACCCTGAAAAAGACCAAGCAGAGACATAATTATACCAAAATTTAGCTGACAATGTCAGGAATATGAATTTTGGTGATGTCATTTTGGAAAATGCGTGGAAAATGAGCAAGGGAGGCTGGAAGTAACCATGGTAACCATTTTAATGTACCTACATGGCAACCATATAATGCTGTATTACTATACCCATTTCTAGACCAAGTATCCCTCCCTCCTCCCCCAAGGGCCTTGACTAACCGCTTTAGTTGAAAGCCCCCTATACTTTGTAGATACGCGTGAGCTGCAGCACCCTCCTCTTCCCCCCATAAAAAAGAGCAAATCATGAGGCGTCTCACAAGCAATTATACACAAAAAGCTGTGGACTTCTTGTGATAAGATTAGTTTTTGTGCGTGAATAAAGTAACTATAAAGATGGGTATCCAGCAGATGTCCCATTGTAAATTTCCCGCTATATAGCCTAAAAAATGAACTGATCATGGGAGGAGGGGGGAGGGAGGGAGGGGGGCACTCTGAGTAGGGAGTACCCACACAACAGACTGTAGCCATATATGACCGAAATTACTAAGTTTTCATAATTTTGTTGATATTTAATTTGAATAATTCTTTCATTGTTCCTTTAAGTAGGAGTTTCATCCTACACAAACAAGTACTTTCATTAATCACAAAATGTCAATAAATATAGATATGATGACTTTGAAGAGACAATGCTAGCCATTTCGCTGAAAAGAAGAAAAAATGATAAATTTCCATTAATCATTTGGCGTAAAATCATAAAAATATCAGATTACTTAATTTCTAAGTATATAATTACTGCGATAGTGAAGACATATTCTGACTTTGAAATGCTCGTTTTCTGCAAAATACTAATTTAATTTTGAAAAAGAATAAATTCTAATAATCTAGATGAAGCTGAAAACTGCAATCTATTTTACTGAATAAGGCCATCCCACATCCAAGGGTTGGACAAAGATTGGACAAAATAATTGACCATGTAAGCCATCCTTGTCTCCTAGAGTTGGGGGTTACTGAAATAAGCAAGAATTATATTTTCCTTATCCCCAAGTTAAAACATTATTATTTCTTAAATTTTATCAAGTGACAGGTTTGCAGGTTTGCCAAAATACTGTATTACACTTTTACATTGGTTCCTTTATTGGCGAATATACAAAGCTGCAAATTCACCAATTTTAGGAGCAATTTTCCAACCAAATTGCTTTGGTTAATTTTGTATTATGTAACTTTGTTCATGAAATAAGCATGGAAGCAATTATTAATATATTTCATGGTAAACTTTCATGTTGGTGTAAACTGGGATGGGCTTATTGTATAAGACATGCAAAAACGCTATAATAATATAGGGTAAAACAGGGTTGTATCGCACACTGTGGTTTATCGCACATTTTTTGTTAATTGCCCTAAAAGATAAGAAAATGAATAAAAATATCAAAAATATTTTTAAATCCCCATGATTTATCAGTAATGGGGGAAGACTTAATTTCTAATATATAAGTAGTATCCTTTTTGGTCGAGTTCAACACATCGAGCAGAAAATAGGGTCGAGTTCGACACATCGAGCAGAAAATAGGGTTGAGTTCAGCACATCGAGCGAAATTTAGGTCTTGTTCGACACAATTAATGCTTGAGTCAATGGTAGAATGTGCCGGTCTTGTTCAACTCATCGAGCAGAAATAGGGTCGAGTTCAACACATCGAGCAGAAAATAGGGTTGAGTTCAACACATCGAGCGAAATTTTAGGTCTTGTTCGACACATTTAATGCTTGAGTCAATGGTAGAATGTGTTGGTCTTGTTCAACTCATCGACTAGATTTTAGGTCGAGTTCAGCACATCGAGCGAAAATTTAGGTCTTGTTCAACACACGAGTGAAATTTTAGGTCTTGTTCGACACATCGAGCGAAATTTAAGGTCTTGTTCGACACATCGAGCGAAATTTAAGGTCTTGTCTGATTCATAAGTTTGAATGGAATAATGTGTTGTTCGACTCAGGTCTTGTTTAACTCAAATGTAGTTTCAAATATGTGGTTGCCATCTAGTGAAATGTTAGTGAATTATTAGTTTAAACTGCCATCTATTGGATTGTTATAGAGTTGCTTTTAAATGAATTTAAATAATGTGATTGTTAATGAAGCATATAATATTAAATAGTTTGGTGATTGGTTTTGGTGATTATATTTAGAGGTTAAGAATCATATATAATTCATCAGTAGTAGATATATTTAAAATGGTTTATATAGAGTTTTGGTGTTGTTTGTTTTTATAGATTGGTATAATCTATGTATCGTATTAATGTTTTATTTGTATTGTTTTTGAAAATAAAACTGTTATGTGAACATAATATGAGTTGATTAATATGTTATTTTTAGATTTAAAAGTATTGATATTGAATCTTTTGTTTTAATATGAAAATGGTATTGACCTAGATAATATAAGGAAATCGTTGTGACAGCGTATAACATTTGTTGTTGTGTTTTTATTATTGAGGGTCTAGATTCTATAAATTGACGTGATAGTGCTACTTATCAGAATTCTGTTCCACTGGAGTAATGAGTTGCTCTTAATGACCTTCTGTTTAATGATTATATTATCATTTAGAGATTTAGTTTCAATGGTTAATCTTAAGAGAGTTTATGTTGGCTATTGAGGGTTTGGTCTAATTTGCAAATTGTGATTTTCATTAAATATAGGTTAAGAATAGCGTTTTGGAAGATTATTTCTGGAGTTTCAGGATTAGATTGGTAGGTAAAATGTATTTTATTTTGAATTTTGAATTTTTATCAATTTGAATATGATTTCTTTTATGTGTTTTTAATTTTAGTTTCTTTTATAGGTTTATTGAAGACTGATCGTTGAGGGACGAAACTTCTTTTGACTTTGGTAAGGTGGTATTTCAAAACTATTAATTTCGTAATCTAGATTTTCGATGTTGAAACTTAAAGATTTCCAAATTTGTATTGGTATTTGCGTAATTGTTTCTGAGCTTGATTCTTAGTACGTTGGGCGGACGTCGAACCAACGCCTCTCTTAAAAATGTAATGTTTTGTTATAGCAGGTAATAATTCTTCTTCTTATTTGTCTTCGGTCCTGTTTCAGCGTAGATCTGATTGAGGTACTGAAAGGTATTTTATTCAATAAGCCTTTTACTTTGAAAGTATTATGATGTTTTGAAAGGTATTATTGAATTTTTATTAAATTATTAGTAGAGTTTAGTTTCTTTTTGAAATAGGTTTGATGTAATCTTATTTAAGAAAAATGAATAATATTGTTTGTCATAATATTTTTGACTGAATTTTGTTAGATTATTTTGTGAAATGTAAATGGAATATAAAGTTTGGAATTTTAAAATTATTGTTTGATTTTGCTTGAAAATTTGGTATTTCATAATCTTTCATAATCCTTTCAGTTCCTCTGTTCCTTTGGAATGTTTGAACGTATTGTGAACGTACTTGCTGGAATTTGATTGGCTGATATTTTGGGACTTGGTATAAATAGTTACGTAGGTATAAATGGTTGCGTCACAGGGGTTGTTCGCTGTCGTAATCTGAATCTTCTGATGGGATAAGTCGAAGATTTGTTTTATTATAGTGTGCAGTAAGGATTCCTTAGGATCTCTAGTGCGGATTCATATAGGCTTATATGGATATATCGGATATGAACGTAGAGGATAATTGAACTTCATCGGATTCACAGGATAATTTAAACAGTACAAAGACAATTATACAGAGAACAATTGAACTTTATTGGATAATCAGTACTTGGATATTTCTTCGAGACTCTTCTTCGTTACAACACCGATAATACGAGGCTAAGGTAAGTTGAAAGTTTTATATTTGATTTTAATAGATATATTGGTTATGCATTTTCAGATATAATGTTAGGATAAGTATTCTTGGATATTATAGGTTCAGATTATTTGTTTGTTTGTTATATAATAGATGAAGTTTAATTAAAAGGTCAGTTGTATATTCGATGAAGCTTTGTTTGTTTAGTAGTTCAAGATTTAAAGAGTTGTTTGGATCGTTGGGAGTTCAAGGGGATCATCATAGAGTTCAATGGTTTCGGGGGGTAGTAAGCGGGGAGTGTGAGGTCTATAGTATTGTCGGTTCTTTATTTTTCTAAGTCTGTGGATGGTGCATGATAGAAGCGTTATTAGGATGATGAGAATTGAGCACAGAGTTCCGCCAGCAATTTTAAAGATCAGTGATTTAGTTGGAGATCGGGTGATAGCCTGAGGGGTACTTGAAGGTGTTGAGTTTAGAGAGAGAGGCTTACTGGTAGATAGTACTGCCGAGGTGGGTGTTGAAGGCTTGGGGATTGTTTTTTTGATTGTGATAGGTGTGGGATTTGTTGGATTTGGTGTTGGAGAGATGGTTGGTGTTTTGTTTGGAAGAGTCGGTGACAGGATCATTGGTGTTTGAAGGGTTGAGGCTGGCTTAGAAGAGGTTGCTGGTGTTAAGGGGTTTGGAGATGGTAGTGGTTTAGGGGGAGACGGTAGTGGTCTAGGTATGGGTGCAGGTGTTTGAAGGCTAGGCGGCGACCGTGGTTTAGGCAGGTCTGTTTGAAGGGCTGGTTTAGGCAGAGTGGTAGGTGTTTGAAGGCTAGGCGGCGACCGTGGTTTAGGCAGGACTGTTTGAAGGACTGGTTTAGGCAGAGTGGTAGGTGTTTGAAGGCTAGGCGACGGCAGTGGTTTAGGCAGGGCTGTCTGAAGGGTTGGAGATGGTTGAGACGCTGGTGTTTGGAGGCTTAACGATGACAGTGGTTTTGACTGGGTCGTAGGTGATAATGTTGGTGCTTGAAGTGTAGGTGATGGTTTAGGTGGAGCCGTAGGCCATGTCAGTAGTTTAGGCGAGGTCGTTGTTGTTGTTAGAAAGGTAGGTGGCGGCAGTGGTTTTGGTAGAACTGTTGGTGCCGGAAGAGTTGGTGCTGGAAGAGTTGATTTTCTGAAATAAAGAATTAGTTTGGTCGAATTTAGCTGAAATTATGTTAGTTGGAAGTACGTTGTAGCTAATAAATAGTTGAAATTATTATGTGATTATCATAGTGGTGTGGTCAGAAAAATATGTATTCCAACAGTTAAACTTTTTATGGGAATTTTAAAATCTGAAATTCAATGTGTCATTTATAAACATTTTCTGCTTCTTTATTACGCCATTTATTATTTCAATGTGCTTAGGATGCATAACACGTCCTTAACCTGATCACTAGGTGGTAGTTTTGGTTATAGGCCTATAGCTGAAATTACGTTGTGATAGGCGGGTTGATGAGCAATGTGGTCTGGTAAGATGACGAGGGTAAAGTGACTTGAATCTTAGGAGGGATTTCTTGATCATTTTTTGAGTATTAAGGCAGGTAGGGTTTGCGGAAGTTATAGGTTTGATGAGTTTAGTGGTAGTTTATAATTATGAAAGTTTGTAATTATGAAATTCAGGCTTGTATAGGGTTGGGAGCCTCAAGTAGTTTCATTAGTGTTCGTAATTTGACTAAGCGTTTAGTTACAATTTAAGTATTGATTCGTTCTTACATTTAGCATAAGTTTATGAGTTTGGAAATTAGATTGATTTAAGTAATAACTTACGTGCATATTCCGGATTCACATTTGTACTCTTTTTCGTTGACGGTCATTGTCGTGAGAAAGGGAAACGCCGCAAGATCGTAGTTCAGTTGAGAATTTGCTGGGTCGGCCGTTTCCAATTTCAGTAGTTCTGCTTGGATTGTTTCAATCGATAGATGTGTTGGAATGCAACTGCATTCTAAAATTCCTGGTTCTGTAATGGTCTCACAGTTGTTTTGTACAGTGCACGTGGTGCATATTTTCGTACAAATCATTAAGAAAACTAGGCTTATAAGAAGAATTTTCGCCATTTTGTAGTGTTCTGGGCTCTAGGTTAGGCTCTAGGCTGCTGCTGGTTTGAGTGCTTGACGGTTTGATTCTGAGTATAATCTTTGTGGGGCATTCTATCAAGTATTAGCGTTTTATTTTGTTTGCTTTATCTTAATCTTAGGGCAAGATTTATCTAGGGGCAGAAGTATTAGGTTTAGTCATTATGTGCATCTGCTGAATTGCTGCCCTCTGGTGAATGTTAATGTCGGTAAAGGTTTTGTAAATGTGCTGCCATCTATCGAATAATTGTTTAGGTTTGGAAATGTATCGCCCTCTGTGGATTAAGATAATGAATTTCTAACAGAGGTCTTTGGTGTTTGTTTAGATTGTGTCAGGAAGATCGTGCAGTGCTGGTTGGGTAGTTTAAGCTGAAGGAATTAAGCAGTAAGTATAATAGTATATATTTACAAATGAGTATTGTTATAGATTTTGTAAACGAATTTGGTATTAAGTGTTCTTGTTTTTTTTGTAGGGTTATTGTCAAAATTATTAAGCGGTGTTCTTTTTATTCGGAGTTGCTTAAAATTTGTCCTTGTGATAGTTTAGTTACTTTTTCAGTTGTTGTTAAAGCCGCGACATTAGCTCAAGAGATTAATTCAAAATTATATAACAAGATAACATTAAAAGATTTGTGTTTAGAAACAATTGTGAATATTGCTCCTAAAATTACTAAAGATGAATTAGACACTTTAGGATTACCCTGGATTTTAAAAGAAGAAATTCTGAATTTTGCTGAGTCACAATCCGAGGAGTTTGATGAATTTGCATATTTGTCAACGGTTGTAGTATTGTTTAGACATCATATAGGTTTTAATGTGCTATATACTGAAATTTAGTCAGCTTTATTAATGGGTTCTGCTTTTAGTTTTAGCTGTATTAATGAGTACTGCATTAGTATTAAATTTTTCTGAGTCAAAGTGTAAATTTTGTTATTTTTATAAATTGAAGAGGTCAGGGAATTCATGTAAAGAAAATCGTTGTTTTTGTAAAGTTTGTGCTAGTCATTTTTATTCTTTAGATTTTGAATTGGTTCCACCTTGTATTCCTATTTTAACATCTTTAAAGGATAAAGTTGTTTCTAAAAGATATATTTTGAATTTAAATTTTAGATTATTAACATTTTATAAGAAAACTCCACTATATAAGAGATTTATAGCTGATATTCAGCTTTTGGTTTATTTGCATTTTGCTTACTTTTGTTTTCACATTATAAGTCATGCGTCATTTATACTTTGTTTAGATGACAAGTGAAGCAACATATGTTTTAGTACCATCTAGTTCGTTTCGATATCAGACTTGTCTTGATTTTGATAAAATTACGAGGCTGAATGGTACAGTTACTGAAATAAGGTGTTGTTGTCACACTTGTATTAGTTTGTATCTTTATTTTACACTTTTTGATCCTATTCCTCATTACCATCTTATTTTACTTTATTCTAAAGGCAGGTTTATTTCAAAAAGAATTGCTTTGAATGAAAATTTAAAGATATGTTCATTTTATAAAAAGGTAATAAAAGAGAATTATGATAATGTAGCTGAATATTATAATAGTTTATTGTTTGCTCATTATGCTTTTTTTTTCTGCTGCTATTACAAAGCATGTCGGCTATTCTTTAGTTTCAACATTAAGTGAATGTATTGTTGTTATGCCATTTTAGTATGCGATGTTTTGAATGAAATCTTTTGAGCGCTTTCAGTTCAAGTCTTATCTTTGTTTTTATAAATCTAAGCGGTTGAAGAAATTGGTTATAGAATATAAGTGCAATTGTCCAACTTGTATAAGTTTATATCTTTTTTCTTTTCATTTAAAATTAATTCCTCATTGTCATTTTATTTTATTGAGTTTTAGGGGTAAAATAATTTCAAAAAGAATTGCTTTAAAAGAGAATTTCAAAATATTATCATTTTATAGGAAGTCAGAAAAAGATAAATTGGTTAATTTTGTTGAATTGCAACGAAGTTTATTGTATATCCATTGTGCTTTCTTTTGTTCAGTCATTATAAAGCATGTTGGATATTCAATAACTTCAGGTTAGGTTGTGGTATGAGAAGAAGATTTTATTTTTATAAATATATTTATTCAAATACTTCAAAACGTTTTAGAAAAAGAATTTGTCATTGTGCGCAGTGTCAACATTTGTTGGATCTTTATTGTTGTAAGAAATCTTGTCATTTTATTTTATTGAGTTTTAGGGGTAAAATAATTTCAAAAAGAATTGGTTTAAAAGAGAATTTCAAAATATTATCATTTTATAGGAAGTCAGAAAAAGATAAATTGGTTAATTTTGCTGAATTGCATCGAAGTTTATTGTATATCCATTGTGCTTTCTTTTGTTCAGTCATTATAAAGCATGTTGGATATTCAATAACTTCAGGCTAGGTTACGGCATGAGAAGAAGATTTTATTTTTATAAATATATTTATTCAAATACTTCAAAACGTTTTAGAAAAAGAATTTGCCATTGTGCGCAGTGTTATCATTTGCTGGATCTTTTTTGTTGTAAGAAATCTTATACAGGTTTTTTTAGGTTTCATCAGATTCTAACTAAACGTGAAATTTTGAATATTAATGATAGAATATTTGCGTTTTGTCGAATGAATCCAGCAGAGTTTCTGATTCGATCATCAGAGTACATGTTAGGATATTCAGAATTTTTTATCAAAATTGCTCAGATTTATTTAATTGTAGTGCAGCATGAAAAATATAGATTAGCTTATAAGCGTCGTAGGAAAATATAGTTGAGATTGTTATTCAGATAGTGATTAATTGTAGTTCAGTATGAAATATATGCATGAAATATATAGCAATATATAACTATTATAGGTAAAATTTGCTTAAGGTTAGGTGTTTCGTTTATAGATGCAGATAAGTTATAGTATAAATTTAGTTATTTTCAAAGTCAATTTTTATCCGAAAATTAATTTTGATTTGTTTGCAATTCATAGAAATATTAATGTTTCAACTGTTCTTTATAGAGGATCTTTAACATTTAAAAGAAAATCTTATACATTAAAAGTAACAAAGCATGGATTTTGTACTATTTATTTAAGGAGGAATTTTTCAAGTTTATTATCTGATATTTCTAAATTAGCTTTAGAAGTTTATGATTTTATTGAATTATATTGTACATGTGAAGAGGTAGCAGATGATATTTCTATTTTTATAACGCCAAAGAATATTCAGATAACTTTTCAAATAATTTTTGTTTCAGAAAGGAGTAAAAGTTTTATGGAATTTTGTTTTAAGATAGTGGAAAGGTTTTCAGATAAATATAGTTTTGAGATTAAAGAGTCAAATTCGAGTGATTCTGTTTGGCTGCCATATACAGGAACTGGCTCATCATATTTTTCAAGTTTTCGTTTAATTTTGAATAAGCTTGAAAGTAATTGTATTTTAACATTTTCACATACTTTTAAAGGTAGTTGTTTAACAAGTAATGTTTTATATTTTTCTGAAGTTTGTAATGATATTAGGACCTGCTATTTAGGTATCTAGATATTTAACTTATGGCCAGCATTTTAGATGAATTGCTATTGTTAGTGGTGGGGTTTTTATTGAAAGTTAATTCTGATAATAAGCAGTTTTGGCATAAAGTAAAAGTTGATGATACTCATCCTTTTCATTATATTTTTTTGCAGTTGAAAGAGCAATTTATAAGTGAAAATAAATTAAATATATTTAAGGATGAATTAAAGGCTACTCTTCTTGAACATTTAAAGAGTAGTCAAGCAACAAGGAATGTTGCTTATTTGATTATTTTTAGTGATGAAGAGAATTTAAGATTAGAGTTGCGGTCTTTTCAGAGTGTTATTTTGCAGAAGCTTGTAGATATTTTAAAATTAAGTATTGTAGTATATACTGGTTCTGGTCGATCTAATCATTTTTCACCGTTTGACCACTTATTTAGACAGGGTTTACCTTTGGTTATTCAGTGGAATAAAGATCAAAATAAATTTGTTCAAACAAATTTAGGCTGTCATAAGTCATCAAAATTTTCAACTAATGAAGATTTGATTACTAAGAAATCTTTACAAAAATCATATAAGAAAAGAAAGATAAATGGTAAACAATATAAGAGTGTAGAGAGGTTATCTACAAGTGATTCATCTGAATCAGATGAAGATAGAAAAAAGGAAGATATTGAATTGAAGCGAAAATGTAAGAATGTTAATAGTGATTGTTCTAGTGTAAATGATGATTTGTGTGTATCAGATACAGATGAATATGAGGAGGTTGAAGAGGTTAATAAACAGATAAGTGACAAAAAGGTTAATGATTTCCTATTTGAGCTTAACAGATTAAAAGAGACTCAACAAAGTTTTGATAAAAGTCAAAATGATTTTGTAGATGAAGGTAAAGAAATAGGACAAAGGAAAATAGATAAGAATTGTTTTGGTAAAGAGTTTGAGGAAAATAAAACAAGTAAGAGGAAAAATATATCAGTTAATGTAAGTGAAAGTGGAAAACATCTTCAAGATTTTTCAACATGTTCAGTGTTGTATCAAGAATCTAAGGAAAAGATTGATGCTAATATTTCAAAATTTGTTGAAATTACTGACCGATTACGTAAACATGCATTAGTTATTCAAAATAATCTTTTGCCAGGAAATATTGAAACTTGCTTATGTTGTACTGTACATTGTGCTCAGCCTTTGATTAAAGCTACAAAAGATAAGAGAGGTCCAAAAAAAAAAAAATTTAATTTTATGTAGCGAGTGTAATAAAGAGTTATTGTCATTTTCGTTATTACGTTTACATAAATTACGTTTTCATTCAAATTATAATCCAAAAAGTCATTTGTTTATTCCACCGCCTATAAGAAATTATTCTACCATTTCTAGGAAATTTCAAGCGACGTAATATTGTGAGTACAAGATGAGAATGTGTTCTTTAGCTTTTTTCCAACTTATGCAAAGTTGTTTGTACTTTTCAGCTTTGGTTTCTTTCTATGCAGGTAATATTGATCTTCCTTTAGTAATTGAAATTCCAGAACAAGATAGTTTATCAGAACAGGAGTGTATTGGAATAATTAAGGTTATTTCTGAACATGACGAAGAAGATTGGTTTCGAATGTTTAATGAATTTTCTGTTCAAGCACTTTTATTTTTTTCATCTTATTTCCATTGTGATGCTATTTTGAGTTATATTCAAAGTACTATGTGGACAAGTAAGAAGAGAATTGTAACTACTTTAAAAATGAGTTGTTATTTATTTGGCATAAAAGACAAATTTACTCAGAGTATTTTGAATTCAATATCAAATTATTTAGGTACGCCAGAAGATTATATAATTTATCTTGTTAGACTTATCCATATTAAAGGAGAGAGACATGCAATGAGAGCATTATATAGGAAATTGAGGGATGTATCGCGGTATAGAAGATTGATTTTTTCAAAATTTGATGTGCATTGTATATTTTGTTCGTTTCCAATTATTTTTTCTTATAAAGGCCCAAATTGTGAGATGGTTTTCCTTCAATGTTGTTTTAGACCAGTTCATATTTCAGGTTGTTTTGAAGGATTTCTTTCTCAAAGTTATGATATGGAAGTTTATTGTTTTAAATGTAGAACTAAATGGCGCGAAGGAAGACCTATTTTAGATAATAGATCTAGATTGCATTGTATTGAAGAAAGGTTAAGTTATGTTCCAGATCATTTAAGACATATTCAGAAATATTCTTCAGAGTTTTTATTTGACAGGTAAATTGTTTTGATTTTATTAAAGGAAGATCAATATGACGGTTTTAGTTTTAAGGCATATTTAACTATTTATAAATTGCTTTGAGATTAATTAAGTATGTGAATTAGTTAATATAGGTTAATGTAAGAAAGTAGTTAATATTTATAATAGAATAATGACTGGGAAGATAGTTGATGGGTTTTATTTATCTTTAGTATCAAATGTTACTCATCCTACACGGCATAATCTAACAAGCCATTTTTTTACTGAGTTACCTGTTGAAAAAACATGTAAGGGTTATTGGGAAGTGGCATTAGTCGAGATAGACTTTCCAATATCCTGGTATAATGTGCCAAGACATCCAGAACAAGGTCGAAATTAGGTTTTAAGTAGAGATATTTTTAAATTAAAAGATCCTCGTTTTCGTGTAATTAAATCTATAGATCAAGTAGATATGACTTCAATTAAGAGGGTTACCAAATCTTTTGCTCATAAGTTTGGAAATTATACAATAAAGTCATTAATAAATGAAATGAATGATAGATTTATAAAAGCAGATAAAACTGCATCGGAGGGGAGTGAAGGTTATCTTAATTATCGGAGGTGGACAAAACTTTATGTTGATGATCAAAATTTGATTTGCTCATTGTATGTTGGAACTGGTGATACCGTATTTTTGTCAACATATTTAGCTCAAGTTTTGCGTTTAGATCAATGTAAAGGAGTTATAAATTGGGGACATTTATGCGAATTTAAAGGTAATAGGTTAGGTAGTACTGTTGGAGGTTTTAATGATGTATTAGCTTTGGATAAGGGAGGAGCATATAATCAAGTTATACAGGCTCAATATGGAACAGAATATGTTGGATTAGGTATTCCTGTTTTTCCTACAGATTCAACAAATATTTATATTTATTCAGATATTGTTGATTATGAATTTGTAGGCAATGTTGAAACCAAATTATTAAGAACTGTTCAAGCGTTTGGCAAGTTTGGAGATAATGTGAAGCATCGTTATGATTTTCCTTTATATAAGAAATTAGCTTATGATAGATTGAAAGAGATAGAAATTGTTATTAGAACTGATCAAGGAAAACCTGTTGAATTTGAGTATGGTAATGTATCACTTACATTGCATTTTAGGAGACTTGAGATATAAAAAATTACCTTATGATAGATATAAAGAGATTGGAATTATTGATAATTCTGATCAGAGAAGTATGTTCAGGTTGAAGTCTATTCAGATCAAGCAAGAGAATGTATTTTTACTTAACGTATAAGGAAAATTGATATGAGGCCTAAAAGGGTTTTAAATAAAGATTTAGTGAGGAGACGTAGGGCTTTAAATAACCTCTTAGTTGATTATGATTTTGTTCCACAGAAAAAGCGTATAGATATTGAGTTATATCTGTATTTAAAATCTAAAGTTTTGTATAAGAAACTAGTGAAAGAGCTTTCTCGGCATGGAGGTATCAAATTTCAACTTTCTTTAAAGGTTTTATTAGGTAAATATAAGGTAGATACTGAAGAGTACTTTGAATGTCAACCATGGTTTCAGAGTCGTGTTACTCAGTTGTTGACTTTCCATTCTATCAAAGATAAACTTAATGAAGCTAAAAGATTAATTTTAGCATTTTTTGATGGGTTTATTCAGATGGGGTCAGGTTGGTTTTTGAAAGAAATTCAACTTTTACGTTTATCAGTTTATAGGTTTAATCCTTTTGGCGGGTGTGCATATATATCTCTTCCACTTCCTAATAAGCATTCACTTGTTAATATATTATGTGAAGATAATAGATGTTTTGTTTATTGTGTATTAGCTGCCTTTAAGAAATGTAAGAATCCTAGCAGATTTTCAAATTATCTTGATATGGTTTCTACTTTAGATTTATCTGGTCTTTCATTTCCAACAAAATTAAGTGAAATACCAAGATTTGAAAAGAAAAATGGTATAACTATAAACGTTTTTGGTATACATTTTGTATCTCTTACGTATGTTCCTTTTCCTATGTATATTTCAGTGAATTTTGAAAAAAGTAATCATAAGAAGCATGTTAATTTACTTTTATATAATAATCATTATATGTTGATTAGGAATATTAGTTCATTTCTTACTCCATTTTTTTGGAAGAAATCAAGATATTTCTGTAAAAAATGTCTTATTTCATTTTCAAACAAAACATCATTTAATCTTCATGAAAATGCTGATTGTACAAGTAAAGTATTTACTGGTCAACTTTATCATATGCCGTTACAGGGAGAAAGAGCTCGTTTTGTGAATTATGCTAAACAAATTAAAAACCATTTTATTATTTATGCAGATTTTGAAACATATAATGTTGCTTTGAATAAACAGAAAGGTAAATCAACTTTGAAAACAGAGCATAACCTTAATGCAGTGGGAGCTATACTTTTATCAAAATATTCTGAATATTCAAAACCACCTTTTATTTATGTTGGACCAAATGTTATTAAAAAGTTCATAGAATATATTTATCAAATGAGGGCAGAAATTTCATACATATTTGAGAAAAATAGGAAACCATTAAATTTAACACCTTCGGATATTTTGCATCTTTCACAGCAAACATGCTGTTATCTATGCGGCATTAAATTTAGGAAGGGGATGAAAAAAGTAATAGATCATGCTCATTTAGGGAGAGAGGGGAAAGGAAGAGATGTCAATTACGCATGTAATACATGTAATTTAACATATAGTGCACTTAAATTCCCTTTGTTTAAAATCCCAATTGTTATGCATAATTGTATGAATTATGATTTACATTTTGTTGTTCAGAATATTTATAAGTTTATTGCAGATGATATTACTGTTATTCCAAAATCTTCAGAAAAGTTTCTGACAATGTTTTTTGATAGTTTTTACTTTATTGATTCATTTCAATTCTTACCAAATTCTCTTTCTAATCTAGCAGATTTATTAGTAAAAAAAGATGTAAATGATTTAAAGGAAACAAAGAAATATTTTCCAAATGAGAAATATTTACCTTATGTAATGCGTAAAGGGGTTATGTGCTATGATTATATAGACTCATGGAAAAAGTTAGACGAGTGTAAGTTACCTTCACGTAAAGCTTTCTTTAATTCATTAACAAATAAACATATTACATCAAAAGATTATTATCATGCTTTAGAAATGTTTAAAATTTTAAAATGTAAGACAATAAAGGATTATTTGAAACAATATTTGAAGATAGATGTTTTACTATTAGCTGATGTATTTGAATCATTTAGGGAGCAGTCTTTGGATTTTTATTCTTTAGACCCTGCGAAGTATTTAACAGCACCATCTTTGAGTTATGACGCGATGTTAAAGTTTACTGGAGTTAAGTTTGATTTATTAACGGAATATGACATGTATGAATTTTTTGAAAAGGGTATTCGAGGTGGAATAACAAATGTTATGAAAAGGTTTGCTAAAGTTAAGAACAAGGGGGAACATCCCAGGCAAGCAGCAACGTAACAAGAACGTTCTGCGACAGTACTTTTTTAATTGGTCTGAGACCTGGCCAATTTTCACGTAACCATAACATTATTTTAGGTAAGGTTTAGACTTACTGAAAAAGAATGTTATAATAACATTCTATTTTGGTAAAGTTGAGACCAAACTTATAGAGAATGTTATAATAACGTTATTGTAACGTGAAATAACGTTACAAGAACGTCACAACAACATTCTAGTGTGACGTCGCAACGTTAGGCTCTAAAGACGTTTTTGGGTGCCCTCAAAAGAATGTAACAAGAACCAAACCAGGTCTTAACAGAACGTTGCTGCAACGTTATTATAACGTCATATTCTTGCTTGGGATATACTTTATGTTGATGCTAATAATTTGTATGGTTATGCTATGGTTCAACCTTTACCTTTTAAAGATTTTGCTTGGATAGATCCTAAGAAATATTGTAGTTTTGATGTTTTGAAAATAGAAGATTAAGCACCAATAGGATATGTATTAGAAGTTACTTTAAATTATCCAATAGAGTTGCATGATTTACATAACATGTTTCCTTTGGCGCCAGAGAAGATAAGTATTGATTATAGTCAGCTTTCGCCCTATGCAATTTCTGTTTTAAAAGAGTTTGATATTAATTATACTAAAAGTACCGTTAAGTTAATTTCAACGTTATCACAAAAGAAGAGGTATATTTTACATTATAGAAATTTAAAGTTATACTTGCAGCTGGGACTGACAATTGAAAAAATTCATAGAATTTTATCTTTCAAACAATCTTGTTGGATGAAGCCATACATTGAATTTAATAATCAGAAAAGAAAGGAGTCAACATCTGATTTTGATAAAGAATTTTTCAAATTAATGAATAATTCTACTTTCGGCAAATGTATGGAGAATGTTAAACGAAGGGTTAAGATGGTTTTAACGTCAAATCAAAAGAGATGTTTAAATATAATAAAGAAACCAACTTTTCAATCATTACATATATTTAATTCGAAATTTGTAGGTGTCCAGTATAGGAAAGCAGAACTTAAGTTAGATAAGCCGATTTATGTAGGTTTTACTATATTGGATTTGTCAAAAATGCATATGTTTAATTTTCATTACAATGTTATGTTAAAAACATTTGGTTTAGGTTCATTACAACTTCTTTATACAGATACAGATTCATTGATGTATAAGATTATTCATAAACGTTTCGATGCACTTCTTTATGAAATAAGGAATAATTTTGATTTTTCAAATTTGGATAGAAATAATGCTTTGTTTAGTAAGGAAAATTTTAAAGTTTTAGGGAAATTTAAAGATGAAACCGCAGGGAAAAAGATACTTGAGTTTGTTGGTTTAAGGCCTAAAATGTATTCTATATTGTTGGATAGTGGTAAGGTTATAAAGAGAGTTAAAGGAATAAAAAGAAGTTGCGTTGAAGATTTTTTACATTCTGAATTTAAAAAAGTTTTATTTAAATGTAAACGAACTTCAGTTACTTTTCATACAATAAAAAGTTTTAAACAAAAGGTATATACAGTAAAGGAACATAAATCAGCTTTGTCTCCATTTGAAGATAAGAGGTGGTTGTGTTCTGATGGGATAGATACTTTAGCTTATGGTAATTATAAAATAAAAATTCGGAAAAGGAGATATAAGGACATTGAAGATGATAATGATATTAGTGAAAAATTAGATTGTGATTACTTGTGTTTGGACTGATTATTACTTTGTGTTTGGACTAATTAGTATACTTATTGTTAATATAGTAACTTATTGTTATTATAATTGTTAGTGGATAAAATGGATAAAGAAAGGGAAAAGTCTAATAGGCATTTTGTTTTTTCATTTGGGAGAAGGAAGCGACTAGATATAACAGATTTTAAAGATGAGGTTTATATACATATTAATGATTTGTATAAAACTAAAAATTTGTCATTTACGAGACAAGAAATTAAAGAATTGTTCGGATTAAAAAAGCAGGTAGAAAAGAAAATAAAGAAAGTTCGTGCTGTGTTAAAAGAAGAGTTAAGGGGGAGAAAGGATGAAGAATCTTCTAGTGTTGTATTAAGTAGTGATGATGAGGATATATCTGAGAAGAAAAAGAGGAAGAAGAAGAAGCAACGTAAGAGTAGACCAACTAAGGTTGCGAGAGTGGATATGTCTTCTGCTGATGAGGAAGAGGAGGAAGAGGAGGAGAGTTCTTAGAGAAATAACTTTGTGATAGGGTAGATTTGTAGCTGTGATAGGGTAGATTTGTAACAAGGTTAGGATAAGATAGGTATAGGCGTGAATGATATTAACATAATGGAGACCTGTAGAGATAAGAGTTTATCGTCAATATATAGGACTGTGAGATGTTTTAAGTGTGGTTTAGTATATGATTATGCGTATAATTTTAATATGGATGATGAAAGATGTGATTCATGTTATCAGCAAGACAAGGCTAAAGTGACTACTACTGTTATTTTGGATGATGATGATGGTGATGATAAGGAAATGGAAGAAGTGATTGCAAATGTTGATGAGGGTTTTTTGGATTATAATGAGGAAATATCTGAAGATGTTAGTATTTTAAGGAGTGATCCAGTCAAGACTGAAAAGGATTTGCCAGATAATTCTAGTATTTTAAAGAGCAATGATTTGATTGAAAAGGATATGCAAGATAATACTAGTGATAGTGATAGTGATTGGGAGATGACACCTGAACAACGATTAATCACTAATATGTTCATAGCAAAATGGAAACGATTAGAAAAAGAACGACTATGTAAGATAGCTTTAATGGAGAGAGATAGTGATGATGATGATGAGTTTACACCTGAGGAGCTAGAACATATAAGATTAATAGATCTTAGGCGTAGAAGGCAGGAAGATATGGCAAATGATGAATAAATGTTTCTGTGATTAGGTTAGTATGACTGAAGTATCAAGCATATTCAACATTAGGTGAAGTATCAAGCATATTCAACTTACAAAGGTAAAGTATTATTATATTATTTGCTATATATCATTATGGTTTTACAAAATTGTAATTATTGTGGCGATGATCGTCCATTTGTTGACGGTAAAAAATATTGTGAGATCTGTGAGGAAGGAATGTTTAAGGAATGTATTAGGTGTCATTTACCATATGATCATCCAAAATATTTTACTTTGGATGATAAAAGATGTAATTCATGTCAAAATAAGTATGTGAAGGAGAAGGATAAAGTTGCATCAGCGAGGATGACAAATTTAGAAGAGAGTGAGAGTGAAGATGAGCTTATAGATGAGGATAGAGAAAAGGAGATGGAGACTAAAGATATGAGTGAAGATGATTATGATGATGAGGATCTTGTTATTAATCTTCCAAAGAAAACAAAGAGGAAAATAGTTAGTGAGGATGAAGTTGCTCCAAAAAAGATTAAGAAGACTAAAGATATGAGTGAAGATGATGAGGATCTTGTTATTAATCTTCCAAAGAAAACAAAGAGGAAAATAGTTAGTGAGGATGAAGTTGCTCCAAAAAAGATTAAGAAGAGAGTTTATAAGAAGAAGAAGAAAGATAATGTAAATGATGAGCCAGTTCCAAAGAGAAGGGCTCCAAACAAAGCAAAGAGTGCACCGAGAAAGCCTAGAGTTCCACCAAAACAGAGGTTGACAAGACAGGCACAAATTTATGGTTGTATTCCACTTTTTTTTGTTAAAACTAAAGGGGGGGAGACTTTAGCAATGAATCCTAACTTAGTAAAGTCAGGATAAATCATATTATATTATAATATTATATTATATTCAGCGTGAAAGCGCTGAGGTGCTTACGGACTCCCGGAGCACTATATTTTAATTTACTATCATGTTCTAGATCTGAGTTTCAAATAGTGTTTAATGGGATGTAAATGTTTGGATAGCCAGCTTCATCCTACCAGCTATTTGAAAAAATCAGTGAAAGAATGTGAGTTTTGTATATATTGTATTTAAGCTTAGCATGTGATTGTTGTTTATATTAAGCTTAGCTTGAGCAATAGTATATTAAGCTTAGCTTGAGCAATAGTAATTAAGTTTTGCTTGTGATTGTTTAATACTTAGTTTGAAATATAATTGCTTTAATTGAGTAAAATGGAAGATTATTTGAATAAAAGGGATTTATTAGCATCTATATATTTCAATCCCTTACATTCATCTTCATTTTCTTCTATTCGAAAATTATATTTATCTGCAAAAGCTATTAATCCAACTATTACTTTGAAAGATGTTAAAACATTTTTACAAAATACCGAGACATATACTTCATTTAAACCTGTTCAGAAAAATTTTCAAAGACGAAAAATAATTGTACGTGGAAGAAATGATCAATGGCAATTAGATTTAATGGTAATTCCTAAATTGAGAAATGATAATGATGGTTATACTAATATTTTAGCTGCTATTGATTGTTTTTCTAGGTTTGCTTATGTTGAACCTATGAGAACTAAAATGTCTTCAGAAACATTATTTGCTTTTAAAAGAATATTGCAAAGAGCAGGGGTTAAACCTCGTTTAATTCAAACTGATTCTGGTTCAGAGTTTAAAGGGGTTTTTAGCAATTTTTTAAAAAAGAACAATATTCAACAGTTTTCAACTTTTCAAGATCCAAAATGTGCTATTGTAGAGAGGTTTATTAGGACATTTAAAAATAGACTGTTTAGATATATGAAAGCTAAGAAGACAAGAAAATACGTTGATATTCTACAAAATATTGTTAATGGTTATAATCGATCTTGTCATAGTACGTTAGGTGTAAGTCCAATTGAAGTAAATCAAGGAAATGAGCAGGAGTTATGGGAAAAACAATATAAAGATTATTTATATAGTAAACAAAGATATCAAGGCTTAAAAGTCGGTGATAAAGTGAGACTAACTAAATATTGAAAAGCATTTCAGAGAGGATTTTTATCAAATTGGAAAAAAGAAATTTTTCAAATAGCTTATATTCTTAATACAAGACCAGTTACATTTGTTTTGCAAGATAAAGATAATCAGATATTAACAGGTGTAGCTTATATTCAGGAAATAGCTAAAGTTGTAGGGGCATAGTTATGTCGTCGGAAGAGCATTTTAATATTTTTGATGCAAGATTGAAAACTCCGTTTTCAAGGATTATTGCTGGTCCTAGTAATTGTGGAAAGACTACTTTTGTAATTGATTTGCTTAAGAATAGTGATAGGTTAATAGATAAAGATTTTGAATATATTCATTGGTTTTATGGTGAAACATTTCCGCATGATAAATATTTGTTAGAGAAAAATGTACAATTTCATCAGGGTTTACCTGATTCTTTTGATAATTTTGTAGATTCTAGCAAAGAGGGTCTTGTTGTGTTTGATGATTTAATGTCCGAATGTGGTAATAACAAATTGATTTCAGAATTTTTTACAAAACGATCGCATCATGAAAATGTTAGTATTGTATTTATAACACAGAATTTATTTCAAGATGGAAAAGAAAGAAAGAATTTTTCAAAAAATGCCACTTATTTGTGTATTTTTAATTCGCCTCTTGATCAAACAATTCCTTATTCTCTTGCTAGAAAGCTTATGCCAAAGAATCAACGTAGTTTTGTTAATATATTTGAACATGCTGTGAATAAACCTCATGGTTACCTTTTCATTGATGGCCATCAAAAGACACCTAAAAATGCAATGCTTCGTGCAAATATTTTTGGTTTAGTGCAGCATGTTTTTATTCCTCAAGTTAAATAGTGTTGAGATTGATAAGGTTAATCTTTGAAAAGTAATTTGTTTGGATATTATGGCACCACAAAAGAAGTTGATGGCTCCGCAAAAGAAAAAATCACCTCAAAAGAAAAAGCAGAGACAAAGTAAATGTAAGAACAGTGCTTATGTACATAGACATTACCTTACTTTACTTTGTTGTGCGGGCCATAGTGTAAAGAAAAGAAATCAAATTTTAGATTTAGCAGATGCTAACGATATATTTTCAATTTGTGATTGTATTCATAATGTTTTGAGAGGAAACGTTAAATTGACTAAGTCACAGTTTGAAAAAGTAAAGAAGTTTAAAGAGGTTATGAGATATTTACTAAGAAAAAATCTTTCTTTGAAGAAGCGAAAAGATACTTTAAAACAAGACGGTGGTTTTCTTCCATTTATCTTACCTTCAGTGTTAGGTCTTTTATCTAAATTTATTATGCCAGTTGCAGGTGGATTACTTAGTAAAGTGGGGCAGATTGGTAAAATTTTATCATAATGATTAATTGACTTAAGGTTAAACTGGATAATATTGGTATTACAAGATTATTATAAATAGCTCAGATGGCTTCTTTTAAAGAAAGTGTTATTATACCATATGTAATGTTTAAAAGTTGTAATTTTGATGAAAAAACGAAGAAAGATAATTATGTTTTATCTAGACAAAATGAATTAATGCAGGAACGTATGTTTCAAAGACAAAGTTATCCTACTTTTTCATCATATATTCCTCAAGATTATGAAACTATGAGGAGTAAGCATACAAATATTTTTGATGAAAATGAATTAACAATTGAGGAAATTTTAGAAAGAATAACTTTATCACAGAAGCCAAATGTTGGTAGCATTTTAAAAGCAATGAAAAATAAATCTGCATCATGGGATGAAAAAGGACAATTAACATTAGGAGATGAAGTAATTAACGGTTCAGATATTATTAAATTAATGCAATATTTTTCTAAATCAAAAGAATTTAAAGCGCAACCAGTAGGAGCTGATAAAGTGTGGGATTTCTTAATGGATATAAATATTCCAAAATCTTGGATAAAGTTAAGACCGAAGAAAGCTTCATCTATAATGGAATACTTTTCACGTTTTCCAGAAAAAAAAGATGAATTACCTAAACCTAGACCTACTAAAAAAATTGAAGAATATTTTCCACGTATTCCTAAAAAGTCTTCTCCAGTTTCAGTAGGTAAATATCCTTTCGAAGAAAGTAATAGAGCTTGGATTTCTGATGCACTTAATACTCCTTACTTAATGAAAGATAAAAATGAAAATTTAAATCAGGGTAAAGCTGGTGTTCATGTGGGAGAAATAGTTGAGAAGAAACCACCTAAGTTTGATGTTAGTGATTTTGAATCAGATAAGGAAGAATTATTTCATAAGAAAGTAGCAAGTCCTACATCAGATGAAGAATTTGTTACTCCAAAATTAGATTTAGTTAAACGTAAATCCAAAGAAACTGGGGGAAAAAAGGAAAAAAAGAAAAAAAAGAGAAAGGTAACTAGTGTTACAAGTAATGTAGATGAGGAAGTTTCAGTTCCAAGTCCAGAACGAACATCATCATTTGGTAGACCAATTAAACGAACTTTAAAATGGGAATCTTGGAAGCCTTAGAAAGTGAATCTTGACCTACTTGAAATTACTTTAAGATTATCACTTTCAGATCATTATGAATAATTTCATTAAGTAATAAATCTCAGTAAATTTATGTTAGGTTTATGAAATAAGAATGCAAAAGTATTGTGGAAAAGATTATGTTGGGCATTATAGAAATTTCTTTAAAAATAATGCAAAGACTCAGAAAGGAGGGTATGCAACATTTATTCCTCCATATATTGGAGTTCAGCATCAACGAGGTTATGGCATTGGAAATATATTCGGCTCTCTTTTAAAGGGACTTTCTGGTATGGCGTTACCAGCTTTTGAATCTGCTAAAAAGCATTTTTTTAAAAGTGCAATAAAGGGTGGTCAAAATATAGTTAAAGATGTTATTGTGAATCGAAAAGGTATTAAAGATGCATTTAAAGATGAGGCTACTAAACAGTTTAAACAATTAGGTTCAGATTCTATTAATTATTTAGCATCTAAAGCTAAGAATAGATTTAATGATGCAGATGATGGTGAGTATGAAAATAGAAGAAAAAGGAGAAAGGAATATGATGAAGTTCCTAAGAAAAGAAGGAAAACAAGAAAAAATACTACAAATAAGAGATCAAATAGAAATAAAGATATTTTTAGTTAAATATAATTCAAGGAAATCTGCCTGAGATACACTTTATCTTATGTTATGTTATGTTTATATCAATTATTTTTGATCCTATAATTTGCTGAAATTTTGAGTTTAATTAAAATGTCTATGTTTAATGAGTCTTGTGTTTGTGTAGATGATAGTTTTGATTATTATAATGTTCCACCAACAGATACAACTGCACGTAAAAGTTTTTATTCTAAAGTTTTTCCTATAAGCTCTTTAAGTCAAGGCGGTCCAATTGAGTTTGCCTTGAAGTCAAATAAAGCTGATTTTATTGATTTATTTCGAAGTTTTTTACAATTAAAAATAAAAATTTTAAATTCTGACGGTACTGCTCCTGGTGCACCAGCTGTGGATCAACAAACTGGTGCAGTAGGTCCTATTCCAAATTTGTCAAAGGTGTTTCCTGCAAATTATTTCAGTGGAGCTTTGTTCAAAGAAGTTCAATTGTATATAGGAAATAAATTGGTTTCATCAAGTAATAACCTTTATCCCTATAAGGCATATACTGAAAATCTTTTATCTTTTAGAGAATCTGTCTTAAAATCTTGGGGTGACTTGACATGTTATCATAAAGATACAAAAGATTTTAATGAAGTTTCAAATTTTGATGCTGCGCATAACCAGGGAGCTAAAAAGAGATTTGAAAAAACTCAATATGGGAAAAGTTTTCAGTTAATTTGTAAAATTCACAATGATTTGTTTAATCAGCAAAAGAAATTTCCTGGAGATATTGATATGAAAGTAAGGTTAATACGAAATGATCCAGATTTTGCATTGATGGCCAAAATTGAAGATGCAAAATATAAAATTGAAATTGAAGAAGCAATTCTTCAAGTAAAAAGGTGGACATTAGAAGACACATTTTTAGATGAAATAGAGAATAGTAGAAAGCCAGATAATTTTATGAAATTTCCTTTTCGGCGAGTTGAGGTAAAATATTCAACTCAAGCTCCTAACAAAAGTATTCTTCAAGAAAATCGAATGATTTCAAACGATGAATTACCAAAAAGAATTATAGTTGGTTTTATAGATGCACGCGGGTTTGATGGAAATTTGAAACATAATCCATTCTATTTTCAAAATTTTGGACTGACAGACATTGTTATACAAAAGGGTGAAGATGTTTCTCCTTTTTATGAAATGAAGTGTGACTTTGACGCTGATAAATTTTATGAAGCTTATATGGCAATGCTTTATGCTACAGGTAGACTTTTTGAGAACGATCCTATAAGTATAACTCCTGAAGAATTTAAAAATGGTAACACATTATATTGTTTTGATTTATGCAAAAGTTTACCAAATTCAAATTCATTTGAATTATCAGAAAATGGTACTATTAATGTAATAGCAACTTTAAAAGAACCTAAGAATCATGGTATAGTAATGGTATTCTTTAATGAATATGACAGCATGCTTGCAATCGGGCCTGTAAATCAACCTGAGGTTGTTATGCATTCTTGATTGCTTACTTGTTTGTAAATAAATAAATAGTAAATAAATATTTGACTAAGTGTGCTGGAATAATAAGTATGCTTGGATCAGATATTTATAGAGTTTTAAAATCTAATATAGTTACGTCTAAGATTTTTAAAGGTGTTTATTCTTCGGATAATTTATCAAATATAAGAAATGTGAGGTATCCTGCTGCATTTATAGTTAATACAGATGAAAGTTTTAAACCTGGTGAACATTGGGTTGCTTTCTTTTTCAAATCTTCTAAAGCTGTTCCAGAGTATTTTGATTCTTATGGTTTACCTCCGTTTAAAAAAAGTTTTTTAGTTTTTCTACAAAAGGGTAAACATAAGGATAAATGTAAATTTAAGTATTCTTCTAAAACTTTACAAAGTTTGTTTTCAACTGCGTGTGGGCAATACACTATTTATTATGTGTTTCAAAAATGTAAAGGTAAAAGTCTTATAAAGATTTTGCAAAGATTTACTAAAAATACTTTGAAGAATGATGATTTTGTTACTCGTTATGTTGAACGATTGAATAAACAATCTATAGATAAAGTTGTACGTAATGTTGATAATTTAGAATGTCATTATCAATGTTCTAAATATATGCAAGATGTTATTGAATCTTTAAAAACATGATTAAGAAATATGATTAAGATTAATATTATTAACTATGTTTAAGTATTATTTGAGTAATAAGATTAACAATATGGATATAATTAATAAGAACAATTCGAATGGAATTAAACCATCAACAAAATTAAGTATTGGTGGTTTATGTGTATCGGCTGCTCTTAGCTTAATTGTAATTGTACTTGAGATAAAAAGACCAAACTTAACTCAGCAGAAATACTTGTTAAATTGTGTGATTACTGGAGAATATAAACAAATGTCAAGGTTATTTCTGAGATGTGAAACTCAACAATTACAGTCTATTAATCAATTAATGCAACCTGTTATTGGAAAGGTTTCTGCGAATGCTTCGCAGCTTATGCAACCTGTAATTGTTAGGAATTTTTCAGTTACTGAATTGCAACCTGATATTGCTAAGGTTTTTGTAAATGCTTCACACCTTATGAAACCTGTTATTGACAGGAATATTTCAGTTTCTGAATCACGGCTGAAACTTATTAACGGGAATTGGCCGACCTTTGCAAATACATTGCAGCAAAATATTAACAAGAATAGGTCAACCTCTGCAAATATATTGCAACCCGTTTGGTAAATTCATGTAGGAGGAAGTTTGATTTACAATTGTGTAATAGTGTAATATGCATTATTATATATTTTGTTGACATTATTACTTATATGCAGACAACATTATTCTCAGAAGGAGTTTGATTGTCTGTGTAGCAATAGAGCTACGCTTCATAAGGAAGTTTGTAAGTAATAATGTTTCAAACTTTTTCCTTAAACTATATACATGTGATTTCAGTTTCTGAAAATGTATTTTAACTAAACCTATCTGCATTGTAACCTGATAGGTAATGGTATTTAACTAAAATGAGACCTGTTATTGGCAGGAATATTTCAGTTTCTGAATCACGGCTGAAACTTATTAACGGGAATTGTTCGACCTTTGCAAATACATTGTAGCAAAATATTAACATTAGGTCAACCTCTGCAAATATATTGCAACCCGTTTGGTAAATTCATGTAGGAGGAAGTTTGATTTACAATTGTGTAATAGTGTAATATGCATTATTATATATTTTGTTGACATTATTACTTATATGCAGACAACATTATTCTCAGAAGGAGTTTGATTGTCTGTGTAGCAATAGAGCTACGCTTCATAAGGAAGTTTGTAAGTAATAATGTTTCAAACTTTTTCCTTAAACTATATACATGTGATTTCAGTTTCTGAAAATGTATTTTAACTAAACCTATCTGCATTGTAGCTTGATAGGTAATGACCAAGACCACAAATTCATGTAAGAGGAAAAGTTTGATTTACAATTGTGTAATAAGTGTTACATGCATTATTACTTATATGCAGACAACATTATTCTCAGAGAGAGTTTGTCTGTGTAGCAATAGAGCTACGCTTCAGAAGGAAGTTTGTAAGTAATAATGTTTCAAACTTTTCCTTAATGTGTGAAGATCATATATTGAAATAAGAGGAAAGTTTGATCTGACATTATTATTCTCAGGAGTTTGATTGTCTGTAGCAATAGAGCTAAGCTTTCCTCAAACTTAAATATTATCATAATCTTTACAGAGACATCTTCGCAGAATTTATATTATGTTTGCGCAAACTTGAAGGATGTGCGGTTCACTCAAGACTGGTTTGAAGATCGTGCGCGGTTCAATCATGACTGGTGTGAAGATCGTGCGCGGTTCAATCATGACTGGTGAAGATCGTGTCAGGTGCGCTATAAATATGGTTGAAGATCGTGGAGAAGATGTGCGTCTACGATGTTTGAAGATTGTTGTAATCAAGACTTGAGATGATTATGAAACTAATTGTTTGTATAATTATGAAACTAAATGTTTGTATGATAAAGCTAAGAGCAGTCCGAACATATTTTAATGTAATGTTTCAATGGTATATGATAAAATTGGAATTTAACAACATTTATGCTGTTGTGTTTTTATTTTTATAATATATGGTAAACATAGCGAATACTTAGATCACATATTAGACTAAGTAAACCAGTAACTAAGTAATATATAATACCATTGAGATGAATATATCTGACATGTACGAATATATATATATATATATATATATATATATATATAATACCATTAAGATGAATATATCTGTCAAGTATTAATACTATTAGTAACCGAGTAGGAAATATTTATCGTCGTGACAAATTATCGAATATAACTACTAGTAACCGAGTAGGAAATATTCGTTTGGATCTATTAACTTTGGTTTGTCTATTGACTCGTGGGTTGTGTAAAGGGCAACCAAGTGCGTGACCTGCAACACTTCCAGCACGAGTCTATCAAAAATTACCTCTAGCCTACTGACAACTGAGAGGGCGTATCGGATTAACGCTTAGTTTGAATGTGAATGGACGACAAATTATAATGTGTAAGGAGCTTCATTCAAGTAATTTGGAGTAGGAATGGTGTTCCTGAAAATGTAGTTTTAATAACTGAATGTTTACGTGCTTTTGAAATTTATGATTATAAAAATAGTATCGTAAGCATATTTAAGTTGTTTATTTTACATTCTTATATTTAATTCAATTGAAGATTCTTTAGTTAACATCTTTTGTTAAATTGACGTGCAACGTTATTCCGCGAGTAGTTGTGACGACATCTTGTGAATTACTTGACCTTAATTGATCAATTAGACATTTGCGCCACCTAGCGTATATAATGGTGTATTGACGTAAGTGACTACGTCACTAGAGATTATAATTATTATAAAGTACTTAGTTACTGGTTTGTACTTGGTTGCCATCTACACAACTCATGAGCCGATAAATAATCAAAAGTAATTTAAGTCATTCGACTCTTATCTTCCCTTAAATTATATTGTGATTACTGATTATAGTACGATTGATATAGGTCTTGTTATCTGCAATTCCAAAATGAAATCTAATCGTGAACTTAAATTTGCTAAATTAAGTACTGAGGCGATAACTCCAACAAGAGGTTCAAAAAAAGCAGCTGGATTTGATTTATACAGCGCTTATGATTACGTTATAGCTCCAAAAGCAAAAGTATTAGTTAAAACTGATATTCAAATTGCACTTCCTGAAGGATGCTATGGCCGTATTGCTCCACGATCAAGCCTTACATACAACCATTTTATTGATGTCGGTGCCGGAGTAATTGATCCGGATTACCGTGGGAATGTATGCGTTATCTTGTTTAATTTTGGTGAAGTTGAGTTTAAAATTGCAAAAGGTGATAGAATAGCTCAGTTGATTTTAGAGAGAATTTTTATTGCTGATTTGATTGAAGAAGTATCATTAGATCAAACTGAGAGAGGAATAGCAGGCTTTGGTTCAACTGGAAAGTAAAGATAACCTTTGATTCATTTGTAAATGACCTAAAGATGTAAAGATGTAATGATTTTAGAGAGAATTTTTATTGCTGATTTGATTGAAGAAGTATCATTAGATCAAACTGAGAGAGGAATAGCAGGCTTTGGTTCAACTGGAAAGTAAAGATAACCTTTGATTCATTTGTAAATGACCTAAAGATGTAAAGATGTAAAGATAAATAAAAATTATCATATGACTTTAATTCTAGTGTTCTTTATTTATCAATTGCATAACCTTTTAACTCATTTGTACGAGTATGTAGCGAGATAGACATACCTTGAAAACTATTAAACTTTCATTTATATAGAATCTCTTTTAAAACAGTTTGTGGCATAGGAAGTGAGTGGAGTTTAGAATGTTCCGCTCACGAGAAGTGAAAAGTAAAGTCCAGCTCGCATCTTCGACACAAAAGTCAGGTCTTGCCCGGCTCACCAGCTCCAAATCAACCAAATATAATCAAGTCTCTTTTATAGCAGTTAGTAGTAAATGTTTTGCTGGTGAGCCGGGCAAGACCTGACTTTTGCGTCGAAGAGGCGAGCTGGACTTTAATTTTTACTACTTATATAGCATGTGCGATACAAGCCTGTTTTACTATTTCAATAAATATAATTGTTGTTTCGTAGGATTTTCATGGATACTATCCCCAAATTCTATCACACTGAGCATGGAACATATCAATGAAAGGTATAAACGTATATAGACCTATATTAGTATTTAACTCATTTGTCATTACAAAATTGTTATTTTTTATATTTTCTTACATTTTTCAAAAATAATGCAAAATTTTACAAAATTGTTATTATTTATATTTTCTTACTTTTTAAAACAATAATGCACAAAATAAGACATATGTTATCCACGATATAACCCTGATGTGTGCAATACAAATCCTAAAAAAAGATTATTCCGTTTTTTAGTCCCTGTTCATATAGGGTTAAAAGTAGAAAATGCTAAACAACTACGGCAGATACACCTTGTTGATTTCTATATGAAAAAATATACTTGGAGGTCATCCCTATTGAAACTATTTGATAAGAGACAAAATTTGGACCATAAAATAAGGATTTATTTATATTTCTATGAAATCAAAATGATATTTTGTAGAATTTCTTGAGATATCATAAATGATTTTCTAAACTATCAAAAAAAATACGTATAAAGCCTAAAAAAGCATTTTTATATCATCTCACACTATAGGAAATATTGGTAAGGGCTATTTGGAAAACAATTATATCGATACGTACGTGACGATACGTGATATGTATTACAAAATAAATTTGAGAAGTAAATTTTGAAAGGCTTATAGGTAGGAGACATTATTCAGTGAAAATGAAATTAAATGTGCGATACAAAAAAAACAAAAATTTCCATGGCCGAATAAAATAAAAAGTTTTTTAAAGCGATCCGCGCCGAAGGCGCACGGAGCGTAGCGACGTGATCGCTTTACCCCCTGTCCAAAATCCATGGCCAAGGCCCATCTTCAGGTCTCACATAACTAAACACTGGACAGTGCTTTGGGACAAAGAGAAAGTATCACTACTACTGCAATAGACAATTTTTTCAACTTACTATATTTTTAGAATGTAGTTGAATCATGAAATTATTTTTATAGTGATTTTCAGATTCAATTATGATTCTTATGAAGTCAATTTTAAGGTATCACACGAGAAACGTCCTAGTGACGGCCGCCTCGTTCTGGTGACGGCTGCATCTTATCTGGGTCATTTTCCATAATCCCAGGCCATAACCCTGTAGTAAACTTGAATCTGATTGGGCTAATCTCCATGTGACGTCAGCGTAAGGACCGTCGTCAGGGTGACGAACGTCGTTAGGTCGTCACGGCGACGGATCGCTTTTTTTCCGCGGACACTACGCATTTCTTGTTAAGATTTAAATGTGCGATACACCCCCCTAAAGCAGATGTACTTTCAGTATCTGATCAATAAGATTTCCTAATAAAAGGCAACTGCTTTGGATAAAATGTATGCAAACATTTAAAACTAAATACATATATATTCTTAAAGTATAATTGGACATAATTATATGACATAATGTATAAGGTTCATTTAATTTACATAGAATTATACCATGAAATGAAAACATGTATAGGCCTACTTTATTGAGGAAATATGTTTCATTTTGGCAAATTTTGACATAAGCACTCCAAAAGTCCCAAATAACGAATAATTGGATGCCTTTAACAACATTTTCACAATACATATCATCATCTGGATCTAAATGAACCGCGAAAGTGAAATTTGCAGCACGGTACCTATAGTTGACGATAGGCGGCAGCACCACGTGCGTTTAGTTTCCCGCGCCTTTGTCAGTAGAAGCTCGCTTAGAATATTAAAAATAACTAATACTTGTCATAATTAACTATTCATTTAGTGTCTTGTGTTATAATTATGTCAAAACTTATGAAAAACTATTCTGATGCGATATTGGCACCTTTGTAAGTTGCTTTTAGAAAAAATACAAAATAAACATATATTTTTCGTGTTCTTAGGGGGCCCACCGACGCATTTTGCCGCCATCTTTGCAATTGCAAAACAAGACTTCGCTATTGTTATCGAAAATTGGCCAAAACATCAACTCAAAGGCTGCATTTGAGCAGCGGACCAATTTTTCGGATGAAGTAGACTTTACCGATTCTCCAAGATGTATATCAAACAGGTAAGTTGCCCCGATCGTCCGCTGTTGTCGGAACAGTTCGGCCAACCCGGCGCTCGACCCTGAATCTGGTCTCATTTTCGCTCAGGCAGTCAGGGCGCCAGCCTCCAAAATCGTCGTTTTCTGAGGCAAATCCACTGTCGGATGCAGCTTTTTGAAAAGGTGGCGGCGCGCTAATAGAAAGGGGAGGGGCACGGCCTCTATTTCCACAATTTTACATTAAGAAACTCTAAATTTGCTCCCCCCCAAAACAGGGGCCGCGCCCACCTCTAAACTACACTGAGTCTGAAATCTGAATGTCCAGACTCTGTGACTGTCTCTGAGTGAACTCACGCCATTTCTAGAATCTATCCTAGGGTGTAATATGTGAGGATCATTAAAGTGATTCATGATAGATAATTTGTCGCCAAGGGACTTAATTATTTTCCCTGCAAAATGACAGATAGCTTTGGTTTGTTATTTGCCCTCGAGCTGCACAGTGAGCCTTCTAAATACACATGTCATTTTGACAGGGCAAAACTGGCTGTAACTTTTGAACCAATGTTAGGTAGATCTATATTACATTCCACCAGTTTTCCTATCAAAAAGTGTCCCCTGTTTTGAGGTATAAGCTGTGACCGAGTTTTTCATTTATAAAATGAAGATATAAGCTCAATTTAATATTTGTTGAACCTGCAAGAATATTTATCTGCATTATCTTTCCTTCAAAATGACATTATAGCTTTGCTTTGTACTTTGCCCTCAAGCTGCACAATGAGCCTTCTACCTTCTAAATACACATGTCATTTTGACAGGGCAAAACCAGAGTATACCCATGTATAATCTATATTAGTGGCCATAACTCTTGAACCAATGCTGATAGAGATAGAGACCATGAATCTGGCTGATATTACTTTCCTCAATATTTTTTTAAGCATTTTCCAATTTTTATGTAATATACTTACCAATGTAGATAGAGATAAAATTCAAAAAGCATATTAAACTATATTTTTTATAGAGTAGACAACAAATCTGGCTGATAAACTCAATGGTCGTGTGAGTTGGGCTCAGTCCTTTAGTAGAGCCGGGGGAGTTGTAGCTGCACTTACAACTGGACCGTTGTTTCCTAAATATTGAATTGTTGAAGATCTGATGCTCGACTTGTTCATCGGGTCTTAGGGGTGTGTGCAATAACTTGGGGCTTTAGGGAATGTTGGTGAAGCCCTGTCATTTAACTTTTAAGGTCTAGAGCCAGTTCTTAAGTCTTACCTGCAGATTAGATCAGGATGCATGCTGGGTAATGAGAAGACAAATTGCAGGGCCACCACAAATGATTTTACATAGCTTTTCTATTGAATGCATGAGTGGTAGAAACCAAGATGTTCGTTTATGAAATGCAAATTGCTTGCGGTGGCAAAAAAGATAACCGCTAATGGTTACCCACCCCATAGTGGAATATGGCCTTTAGTCTCTTGTGACACTGTTATCCACCTGTCATTCTGTTTTAATGCACTTTACGGGATATTCCCCCCATAGGGGACCGGGCAAGGGCTCCTGCTGGAGCTCCCTGGGGAGAATGTTCCCCTCCTTGTCCTAAGAAGCTACCAAAAATGGTACCCTGTGCCCCCAACAGGGTTATCAAATGCCGGGTGTGTTGTGTCCTTTCCATGGGACATTGCACATTAAAGACCCCTTGCCACTCTTCAAAAAGAATAGGGTATTGAACCTGGTGGCAGGTTTCTCCTAAATCTTAAAGATTCAGCCACCAACCTTGTGGCATAAAACTAGCTACAAAGCCTTACTTTGTGCTGCAGTCTAGTAAAAGAACCTAGAAGAGTTGGCCGGACATTAAACTAACCCAACAAACAAACAAACAAACGGCATATTCTGTCTGTTTCTTATTCTTATCAAATAAACTTTTTCAGGTCATTATACAGGGCTTTCGGAGTTACAGAGACCAAACCGTTGTCGAACCCTTCAGCCCTCAGCATAACGTCATAGGTAAGTAACATCTCTTACATATTTAAACAGGGTGCCGACGCAGGTCTTATAAGGTCTTATTTTAGTTCCTACAGAACTAACATTTCCTCCATTGATTAAGTCCCATATCCCTAAAGGGCATTTGCAGCCCAGTATGTAACTGTGAAACCCATGATTTTCAAAGTTAAATTGTCATGGCAGCTGACATTACGTTAGACTCTAAAGTATTTGTTTTCACAAAAAAATTAGAATTAATGCCTTATACCAGGTATTTCTGGAGAACACGTAATTTCGAGCCATTTGATCCGTTTATAAATAATCTTGTATATCCCATTATGCCAGTAATGCAAGTAAACAAAAGCTTAGGCCGAAAAAAAAAGGTGTTTAGGTTTCCCAACCGACCCTATTATTTTGCAGCTACCCTAACAGGGGTTTTCCTTAACTATTTTGTCCACTAGTCCACCGGGCTAGTGGTGATGTCTTTCCACTAACCCAGATCCACAGTCCACTAGTCCTTATAATAATTGAACATTGTAATTCCAAAACTTTTTACTAGACCCCTGGGCTAGTTGCTCACAAATTTCACTAGCCCGAGCTGATTTTTACTAGTACCCGGTACTAGTAACTCTATGCTAAGGTAAAACCCTGCCTAAAGTTTTTTTCCAAAGAAAATATTGGGAAGAATCTAAAAAATGGGAGTTGAATTAAACCGTCTATACATTATCAATTGACATAATATCACTCAGTCATTACAGTTAAAAAAAAGTATTAAAAAAAATCCTACCTACCGACCCCATTTTTTATGAGGCATGAAACCGGAACACAGCCATTTGTTTTTTTATGGCCTTATAGGTGAAACAGTTTCCCTGTGACGTGACTAACTTAACAAGTCAATTACTTTGTCTTTCAGTTGGTCGTAATGGATCCGGAAAAAGTAACTTCTTCTACGGTAAGTTTCTGTTTTATCCATATATATATGTACTGACATTTTAGCTGCATATTCAGAAAAATTAACCTTTCATATACGATTTCAAAAAGATAATTTACCAAATAATATTAAATATATGTTGAAGTGCTATCAGACCACCGCAAAGAGTTGAGTAGGTGAAAGGTGTTAAAACTTTTATTAACCGATATGTTTCGCCTTTTGACAGGCTCCCCCAGGGTCGTAATATTAAGCAAAAAAGAATAGCTTGATGTTATTTAATTTTGGAAGACATTTAGACTATAATTGTGAACTTACGGTGTAAAATGTATAACTACGTGTGATATTTGCATTGACTACCCTTTGTTTAGAGAGAGTATGTTATCTCTTTCTCCCAGGGGTATGTATTTTGACCCTTGATACATTTATAATACGCAATAAGGGAAATCAATTTTAGCATCAGAAAATTAACCCAGAAGCAATCTGGACGTATGGGTAGCGTCACTCATTCCTAAATTGGGTTTAATAGAATAATTTTTTCATGTTCCACAGCTATCCAGTTTGTGTTGTCCGATGAGTTTTCTCACCTTCGGGAGGAGCAGCGACAGGCGCTTCTCCACGAGGGGACCGGACCCCGCGTCATCTCTGCCTATGTCGAGATCATCTTTGACAACTCAGACAACCGCATCCCAGTGAGAATCCCTTATTTGGATATAAAAATTATATTGTTTTGCTTTAAGAAATTTGATTTTTTGATGCATACCTCTTCAAAATTTATAGAGGAAAACCAAAAGTTAAATATTTTAACTAAATACTTAACTAATACATTTCATTATTCATAGCTGCAGCAGAAGGCGCAAAGTATATTATCTCCAGAAATTAAATACATAAAATAATTTAAAATTAGTTAGGAAGTAATGAATACCAAAAATACTAATTACATTTCTGTTTTTAGATTGACAAGGAAGAAGTGACACTGCGTCGTGTGATCGGGTCAAAAAAAGATCAGTACTTTTTGGACAAGAAGATGGTGACGTAAGTCGACTTTTCACTAAGGTTTTAAATACACATTTTTTCCTGAAACCTAGGCTGCCGAACTATCTCATGGTTGATTGTACTTATTGCATTTGCATAGGGACTTGAATTAATTTACAGAATTTCTATTAGTGTTTTTATGTGCCACAGTAAGACTGACATGTTTCTGTGTCCTACAGTAAATCTGATGTGTTGGTGTTTTTGTGTCCAACAGTATATCTGATGTATTGGTGTTTGTGTACCCTACATTATTGTAGGACTGACGTGTTGGCGTTTCTGTGTGCCACAGTAAATCTGACGTTTTGGTGTTTTTGTGTCCTACAGTAAGACTGACGTGATGAACCTGTTGGAGAGCGCCGGCTTCTCCCGGAGTAACCCTTACTACATCGTCAAACAGGGAAAGGTAAGAAGAAAAGAAACTTATCAGAGGTTGAAAACACCACGTGCCAGCGGGTCTGGTGTCCTTTAAAATAGGGTCGGGCCCCCAGGTTGGCTCCCTAAAATTTATGGGTAAAAAATCGAAATATATTCTATGGAAGATATTTTTTTGTTCATTATTTCAGACTACTTTCTTTAAAAATCACACGTTGATATTTAAATTTTTTTTAGGTTCTCCTTAAGGGCCGGTGCATGCATTCGTATTGTATCATAGTATTGACGTCATAGTGTTCAAAACATAGCATACTTATCAAAAACCTATTCTGGAGTTTTGGAACATTACAACGTTAAAGCCTTTTCGTACCTCTCTGTCCTTTGGATTAACCAATTTACCCAATATTAACAATGATCCGTCTCTGTCGCTGTAGATTAACCAGATGGCGACTGCCCCCGACTCGCAGCGTCTCAAGTTGCTGCGTGAAGTTGCCGGTACCCGTGTGTACGACGAGCGTAAGGAGGAGAGTAAGGCCATCCTCAGAGAGACGGGTAAGTGACACTTGATGGTGCTCAAAGTGATCGCTTGTGTTTAATCATCTGAGTTCATTGCAGACCTTCGATCTGAAGCAGTGAACGTGTCTACTAGGAATTATGAAAAACGCCCTAAAAGTGAAACAGAAAATTAGAGGCCTAGCTTGAAATTGATTCCCTTTTTTCCCGTTTTTTGAAATAGATAAAAATGGTTATAGATTTCTATTTATTGGTACAAATAAGCTCTGCCACCGGGAGGCGAACGGAACCCAGGCCGCCCACACTGCAGTGCAGTACCTTACTGATGTGGCTTAGTGAGGGGGCCAAAGTGTGGTTACGCGAGGTCATTTCGCTGGGTGCTGGTGTTCTGCTCGTATTGTACACTGGCATGTAGGAGTTGAGATACCAGCATTTATCTCGACTGGCATTCTGACCCTGGCCTTTGCTCACTCATTGGCCCAATAATGCCTAGGGTTGAGCTGTTAATGCTTGGGTAGAGATTGGAAGCATTGCCATTGTAATATATGTTCCACCCGTTTCTCTTTCCGTTCAGAGGGTAAGCGTGAGAAGATCCAGGAGCTGCTGACGTACATTGACGAGCGACTCAACACGCTGGAGGAGGAGAAGGAGGAGCTGAAGGAGTACCAGAAGTGGGACAAGATGAGGCGCTCCCTCGAGTACACCATCCACGACCATGAGCTGCGCGACACCCGCAAGAAGCTCGATGAGGTATGTCCCAATTAGAACTGAAACAGGGATGAAAGCTATCGTGGAAGACCAGGGCTAACCCTGAATGATGTTTTCAAAAAAAAAAAAAAAAAAAGTTTTCCAATTTTTGTTGGATTTCCGATTTTTTCACTGCAGCACCCCAAATTCATATTGGGATATTGAGAAAACGTTTCACATATTTTTAGGATACATTCAGATTCTCTTTATGCTATTTCCTATTTTTTCACTTTCCCCAACTTACATCCCTGCTAAAAGGTTTAGTTTCCCAATATTGCCCTGAAAATATCTTAAAACCGCTACTGTAATCTCGATTTGCTGCACTAACCTATCTGTACCGACAGCCAGGGTCATATTCACAGAAATAATACCAGATACATTGCCAGTTGCAAGGTATGCTGAATTGCCACACCGGGCCTACCAGGGATGGGCACTTTTTTTTTGTTTTGTTTTTGTTTTTTGTTTTTTTTTGTTCGGTTTTTCTACAGGTGCAGTTCAACTTTGATATCAGCTGGTCTTCCACTTACATCCTGCTGGATTGTTGAGGCACATTCTGTGCAGGGGGCCTCCCAACATCCATTTTTGTCATTGATACCTTCACCAGAACTCGAACTGGGTCAGCATGACGTAATCTGGGTCAGTGAAACTCAAACTGGGTCACCATCACCGGGACTCGAACCGGGTCTGGCCTAATGACAACAAGAAGTACCGACGCCTCTACGACGTCCGCCACTGCGCTTCACGCACTTGAATTATTTCCAACAAGTAAAAGAATATACCAGAGGGCCGTTGCATGGCCCTTTAAACATTTTATGCTGTCTGAAATATACAGAATGTTTAAAATAGATTAAAATAATATTGCCTGCATCTTTCTGAATTCTGTTGGTACGGCGTAAAACATCCGTCACTCACTCACTCTCCCTGTCCAGCTCCAAGAGAAGCGTGAGAACAGCGGGGCGGCGAGCCACAAGCTGCGTGACCAGCAGCAGGCGGCGAGTGACAAGATCAAGGCCATCTCCAAGGACGTGCGGGACCTCAAGTCGCGCGTACAGACCTTCCTGGACGAGAAGGACTCGATGATGTCGGAGCACCAGGACTACGTGAAGCGCAAGGCCAAGCTGGAGCTGGACATAAAGGACCTGACAGACGAGGTCGAGGGAGACAAGGGTGCTAAGGTCAGTTACATCTGCATGTGTTAGCCAGGCATGTAAGATTTCTGCAGAACATGGAATTCCACGGTTTTTGACATGTTTTGATCATTTTTGCAGATTTGTGTAAATCCAATGAGAATTTTTTTCTGTAAGGGATGGGGGGTCCCTCAGCAATTCAAAAAAAAAATGATGAAAATATGGACGTCTTTACATTATAAAAAATATGTTTATACTGATGTGTCTTAGTAAACATCTAATTCATCAGATTCCTTCCCCAAAAAGGGAATGTATAGGGTTATGTCTGTTTCTGAGCAATTTGATAATTTTCCGTGGAAATTACTTTCTATGACTTACATGCCTAGTTAGCTTTGTACAAAGTGCGTGCGTTTATCTTGTCTTTTGGGTAGTTAGTTTAAAGTTATCTACATTGTATATCTGCATACGCACTAGTATAAAGAAGTGGGCCCCTAGGGGCACATGGCTCCTTTAGATGGAATGAGTAACACAAGACAGTAGCTGGGTTGTGAACTGAAGATTTGTATTTCTGCACAGGGTTATATACACACAAGTCACACTCAGATTGAGGCTGGGTCACATGACCAGATAACCAAAATGAGGCTAGGGGTCACATGACCTGTCAATCACTAAACAAGGAGGGGGAGGGGTGTGGCCTAAATGACCAGCCCCCCCTCCCCAGTTCATGGGAAATGTAATGCTGTTGTTAAGCCCAGAACACTGGAGAGATAAGGATAAGCCTGAGCCTCTGTCTGGGCTCAGGATAAATCCAAGATAAAACATAGAAGAGGCTTTACCTGCCAGAAGTCACCATCCACAGATTACCTGGACTAGACACTTATAATCAGTGGAGATTATTAGATTGTAAGGGAGAGCTTATCATTAACACAGAGCCAAACTGGAACAACAAAATACAAGCTTCCACATGTACCCATACAAACCCAAAAGTTAGACACCTTAAATTCTATAGAAAAGACTGTATATTTTACACTAGGATGGAATCTTAATAGAAATTTGGCTTGTAATACAAAATTCTCTGAATGTAACGCATACTATTTTGTATCCGTCCAGTTGCGCAGCACTGCAAAACAAGGTTTTAATAATCCTAAAACTAGGTCTGGGTTTGAAAATTCCAAATACGAACACTGGTCAATGTTCGTTTTTAAGACCATTTCAATTCATTGAGAAATTCGATGATGATAAAACATAAAGGTTTACTTAGTTGCAAATGTCATGATACATGTAAAATATAATACCAATTTTCCAGGCTAAAGCGGAGACTGAGCTGCATAAGTTGGAGGAGAAAATCAAGAAGACCAAGGACCAGCTGGAGACAACGGCCCCTGAGTACGAGAAGCAGCGCCAGCGGGAGGACAACGCCGCACAACAGTACGCCAACCTTACATTGATTTCATCAAATAAGAAAATATTGTATATATAAAAGCCAGTGCTGAGAACAATTCTTACGAGCTGGTTGTACTCCTCGGTTTCCTAATGTATGTAACAATTAGCTGTAATGGCCCTGGGGTTGTAGAATTTTTTCTGAAATCAAAGTCATTAGGATGATGCCCACCAGTGAAAGCTAGGGCTCTCTCTGGCTCCTAGGTTTTGGCAATGTTAAGGCTGTATTCCACATACCCATTTTGCTGCCGATTTTGAAAATCGGCAGTAGGAATAAAAGTCAAATATAGATATGTCATATATCAATGGAAAGGTCCTAAAATTCTCTTTTGTATGAGATGTAAGGTCTCGTGTCATTATTCTTAGAAAAAAAATCAAACAAATACAAAAATCCGGCAGCATCAAAATCAGTATGTGGAATACGGCCTTTACTCTACACCCGACTGATCGACATGATAAAACCTTCAAAAACCTGTATGTTGTTGACAGACTGGCCATAGCCGAGCAGCGGAGGAAGGAGCTATACGCCAAGCAGGGTCGTGGGAACCAGTTCACGTCCCGGGACGACAGGGACAAGTGGATCACGAAGGAGCTCAAGTCTCTGAACAAGGCGGTGCGGGATAAAGAGGAGCAGATTCGGCGACTCAGGGAGGACCTGCAGAACGACCAGCGCAAGGGGGCCAGCCTCGAGACGCAAGTTACGGTGAGTCACCTGGCTTAACATCTGGAGTTTGGGTGTCTGAGCAGGGGTTAAGCCTAATATGACAAGATCTAAGCTATTATCTTACAACTGTTAAGGTTTAGGAAAAGCCAGTGGCATAATGCATTCCTCATTACGGTAAAAAGTTAATGCTTGGCACCACTTGGTTTCAGAACCTTAACAATGATTTTTACCTTTTGAATCATACCAACAATCTATTAAAAATAGGTAAAGAAAGTTAAATCGTGTCTGAATATTTCGTGTTTGGCTTGCTACAGACTATTAAAGATTAGCAATCAAAAAGCACGTTCTATTCAGTTCCCTGAGGTAGTCTTTTTTTCTCTTTGTCACAGGAAATCACAGAAAAAATTGACCAGCACAAAGAGATTATTGACACCAACAACAAATCCTTCTACGAAATGAAGAAACAGAAAGATGCGCTTCAGAACGAGCGGAAGTAAGTACATTTTGTTTGTATAAAGAGGTCCTAGGTCACTAAATTTAAGGGGCTAAGATGCCCGATGACAACCACGCTTTTTGTGAAGTATTATGTAAAGGGTCCCCACTCCACAGGGAAAACGGGGAAAATGGCAAAAAATAGAAAATCCTGCTACTGTTTACATAAATCTGGCGTCTGGATGACGGGACACCAAGAAAGAGGTCCTAGATTTGAGGGGCTGAAAAGCTACCCGGTAGACAACCACGCTTTTTTTCCAAAGTATTATGTATAGGGTCCCCACTCCACAGGGAAAACAGGGAAAATGGCAAAAAAAAAAAGATTTTTTTTTTTTTTTTTCACTCTAATGCGCCGTTTTTGGTTCAAAATTAATGTGACATCTTAAATGTTTATGCGCCCAGGGCGCATAGCGCGGCCCTAACATTTTCACTGCTACTACATCAATATGTATGAGAATAGAACTAATGTTGCGTTTGACGTGGTGCAGCATCCTGTGGCGGCAGGAGAACTCGATGCAGCAGCACATCGCGTCTGTCCGGGAGGAGCTGAGTAAGAAGGAGCAGGCCCTACGCTCCATCACCGGAAAGGTACGTCGAGGATTGTTTTCCCCCAAACCTGAACCCATGTCTATAAATTACTGGACGTTCAGGGAAATAAAAAAATGAATAAAAATGGATTGATCGAAAGTCAGAGGTTGGCAAGTATTTACAAAAACAGTATCTAAGTCATACATACAATATCTCGATTTTTCAGTTGCTATGAAAAGTTGTTAGCTCAGATACTTTCCAATGGAAAAAAACATTGTTAGACCTTTTCCAAACACCCACTTAATACGCTGTGTGTTCTAAACTATTTTCAGAGTAAGGTCAGAACCTCTTTCACAATTAGGATACCACCTTAAATGACTTACTTTCCTTAACTCATTTTTTTTCATCCGTCCATATAAGTATCCCAATAGCAGTCTGCGAAATTGGCATTATTTTCCACTGGCCCGGGAGCACATGAGCCTTCAAAATATATTCAATTTTTCTAAATTTTCCCAAATTTTTCACTAGCCTGGCTATAGTTTTTACTGGCCTTTAGCAGACTGCATAATATGAAACACTGAAAATCGATCTTGGCGAGCACACTATAACGAGTGGGCAGTAGCTTAAAGCAAACCACAACGCAAATCAGTTATATATTGTCAAATAAAATTTTCAGTGAACTTTGTTTGTTTACAAACCATGTATGATCATGTGTCATCTGATAACAGAATGGTATGCAAAATTCTATTCAAAAACAGATTTAGACTGTCATGAATACTCATTTTCTGACTTGTTTTGGTCTGTTGTGTGGTCCACACAAATACCTAGATTGTTTACCCAAAAACTGATGACATCATCAAAATGTCATTTCCGGAATCCCCCCTGCATTTTCACTCTGCTAGCAGAGTCTCTAATGAGTATTATTTTGGGTGGAGAATGATGTGGGAATTGAGAGGAGGCAAACATGGATGAGCCTGGCTCAGTACAGAAAGGAAAGGGGAGGAATTGACCTATTGACCCTGAAGATGACATCACTGATTATGGGGCAGTTGGGTCACATGGGGGGATTCCCCAACAAGTTGATTGCAGACCAGAAAACAAAAACAAACAGATCCTCTTTCCAAGGATCATAATTATCGACTTCTAGCCACCAATATCTGATTTTAACTGGCAATATGATTTATATGAGTGTAGTTGAAGATGTCAGGATCGATTTTGAAAATTTAAAAAATTTACTAAATTTGGATAATTTTGCATTGTGGTTTGCTTTAAGCGCAGGTCACACCATAAATGCTGGCATTAACGTGACATTTCCTGTTTGTTCCCGCAGGCCATCCTTAACGGTATGGACAGTATTCAGAAGGTGCTGCAGTACTTCCGCGACCAGAAGAAATACCCCAACATACAGAACGGCTACTTTGGCCCACTCATCGAGAACTTTGAGGTCAACAAGACCTTTTTCACCTCAGTCGAGGTCACCGCTGGCAGCAGGTCAGTGCAAACATTTTCTTTTCTTCTTAATAATTTTAAAAATTATCAGAAGTTAATATATATCTGTTGACAATCAGTCAAGAATTAATGTTTCTATGAATCAGTGTTTAACTTAGCTTAACGTGTTTCTATATATTATAATTAAACATAACTCAATATGTTTTCTAGTCAATGGAATACGCACGTAGACTTACAGTATTGCACTGGCATAGACCAATTCACATTGCTTAATTTTAGAAAAAACGCTTGAGAACATTAAGCTGTATAAGAATAAAGACTTTTGGTAGAAGTGAATTTGAAAACAGCAGAAAAGGCTATAATGTTGAAGTCGTAGCACACTGTATAATAGTTAAGATGCTGGTTGCAGATTGTTCCACCACGTGGTGGATACAGACGAGACTGGGACGCGGATCCTGACGGCCATGAACCGACTCCGCCTGCCCGGAGAGGTCACCTTCATGCCTCTGAATCGACTCGATAACCGGGACACCAGATACCCCGACACCAACGTAAGACTGTTTTCTTATTTCAATGCTGCCCAAGGGATGGGATTACGCCACTTTAAGATTGCACTTAATTTTCACTTGTTATATGTAATTTTCTTGTTCATAATTTGGAGACGCTGGGCGGGGTGTTGGTAGAGTGGTCGCTTTGCATGCATATGGCCATGGTTCGATCCCTTCAGGGAGTGTGATTCTCTCTCAGAAAAACTGTCATAATGTTTGGATTATCTTTGGTTTTCAGGACGCCATTCCCATGATCCAGAAGTTGACGTTTGACGACCGTTTTGCCCCGGCCATAAAGCATGTGTTCGGTAAAACCCTCATCTGTCGCAGTATGGAGGTGGCCACACAGATCGCGCGCACACAGAATCTCGACTGCATCACACTTGATGGTATGGTTTACCTCTCAGCTTATGTACTTAAGATTTTTGGTGTTGCTAAAGTGAAAAAAAACAACCCGAGACTGTTGATATTGTCTAGTTTAAACAGATGTGACAATGTCCTTAATGACAGAAATCTGCTAAATATGTCCTAAATGACAAAGAAATCTGTTTAATATCTGTAGGATAGTATTTCAAATCAGAACGTCATAAATGACGTTTTGAATATTTAAATTTGTTGGTGCTTTGCCTTGTGTCTTCAATATATCTTTCATGTGCTCCTTACGTTTATAGTAGTTCAGACAAAATTCACATCTACTTTCGATATGATGTACCACAGACTTTATAACAGATACTCCCTGTATAATTCTCGTTGTCTCTAAGCATCTAAGTAAACCCATGGGGGACCAGGAGGGGCTCCTGTTGAAGCTCCCTGAGAAGAATGTTTCCTCAGTATCCTCTGCTTGTCATAAGAGGCGACTAAAAGGGGCACCCTGTGCCCCCAACAGGGTTATCAAAGGCCGGATGTGTGGTGTCCTTTCTATGGGACATTGCACATTAAAGATCCCTTGCCACTTCATAAAGAGTAAGGTATCGAACCCGGTGGCAGGTTTCTCCTAAATCATATCATAGATTGGGTCACTGCCCTTGTGGCATAAAACTAGCTGCAAAGCTTTACCTTGGGCAGTCTGGTAAAAGAACTCAGAAGGGTTGGCTGGACGTTAAACTAACCCAAAAAACAAACAAATTTAAGTAAACGAGACCCTTGTGCCCACCAGGTGACCAGGTGTCGCGTCGCGGGGCGCTGACTGGCGGGTACTACGACACGCGCAAGTCGCGGCTCGACCTACAGAAGGGTAAGATGGAGTGTGTTCAGCAGCTGCGGGACCACGAGCGGGAGTACGACGAACACAAGACCAAGCTGCAGACCCTCGAGGCGCAGATCAACCAACTCGTCTCCGAGATGCAGCGCACGGAAACAAAGAACAGCAAAAACAAGTGAGTTTGAGTATTAGATGAGGATTGGGGGTCAGTCTGAGAGAGGTTAATAGGGTCAGGGTTTTGGGTTTAAGGGTCAGTGCTAATACAAGCGTCCCAAAGAATAGAATGCCAGCTATGGTATACTGCGGTAGATTTTAACATGAAAAGCTATCCAACTGTTCACTAACCTGGATAAATAAAATCCCAAGTTAATCGCCTGATGTTTAGTCAGTTTGTAGATCACTTAAAATGAGCTTGTGTAGCAAATTCAATGCTGCTGAAATAAGTAAAGTTCATATTTATTGGTGTTCTAAAGCCCTTGGTTGACTAGTACACTTTGTTTGACAGGGACATTTATGACAAGATGCGAGGTGACCTCCGACTAATGAAGGAAGAGGCCCAGAGAATCGAGACGTCGCGCACGCCAAAGGTGGGTTACGGAGAAGCAATAGTGTACTGTGGGTTTAAACTAATGTAAAACCCCTAATTTATTCCTATTTTCCGTTTGTAGCTGTTGAAGCGGCCAAATCACACTAAAATCAAATGGAAGTTACGCAGAGGTTAAATGATGCTGATCCTTTAGAGAATCGTTCAGATATTTTTCAGACTAAAGTAAAAATCTGAACGGGATTGGGGAAGTATATAACTTATGATAGCTGAATGGCTCTTTCCGATCTTCTCATCAACCCCGACTGACGTCTTTGTAGAAATGTCCTATGTTAAATGACATTCAAAAATCCAGAATTTGCTTTAACACAACCAGTAGTTTCAATATACAAAAGAATAGGGGGGATTAAAATACTGTCGAAAAAGTTGAATATTGAATAGAAATGAGTTTGTAGAGACTATGCATCGGTAGGGATAAACTTTGCTCAACAGAGAAATAATATCAACCGCTCGCCTAATTCCCAAAAGCAATATTTAATGCAGAGTGAATCTGGTTAACTGATTTCAGAATAGATAAGCTAAATTTGAAAATTATAGCGAATTATTGTGACTGAAATATGCTAAGCCTCATGGCTTATGCTAAACCTTATTTCCTATCCAGAAACTATAATGCAACAAAGATATTTTTTCTAAGATAGAAAAGTTTGCTATTCCATATAAAATTTGGCTAATCCAGATCGTCGTGAATTCGCCACTTTGGCGTCTGTAAAAAGGGGCTTAGTTCAAACCCTAAAACACTGACGGTGTATTTGTGTGTTGTAGGAGCGGTCGCTGGGCAGCCTCCAGTCGAGCCTGGAGTCGATGAAGACGACGGCGCAGTCTCTGAGCGAGGAGCTGGGCACGGACCTGCTGGCCCAGCTGTCGGTGGAGGACCAGCGGGAGGTTGACAAACTTAACGACCAGATCACTTACCTCACCAACGAGAACAAGCAGGCCCTCAAGGAGCGCATCAAGGTACGCAGTCTTAACGGTTAAGTGTGACTGGAGTGTATTAACAGGGATGCCATTTTTCCTGCTTTTTCGGGATTTCCGAATTTTTGGCAGTATCATAATTTGTACTTAAGTCAAAAATTGTAAGAAAAAACTACGTTTGTGTCCTGACAATGGTTGGATTTTCTAAAAAAAAAAAAAAAAAAAAAAAAAAATTAAGAAGGAACAAGATTCTATTTTTTTTTTATTTGTTCCTGCCTTAAATTTGGAAGGTTTTCCTGCTTAAAATCCGGAAAGTCTTCACAAATTTCCGGATTTCTCAAGATCATAGAGTGGCATCTCTGGTATTAAAAACAAAATAGACGCATTAACAGTGCAAGAAATGCGCCCATGACGCATTCTAGAATTTAGAATAATATTGAAGCATACTGAAAATTTAATTTAAAACTTCATTTAAAAAACCTCGTTTAATTCGCCATTGCCACATTATTTTTGCTGACATACGTAATCGCCGCTAACAGAGTTACACATGAATGTAAAGCTTTCGCCGTACTTCTTTCGTGTCATCTAGGACCATACAATCTATCTAGTTTAAATTCTACTTTACTTATCCAGCTTTCCTTTTCCTGAAAAGAATTCTTTACTAAGTCGATCAAAATACCCATTTGCTCAATTCTATTTTGCCTTTTTACCAAGAGTACTGGCTATTATACATGTGAAAAATAGGACACTCCCGAGTCGAAGAATGGCTTCTTAATGGTCAGCCCACTGCACTTGTTCATTCAGGGCGAATGGCCTCAGAATATCACTACCTGTTGAATAGTAAGAAGATAAACTTCGAAGAGAGCGAGATGACTTCCATGTGATTTGGGCGACTTGACTCCCCAATTTTCCCCAGCAATTCCCTGATGGTTCCTTGCAATAAATCTGTAATGTAGATACACATAGTATTTGTGAAATACTAATAACGTTATCTAAGCTGTCCAATTCTTTATCTTTCAGCTCGAAACAGAAAAGAACAAGTTAGAAAATTTATTAAATAACAACTTGATGAAGAAAAAGGACCGCATCAATGTGGATTTACAAGAAATGTCGAGCGAAGAGCGTAAACAACGACTGGAGATGGTGCACTCAGAGTTGGAAACGGTCAACGCCAGGATCTCCGACAACAATGCACACTTCAAAAGTAAGTGATTAATTATCAATACGAAGTGCAGGAATAATGCATCACCTTAAGTCAACGGAATGAAGCTAGCCAATGTTGTAAGGGGTCTGTAATCGGTTTTTGAAGATAAGTCCTTAAACTTAAAGAGTCTTAAATTTGATAAATTTTTACATGCAGATCTTCAAATGCTCTTAAATTTAACATCTTAAACCAGAAATCATCCTGAAATTAGAAATCGTCAACATAACTCTAACGATGGGAACCTCCTGTTTTCAGCGTTAGACGACAAGATTGAGAAGCTGAACAAGGAGCAGCGTGAACACCAGCACCAGCTGGAGCACTGGAAGAGGGAGGAGCGAGAACACCAGGAGCGGATCGACGCCGACGCCAAGGAGCTCGAGAAGATGACCAACAAACAGAGCCTGCTCCTGAAAAAGGTAACCAGAAAGGCTGTGTGAAGCCAAAAAAAAAAGTTGTGTTCAGGTACCATAGGTAGAAAAAAATAGGGTAGGTAGGTCGATTTTTTTTTTACTTGCACAAATGGACCCTGGAAGTTTTGAAAGTAAAAGATATATTCCAAACATCATCTAAAACTATTTCTAGCATCCAAAATACAAAACACTGAGCATCTATGTGTTGTTCTAGCTTCTTTCGATTAATTCCATTGGATTTTGATGATTTTTTGAGAAAGTCTTCCTGAAAAAAAAAAGGTAGGGCCAAAATTTTAGGGTAGGTTGGGTTACCTGAACACAACATTGTTTTTTGTATTTTTTTGGCCTGAGCAGGGTCCCCACTGCACAAGGAACACAGGGAAAATGGTTTAAAAAAATGTCACTGACAAGGAAAACACAGGGAATTTTGAAATTTGACCAAAACACAGGGGGTTCTATTTGCCCAACTTCTATATTTTCATATTCTTAAGATTTTTCAGGAAACCAAAAAAAGAAATGTCCAGAAAGATTACACATCTTTAATGACATTTTTAACTTGAACACTTACTGACTTAGAGATCAGAACCGTTAAGTAAATACGCGGTGAGAGGTTAGGTTGTGTCTGTGAACGGGTAAGGAATCCTTCGGTAGGGGGTGGATGAGGGAGGGCTGGAGATCAGGGGGAAACGTAAATTTACTTAATGGAAGGCCCCCAATGCAAGAGATGGATATTGAGATGGGGGGGGGGACATGTAAAGATGGATGATTGAGATTTTTTCACTTCATTGCCTCTGATAATAATCTTTAACATCAATTACTTGCATCATGTTTTACCGTTTTGAAAATTTTTCAAATTTTCCACCTTGAGTTTCAGATTGTTCCATTACTTCTATCCCATTATAACATATTCGAAAACTTTGAAGATTCTCTTAAAGACATTCTTGGAAGCAATATTCTCATGAGCCATTAGATTTTGCGGCAACGAAATTTATAGAAAGATTAGACCTGCAAGTTTTAAGAATTACCCTGTAATACCAATTTTCACTGGTTGTCTGCCAACAGAAAGACGAGTGCATGCGTAAGATTCGCGAGTTGGGTTCGCTGCCGAGCGACGCCTTTGAGAAGTACCAGGACCTGAGCATCAAGCAGCTGTTTAAGAAGCTGGACCACTGTAACCAGGAGCTGAAGAAGTACAGCCACGTCAACAAGAAGGCCCTCGACCAGTTCGTCAACTTCTCCGACCAGAAGGAGAAGCTCATGAAACGTAAGGAGGAACTTGACAGCGCGCATCAGGTGAGTTTCGACAGAGTGTAGGCCCTTGTAGTGGGCTAGGCAGTACGTTCAGTCGGCTGGTCGACAGAGTAACGACAGATCGTAGGTTTATGTTGAAAGTCCCACGTTCGTTTCCCATTTCCAAAGGAAACTTTTTTCTTAACACCAGAATGCCAATGTAACTGGTTCAACTTTGCACCCCTGTCCTTATTTATGGCAAAGTGCCCACGTGAGTCTGCAAAGGTCTAAAATTGATTTCCCCCAAATTTAAGGCCTTGAATGGGCACTGTTTTAAAGCTACCACACATTATTCTGGGTTCTTTATTTTCCCGCTCAGTCTATCCGCGGCCTGATGTTCTGCCTTGCACTAGAGCTAACAGAATTCAATAACCCGTTTATTTTCTCCGCTCAGTCTATCCGCGACCTGATGTACCACTTGGATCAGCGAAAGTACGAGGCCATCCAGCTCACCTTCAAACAGGTGTCGAAATACTTCACCGAGATCTTCAAGAAACTGGCGCCCCAGGGACACGGTGTGCTCATCATGAAGAGGGGTGACATTGAGGTGAGCTTTGCAACTTGTCGTTTGTTCATTTAGTGATTTTACATTCATATATATACATTAAAAAATAAACTGTCCATTGTCATGTACACATTTCCAGACTTTGAAAATTTTAAAGAAACCTGGGAACAGTCATGAGTTTTCTGATATATATTTTCAGAAAGGCAGACTTATCAGTGTATTACTTTTTATTTAGGTAATTTCTCGTATATTTTCTCAAAAGTACTTGGAAGGACATATATTTGAAAATAGTTCTTAAATAGATGAAAATACATAATTCTGGACTAAGTTGTCCATTCTGTGAAGAGTGGCATCTCTGTGCCATATAGACATTTTGCACACCTCCCACTAGCCTAGTATTACCTTATGATGACTTATGATAGGGCGACGACGAGGAGAGCGAGAAGCCGTCTGGCGCCTCAGCCAAGGCGCACATCGTGGAGCAGTTCACCGGAGTGGGCATAAAGGTGTCCTTCACTGGCAACCGGGCCGAGATGAGGGACATGCAGCAGTTATCGGGAGGACAGAAGTCGCTCGTCGCACTCACCCTTATCTTCGCCATTCAGAAGTGTGACCCCGCCCCATTCTACCTGTTTGATGAGATCGACCAGGCCCTCGACGCCCAGCACAGGAAGGCCGTCGCAGGTGAGCGGGATAGACGGGGATCTTTGTTATGTTTTATCTCTGTAGTTTTGCAAAAGGCTTTGACAAGTCCTGTCATAAAACTTATAGTAGTATCTGTAGGATAGGCGTAGACAATTGAGGGACGGAAGTTTTCAGATTTTTGTCTTATTTCACTGCGCCTACTAATAACTTCAAGAAAATTGCTTCCGTCATATTTTATAGCATTTTTAAGGTAATTTCAAATTTTAGTTCCAGATTTATTCATTAACCCTGACTTGCATCGCTTAAAACAAAGTTTCAGTTTAATATCTGCAGTATTGCTCTGTAAAAGATATAAACTTTGAGAGGGAAAACAGAGTTACAAAAAGAGACATAAAGTAACAATGACATGAAGCCCTCTGTTTATCTGCAGTATTGCTCTGTAAAAGATATAAAATTAGAGAAAAGGGAGAGATACAAGTAACAAGTTGACATGAAGCCCTCTGGGTGTGAGATTAAATGCAAACAATAAAAAAGGTGCACAAAAATAACCATGTTGTATGAACCTCTGTTCGGCAGACATGATCCACGAGCTGTGCGCGCAGGCCCAGTTCATTACCACCACATTCCGACCGGAGCTGTTGGAGCACGCCGACAAGTTCTACGGCGTCAAGTTCAGAAACAAGGTCAGCCTTACGTATATTATATATAGCCCAACTATAGATATAGGTCCTACGTTTGTAACATTCGTATGAAAAATCTTATATCAATTAGCACGCTCCTATTAAAAGGCGATCCTCCGGGAGCCTTTTACTGGGCCTTAAGTCACTTGCAACAGTTGTGATGTCACAAAAGACCTTTTTGGACAGTGGTTTTCCTATAGTATTGGCTGTCTGTAATGTCATTTTGTCACCAAATTCGGAGGTAAACTTTACTGTACAATTTTATTGAAAACATAAAAGCACTATTGGAAAACACTTCAACGTTTGAACTTGGGCATACTGAAACAAACTATTTTCTCAAAGCATGATAAATGAGCCTTTTTTGTTAGTGAATTTAAATGTTCTTGCTGCTTTTATGTTAGCATTTCCAGGTTTCAGTAGATCAAAGGCCCAGACTGTTTATCAACAATTAGGAAGGCATGTGTGTTAATTGATCTAGCACATGATGCCCTTGGGGGCAATTGATCTGGCACATGTTGCCCCTGGGGCATGAGTGTTTTACTGATGCTTACACTGTTTATCTTATACAAACAATTACCCTAGTGAATCTAGCACATGTTGCCCTCTGGGCATGGGTGTTTTACTGATGCTTACACTGTTTATCTTATACAAACAATGACCCTAGTGAATGGTCTTTTGGTAAACATGTATACTGAAAATAACTTAGATGAAACAACCAAATCAACCAATACAGTTTACTTATCTAACTACTTTGCATGGTTTTGACATGTGAAATTTGTTGGTTTGTTTCTACTTTTTCATAAGCCCAAGCACCCAGAAAATTATCACAATTTTTTAAATCCCCTAACTTTAATTGGTAACCCAGGAAAATTAAATAGAGTTATTTTAAAGTTACATGAATTGATCCACAAAAGAATTAATCTGTGATCTTGTAAATATGCAAAGTGTTAGACCTTGAGGTCAGTAAGAACTACCAAAAAAAAAAATCACCTATCCTTTTTGTTTGCCCAGGAAAATTTTCAAAATTTTGTATTGATTTAAAATTATGATAAAAAATTGAGTCCAAACCCTAGATACAGGGATCACCGATTGGGTAGCTAGGCTATTAGATGGCCGGGCTCGTGCTTCTTGTAATTACATTGAGATTTGATTCGTTTGTTTAGAACCTACTTAAAAAATTAAAATGTGCAAGGGTTTTCCGTAAAATTGTGTGTACCCTAGTAAGCAAGACTAGTGGCTCAGTAAAAGCACACACCCATAAGAAAATTAACTAGCCCAGATAAAATGTAAAAATGAGATTAAGATACAGTTACGAACTACTACGTTATGAATATCCACTAGCTCTCCTAGCTAGATGATCAGAAACTAAACTAGCTTGGCAGGGTTTGTACTAGAACCTAGTAGTATAGTATCTCTAAATATGGTCAACCCCTGATTGTAGTTTCTTTTAAGATTAACTTTTTAGCATGTAGATATTTTGTTAATAGAAATATTACATTGGGAACACACAGAGAATTTGCAAATTTTGCCAAAACACAGGGAAAACTCAGGAAATTTCATTTAGCCAATTCTGAAATTCCTGATTCTCAAAACATTAGGGATTTGACATTTTTTGTTGAGTTGTCCAAATATTCTCTGCACGTAGAGGCTTTTAAATTTGAGCAACATAGTGGATATGACACAGGGAAAAATTACAGTGGGACAGGGAAGTGTCAGGTAAAACACGGGGAATTGAAAATGGAATTTGGGTTGCCCTAATTCAATTGGTTTTGTGTGTTATTGTAGGTGAGTCACATTGAGTGTGTGACGAGGGAGGAGGCGCAGGACTTCGTGGAGGACGACTCGACTCACCGATGAGGGCGCTACGGTTGGCCACCACGCCCCACTCACCACAACTACTACTACACACAGACAGATGCCATGTATGTGCACACTGACATGTCTCATGTACGCGCACACTGATGTGTATGCGCACACTGACATGTGCCATGTATGCGCACACAGACACAGCTTACCCTTGGCTCCCGAGGTCCGTTCCCAGGCGATTCTCTGGAACTCTCATACATCAAAAATATCATTCTACAGAAAAGCCCTGTTCTCTATAGGTGGATCTGGAAGGATGAGAGACACAATTCAACAAGAATTGGGTCTTCCTGTGTATTTCCCAACAATGCACCGAAATATACAACGTAATCTAAGTGGACCCAGAGAAGGGGCCCGGAAGAGGAGAGATTGTACGAGGACCGTCTGAAGCCAGACCTGGGGAGCAAAGGGCGAACGAACACATTAAACCACACAGAGAGTTCTCACCGAGCTCCTCTCCGTTTAATCATTTACAGAATTTATCGTCTCAGGCTCCGTTAAGGAAATGAGATTTGTATTTTAGACTTTCCGGCCAAGATGTTTTAAAAGATGTGAATGTGTAATGTCGTCTATCCTCACTCTCTCGCGCGGTTGACCTGAGAATAACCCTGTACATAAAACATATACCCGACTCAGTGTCAACTTCGACGAATACGCTTATGTTGAGAGGCACAGTGTGAGGATTGTCTGATATTCGGGAGATTTATATTGTAAAAATAGGGAAAGTTAACGTAGACCACTGCCACCCGGGCCGGGTTAACACCGTGCTCCGGTCATCGTACTGTCACTGAGTACTGTTTGTGAGAATGTCTGAAAAAGGTAAAAATTACAAATTATGTGTCACAAAAATATCAATATAAAGAATATTTTAACAAAAATCTCTATGTTCGTATTTGCTTAGTCCGGATATCCAACCAAAATAATTTGTTAGACAAGTTTTAAGGACACATCTGCTGCATTAGTTTATCATGTAAAATATTGAAAAGACATGATCATGAATAGAGGTAATGAAACCAACATTATTTAATCCAAATTTGTGGAATTCATAACAGTATTATAGCATGAACTTTTGAATGTACCTATTTGAATGTTTGATTAAATTTTACGACTGGTACATCCGAAATTTTTCATCAATCCTCCCTTCATTACATCGAAAATGTCAGAAATCGGGGACCAAATATGATAAAGTTTGAATGTTTTTTAGTGATTGTTGAAATGTTCGCGTTTTAAACTTTTAAACCGGGTAAATGGGGATGTAGGCTAGGTTGTCGTTTTCCATGTGACTTTTATTCGCCTTCCTTCTTCCTGTTCCCTAAATTACTCATTGGCCTGTTTAACTTTGGGGAGTTTAACTCCCTCTTGGTTCGTCACTGTCCCAGTCATGTAGAGCCCGCGCTCTAACACTACCTGTCAATGTCAAAGTGCTAAATAAGTAGATGTGTACAGTTAGTTAAACCTTCAGTCGTTGTAGAATAGGGGGACGGAATAGTCTGCGACATTGTGTTCTGAGGCAGAAAGTTGGAGAAAGAGGGCTAAAGTTCAAATAGCGAATATGTTCTTGCTGTTGGGTTGTGTATTAAATGTTGTCAACTTGAAATTAGTCCCAACGATTTAATTGTTCATTTTCTAAGGGATGCTAAGTATCAAAGAAATAGATTGTCGTATTCTAAATCTGCTCTCTCCTCTAAAGCAGTTTATTTTCCCGTGTATTATCTAGTTCGGTCGATTTAAAAATCTGTTTTCAGTTCATCAGGTGCTTTATATCACAAAACCTTTGCCCTACAACTAATATAAGAACACAAAATGGTGGGGAAAATGTATTCCAGCCTTGTATTTGTTACATACTGCTAGTTAGACATGTCAGTAATGTAGTGAACATTGTTCAAGTTTTCCTTGATTTCAACACACAAAAAAGATCGAGCTTATTGCTCGGCGGCGTACCATTATCCCCCCACCATAGCGGGGATGTAAACTCATGTTGTGGACTTTCTCCGACAAACAATGGACTATTTATTTGAAGACCTTTCGCCCCGAGTTCCGCCTTCCCTGTGTAGTTTTTGTACCTCAATAAACCGTCTCGTCTTCAATCACCGTCTTTGTGGTCTTTGATTTTGCTAATAATATTATACAAGGTCCCAACAGCACGGGGAAAACAGAGAAAATGGCAGAAAGATATTACCTGACAGGGAAAACGCAGGGAATTTGCAAATTTTGCCAAAACACAGGGAATTTCATTTGGCCAGGCTGTGAAATTCCTGATCCTCAAAATATTAAGGATTTGACTTTGTTGTTGGGTTGTCCAATTTTTTTCAGCACACAAAAGCTTTTAGATTTAAACAACTTGCTGGATATAACACAGGGGAAAAATTGCCGTGGGACATGGAAAACGCAGGGGATTTGTGTTGGGACCCTGACATTTATGGTCAATCATAACTTCATGCCCCATGACTAACAGAAAGTGTCATTGTAAACCCCTTGCTTCTTGTTTGGAACCGATAGGTCAGAAATAAAAAAAAAAGAAAAACAGTATCGTTTCCTGTGGACATCAGCTGCTTTTTCTTAAAATCTTTCCACGTATTATAAAGAAATATTAAAACCAATTTCCCTCAGACTTTCGAGTAAGGTCCTTTGAATACTTACTGATAACAATAGTGGAAGTTATGAGTAAAAAAATGCGTCAAATTCACTGAATTCATCTGAAAGGAAATGTTGGACCAATTTGTTGGTAGCTAAATTAATGCATGACCTGGATTTTGCTGAACATTTCAGTTCACAACCTAAATGTAGAGATTGAAAAGGGATACAAGACTTAAAAAAAAAAGAGGAGTTCTAAGGATAGGTTGGTGGGCTGCGATAGGAAAAATATTGTCATGAATAAATAGGGAATTAAGACAACTATTCCAAAACCCAGCACTTTACACTATCATGGTTTTGCTGAATGCTGTTCTATGCCCTGTCAATTGTTAAATAGAAATATTACCCGAGTTCATCATTTGATTTGATTTCTATATAGAATTGCCATTGATTACGTCATAAGTCTGGCCGCGGCTATAATTAAGAGTTATGTAAGATTTAACAAATTAAACAAGCGCACACACGTTATTTTTTTATCAAAATTTATTTTCGATGGCAGTATATATACCTAGAATCTCCCACCTTTCGAACATACATGGAATAATTTCAAAGTAATATTAGAAAATCACATTATGTACATGTGTATATATATACAATAGTAAATCAACCATACCTGCTTAGTTTCATAATCACGTGAAACTATTTTGTAATCTTTCACACCTACAGAATATCTAACTACACGTGGGAATGTACGAATTGGTTGATGATAAAAGTTTACGCGACATCTCATAATTATAAAATTGGGCATCTCCGAACAAGGCATATTTATAAACATTGCCGACCTACAGCCAAGGCATCAGTGGCAAAATATAGTTTGCTTACCCTATATACAAATATAATTCACTGCATATTTCATAGAAACCATTTGATTGCAACATGATCTTAGGAAACACCAAATTATGTTTTTCGACCAAGCTTTAAGGTAATAGAGAAACTTGTTTATGGTAAATCCGTAAACAGGAAAACCAATATTGTCAATGTCACAGGAATGTAAGGAAACCTGATTATTTATCATCAACATGGTAAATTTCATAATAAGTGGTTTTACACGTTGCCAACGCGTCGATAACCCGGATACGTGTCCCTGATCAATAACAAGCTGGGTTATTTGGATAAAACTTGACAAGATATAACAGGATATATGCAGACTCCGGAAACGAGTTAATTTAACTTTTTTCAGTATATCCAAACGTTTAAATCTCAAAATTCAATAGTAAGGCATTTCATCGAATATTGCTATACACTAACGTCGCACAGATTTTTACCAAATCATATACATGTACATTACATACGTTTTCTTAGCATAAATTAATTTTTCTATGTAACAGTTCCAAAAGGAAATCTCTTACAACAAAATATTAGAACTTCTATTTGATTCATGTCTGTTACATCTTAACTTTAGGGTTCATTACTATTTGCAGTTTTTTCCGTAAATATTTCAAATTTTTATAAAATCTTGCAATGATGTGTAAACTCTGTATTTACCCCCTAGAATAAAAATATAAAGAAAACAGAAAAAACCCATAAACCCCACGGAGCGGTCTATATTGGTTGGTTCCCCCGTCTCCCACTAGGGGGTCTCGAGGCGTGATAGAACGTAGGTACAGCTCAGTCAGATTTTGGCTAACTCAAAGTCACGTGCCACTCCTCAACCAATCAGATGGCCAGAAAAAATGGGCTGAACCTGCGGCTCTTCAGTACGTACAGTGTAGCGTAGTGGAATGCGAGTTGATGCCGCGGGTCCCCAGCGTAGGCTCTACAAGGCCCGTGTCAGGAGCAGGGTGAGGGCCGCCCCCAGCGTCCCTACCAGCAGTGTGGTGGCGTCCCGTCGGGGGGCGCTGTTGGCCGTGATGCAGTCTATACTCTCCATACGCTCCATGGCACGCACGAACCTGGAAAACACAAGATGTTGAAATAAGATGTATTTTTTGGTCTGTGAGATCCAAACCTAAATTCTATAAAAATTAAAAAATTAAAAAACTTCTATAAAAATTAAAAATTAAAAAACTATAAAAATTGCTGGGGTAGCTGGGCTTCAGGCAATCTTACCGCCCATGTGCAAACCATGTTTTTATGTCTATGGGTAGCTGTGCTTCAGGCAATCTTTCCACTCATGTGCAAAACCTTGTTTTATGTTTATATCTCTCCTACCACTGAAACGTTGGAAATCAATTCAAGGTTTCTTGTTATTATGACAGGTGCTATATCATGTTAAATCTGAGTTTAATATTAACCTGGGAATGTTAAGCATTGAACATTCAAAAACATCTTGTAGAAGATGCAAATGGTGCTGATTAATGTTCATATTATACCCGAAAAACGTCCAGACCAAGCAGCCTTCTTTGGTGCTATTTCAGCTGTACTGGTACTCTGAAGCAAGATCTGACATTCTAGAAGCACTTGGCCGAAATTTATTAACATCTATTTGTACCTAAAGGTAGTCCATATCTATCCAGTAACCATCCATGTGACATGTATTAGTGTTAGTCTTTGTATTACCCTTTGATTTTAGTGCTTATGTACTAGCATTTGTTGTAGAGTATATATGTAGATACATGATCTGGATAATTGACATATAAGTCAGATGTGACTTCTGGTTTCTTGATGTCAATAAAAGTTACTACTACTACTACTATAAAAATTAAAGTATAGACTGGTGAGTGTTCCCAAGTTTCTTTTCGGAAACAGAAATAAAACATCTTCAGCTTTTTTTTTTAACTTATAGGATGTTTTTATTAACATGAAAACGGTTCTATTATCGTGCTACGTTTGACCTCTCTTGTTTTTTGTATGTCACTTATATTAAAGGAAGCCAAAACCAATAAATTCAACAAAATTTTCCAAACTCAAATAATCTTGGAAATCCTTTCCTTGGGACTATTTTTGGCCCATGTTGAAATCTAAACCATGAAATATGGTAGAAAATCATTAAAAATATGTTTATCTTGCCCAACCCAATTACTATGAATCGGCAAAAATGGGGTTTGTTCACAAACAAATGAAAACATTACCATCTCTCGCGGAATTCTACTTCAGTTTGAGCTAGTTTTCACAGCTAATACTTTACCACTGACCTTAACTAGACTCATCTAACATATTTCTATACTTATCTCAGTTTTGAAAATGTTGTCAATTATATTGGGTTTGGGTCCCTTTAAAGTTTAAAGCAATTGTAACTCACCGTGACCCGAGGTAGGCCTTGTAGTCCTGCTCCTCCTGGTCGATGAAGACGAGGCGCACGGTCGAGTCCTGGAAGATGAGGTCCTTGTGGTTGCCCTCCGAGTCGAACATCGAGAAGTCCTGGTTACTGCAGGGACAAACATTCACACGGATAAGTCAGGGAAGGGATAGCGAAAAGAAAAGTTTGATGATGTGTCCTTTCTATGGGACTTTGCACATGAAAGACCCCTTGCCACTCTTTGAAATGAGTAGGTTATTGCACCTGGAGGTGGGATTCTCCTAGCTAAACCATATCAAGATATGATCACCTGTAAGCTGAAAAGCATTACCTTGTGCATTCTGGAAAGAACCTTGTGTCATAGACCGGACGTTTAACTACCCCAACAAACAAACAAACAAATTTGTATTGCCATCTTTTGAAGAGGTCAAATTACGGACATTGAATTTAATGTTCCAAAACATCCATATAAGGGGGTCCGGGGGCAGTCTCCCCCAAGAAAATTTCATATTTCTAATGTGCAAATTGACCGTTTTTAAGCCAATTCTTGGGGTTTTGTGAGTTTTCCTGAAAATACGGAGGTTTTTGCTGGTTTTCAGCAAAACTGCAGATCTTACGGACCCATCACTTTTTACCTGTGAAAATACGGAGGTTTCCGTATTTTTTTACGGATGGTTGACAACACATCATGTGTTCCACAAAAGTGTGTCTGAATGGGTACATTTTAAAGAAATCGTATTACCTTTACTGAGCCTCAATCTATTTCAATCCCGAAAAAACTTTTGAACAGGGTCCCCAATCAAATTTAATTTTCAAATTTCCTGTGTTTTTCCCGTCCCGTGGCATTTTTTTCCTTTGTTATTTCCAGCCAATTATTCTAATTCAAAAGCCGGGTTGCTGGATTGATACACTAATATATACCACTTGTTTATATTAGCCCATAAAATCTGAGCTGATTTAGGACTCTTACTTGTCAGAGGCGAAGAACTGCTGCGCATAGTTGAGGAGGGTCCAGTAAATCTCCCGTTCTCTCTGACTCTTGAAACCTGACAAAAAACATATCACAATTTTAATTGTTGGGCAGTTTTGGAGGACAATAACATGTGCCAGTTGTCTGAGATAATAAATGAGATTCTAATATTTAGAAACTATGCAAAGGGAAATATAATAAATAATAAATTTTTAATCATTTCTATTTCTTCAGTAGAGAATTCCAAATTTCAGCTTTCCTCATTTTTTTTCCTCACCAGGGTACCAACCAAAATTCCATTTTCAAAATTCCCTGGGTTTTCCCTAAGATTTCCCTGTCCTTTGGCAATTTTTTTCCTGTGTCATATCCAGCAAGTCATTTAGATTTAAAAGCCTCGGTGTGCAGAAAAGATTTGGACAACCCAACAACAAAAAGTTGAATCCCTAATATCTTAAGAATCAGGAATTTCAGAATCTGCCTAAATGACATTCCCTGTGTTTTCCCTGTTTTTTTGCCAAAATATTTTCAAATTTCCTGTTTTTTCCCTGTCAGGGATTTTTTGGGGGCCATTTTCCCTGTATTCCCCGCGTGGTTGGTACCCTGTGCACCCCTAGTTAAGTAGTAACCTACCTGCTGTTACAATGGCATTGGCAGGGATCTCGCCCATGTTACACTCGCTCCACTTGTCGATGTCCTTTCTCGTGCCATCGTTACACATGAGTTCGTAGTCGTCGGAGCGCCTGTTACGGGCCCACTCAGCCCGGTTACGGCCGTCCGTGTTCTCACGTACTGTGGTGTGTTTGGTGAAGGCTACGTCACCTCCGGCTGTAAAGGGGAATACAGGTTAGTTATAGGTGAATTTGTAGGAAATGCACCTATTATGTGCCTGAATAAAATGTATAAAATCCCCCCTCTCTTATCATACCCTTAACACATTCATACTCAGGGGTTTCCCTTAACTACTTTGTCCACTAGTCCACCAGGCAAGTGGCCTTTCTTCGTCCTAGCCCGAATCAACGTTCCACTAGTCAATATTCTTAATTATTACTTAAATTTCAAATTTTTCATTAGCCCATTGGGCTAGCTGCTCAAAATTTCCACTAGCCCGGCAAGATCTTAACTAGTACCCGGTACTAGTAACTCTATGTTAAGGTCAAACCCTGATACTAACTCCCCATAAGACATCATCTACTTACTCTCCGTTAGACATCTGAAGGCCCCACTGTTGCCGTAATACAGCTCCTCATCGTTGCGCTGACACCGGTCGTTGCCGCCGGCTGCACACGCCTCGCACAAGTTGATGGGGTTGGTGCCCTCGGTGTTGTAGAAGTCGTTGAGCACGCCCGGCACGCAGCTCTTACTGAAGAACTGCCCGACGTGGAAGTACACGTTACAGTCGGGGATGTTCACCTGGCCCGTCTCGATGAGCTTGTCGATCGGGGTCACCCAGCCCGCCGCGGTCATGACGCCTGAGTGGCACGTCCTTCGACCTGGGAGGTAGGGGAAAGAAGATGGTATGGCATTAGACAGGGTACCCTTAGATTTCCCTGTCCCGCGGCAATTTTTCCCTGTGTCATATCCAGCAAGATGTTCAAATTCAAAACCCTCTGCACGCAGAAAAAAATTGGACAAACCAACAACAAAAAGTCGAATCCCTAATATCTTGAGAATCAAGAATTTCATAACCTGACCAAATGAAATTCCCTGTATTTTGGCAAAATTTGCAAATTCCCTGTGTTTTCCCTGTCAGGGAATGTTTTTGGCCATTTTCCCTGTTTTCCCTGTGTCGTTGGTACCCTGATTAGAGGGGACCTACAGCCTTACATTCATCACAGGATTTAATATTTTTTGCAAGGCATTCTGGGTGGTAGAATATGGATTTTCCTATCTGAATCCAATTATCGCATTTTTGGGGCCTTGACATTTAAAAAAAAGTAAAAGCCTTGGGTCGACCAGAGCTATGTCACACCAACTTATATTTAACACATGGTCATTACTGAAAACCGACATGCAACATGAGGGTTAGTGACATGAGTGAAGCAATAAACTACATAATACAATGTATTACAGTAAATTAACTCGTCTATATACAAGTGTAGCACACCCAAAGGCAACTTGACTTACTTTTGAGGATGAGGATGGCGAAAAAAGGTCTAAAATCAAAGAATGTTTCAGGGTTGTTAACTAGCTAAAGACTTACTTTTGAGGTTGAAGATGGTGAGGTGGGAGTCGGTGCGGCGGGCCACGGCTACTGAGTAGTAGGTGCGCGCGTTGTAGCCGCTGTAGTCCTCGTAGGCGATGGGCACCAAGCCGTAGATTCTGGAACAGCCGACGTCAGAATGGTCAGAAAGGAGCTGGTAGCCATATTGGTGGTCATTTCACCATTTGATTTTTAAAAGGAAATAGGTTCTATTTTCATAATTAAATGCTATTTTGTCGTTTTTCAGGCATCATTTAATTATCATATATTTAAAATCTGGGTGGGATACATTCCTGATTAATTTCTTGTTTTCTAAAGACCACATGGTTATGGATGTCACACGGTGATCACCAAAATCTGGTCACGTGACCCTATCTGTACAAGGTCTCCAACATACTTCATCGTCGCTTCTGATTCCGCAGTAATCATCGCTCCGAGTATAGCTTTTTTTCCGTTAAGTTAAAAGTTGGTATCTCTACATGCCACTATTAACTGGGTCTACCAGCTTGCCAGACACAATCAAAATATCCGAATCACTGGCGGATTCAGGATTTTTCTGAAAAAAAGAAAGAAAAAGGGGGGGGGGGGCGGGGGGAAGGCGCTATTGGATAAAGTTTACCTTAATGACTTTTTTCCCGAATTTTACATTAAAAAACGCTGATTAATATGAAAAATTATGGTGGAATCCGATGCAATGGACTGTGGGTCTCCAAATATATAGACATCACTCACTTCCCGGAGACGTAGACGTCAGCGGCGTCCAGCGACATGAGGTCGGCGTCCCCGGAGCGGATCTTGTCCATACAGTCGCGGCTGGAGGTGCCGAAGATACAGTTGAGGTCTGGTTTGAGGCCCTTGGCGGAGAAGGCCATGATCATGTTCTCACACTTGGACATCTCGCGGCGGGAGATGACGCACCAGCGGGCCTGGTTCAGCGGGCACGTGTTGAGCAGGCGCAGCCGCTTCCAGTAGTCCGGGCCTGGGAGAGAGGAAACATTGAGTGTTTTTTAATTAAAAAAAATTTTTTCTCCTAAAACACATATTAATTTATAATGTTAAAACGCATCGCCATATTCCAATTCACAATTAATATTTATGTGTACACAGAAAATTTAATCACATCTAAACATTGAGAGTGTTTTTTTGATTACTTACATAATACACATATTTTTTTGTTAACGATGAAGTTTTCTTAATATCTCATCGTTATGAAGTCAGTAAAACCTATTGCCAGTACCCTATTAGAACTCGTGTGTCAGGTGTAAAAGTGAAAATGTCAAAAACCATGGATACACGGGAAAAAGTGTGAAACTGTTCCTAGTAATGGTTGATGATGTTGAATTGTCAGCAATTTCTCGGCTATATTAGGACCAGCTCACGTTTTTGAATTCAATATACACAGTACTTTCATTATATGGGAGTGGAAAAGACAGAAGGGAAGGTGGTGTAACAAGCTTAAGCACAGCTCAGGAAGATCATTTGTCAAAATGAATGTGGTGACTCACCGACCCAGGTGTAGTAGGTGTCGCGGGACCCGTCGGCCACCTTGGTCACGTCCAGCAGCCGCTCCGTGTCGTCCGTGAACATGAGGTTACGCCGGCCGTACTTCACCGACGAGAACATCTCAAACAGGTCTGTGTGGGCACCGCCAACCTACCACAAAAAACAGAAATAGGATTTAGAAATGTTTAAATAAAAACAGTACATAAAGGTTTTTGTTGTATATAAAAGGGAAAATCATAAAGGTTCCCATTGTGAAGTTTTACCGTAGGTCCCAGTTAAGCTCAAAGAATGTATTTATATAAATATATAGTCATTTTAGTTGAAAATATTAGACTCTAAATAACTTGTGGTTCCCTATGGCGGATTCAGTGATTCTTGAAAAAAAGGGGGGCTAGTTAATGTGTAATCCCCGCCGCCACCCTGGGCTGCCCAAATTTTATATCATTATTCCCATTTGCTCAATACAATACTGGGAAAAGAGACCTTGGATAGAAAAATTTTCAGGATAAACGAAAAACGTTTTTATTGAAAAAGAACAAACCCCCCCACCCAAAAAAAAACAAAAAACAAAAACAATAAACAAAATAACAGTGACCTACCCCGAAGTCGAGACTGAGGAGTTCCATGAGCTCGCGATAGTCCTGTCGCAGAGCAGGGTCGTGAGTGGCCGAGGTCATCACGATGTGCGATGGGATCGTCCCCCAGTTACACCGGGACGCTTGGCTCGGGGCCGCAGTCGAACCGTCCAGACACAGCAACTTGTAGTCCTGGGTTACGAACAGAGGGAAGACTTTGGTCATTTAACTGTAGATTATCTGGCTGGAGACTTTGGTCATTAAATGTACATTATTTGGCTTAAGGCTTTGGTCATTTAAATGTCTATCATTTGGTTGAAGTTCTTTAAAATGCCTATAACATAGGCCCACTTTTTGTATCTACTTCTATATAAATTTGGCAGTTACAATTAGCTGGGGCCTAGTGGGATACAGCCTTTCGAATTTGTATAGTAATTAACCCAAATGCGAAAATAATGATTTAGAACTTAATTTTCATAGTCAACTGGCCAAAAATCCGGAATTCCGGAAAAGAAGACTACGTCGCCTCGTCTTACATATTCAATATTGAACAATGTGTAAATTTTTACATTATAAATATTATGGGAGACTCAGCCTTACGTTCTCGGACCCGGTGCCGTTCATGCCGCCGCCCCCGAGGATCTGTCGGAGTGTGGAGTGTCGGAGGAAGGCCACGTCGCCGGCCCCCGAGGCCATGCAGTTGAAGGCTCCCACGTAGCCGGAGTAGGGATCGTTACTGGTGCACTTAGCGTCAAACTGACCCGCGCAGTTCTTACAGATAGACGCGGGGTTGTTGCCTGTCAACAGATTTTTTTTTTAAATATAATTTATATTGTGAAAGTATTCTTTTTTGTTACATGCCAGGTAACAGTGTTTTACATTTATAAATTCATATACTTTAATTGTATGTCGGTAGTTTTGTATTAAATTACGTAGAGGGGCAAATGTCAATATGAAATAATACTCTATGTCAATTATTTGTCGATTATGAAATGTTAGATATGTGCTGGGGGTTGTATACATTTGTGTGTATTATCATTGAACATCCTCGCCAATACAGACACCTCCTTCCTCTCACCTCCTTTGCGAGAGCAGCAAAAACATTTTAGTATAATTATTTGGGTGTAAAAAAAAATACTTATCCATTTAATTTCTTGTATATCCCTTATTGATAATTTTTCAGAGAGGAATACAATATACAGTTAACATTAAACAATATACATTATGAAAACCCTCTTAGAAAAGACACATAAAAATACAAGTCGTACTAAAAGAAAATCAAAAAAGAAAACATTTAAAACGAACTCACCAAATGGATTGAAGTATCTGGCGAGCCCGTTAGGAGCGCACATATCGCCGAAGAAGGCTGCGGCTGACTTGACCGGCACGTTACACTCAGTGATGGGCATCAGCTTCTCCTCGATGAGCGTGGACACGGGGAAGACCCAGCCCGCCGCACGCCCCACTCCCGTGTGGCACGACTTCTTCTCCGCCAGCGTCTTGATCGTGATGTCGGACGACTTCTTGACTACAGCCACCGATAGGTAGTCGAAGCCCTCTTTGGTCACACCTGGAAGGAAAGACATGAGTGAATGAGTGATGGATGTTTTACGCTGTACCGACAGCCAGGGTCATTTTCAAGGCAAAAACAAGTTGGGACGATCGTATTGAAGCTGACAGGGCGGGCGATAGCAGGGGATCAAACCCTGGAAATCATTTTTGCTGTAGCTCATCCCTTACTGAAAACAACACCAACCGGGAATTGAACCCAATGAACCACTTGGTCAGTGTTGAGTCCCCCCTATTGGCCCCTTTTATGATCAGCAGGGGCTACTGGGGGCCTATATTCTTCCCAGGAGCAGAAGCCCCACCCTGGTACCCCCACAGGGAAGGAGAGACATGCGGTTATGAAATTTTCAGAAAATAAAACACATTTATTTTAAACTATACCCCGTTTGTTTATCATGCACTTTTCCATGGGGAAAGAGAAATAAGAAAAAAAGAAATTATGTTTATAGAAATATTTGCGATTCTGAAAAAGTATGGACGTACGGAGGTATTGGTCTTATTTCCGTTAAGTTAAATTATGGTAATTCTTAAATTACTTTGGTATTTCCTTATCAACCTCTTAACAAAAGCGATGTTTACCCACAAAAAAACTTTCTCATTGGAATCTATGAAATTCTTCTGGTAACCATAATGATACGCTAAGTCAGATCAAACAACAAGCATTAACTAGAAAACATAGTACTCAAATAACACATCAAATTTGATAGATTATACATGAACTGACCATTCTCGATGGTGTACTTCTCAGCGACAAGCGGCAGCATGGTGTAGTACTCGCCCGCGGTGTACCCCATCCCGGGGTCCAGCTGCAGCAGGTCTGCCTCATTCGCCGCGATCTTCTCCATACAGCCGAACTCATCCCGGGCCTGCACGCAGGACACCTGCGGCAACTCATCATACGGCCGGTAACCCTGCCGAACCAAGATAACAACCGGTTATTTTGTTGCTTTTCTTGTTGTTTACTTTTTCTTTTTCTCAAATCAGATTCAGGCAATGCACTGGGTATACAGCAGATGATCAGATGACATGAGTGTACCGTTACCGCAAAATTTAATAAAAGCATTTTCTGCTTATATTAGTTGGTTTGTTATTGAGATGTAACGCCATAGCAACATCTAAGGTTACATCATGGTGAAAACAAGGTTTGACAATTCTGTCTTTGATGATCGTATCTATGGAATTAATGAACCTTTGAGAAGATAGAAACCATAACCCTACACATTTACCTAATGGGTTGGGTGGAGGGCATAGTTTTAGGCTGGTGTACTTATGAATGGACTGGATGGAGGAGGTCATGTTAGATCGGTGTACTACTACTTATGAATGGGTTGGGTGGAGGCCATAGTGTAAAAGCAGTGCACTTATGAATGGGTTGGGTGGAGGGAATACCCTTAGTCCAGTATACTTACGAATGGGTAGTCCTGGGACGCGGCCGCCCGTCGCTCGATGTTGCCGACCAGGTCCTGACACTTCCGCTGCTCCTCATCGTTCACCGTGCACCACCGTGCATCTAATAAAGCAGAGAACTCGGTCAAAAATGATCACTAATACAAAGTGAAGACAATGTACTTTGTATTTTCTCCCAGAAGTGTTGTGTACTTCTTACTAGATTCAGGGTATTTTAGAGACACTATATCCTGTCCTGGTAGTCCTGGGCAGTAGTAGGTTAAACAGGGTACCAATCAAAATTCCAATATCAGATTCCCTGTAATTTCCCTGAGATTTGCCTGTTCAACAGCAATTTTTTTTTTTTTTTTTTTTTTTTGTATTCTTTTATTTAACCTGAATATTTGAATTAGCAACTTAATGCTAGTTTACATCAAATACCAGGAGTCCTGGGACTAAGTACATGACATTTCATAATCTACAGTATATTTGATATAAGCAAGTATGGAAAAGATAACACAATTTAAATACCAATTATATACATACAGCTATATACACATAATATAGTAGGAGACATAAGTTATGATGAACAAAATACTATTATTCCCATTAATGGAGTATCACATTCAATTCAATAAATCGGCAGTGGCGTCATTAAATTGATAATAATTATCAGTTCGTTAAATAATTAAATCACAGAGAAAAACAGAAAAATATCTTTAGTTTTTTAGTTTGGAGTTATAGTATTTCTCAACCATAGTTTCTGGACATTTTTAAAACTAACATACTTGTCAATATTCCTAATCTCAGTATCAAGTGCATTCCAGATCATAGGTCCTTTATAGAAAACATTTCTTTTAAATAACTCACTATTAGGTTTTGGAACAATAAACAACGGAGCATCATGAGCTCTTGTTCTAACATTGCGTAAATTTAAAAATTGCTGATTTGATTTTTGTTTAAACATGTATAATTTTAAAAACATTTTTCTCCTATTTTTAAGTTGGGCAATCTTACATTGTTCATGCAATCTAATAGTTGGTACATGCATATTTACATAAAGACAAGTTCTTAAGGCACGGTTTTGTAATTTCTGCAATCTATCAGTAATCATGTTAGCAGCACCATCGTAGATTATACAGCCATATTCTAAAATCGGTAATATCATAGTCTTGTATACTGTAACAGCAGTATTACGGTCAATATACCTACGAATTTTGTTCAACAGTAACAATTTATAAGTAGCATTCCTACAACAATTATCCAAGTGCTGACGATAATTCAAATTAGCATCCAAGATGATGCCTAGATACTTGTACGAAAAAACTCTGTCCAATCTTTGGGTACCTATACACAAATGATGTTCACAAATTTTCCTAGTCTGTGATTTTAGACCAAAAGTCATATATTTTGTTTTTTTGACATTTATAGTTAGCTTATTTTGTTTACACCATTTCAAAAAGGTAGTTAGGTCCTTTTGTAAAGCTTCAGTGGCTAGTTCTAATTGACCTGTTTTATAAATGACAGTATCATCTGCATATAAGAAGTAGTCAGAATTTTGCACGCAACTTGATATATCATTTACATATATGAGAAATAATAAAGGACCCATGATACTTCCCTGTGGCACACCACAGGTAATTTTACAGTCTTTAGACGTACAGTTATTAACAGTTGTATGTTGTTTCCTATTTTGTAGGTAATTTGTCAGCCATTGGAGCAATTCCCTATCAAAACCTAATAATTTAGCCTTTTTCAATAAAATATGATGGTCAACAGTGTCAAAAGCTTTTGACATATCAATGAACGTAGCTATAGTTAAATCTCTATTGTTAATGCCATTAAAAATATCATTTGTAAACAAAGCAACTGTGTTGATTGTTGAGTTGTTCTTCCTAAAACCTCCTTGTTTAACATCAAGTAAATTATTAATTTCCAAATGTTCGGACATTTTACTATGTACAAATGATTCAATAATTTTAGACGGTAGAGGTAGTAGTGAGACCGGTCTCAAATTTGTTACATTATGTTTGTCACCTTCTTTTTGTAAAGGGATAATATTTGCCATTTTCCAATCCATGGGGAAAACACCGGTTACAAAACTCTGATTCACTAGGTGTACCAATAGTTCAATATTTCCTATAAATACATCTTTCAGAACCTTACTAGAGAGTCCAGGTACAGAAGAAGCTTTATGTGTTTTAATTTTCTTGCAAATATCAATCAGTTCATCACCAGTTGCTCTAACTGAAGTCAATTTATGATCAGATGCAATACCATGATAATCCCAGTCATCATCAAAGTTTTTGGCTAAATCCGGCCCTATATTTGAAAAAAATGTGTTTATGTAGTCAGCTGTTTGGTCTTCTGCTATGGGCTTTTTTGTTTGTTGATTTATTAAATGTATTTTAGCCTTTCGATCCTTTTGTTTCGGAATAATTTTATGAATTGTTTTCCAAAATTTTTTTGAGTCATCATAGTGTGTATTTAATTCATCTTTTATAAAGTCACATTTTGCCTGCCGAATCTGTGAAAGACAATTATTTCTTAAAATTTTAGCCTGCTGCATTTGAAGTGGATCCTTTGATATTTTGGCATTTTTTAATGCAGTATCCTTATCATGGATCAATTCCAGTAATTCAGGCGAGATCCAGGGATCCTTCAATTTCCTAATATTAAAAGATTTTTGAGGGCACATTTCATCCAAAACTTTTATAATGTTGTCTCTATACATCTGCCATAGGACATCAGGATTGTTATTTGCAAAATATTCAGTCCAGTCAAGTTCTGATATTCTTTGGATTAATATTTCCTTATTGTAATTTCTATAAGATCTTCCTGTGAACCTGGTACTCTCCTTCTTCATACTATTAAATTTCCTATGTACAAAGACCATTTGGTGGTCGCTGATATTTACATTAAATACACCTTTGTGGAGGACAATATTACAATTTGTAAGAATTTGATCAATGCAACTGTTTTTATGTGCCCCCCACCTCGTAGGTTCATTAATTAAATATTCTATACCAGACTGCGATGCCATATCTCTAATTTTAACAGATGCATCTAGTTTTTTATCTAGAAAATCGATATTGTAGTCACCAATGAAGAATACATCATTTTTTGATAAATTAATCTGTTCCAGGCAGTCTTCGATATATTTAATAAATATATCTATATTCCCTTGAGGTGGGCGGTATAGGTTTGCAATCACAACATTCTTTTGTTTCTCAAAAACTAATTCAACCCATTGGCATTCAATGTTTACATTACTAGTATTCATAAAGTCATATCCTGATGTAATCGTTTTGTATGTAGATTTAATATACATACAAACTCCTCCTCCTTTCCCTGTGTCATATCCAGCAAGTGGTTCAAATTCAAAAGCCTCTGTGAGCATTAAACAAAATTTGACAACCTAACAATAAAAATTTGAATCCTTAATATCTTGAGAATCAGGAATTTCAAAACCTGGCCAAATGAAATTCCCTTTGTTTTGGCAAAATTTGCAAATTCCCTGTGTATTCCCTGTCAGGGATTTTCTTTTTCCATTTTCCCTGTTTTCCCTGTGTGGTACCCTGTTAAACATCTGAACCAGACTTCCAGTTCCCAGATCGCACCAGCAGTTTAATACAGTTTTATCAGGAGGTGGCTGGTTTTCGTGGCTCAAACAGTTGGATAGATTTTACAAAATTCTTTCAGAGAGTTTCCCCAAGGATATTTATATTAAAAAAAGACAAAACAAATCAGACAGTTGGATTGCCCATGTCTGGTGTGACATCATAACAGTTCAAAAACAATTTTTTTTTTTTTACAAGACTCTTTCGTTCAGAGCATCTAAATAGGAACAAAGTTAAAATCAGTCGTTTTAAGGCAAGGTCCTACGTGGTCCAATTTGATCCAGTTAAAGTACTCATGAAATATTTATCAATTAGAATGAATATACCTGGTTTCCTATACAAATAATACAATCGAGTAAGATTAATGCAACTCGAACAGGTAGAAAAAAGACTATACTTTAACATCAACCTTTTATTACTTCTCATTGTCTGTCATATACCAAAAATACCAAATAATGAAAATCAACCATAACGTAAGATGCACTACGTCACTAAGAATGGAAAACCAAAAACATTGTATATTGGGTTCTCCTAATAATTTCTCCTAAAACAATAAATACCAAAATTCTTTCTCATTTCATTCTTTATGCACATCTTAAGCAATAAAAGTTCAAAGTTCAAGATTGTTGTAATCAAAATAAATAGTAGATAATCAAAAATAAAAAAAGTCTCCACCATTCAGGTTCAAAATGAAGTCAAGTTCAACAGGTTTTTAGTCAAGCAGCAAACTGTGGGACAAATAAACTATTTTAGAATATAAATGGATACATGGTCTGGATTAACATATCAATATCTACATAAAAGATGGAAATACATTAAGCAATATATATGATTCTCAAATGCTCAACTATTATCATTCACTGCCAGACATTTATCTAAGAAAACGTTCAAAGCTATATGTAGCGAGTAACTAATGCAATTGAACTCATGCAATTAGTTTGTAAGATACACATGTACATGTATAAATAATCATGCACACATAGACTGCATGGACTGTTCATAAAGCATTTCAAACTTCATACGGATGCAGTCTAACAGGCAATAAACTTTGACAGGGACGTCTGCTTGCTTGACACAACATGTGCACTTTTTCAGGTAAGGCATTATAAAACTGTTGTGTTCAGGTAATCCGACCTATCCTAAACTTTGGGCTCTATCCCAACTTTTTATGATGATTTCTTTTAAAATATCCCCCAAAATTGATTCGAAATAGAATATGTATTTCATATGCTAGAATTATTTGCAGATGTTGTTTGGTGTGAATTCTTAACTCTTAACAAGGCTGTCCTGAATCAAACATTATTTTTGGTTTGTATGAACATTTTATAAAAGAAAATTGAAAAAATAAATCCGAAAAGTGGAAAAGACATTCCCCACGCGGCCCTAAATACCCATCGTCAGTCGACCGGAAACATATTTTGTCAGGACAGCCCAATGTCTCAGTCCATGTATGTATAGTAAATTCAATTTTAAAGAAAAGACCGATCTACCCTAAATTTCTAGACCCATAGTACATGAACACAACGATTCCTCTTTAAATATATAGATCTTTTTCTCATTTTAATATAAAAATTAATAGCCATTTTCTTCATACAATCTGCAACCCAGTGGCCAGCCTCTGCAGGTCCGGGAAGCATTCAGAGCAGGGGCGGATGCAGAGATTTTAAAGGGGGGGGGGGGGGGGGTATTGTAAAAATTTTCGCTGGATTACCAGGTGGGAGAAATTTACATTAAAAGTTAAAATTGGGACAAAAATAAGGGGGGGGGGGGGGCGCCTCCCTCAAAATCCGCCACTGCTCAGAGTTAGAAGGGAGCAGAGGGCCTCCGTTAGTAACACACAAAACTCACCTTTCCTCTCCAAGTCCTCTGTTGGTTTTTAAAAATACACGTAAACATATGGTGGAAAAGTTTCTCTTCATGAAGAATTTCAGTATTAAAGAGGCTGTCCATGAATGATGTCACACAAAAGGGGGGCGGGGGTAGGGCTGAACAGTGTGACACTGCCTGAAAACAGGTCTTATTTTCAAGTTTAAAACCAAAGATACAGTGTGACAGGGGTTTGGGGGTCCTAAAAGTACCCTGAAATAGTCCGACATCATTAAATTTTATGGATGGCCCCTAACTTTGATTTGTATTGGTATTTGGAATTGGTCTAATATTTACTTGTAAAGGATATCAGGTAAAAACATGTCGTGTTTTCTTTCCTTTAGGGTAATTGAAGTTTTCTTAGATTATGTGATTCTTTTATCCTTTCTTGTATATGAATGTGAAATTTGACAACTGACTGGTTTGATATCATGGTTAAGCCTTACATGAATTTAGCCGATACAAAACACAGAAAATTAAAGGCAAAATATACCCAATTTGTCGCCCTTTAGTAATGAAATTAACAATATCAACTTTATTTGTTAATTGTATTCCAATGATATTGGTTAACTGGTTGGCTTTGCCCATAATTTTGATATTTTCTTAACCTGTCAGATGTTCTCAACATTTCAATCTAATCTACATCATGTCATTATCTGAATCAGTACAGATGACCCACTTCTCAACCCTAGACAATAAAATTTAATAGTCAATTCAAATCTAGTCAGATAATACTTTAACACTAAACTTATAAATTCATCATCCCTCTATGCCCATTTGTGGGTTTAGTCACATTAAAATGAGTGTCCCCCCTTGTTCATCACAACATCTAACGGCCATGGTGGTGGGCTGACCTAGTTCTACAGGTATGGTGAAGCCCCTCTCTTACTATTACAGGTAAAAACGTCCACTTTTACTCACGTTTCCGTACGACGCCCTGAGACCTCACCGCTGATATACAAAACAGACACATTAATAACGCCCCTAGAACTTCCTTGGGCGCCATCCTGACGAAATAAACTGAGGATATTCCCAAATTATCAGGAGACCATTTCGGGTAAATCCAACACCAGAAAGTTTGTGTTCCACTTCGGTGAGATTTAGACCGGAAGCCGCTGGTCCCCGGCTGGTCGGTTTACCATTGTTTTCAGGTAAGCTGGTGACAAGCGGAATTTACCTGCCTGACTCATTTTAGGGATTTTTCTTCCTAATATGGGTTATTTTCGCTACTGATACATTTCGGCCGACTTTATTGATATTCATAAAGCACTGGTACATGTTGAGGGGTTGGTGATTGTGTTTTAGCCTTGTTTGTCTGAGTTGGCCCACCTGGTCAGGTGTGTGGGCCGACAGGTGCGCGATTGACCCTAAGTAGTCCGTTCATGACCTACATAGATATTGATGCTATTTGTTTTATCGCACGACATTGCTGCCCCCTGGTACATTACTATAACTTTGTTACTACTTCATTTACCTACTGGGTGTATCATTTCCTTCCTGGCCGTGGCGCCATTTTATAAATTCACTTTGTGTCTTCCCTTTCCACAGGGAACACGGACATTTTTACTCCATTCTAACACAGTGTGTTCTGGGCTTGTCACGAGGCTGGGGAATACAAAGTACCTGGCTCCGCGGCTTTTGCTCAAACGCTGTGATTATGGATTACGGTAGGCCGATCGTGTACGCCACAGAGGGCCGGAACATTGACACTATCGAGGCCGGCTTCCGCATTTTGGACGAAGTGGGCTCAGCCAGCGCCATTCGCGGACCCCCTCCGGAGTTTGCGAGCACCAGGGCTTATTCTGACGACAGACAGGAGAACACCATGAGGGTCGACGCCCTGGAAAGGGACATGTCAGCGATTACACAGCGCCTGGACATGCTACTTCAAGTACGGGAGCAGCCACCCCACCAACTGGGACGCGAACAGCCGGTGACCTACCCGGTCGCGCCGCCATCTTGCCGTCGTCCCCCGGCGCAGCAGGGGCCGGTGTACCAGCACCCAACTCAGCGGCCGCCCATCATTCCCTACGCAAATGGCCAGGAGGCATTTGTACAGGCACACCTAGACAACGAGAGGTTTAATATGCCTACACATGAGGGTAAGAGTCTCGCTGGCGACATTTTTGTTCGTCAGCTTATCCCGAAACCATACATGTACGTAGATAGGCTACAAGGGGCTAATCTAAAGAAGAAGCAAGATAGTCGGGGCTCTCTAACGTCTCATGAATACATCCATGCTTTCGTAGAAATGTTGTGCGACGCCAGGGCCTATGACCCGGTCACCCTTCCCTATAAAATTGCCCACCTGAGGGATGTCACGCAGGACATTCTTACTTGTGCTTGGCCCTCTGTGCGGCGCTGGTCGCAGATGGTGTTTGACAGTATAGAGAGGGGAGCATACGGTTGGCAAGAAAACCAACAAATACAAAATGATAGGTTCAGGGTTTCGCATAGCCGTCACTTGCCCCCCAGTGAGTCAGTTATTGTCCCCAACTCTGACGACTCTGCCACAAAGGAGGTAGTTTGCCCTGACTTTAATGCCAATGCCTGCCAGCACGGCGGGAGGGGTAAGCACCACGTTTCAGGAAACATAAAACTCATGCATTACTGTATATACTGCCTGGCCTCCTCCTCACAGAGGTTCGACCATCCGGTCGTCCAGTGTAAGAGGAAGGAGAGGCACACGGCTCTGATTGCGAACGGATCGGCTCCGTCCGCAGCCCCCACACACCTTTATCAGCATCCAAATGCCCCCAACCCACCCAGATATCGCCAGTACCACCAGCAGACGGCCGCACCGCCACAGCAACAACAGGCCCCAAAAAACCAGTAGTCAGCACGCCCGTGGTGTTGCCGCCATGCCCTCAAGCGAGTCCGGTAGTTGAAGATGGGCTTTCTAACGCCCTCCCCCCGGACCCCGGAGGAAATCCGTACAGCCACCGCCTACACATCGAGAGCGGCGAGACTGTCGGTGGCAAGGTCGGCCCCCGTCCCAAACCAAGCGTTGGTACGGTCCCACAGGACACGCAGCGTGCTGTAAGTCAAACTTTTGATATAGATTTCCCTCACATTCGAGAGTTGTGTACCCGTGACAAACTAGTCTGTGATATTAGTCTCGCTCCGGAGGTCTTTAGGATCCATCGCCAGTCCGAGTGGCCCCGAGCGGCTTTTGCAGCTACCAACCCCGAGCTATATGATATATACGAGGCCGTCCGCCGCTCTGGCATTCCCAATGCGTTGGGCGCTCGTGTAGACCTTCCGACCGATCTGAACGTAAAAGCCTGGGAAGCCTACCTTAAGGGAAAAAATGATCCCCTCTTGGAGTACATAAGGTATGGTTTCCCAATGGGCTACGTCGGCCCGGCGTCCGACACCACTAATGTGCATAACCACCCGTCGGCACTGGACTACCCTGCGCAGGTGGAGGCGTTTGTGTGTAAGGAAATGGCGTTGGGAGGCGTCGTTGGTCCTTTCGAGACCCCACCGTTTCAGGAATGGTGCCACGTATCGCCCCTGATGTCTAGGCCTAAGGCCACACAGAACGAGAGACGCATTATATCAGACCTCACGTTTCCGGAGCACCAGTCAGTAAACGCCTATATCCGAAAAAACGTCGTCATGGGGTTGACACACTCCCATTGTCTGCCGTCAGTTGATAATGTGGTGGACCGCATTCAACATATCGGTGAAAATGCGTACATGTTTTCGATGGACGTCGCGAGGGCGTACAAGAACTTCAAAAGCTGCCCTCTCGATTGGCCGCTGCTCGCCCTGCATTGGCAGGATTCATTCTACTTGGATATCACCATGCCCTTCGGCGCCAGGGCGAGTAGCGGTCACATGCAGAGGGTAGCAGACGCCATCGTTGACATCTTGGCCGACCGCGGGGTTATCGCCCACATGTATTTAGACGACATCATAGTAGTCGCTGACGGCTATGAGGCTGCATGTAGCCAGTTTGACATTGCCCGCGCCCTATTCAGAGAGTTGGGGCTGCCCGAGGCAGTTGAGAAGGCCCAGCCCCCCGCCAAGGCCATACGCTGGCTGGGCATCAAAATCGACGCGGGAGGCGGCACCCTAACCGTTCCCTCGGACAAGCTCGCAGAAATTGTGGAAATGGCGGAACGTTTCTTCCATCGCCGGTCCATCACACGAAAGCAGTTACAGTCCCTCTTGGGAAAACTGCTGCACATCGCCAAGTGTGTGAGGCCCGCGCGCCTTTTCGTGGCCAGGCTGCTGGACGAGCTGCGAGGTGCCCCCCGATTCTTCATAAACATTAACGCATCCATGCGTGCCGACCTGGGATGGTTTGTTCATTTCGCTCAAGCCTGGAATGGAGTCGCGGTATTTGTTAAGCACGCTCCAGCGCGCGAGATAGTCGTCGACGCCTGTTTAACAGGTATTGGCGCAGCTTCAGATACACACGCATACGCATGGCAGGTAGCCCCCCCCTCGGACCCGATAAACAATATTTCGGAGCTGGAGGCCGTTAACATTGCTGTCGCCCTCGAAACATTCGTGGGCGACAATGACAGGGGTAGCACCATCGTAGTGCACTGCGATAATATGGCATCTGTCCAGGTCCTGAGGTCTGGGAGGGGCAGAAACCCGGCCATCCTGGAGGCCGCACGCCGGGCCTGGATGGTGCAGGCCCTATACCAAGTGGACATTGTGTATTATCATATTCCGGGAAAACAAAATGATCTTGCAGACTGTCTGAGCCGGGCTGTAATTTCGCCTGAGCATGCATATAGAGCAGAGTGTATGGTACGTGATAAGAATCTGTCATGGATTAATCCATCCCTCCACACACTAAATGCTGTTAAACATCTCATGTGTCACAGGTCCCAGGCTGAGGCAGCTCGCGCGGATGGCCCAGGAGCGGCAGACGATGGCGCGCGCCCCGGGCACCCTCGCAAACAGGAGGTTGGCGGTGAGCGCCTTCCTGCGGTTCTGCCACGCATACCGGATCAACCCTTACAACATACAGCCATACCAGGTGTGTATCTACGTGGAGCAGCTGAACTCGCAGGGCATGGCACCGCCGACAGTAAGGAACCACGTCGGGCACATACGCATACACCTAAAGCTGATCGGGGCCCCCCCGGCGGCGGACCATTTCCGTGTCGTATGGGCCCTCCAGGCCACCTTGAGGAGAAAAGACGTCACCCCGGTACTCCGCCCCCCGCCCCCGAGCCATGTGATAAAAGCGGCTCTGCGGGCGCTGCCGGCATCTGGGGAGTTGCTGTCTGTGAGGGCGGCGGTCCTGACGATGTTCTACGCCGCCCTCAGACAGTCCGAGGTCGTTCCCCCTACCATCGGTGCGTTCGACCGGCTGCGTCACCTAACCAGGGCCGACGTGGTCGTACGGGAGGATCTATTAGAGATAACAGTGAAAGCTGCAAAGAACATGCAAAGGTATGGACAGCGGAGAGTCGTCACGGTCTACCGGGCGAACGAGCCCGAGTTCTGCCTGATTCGGGCGGTTCGTGCGGTCCTGGAGGAGACCCCAACAGCAACGCCGGAGCAGCCGATGTTCGTGTTCTTTGGAACTCTGAGGCCCATCCCAGCCTCGTTTGTCAGGAGGCAGTGGAGGCAGGCGATAGTTCAGATTGGACAGCCCCCGGAGAAATATACGTTACACACCCTACGTAAGGCTGCGGCAACAATGGCTTTTGCCGCAGGCATCCCGGAAAATCAAATTCAACACTTCGGGGGCTGGGCTTCTCAAGCCTACCGGACTTACATTCACACCACACAAGATAGGCACGTCTCTCACGTACTCGCCGCTACATTGTCCAACACATAGACATTATCCTTTAACTCTTTTACCCTTATTTCATAAACTTTGCGGCTTGGCACTCTATTTCACACAAATTTTATGTATTTATATCAACTTTTAATATCCATCGCAAGGCGATTATTATTATAATAATAAATCTTATTGTGCCCAAGTCCGCTTTTACCTCATCCTTTTTAATCCTATCTGTTTACACTTGTCATTTTATTATACAAAGTCTCTTAGTCATAATTAAGGGGGATCAGTAATGTTGATGCTATTTGTTTTATCGCACGACATTGCTGCCCCCTGGTACATTACTATAACTTTGTTACTACTTCATTTACCTACTGGGTGTATCATTTCCTTCCTGGCCGTGGCGCCATTTTATAAATTCACTTTGTGTCTTCCCTTTCCACAGGGAACACGGACATTTTTACCCACCCACCCACATTCCTGTATTTATTCATTTTATGTTATTTATTTAACTTATTATCAATCATGTCTTTTATCACATTCTTATGTCACTCTATTTCACACAAATTTTATGTATTTATATCAACTTTTAATATCCATCGCAAGGCGATTATTATTATAATAATAAATCTTATTGTGCCCAAGTCCGCTTTTACCTCATCCTTTTTAATCCTATCTGTTTACACTTGTCATTTTATTATACAAAGTCTCTTAGTCATAATTAAGGGGGATCAGTAATGCCTCCTACATACTAGTGTGAGTACCTAGCGGACTTGAACGTCACTACAGTCTGACCCAGTTTAGTGGACGACGGCGAGGTGCTGCCCTCTGGTGACGGACGGCCGTACTGAACCTACCCTGGTTGCCGGGGCCGACCGCTATCGCTTAGTGGCCCCGGTATCGTCTAAACGTTGTATCGGTGTCCGCGCGCACCAGAGCACACCCTTTTCGCGTCGTAACGGTGTGCGCGGGTGCAAGCGCACACTAATTTGGACATTCTGTACCGGCTCACTCGATTTCTCGCGGGGCGCGGGGCGCTCTGGAAGAGAACGCCACTCTGTCACGGCTCACTCGATTTACAGCGACGCGGGGCGCTCCGGAAGATAACGCCGCGCGCTGTCCGCGCCGTTTTCATTACGTGATACCTGGCCCAGTACTCGCCCTCCCGCGAGTGGGCCGGCAACCAGGCTATACTGAACCGGACGGGGCGCCACCTGGGTGTGGGACGGGTAACTATGATACCCACAAACTACATCCTGGACGGGCCTCTCGCGGCGGATGGGCGAAGGACGCTCCGGCCGCGGCTCGCCCAGAATGCACAAACTACTGCTTCCCCCTAGTGGCGGTAACTGTTAAATCCCCCTGGGACTCAGGGAAATGTCCTAAAACTTGATCTAACGTGTTATTCATAATCTGTGAGGTCTGCTTTGGAACTTTAAAACCAAAATTTGCTTACCAAGATAATTTTCAAAATTGCCTCCATGCTTTTTCCATGAAGACAGTTACATAATATCAAGATTTACCAAAGCAATTTGGTTGAGAAAATCTCTTCCTAAAATGGTAAATGCAGCTTTATATCAGCCTCTTTCTCACAGGAATCAATGTTTAAGCCTGTCACTTTCAGCCCAACCTATAATGTCCGACCCAGCATTTTGATTGGCTGGCAAACCTGCAAATCTATCATTTGGTAAAATTTTAGAAATCATAATGTTTTATCAATAATTGGGGATGTAGGGAAATATAATTCTTACTTATTTGAGTAAACCTAACTCCAGGAGACAAAGATTCTCTATACGTGAATTTTGTCCAACCCTGGAAATCCCCTATGTGGGATGGGCTAATTGCTGAGGATATAAAGGAAACTGATGTTCTGATGTGTAAACAAGTTTATAGTTGCTTTGAAAATTACTTAGTGATTCATTTATTTTGTATTCTTTTTATCTCTGCAGTGAAAAACATACCAAAAAGATATTGAACTTTAGGGTGTTTCTTTACAGTTATACATATAGGTTGCCAATTACTATAATTCCTTATTCATTACTTCAGTATATAGGCCTAATACTAGCTCTTGAATATTGCAGTCTTCCTTCCTGTCTCAACTGCAGGTTATCTCAGAATGTAGCTCTTCATTAAGAGGCGAAAGAAGACTCGTGTGAAAGGATAGTATTTATTAATCAAAAACATTATAATATGTGTCGCGGCGCTCCCATTGACACTATCAGTCCAGAGAGGCTTGTCCACTCAACCACATTCGTTGATGTAAACCAAAGAGATGAAGACACAATCAGACGAAATACTAAAACAAATAATTATTGTCAATGTGAAGTATTTTTTATTTTACAAATTAAATAATGTGTTTCAATATGTTAATATTTGAAACAAATCATACAATATCTTTCAATCTGTCAATAAAGCACGGCAGGTATAATAGGAACTATTATCGGAAATCAGAGTTTTGATTATGCTTGAACACGGTAATATTTGGGAGGTTGGCATGCAACCTAGATTTTATATTTTATTTTATCTTTTTTATTTTGAAATTTACCCTGAGCTAAATTTTCGGTTCCGTACATTGGAACCGCTCTTCTGGTCGGGTTGACTTCCCTTCTCAATGCCGGGATGTGTGTGTTGAGGTTTTGAAAACAAACCCATTTTGAAGGACACTGCAAGTTGTGAAACCTACCCATAATAAAGGGTTGTTGTTGATATATTACATACCTCTATTTGTTGTTTTAATGACAATAATGTATTATTATTTATTAAATCACATTAATGCCTATCTATTTTTATCTATTTCCCCTAATTTACATAGAAAATGTTAAGTGTCATCACTTTTCAATATTACTATGTATAACTCCTTTTGAATTACTAACCCATATTGAATGAGAAGGGAAATCTCACAGCCATTTTGAGTGAAGTTTTCTCACTCATTTCACTCACTTGAGGCTGAAAAGGGACCCATCTCCTTCACTTTTCCCACACACACATCGAGACAGGTTTGAGACCAAGTCGCCCCCGCCCCCTGGGCCGTCAGCCCGGCGGGTCAGGGATCAGAGATCAAAGATCGGATATCAGTGGTCGGGGATCGCCTTACCGTGACCTAATTCTGGGGGATCCAACAGGTGCCCGGACAGGTGCCCGCTGACGGCGGATCCCACGGACACTTCCACCACCTATAGCTCACCTGTAATTAAGGAGTCTAACCACACCTGTGAGGTATCCTCACACCACACACCCACACTAACCAGGACCACACACCTCACCTAAACAGCCTGTGGGTCATGGGTTTCCCGGGTGACTGACCAGGCTAGGAAAATCCATACTGAAGATTCAGTCATCCACACAGGGTTACAGATCCTCCACAATTTTCGGATAATTTACCATTTTTAAATAGGTACCAAATTAAACAAAGAGTCGGTCGTTTGAGGAGAAAATACCTGCAAAATATCTGGACGTTAGGAGGACGATCAGATATTATATTATGGTCGTCCACACAAATTTTCCGGTCGTCGAGGACATGCGGACACGCAGATTTTCCTAGCCTGACTGACCATTTCTCACTCAGAGATTATTCCCCCCCCCCCAACGGATTATCACCTACTGGAGGAGTACCCCCCCCCCGGATTATCTACCTGGATTACCTCCATTCAGGGGTTGTGACATGAACATGGCAGTGGTGGCCAGGATCTCTGTGATTCTGATCATTTTGTCATTTGTAGAAGGTAAGGTTTCCTGTTTTTGCCCTTAATACCCTTTACAGACTGGGCCTAGAATGCGCATTTTGTTTGTATTGATCTGTCATTGTGAGCGCATTTTCAGGCTATTCTGTATGGGGTATTACAGCGTGAGCATCATACATCTATAGAGCTGTGAATTGTATGATTTATACAGAGCTATTTTTTTGTTTGTGGTGCGGGGGCTGGATGGGCGGAACTATAGAAGTTCTAGTCTAGATAAAACAAAATCCCAATTGAAGGAATGTGAATGATATGGAGTGTAAATAAAACGAATAATGATTGTAAAATTACAGTCCACATGTTGTACCATACCGCAACCTAATTCAAACAATCCTTGGATAATATAATGATAGTCCAGATTAAAAAGAACTGCCAATATCAGAGTTGGTTAACGTCACAACAGTTGGCAGTTGTCCAACACACAGACACTATGTCCATAGACCACGACTAGCACGGTGGGCCGCATTCAACAATGGTGAATCACTTTATTTCATATAAAATATTAAGCCGTGTTCATTAGATTAACGCAGGAGGTTCATATTTTCATCAGAGTTGAATATTTTGTGAAATTTTCAAGTCGAGTGGAATGTTTTTTTTCTGGAAAATATTTTCCCCTGCTATTTTCGCGCGACTGACTTTCAGCAAAGCAAGAAATTGAAGAATAAGAGGCAACATAAAAGGATATTTCTTGAACTACATCTATAGATAGCCTTCAAAGAATTATTGACCAGGTGGTTTGACAGCCCATGGCATTATGACAACAAAGACCCAGGTCATGATGTATTTATTGCATCTGGGAATAACTTGGCACTATAGCCTGGTTTCCACCAGCCGATCTTGACCTCCGATTATTTGGTCATTTATTATTTTTGACTAGCAATATGAAAAGAGAATATATATCTTACATACTATTTGAATGAGAATTTAAAAAACCTTTTTAATAGTATATAACATGTTCATGATCGATCAATATTCTCACGGCTGATTTTTGAAATCGGTAGTCAAATCGGCTAGTGGATACAAGGCTTTACAGAGCCGTGCCATCATTATAATAGGGAGGTTAAGCAACCCCGACGCATCCCCTAACGTAAACGTAACGTATTTCCTATCTCAGCTGATATCACATACTTGAGAACCGTTATACTATAAGTTTAATACTATGCACCAGTAGTAAACCCCAAGGTCGAGTTCAACTCGTGGCGCGAAATGCGCAGGGTTTATCGGCTCTAGCTAGGGCTCATTTATGCGCGCATTTCGCGCCAACGAGTTGAACTCGACCTTGGGGTTTACTACTCACGGCTAAGGAAAAATTATTTTAATCTAGAGCATAGCCTTATTTACTAAATATCATATAAGTTTATTTCAATATCGAAAATAAATTGAAATATACTATATTAATTTATAAATCTTCTAAATCAATAAATTTGATAACCCTGCTTGTATAGCCTCTCATGTTGACGAGAAACGTCATCGCTTTTCGTGTATTTCGTGTAGTCTTAATCTCGTTAAGATTTGCTTGTATTTACTAAATCGTTAAAATTTGCTTGTATTTACTAAATATCTAATCGTTAAGATTTGCTTGTATTTACTAAATATCATATAAGTTTATTTCAATATCGAAATTAAACGTATATTAAAAATGGTGTTTCTATATAATAACAAAAAACATAAATCATAAATTGTGGTTATGTTCATATTTAATTCATTTTTGTACATTCACATCTCCTTGGTCTCCTTGGATTTTCACAAGTATTGATTGCATCTCCTTGGATTTCATAAGTACTTAATTTCATTTTTGTACATTCACATCTCGTTGGATTTTCACAAGTATTGCATCTCCTTGGATTTCATCACAAGTATCACATCTCCATGGATTTCATAAGTACAATACATGTTGTAAGTTCTTTTGTATTACAAACATAACCTTTTTGTTGTAATAACCTTTTTTATTAAAAAGCGCATCTACCTTTAAGTAAATTATAGAAACTTTACAGGTTTATTTATTCAATTTAATTATTTTATAAATGTTATAGGTTTATAAATGTTATAGGTAACTCGGCTTGAATCTACTTACATTCTAACAGTTTTAATATTTCAACAATTTTAATATTTCAACATCAGTAACAAATCAACATCAGTAACGAACCACTCTTAACAGTTTTAATATTTTAACATCAGTAATCACTCTTAGCAGTTTTTATTTCATCATTTAATATTCCAACATCAGTAACCAAACTTAATGTGACCTTATTTATACTCAGTAGATTTAAATGTACTTAACCAAAGACTATAATGGCATTTGTTTCAAGGCTTCATCCTTCAAACAATTAAGTCCTTATTAGTTCAGTTTAAGTAACCATACATCTGTAGTCGCCAAAACTTGAGCTCAAGGCAATCGCGCTGGAAGGCACTTCTGCTAACCATCGTAATAACCTTTAAGCGAACTTCATTCACGGCGAGCCAAGGTCCAGTCACTTCTCGTAGCAACCCCAGGACCACCAGTCAAGGTTACTTCTTTCATCTACTGGTGAGCCAAGGTCCAGTCACTTCTCATAGCAACCCCAGGACCACCAGTCAAGGTACCACCAGTCAAGGTTACTTCTTTCATCTACTGATCAGTCCAGTTGTAAGCTCATGGTAACCGCGCTGGAAGACTTCTTTCCATCGTGATAACCTTTACATACAACTTCATTAGTCACACAGTTTAGGTTACACTTTAGTCAACTATCACAGGTTGACTACACAAATTTAAAATTATAATACATGTTAAAATTTTAAAAGGTTGAAGACAAACAATTTTTAAATAATATAAAAATTTAAAACTTAAATCAAATAATAATATTAAAAACATTTCTTAAATTCAAGCCGAGCATACTTATAACAAATTATTATTTTATTATAACAAAATAAATTACTAATACTAATATTAACCTGTAAACTTTCTTTTATTTACATTTGAATATATAAAGCTTGTCTTTAGCAAATTTATATAAATTCTTGTAACCTTAGCTAGTTTTCAAACATAAAAATATTTGCATACATGTTCAAACGGTAGAAATATTTGTATCTAATTTGTTTGACATATATTTCCTTGCAGTCGGTTTATCTAATAGAGGTTGAATAAGTTTTTTATTTTCACACCTTAAAAATAATTTTTCAATTATTTTACCCTTCATTTTTTGTGACAGCATCATACAATCCAAAAATACATATTCAGGTTGCAATATTGGTTTCTTTAACTCTAAACCTATAACAATCAAACTAACTATTAGTGTTAAAGTTAACCCTCCAAAACCAAGCTTTGTTGGAGTAGGTTTTAAATCCATTTTGGATAAAGCTTCCATTTCAATACATATATATATATATAATGCAATAAATCATTAATCTTAATAAAATTTATAACCTTATGTATTGCCTCATAATGAAACTACTATTTTTTTCAACACTTTCTGCATATGTTTAGAACATAAATAACCAGCTTTACATTGATTTTTTCCTTCTACTTTTTTTCTTTGCAGCCTTTTTACAAAACGCTTTACAAGTGAATCATTTTTTAATCTATTATCAGAAAATTTTTTAAGTATTTCTTTTAAAGTTTTTCCCTTACTTTTATGAAAAACATAATATACAGTATATTCACCACAGACCTTAGATAATATAGATTGCAAAGCATGTGTATTATACCTGTACGTTTTATTCATTTGCTTAATAAACATTCTAAAATATCTTTTTAAAGGTTTTAACCCATATGAATCAAAGTATTCTGGTAAGGCTTTGCGTGACTTTAAGAAAAATGCTACCCAATGTTCACCAGCTTTATAATCTTCATCAGTATTAACAATATATGCTGCAGGATATTTGATACCTTTTAAACATGGTAATCGATTTGATGAATACACACCTTTAAAAATACTGGAAGTTACACAATTACTTTTCAAAATATTTTCAATTTCATATCCATACATTTTTACATTAAAGTAAACTTGAAATTACTTCAGGCTGATTTGCAGGACCTAAAGCAAGCATGCTATCATATTCATTATAAAATATCATAACTATTCCATGAGCAACAGGATTTTTTAATGTTGCAATTACATTAATAGTACCACTTTCAGTCAACTCAAAACTATTTGCATTTGGTGCGGTTTTAGATAAATCAAAACAAAACAAAGTATTACCATTCTTAAATTCATCTGGCGTTATACTCACAGGGTTATTTGAAAATAATCTCCCTGTTGCATACATCATTGCTGTGTATGCTTCATGGAAATTATCTTCATCGAAATCTAATTTTGACATTTCACAAAAAGGTGAAATATCTTTCCCCCTTTGCAAAACAATATCTGTAACCCCAAAATTTTGAAAATTAAATGGATTGTGAGTTAAACTCCCATCCCATGCACGTGAATCAACTAATCCCACAATTATTCTTTTAGGAAGTTCACCATTTGAAATCATTCTATTTTCTTGCAATATCGATCTATTTGGACCTTGAGTTGAATACTTTAACTCAACTCTTCTAAATGGAAATTTCATAAGTTTATTTTTTTCTCGTGCCATATCTAATTCATTTAAAAAAGCATCATCTAAAGTAACTCTTTTAACAAATAAAACAGCATCTTCTATTTCTATTTTATATTGCCTTGTAGCGCTTTGTGCCATTAATGCAAAATTTTCCTCATTTCTAATCAATCTTATTTTCATATCTACATCACCTGGAAATTTTTTAGGTTGATTAAAAAGATCATTATGAATTTTGCAAATAAGTTGAAAACTTTTACCATATTGTGTTGTAAGAAATCTTTTCTTTGCACCAGTATTATGAGTATCATCAAAATCTTCAACTTCATTAAAATCTTTATCATCTAAAAAAAACCCAGAAAGTTCTCCAAAAGATTCAAGAACAGAACGTTTATAACCTAAAAGATATTCTATATAAGCCTTGTATGCATAATGAGTATCACTACTAGTTATTAACTTATTACTTATATAAATTTCCACATCTTTAAATAAGGCTCCAGACAAATAATTAACAGGAAATACTTTTGATGGATTTGGAATTTCACCTGCATGAGCTCCTTGTGCTGGAGGTCTTGCAGGTGCAGTTCCATCTGGTTTTAGTATTTTTAAAGTAAGATGTAAAAATGTTTGAGACAAGTCTATAAAATCAGCTTTATTTGATTTAAATGCAAACTCTAAAGGGCCACCTTGACTTACATTACTAATTGAATATAATTTTGAATAAAAACTTGTTCTAGATGTTGCATCTGTTGGTGGAATATTAAAATAATCATAACTTGAATCAACACACAGACAAGAATCTTTATGCATAGCCATTTTTTAAATTATACATTAAATTATCAAACTAGTTTTAGATCTTATCTTAAGAAGATTTAGATCTTATCTTAAGAAGATTTAGCTAAATATATCTTCTTCTTCAGAATCATAAGTTACTCTCCTCTTTTTTCTTTTATTTTCTTTAAAACTAGACTGATTTTTTCTTTTTTGTTTATTTGATATTTTTTCCTTTATTTTGTCAGAAATATAGTCCACAGAATCTTTTGTTAATTCTTCCAACTGTTTCTTTGCCTCTTTTTTCAAAACTTCTTTAGCACTTTGACCCTGAATAATTTTCTTAACAGCAGTCATTCCAGCTTTTTTCCCTCTCTTAATAATTTCACGCTTAGCTGTTTTGGCAACATTCTTTAAAGCTGGCTTTGCCATTCTTAAAGCTGGTTTAATTAATTTAGCTGCAGGTTTAGCTAAACGCAAAACTGACTTCGCTATTGCTGAAAAAATACTTCCTATACCATATCCTTTTTGATTCTGAACTCCAATAAATGGAGGAATAAAAGAATATCCTCCATATCCATAACCCTCTTGTAAAAATCGAGAATTATTTTCATCAAAAAAATGCTTATAGTCACAAGCATAATTTTCTCCACAATATTTTTGCATTTTAATTATTATATACTTTTAACTTTATAAACATTAAAAACGCTAACATTTGATTCATTTAAGATTGAAGATTAATCTTAAAGTAATTTACTTTTCAGCTGGTTTCCATGCATCCCATTTTGAAGTATGTTTAATTCTTCTTCCAAACCTTGATCTTTCCTCTGCACTATCTTTTGTTTTCTTACTGCCTGAAAAAATCCTGTCTTGATATGGTTTGTTCATAGATTTCTTTTTCTTTTTCTTTTTTAAAGAATCAAAAATGTCAACCTCTGGTTGATCAAATGTAGGCGAAGGTAACTTTTCTTCAAATGTAGGCGAAGGTAACTTTTCTTCTATTTCACCAATATCAATGTTAGCACGGTTTTTTGAAATAGGCGTATAAAAATCATCTTGATCTGGAAGACCAGCAAAATCTAATTTATCCTCTTCATCTTGACTTAAAGATTTATTAATAGTTTCCATAATTTTTTCTCTTTCAGTTTCTTCAAGAGGATATTTAGCAGGAGTAAGAAATTCATCATCTTTATTTTTTCGAAAACTTTCAGGTTTATTTTTAAACCAAGATTTTGGTACTTTTACTGTTTGTAAAAATTCCCAAAGTTGATCAACACCTCGAGGTTCCTTTTCGAATTGTTTTGTTTTTGAAAAAAATTTCATTATATTTAAAATATTTGAACCTTTAATAACTTTGCCCTGTAAATTTATTTCTCCCTCAGCATTCCATGTTCCATTATTTTCCAAAATTTTATCTAAAATACTTTGTGCATTTGGTCTTTGTGACACTGAAATTCCTTTTAATATTTTAAAAGTACTTGGCTTTAAATTATTTTTATCATCTTCAGTTCTTCTTCCCTCTAAATTTAAATCCTTAGTTAAAGCTGGTTTTACAGGAGGTGGTATATATGTTGTATGAACAGAATAAGGCTTTTTATTAAACATACGCTCCTGCATTAAATCTTTTTGTCTTTTTAAAGTATAAAGTTCATTATGACTAGGTACTTCTTCACTAAAGGTACAGCTTTTAAACATTGCATAAGGAATTATTATACTTTCTTTAAAAGTAGCCATTTTGGTAATTTTAATTTCAAGTTAATTCTTGTTAATCATACAAAAATTAATCAATATTATGCATTACTTATACCTGCTGCAACAGATGCAGCTATAATTGGAAGTAAAAGTGGTAAAAATCCTCCTTTCTGTTTTAAAACTTCTTTACGTTTCTTAAAAGGCATTTTTTGTTTTACCACTTCTCTTAAAACTTTTTTAAATTTCTTTAACTTATGATAATGTGACTTCTTTATAGGTATATTTCCTTTCAAAACATTATAGACACAATCACAAATTGCATAAATATCTTCAGCATCAGCTGAATCAAGAATTCTATTTCTCTTCTTTTTGCTATGTGCCTCACATACTAAAACAAGAAAATGTCTATGCTTATGAGCATAGCTTTCTTTCTTTGTCTTTTTTAACCTACCCATTTTACTTTAAATAATTTAAGTTTATTATGTACATAATCTTAAAGACATTTCTTTAGTGTGTAAAATTAATCGTGACTCAATGTAAACTAATAATAATAATACAAATAAATAAATATTTCAATTTTGTTTTATACCTTTGTCAAACAAACAATAAAATTGCTTTCTTTTTTTGTCTTCTTTCAAGTACATAATCTTAATGGTATTTGTTATTAAACTTCTATTCAACAAGTACATAATCTTAATGGTATTTGTTATTTAACTTCTATTCAAAGTAAAACAATGTTGAACATCTCCAAACATATTTGTACGAAACATAGCATTTTTAGGTGATTGTTGATGGCCATCTATAAATAAATAGCCGTGCGGTCTATCAACAGCATGTGTAAATATATTAACAAAGCAGCGTTGATTCTTAGGCATTAATTTTCTAGCAAGAGAATAAGCTATAGTTTGGTCTAATGGCGAATTGAAAATACATAAATAGGTAGCATTTTTAGTTAAATTTTTTCTTTCCTTACCATCATGAAATAAATTTTGTGAAATAAAAATAACACTTACATTTTCATGATGTGTTCGCTTGGTAAAAAATTCTGAAACTAACTTATTATTTCCACATTCAGCCATTAAATCATCAAAAATTGCTAGTCCTCTTTTATTAGAATCTATTAAACTATTAAAAGACTCCGGTAATCCGTTATAAAATTGAACATTTCTTAATTGTAAATATGGATCACGTGGAAAAGTTTCTCCATAAAACCATAGAATATAATCAAATTCATTATCAACTATCCTTGAATCATTTTTTAACAAATCAATAACAAAAGTAGTTTTTCCACAATTACTTGGTCCAGCTATTATTAATGAAAATGGTGTTTTTAATCTAGCATCAAAAATAGTAAATTGACCTTCAAACGCCATTGTACACGGATTAAATTTTGTAAATATTTCCTTAATCTTACACGAATTAATATTCAACCTTTTACTTTAGACATTTCTTCTTTATATACTCCTCTCCTCCTTGTAATCTTACACGAATTAATATTCAACCTTTTACTTTAGACATTTCTTCTTTATATACTCCTCCTTGTAATAATTCATTATTTCTATCCTGTAAAACATAAGTTACAGGTTTTGTATTTAATATAAAAGCTATTTTAAATATTTCTTTTCTCCAATTTGATAAAAATCCTCTATTAAAAGTCCTTCTATATTTACTTAATCTTACTTTATCTCCAATTTTTAAGTTTAAATCTATTCTTTTAGAATAAAGATGATCTTTATATTGTTTTAACCATAAGTCATGCTGATTATTTTTATTAACTTCAATAGGACTTATACCTAAAGTTCGATGTTTTGTACAATTGTAACTTGAAACAATAGGTTGTAAAGCCTTAAGATATCTTTTAGTTTTATTTGCTTTTAAAAATCTAAATAATTTATTTTTATAAGTTCTTATAAATCTTTCCACTATGGCACATTTGGGATCTTGAAAAGTAGAAAATTGATGTATTTTATTTTGCTTTAAAAAGCGACTAAAAATTCCCTTAAACTCAGAACCTAAATCTGTTTGAACTATTCTAGGTTTCACTTTAGCTCTTTTTAATATTTTTTCAAATGCTAATTTAGTTGTGCTAGAAGTCTTTAATTTCATTGGTTCTACATAAGCAAATCTCGAAAAACAATCTATTGCAACTAATATATAAATGTTTCCATCATTGTATTGTTTCAACTTTGGAAGAACTATTAGATCTAATTGCCATTGATCATTTTTACCTCTTACTATTATTTTTCTTCTTAAAATTTTTTTTATAATTGGTTTAAAAGAAGTATAAGTTCTTGTATTTTGTAAAAAAGTTTTAACATCATTTAAAGTTATATTTTCATTAACACGTTTTGCAGCTTTATATAACTTATTAATAGAAGAAAATGAAGAAGGATGCCTAGAATTAAAATAAATAGATATAAGTACATTTAACTTATCTCTTTGATTCATTGCCATTTTAAATACACATCTACCTTTACATTCTAATCTTATCTTAAGCAAAATTATTTATAATAATACATTGTTTATTTTCAAGCTAAACTAATTTATACTATTCATTAAGCTTAACTAATTTATACTATTCAACTGTCATTTACCCTAAATTACAACGTCTATCTTCTAAGCTGTGCAAAGTCGGGACTCCAAACATATGCACAAGCAATACAATAAACGCCATAAAAAAAGATAAATATTGACATGTATTATACATATTTACACTTTGCTTCGGTTATCCAAGAAGCAAAACACCTCCACAAAAAAACGAACATGAAACATTTATTTCATGTGCATTCATTATAATATATAATATAATAATATAATATAACTACTTATTGAATTATATTAAAAAAATTCTTTCCTTTTTTGTCATTTCTTATAACCATTAATGGAATTAATCCATATACCATTGCATCCTTATTTTGTTGATTTTTAGCATTTAAATTTTTTTGCTTCACAAATGTAGTTTCTTCATTCTTCATATTAAAAGCATTTTCAATATTTTTTTTAGCTCTACCTCCTGTAACCTTCTTTTTCTTTGCTACAGTTTCTCCATTTTCATTATTCTTAGCTACAGTTTCCTCATCCTGATTTACCTCATTTTGATTTTGAATTTCCTTTTTCTTATACTTTCTCTTAGCTTTTTTTGAAATGTCTTCAACTTTCTTAGTTATATCTTCTTCACTTTCTTCATCAACCTCATTATTTTGAATTTCCTTCTTCTTAAACTTTCTCTTAGCCTTTTTTGGAATATCTTCATCAACTTTCTTAGTTATATCTTCTTCACTTTCATCAAACTTTGAAAACAGTTGCACTGTTGCATCACTTTCTTGATCACTTTCTTCATTTAAAGACTTCTTTTCACTCTGTTTTATTAAATTTTTTTCCTTTTCCTTTATATATTTCTTTTGGCACGAATTGCATCTATTTAAGTCTAATTGAAAATATCTAGGATGGTCATAAGGCTTATGACATCTTATGCACTCCTTAAAAAGACTATCTTCACAAGAAATACAGTACTTCTTACCCTGAACCAAAGATTCCTCACTACCACAATAAAAACACACCTCCATCTTAAAAATTTCTGTTTAAATATTTATAAAATGTAAACTTACATTAATGCTCACCTTTAGGCTTGCTTAAATCCCAAAAATTTAGCTAATCACAAGCTAGTTTTGCTGCAATACTATTCTATTAAGCTTAATATATATCTACCTAATCATTTAAAAACTTATACTTTGCATATCTTCTTCGCTAGAAACCCCAATTTTTTCCAACTCTGTATTCTGTTTTTTAGCTTGTTTCTTACTTTTCTTCTTTTCCTCTATTTCACTGTCCTCATCAGTAGAAAAATCATTTAATTTTTTCTGTTTCTTCTGCTTTCTTGCCTCATGATCTAATTTCTTTAGTCTTCTAGCTATTTTCCTCTTTAACCCAAACAACTCACCTAACTCGTCCTTAGTTACTGTAAAACTTTTATTATCTTTCAACAAATCACTGAAATGAACATATACTTCTGCTTTAAATATTGTTAAATCTAGTCTTTTCTTTCTTCCAAAAGACAAAACATAACGTGATATTGTTTCCTCCTTTGAAGCCATAATTAATTCTATATTTGTTAAACAAACTAATAACTACTATAAAATTACTATTTACCTACTATAAAATCACTAATCACAGGAATATTTCCTAAGCTTTCCTTTGAACTTTACATATTGTTTTATCTTCCTCTTCTTTTACTCTTTTTTTAGACCTTAACTTATAATTTCCATATGCTAAAGAGTGCACTCCATCTGAACAAAGCCAACGTTTATCTTCAAAAGGCGATAAAGCTAACTTTGTTTCTTTTAAAGTAAACACATCGTGCTTATAACTGCGTATACAGTGAAAGGTAGCAAAAGATTCAGATGCTTCTTTTAAAACTTGTTTAAATTCTGAATGTAAAAGCTTGTCTACACAACTCCTTCTAATTCCTTTAACTCTTTTTATATTCTTTCCTGAATTTAACAAAAAAGAATACATTTTAGGTCTTAAACCAACAAATTCCTTAATTTCTACTCCAGCTGTTTCATCTTTAAATTTACCTAACACTTTTCTATTTTTTAAAGAATATAATGAATTATTTGTTTCTAAATTTGAAAAATCAAAATAATCCCTAATATCATAAAGTAATCTATAAAAATGTTTATGATCTATGTAATATATTAGTGAATCAGTATCAGTATAAAGAAGCTGAACAGATTTTAAACCAAATGTTTTTAAAATGATATTATAATGAAAATTGAACATATGCATTTTCGATAAATCTAATATTGTAAAACCAATATAAATAGGTTTATTCAATTCTACTATATTTTTCTTATACTGTATCCCAACAAAATTTGAATTAAAAATATGTAAAGAATGAAAAAGAGGCTTTTTAATCATAGAGGCACATGACTTTTGATTTGTTGTTAATACCATTTTAATTCTTCTTTTTACATTTTCCATACATTTGCCAAACGTAGAATTATTCATAAGTTTAAAAAATTCCCTATCAAAATCTGAAGTAGCCTCTTTCCGCTTTTGGTTATTAAAATCAATATATGGTTTCATCCAACATGATTGAGAAAAAGATACTATCCTAAAAATTTTAGAAATTTTTAAACCTAAACTTAAATACAATTTTAAATTCCTATAATGTACAATGTACTTTTCCTTTTGACATAAAGTTGAAATTAATTTCATACAGCTTTTAGTATAGCGTTTACCTAAACCTTCCAAAATATTTTTAGCATATGGAGACAATTGAAAAAAATTCACTGCAAGCTTTTCAGGAGCCAAAGGAAGCATATTATGAAAATCATGTAAATAATCAGGATACTCTAAAGTTACCTCTAAAATATATCCTATAGGAGCATCATCAAGAACTTTAGTTACATCAAAACTATCATATTTACTCGGATCAACCCAAGCAAAATTTTTGTAAGGTAAAGGTTGTACCATAGCAAATCCATATAAATTATTACAATCATAATAAACTATATGCTCAGTTTCTTTTCTCACTTTTGCAAATCTTTGAACTACATTTGTCATACCTCCTCGAATTCCATCTTCAAAAAAATTAAACATGTCAATATCATTGATTAAATCAAACTTAACCTTTGTAAACTTCATCATAGCATCATAACTCAAAGATGGAGCTGTTAAATATTTAGCTGGATCTAATCCATAAAAATCTAATGACTTTTCCCTAAATGATTCAAAAACATCAGCTAATAGTAATACATCTATTTTTAAATATTGTCTTAAATAATCTTTTATATTCTTACACTTTAAAATTTTAAACATTTTAATTGCATGATCATAATCTAAAGAAGAAATACTTTGATTAGTTAAACTATTAAAAAATGCCTCACGACAAGGTAATTCCTTCTCATCCAGCCTTTCCCACGAATCTATATAGTCATAGCACATAACTCCCTTTCTTATAACATATGGCAACATCTTTTCCTTAAAATGCTTTTTAGTTTCTTTTAAATCTAATGTATCTTTTTTAACTAATAATTCAGCAAGATTAGATAATGAATTTGGAAGAAACTGAAAAGAATCAATAAAAACAAAATTATCTAAAAACATAGCTAAAAACTTTTCTGATGAACGCGGAATAACTTGAACATTAAGTTGTTTTAAATACTTGTACATATTTTTAACAATAAAATGTAAATCATAGTTCATAGCATTATGCATAACAATAGGAATTTTAAAATTTGTAAATTTCAGTGCACTACATACTAAATTACACCTATTACAAGCATAATTAACATCTCTACCTTTTCCTTCCCTACCTAAATGCTCATGATCTATAACTCTTTTAATTCCTAAATTAGCAAAAGAAACTCCGCAAAGATAACAAGCTTTTTGCTTAGCGAGATGTAAAATATCCTGTGAATTTAAAGTTAAAGGTTTTCTATCATTTTCAAAAATACAAGATATCTCTGCACGCACTTGATAAATATATCCAAAAAAGTTTTTAAGAACATTAGGACCAATATAAAGAAAAGGTGGTTTAGAATACTTACTATACTTTGATAAAAATAAAATACCAACTGCATTCAATTCATGTCTTGTTTTCATAATAGACTTACCTTTTAACTTATTTAAATTTTTATTTAATGTTTCAAAATCAGCATAAATAATAAAATGATTTTTTATTTGTCGTGAAAGATTTCGAAACATTTCTTTTTCACCTATTAAAGGAAGCTTATAAGTTTGTCCAGTATAAACTTTATTTGTACAATTTGCTTTACTATGAAGTTGTAAACCAACTTTATCTCTAAATGAAATTAAACATTTATTACAAAAATACCTTGTTTTTTTCCAATAAAATGGTGTTATGAATGAATTAATATTTCGAATTAACATATAATGATTTTTGTACAAAAGTAAATTAATATGTTTGCGATGTTTATCATCAAAGCTTGTTGAAATATACATTGGATACGGTAAATATTTAGTATTATTTACAAATCCCATTTCATTTTGACTAAATAACCCAAAAACATTTATCGTTAAATTATTTTTTTTCTCAAAATTTGGAATCTCACTTATTTTAGTTGGAAAAGAAAGACCCTTTAAATTTAAAGAACTTACTAAATCTAAATAAGATGTAAATCTATTAGGATTTACACACTTTTTAAAAGCAGCTAACACAGAATACAAAAAGCACTTGTCATCAGAACATCGTATATTAAGAATAGAATGTTTATTAGGAATTGGTAATGAAACAGATGCACACCCTCCAAAAGGATTACATTTATAAACTGATAAACGTAAAACATTAATTTGTTTTAAAAACCAACCTGAACCCATCTGAATAAACCCATCAAAAAATGCTAAAAGTATTCTTATAGCTTGTATCATTTTTTCTTTTACAGATAAAAATGTTAAAACTTGAGTCATATTGCTTTGAAACCAAGGTTTAATTTCATAATACCTTGATGTATCCAATTTATATTTACCTAATACAACATTAAGACTAATTTGAAATTTTATGCCACCATGCCTCAATAAACCTTTCTTAATTTTTTCTAATAAAACTTTAAACTTACGTTGAAAAAATAATTCTATATCTATAGCACGCTGAAAAGGAACTATATCATAACTTCTTAGCAGTTTACCAAAAGCTTTTCTTTTATTTATTTCATTCATTTTATTTTTTATCTATTTAATCTTCTAAAACGCAAAATTAACTCAACAATTCCATATTCAAATTGAACAAGCTGTCCATCATCAGTTTTAATTTGTATTTCTATATCCTGCAACCTATCATAAGCTAATTTCTTATACAATGGATGGGAATAAGTGTGCTTAATATGTTCACCAAATACTCCACTAGCCCTAACAGTTCTAAGTAATTTTGTTTGAATGTTACCTACATACTCATAATCAACAATATTAGAATAAATGTATATATTTGAAGTGTCTGTTGGAAAAACTGGAACTCCATTTCCTACATAATCTTTTCCATATTGTGGTTGAAAAAGCTCATTATATGGTCCCTTCCTATTAAGAGATATTACATCATTAAAACCTTTTATTAAAATTTCTTCATCCCTTATTGGATTTCCTTCAGAATCTAATTCATTTTCAGTAGAAGGTGGCTTTTTCAATAAAGGTGGTCCTCTAAACTCAATAAAATTTGTAAATGTTTTCTCACCATTAACAGTAACTCTTGAAGTATACTTTTTAATTCCTTCACAATTATTTAAGCGTAAAACCGTAGCAATATATTCAGACAAAATAACTACATCTCCTGTACCTACATATAAAGTACAAATTAAATTTTGATTATCAATATAAAGTTTAGTATATCTTTTATAATTTTTATAAGTAGGTTGAGCTTCATTTACTTCCATTTTTAATTTAGCAAATTTTTCATTCATTTCACTTATCATATCCTTAATTTCATAATTTCCAAACTTTAAAGCAAATACCTTATTTACTTTTTTTATAGAATTAGGAACAACTTCATCTAATGAATTAATTTGTCCTACTGTTTGGTCTTTTAAATCAAAAATATCTCGCACAATTACATAAGTTCTAGATTGCTCTGGATGCTCTGGTACATTATACCACGATTTCAAAAAATCAATCTCCAATAAGGCTACTTCCCAGTAACCTTTACATTCACGTGTAGCTGGTATTTCAGTATAAAAATGACTTGTCTTATTTTCTCTTACTGAATGTGGTACATTTGAAACTACTGTATAATTGAATGATTCTAGTTCTTCGTTCTGCAACATTTTAAATATTTATTAAAACAAATCTATAAAATCTAATATCAATCCTAATCACATCACAATTTAATCACTTTGCCTCATCAGTCTTCCTTTTGAACTTTCACATTTCGCATTAATTTTGAAGAAGAATATGTTCTTATGTGTTTAGGATAATCTCTCATATGCATAAGAAAATCTTCTAAACACCTTTTCCTCGAAGCTGTTTCTATTTGGGGTAATGCATTTCGCCAAGGAGTTCTACAGCAGGGACAATAAACCTGCAAATCAAAACTAGAAGAAATAAAATGTTCATAACATCTTGAAATATGAATAGGTCTTTTACAACACTTTAAAAAAACTGTATTATCTGAACCTTTATAATTAAAAATAATTCGTGAATGGCATTGAGCACAAGGTAATGTAAAAAAAGAAAAAAGTAACCTACGACACCGCCTAGTATCTCTTAACTTTTTAGCTAACAACCTCATTGAACAATTAGGACTACTATTATTATTAATTTCCCATAAATGTCCTAAATCAATCACATCATCTACTGACATATACAAATACGATGCTACTGAATCCAAAACTACCTTTGTGAAACAATCTTTTAAACCATAAAAATAAATTGACTTTCTTAAAACTTCAATTATTTTTTTATCATTTTCCCACATGGATAAATAAATAAAATCTAAAACAATATCACATTGAAAATACGATGAAAAAAATAAAAGACTCGCGCAAGAAAAATATTTCAACTTTAAAAAACATGCATCATCTGTAAGTTCTTCACTTAATATTTCTATTAATTGTAAACACTCATCTTCAGATAAAAATTCTTGGCTAGGAATTTCAATTAACAAAGGTAAATTTAACTTACCAAAATAAAATGACACTAAAGCACAAAAATACAAGCTCCTTTTCATCAAGCGAGCAAAACTTTTTGAACAAGCAGTATCCATTTCAAATACTTACTTTTATCAACTTGAAATTCCTAAATAAATATATAATAAATTTAATCAGGATGATACTTTTTTAATATTACTAAAGAAGATCTCAAAGGAACTGGTGTAAATATATGATTCTTAGGATCATAATTAGAATGCTTAACCAAAATATGTAAACGCAATAAACTTAAAGATATAAACTCTTTCTTACAATATGAACATTCTAATTTTTTTTTTTTGGTCCTCGCTTATCTTTTGTAGCCTTAACTAAAGCTTGAGCACAATGAACAGGACAACACAAGCAATTCTCAATATTTCCTGGCAGTAAGTTATTTTGAAGAACTAAGGCGTGTTTTTTCAACCTTTCAGTTATTTCTACAAACTTATCTATATTACATTCTATCTTATTAAAATTATCAGAATACAAATCAGAATATGGTGAAAAATCCTGTAAATGTTTTCCTGTTTCTGAAACATTTACCATAACATCTTTTTTCTGAGATTTCTTATGAAATTTCATATCATTATTAGATTGCTGTAATTTGTTTAGTTCGCCCATAAAATCATCTCTTTTTTCAAGCTCTAATTCTGATTCCAATTTCTTAGCTTTATCATCATAATCATCATTTTCACTTTCTGATAGTGACAAATCTCGAGCCAAAGATGAATCACTATCATTAACCTTTTCTTTAGTTACAGCTTTCTCAAAATTTTCAACTCTTGCTTTTTTCTTAGTATGAAAACCTAAAGATTTCGTACAAGTACTTTTTTGACCATGTATTTGTTTTTTACAATCTGAATCTGAATCTGAAGTAGAAGATAAAAACTCAGCACTTTTATATTCATGCTTACGCTTTTTGCTTTTCACTTTATGTTTTGGAAACTCAATTAATGAATTATATTTTGACATATGATAATCTAAAGCTACTTCTATAAAAGCATTTTCTACTTTACTCCATTGAATAACAAAAGGTGAACCTATACGAAACAATTCTGTACAACATGTAAAATTAAATGATCGAGAATCACTTCGATAAACAGTTATATTTATTCTAAGAATATCAACAAGACACTGAATAATTGAACTTTGTGAAGAACGCAAGTCCAGCTTAATAGTTTCATCTTCACTAGATAAAATTCTAAAGGCTAAATTTCTCGTTATATCTTGATTTCTTAAAGCAGACAAAAGTTCAACCTTTAATTCTTCTTTAAGAATATTTATTTTTTTCCTTTCATTCTCACATTCTGTTAAAAGTTGAAAACAAAAACTAAAAAAATGTGAATTATCTGCCCGAACTTTATTCCAAAATAATTTATTTTCTTCATTATGTCTTAAAAGAAATTCTATAATTAACAAAAGTAACCTATCTAACACTCCGGCGGCCATAAATGTAAATTATTTAAATAACACAATCTCAAACTATCACAAACTCTTTTAAAATCTATAACATTATCAGTTAAACAACTTCCTTTATAAGAATATAAAAACGTGAAAATACATTTACTTTTACCTTTAATTTTGATACGTAAACTTGAAAAATATGAACTATTATTTACATAAGGCAACCATATAGATTCGCTAGAATTAGATTCTTTAATTTCAAATTCATATTCTTTTTCAAAACAATCTGCAATTTTTATACAAAAAACCTTAAAATCCGGTGTTGTTTTAAATACAAGTTGAAAGGTAATTTGAATGTTCTTTGGAGTTATATTTACACTAACTATTTCCTGTTCACAAAAGTCCCTAATATACTCATAAACTTCTAAAGCTATTATCTTAATATTTGGTAATAAACTTGAAAAATTTCTTCTTAAATAAATTGAACAAAATCCATTACGTGTAATCTTCAAAGTATACAATTTATTTTTACAAGTTAATGATCCTCTATATAAAAAACTATTCTTTATACTTTTATAAATATTCGGAATATCAAAATGAATATTTGGAGTAAAATTTAAACCAAAAATAACCAAGTTTACACTATAATCTACTTGCATTAATATATACTATCGATACTTGTAACCCAATCTAAAGGAGGCGTGTTTCATTACAATAAGATAAATCTGAGCTATATTTATTAAAAATTCTGAATAACCCAATAAAAAATCAGAAGACATTGTTAAAAAAAAATCTGGTTTAGCTTTGCAATACTCACAAATTTTAGCACTTAAATTATGAATTTCATGTCTTGTAATAATTTGATTTAAATTAAAAAACAGTTTATATGCTTTCTTGTATCGAAAATTAACCAATATTAACTGACAATCTATACATGAACAAACTAATTTACAAAATTTCTTATTAATTGTATCGTACCTATATCTATAAAAATAAAACACACGTCTCATACCTACCAATGTATATAAGTTCAAAAATCAAAAATTTCTAATACTTGTTCTATTTTAACACGAAAACCAACATGATGCCGAATCAACAAAACAAACGTTGTTGTATTTGCAACTTCATCAAATTGCCTAGATTCCTCTTCCTCAAAATTAGTAATATCTTTTTTCAAAATACCAGGAATCTCTAACTGATCTACATCTTCTGGTGTTAATTTAGGAAATTTATTCAAAATAAATGTCAAAACTAATCTTTTTAAACTTAATTTAAAAAGAAATCTATTCAATTCCTGTGCTAATTCTGTGATTTGTTCTATTTTAGAAAAATCTATTAATGTACCATTAGGACATGCAGCAATAAACTTATCTATATTTTCACCTTCCTTTAATACTTTATTTATAACTAAGCAAAAGTAACAAGAACAATAAGGCTCATAAACACTTTTCTCAAAATGTATAACAATCATTTGTAAACTAACCTTAAGCCTCAAAAACAATCTTTAATCCTCTGTACACCTACCTCCTAAGTAAAAGCAAACACCAAATATAACAATCATAAGCTTATTTAAGCACAAAGCTTCATGCATATTCAAATAAACTTACCTTAAACGCCTTATATATCTTAAAAATAAACATTAACACAAATATATAAATTTAACCCATATCATAACTTAACCACAATATACTACTTGAACATATCTATGACACATTTTGCCAAGGCTGTTTCTCTAAAGTACCAGAATTATCACAGTGCAATTGATGCACAATGCTCCATCACCACAACACTGTAGCTATGCTGAGATAAGGTAATTTTGCGCAACTTGCCCTTTTTAGAAGCATTGCTTGACTAAGCGGCAAATCTCTTCTTTCCGATCCTGTCATTAAAATCCACCGATAAACAACGCCGCTGCGCCACCTAACGTATTGCCTATAAAAACGTAGGTGGCGACGCCTGCGGTCACATATATGAAGTGCGTAAGCGGTCAGAAAACAAATAACGCGATACGACAATACCTAAGTTATCTAAGCGTCTAAACATCAATCCACCAGAGGGCATTAGCTACCTATTGTAATAAGACATGAACAGTGTTGTCATTCACTGGGGAACCCTCACTACATTACCCAAACTAAGCCTAAAGGCCTAACGTCACACTGTTCATCTCTACTACAGGTGTTAACAGCGTCTTTAGACATCTGTCTAAACTTAGGCAAAAAACCAATATAATCTAAATTGGTTAACACCAAACACAGGCGAGAAGGTACTTAATGAAAAATCTATAAATTCAAGCATAAAAAAGACCCCACCCTAGTATGTCTCAAATCTAGTCAAAACATTAATCAAATAACGCCCAGCGTAAAAGCTAATCAGCGTAAAAGCTAAGTCTCTATTCTGTCTACAGTTAATGCTTAGCCACCAGAGGGAACCTTCCAGCACATGTCTATAGTTGATGCCTAGCCACCAGAGGGAACCTCTCAACACAAATTATTTAGTACCAAGTGAACCTCAGACAAGTTTATCTACTCCAAGCCAAGCCTACATAAAAATACTTGATAAGTGTGGACTAAGTTACAGCCCGTAATCAATGGAAACTATTTCTTACATTAATGCCCTTAAACTTATTGATAAATCTAAATCTAGAACACGCCGACCAACACTCACTTCATCTCTAAAGTAAATCAAATGCGCAGAACCATCATGTCGACCAAACTAGTATTCCTGCTTCTCTTCCTAACCATTTTGACGAAAACTCTAGGTTGTTCTGTCAGAAACGACTGCTCCTTAACCGACAACTTGGACACGCTTATCTGCTACTGTTTACCGACAACTTTCACACACATAACGCTAAGAACTACGCAAATCTTTCTAATTTCCCCCGCCGCATCACAGCAACAATTCATCAAATACGACATAGATGTCTTCCCATTCCTTGCAGTTATCAAAACAAGTGGAATTACATTTCAATGCGAAGCAGGAAAATGCATGTAAGTATAGGCTTAACTCACTTAATATTAACAGTATAAAATTATTCAAATATAATACCTTCTAAGTTTCTTAAATTTTAGCTTAACAAGTTTCTTAAATTCTGAACATTATATAAATACCTTTCATATCCAAAGTTTTCTAATCTTTTGAATTTAAGAATAAATTCTAAACATTAATTTTTATTCAGATTAAAAGCAACAGAAAAACCAACTTCTATGAAACCAACATCTTCATTTCCAAATACCATGTAAGTTATTAGTCTTAAGTGCACTCTAAACCTAAAAATAAAACAGCATGCTTCCTCCTAACATTCCTATATGACAAACTAAGTTAAACATCATAGTTACGTAAAAGTCACTCATGCTAACTGTAAAAGCAGTGACGTCGTCTAACTTCTACCTTAAACAATATTCACTTTACACCAACCTAACCATATTAACCTAACTAATCGTAATTTTTATTTAGCTCAGCAATTGAACCAACTGATGCCTTGAAGACAACTATTGCCCTATTTGATTTAACTACAACTGACGCATTGACGACTCAAACTAATGATTTAAGTTCAACCACTACATCTATGAAACCAGCATCTTCATTTCCAAATACCATGTAAGTTATTAGTCTTAAATGCACTCCGAACCTAAAAAATAAACTGCATGCTTCCTCCTAACATTCCTATATGACAAACGTAAGTTAAACCTCCTTTTAATATTAAACATCATAGTCTTCGTGAAAGTCACATGCTAACTGCAAAAGCAGTGGCGCCATCTAACTTCTACCTTAAACAATATTCACTTTGCACCGTCCTAACTATATTAACCAAACTAATCGTAATTTTTTTATTTAGCTCAGCAATTGAAACAACTGATGCCTTGAAGACAACTAATGCCCTATTTGATTTAACTGAAACAAAAACAACTCACGATTTCACTGACGCATTAAAGACTCAAACTAATGATTTAAGTACAACCACTACATCTATGAAACCAGCATCTTCATTTCCAAATACCATGTAAGTTATTGGTCTTAAAATGCACTCTAAACCTAAAAATAAAACAGCATGCTTCCTCCTAACATTCCTATATGGTAAACTAAGTTGAACCTTTTAATATTAAACAAAGCAACAAACATCATAGTTACGTAAAAGTCACTCATGCTAACTGCTTAAGTTTCATTTAAAACTACTAATATCTTTAACAACAAATCTAGCATTATATCCATCCTAACTTCTAACAAAAATATTAATCTATATGTAATTTATTATTTATAAAATACTTTATACTTTCAGCTCACCCAAAACTTCAAGTCTGTCACAAGCCTCTACACCTATTACTTCAAGCCAGCCACGTACTTCAAGTTGGTCCATGTAAATATATAATTTATAATCCCTATTCAGCCTATCATAATTTAAAACTACTAATATCTTTAACAACAAATCTAGCAACATATGTTTTAATAGCTTTATCTAAACTAATATTTATAATCCCTATTCAGCCTATCACAATTTAATACCAGTCACCAATCTATTAGTCTGGTAATCTCAATACAATATCTACAAACTGAGAAATTTTCTAAGTCCAAATCTCACAATTGCTCTGAAACTATTCAACTATCAAACTTATTCATCTAAAGAACATTTCTACAACACAAGTAACTAAAACAAACTCTAAGTCCACTAATCTTAAGAGATTTAATTCCACCGTGGATGGATAAACCTTTTCATATTTTCTGTAGTAAAATTCTAGAGCCCTTCTCACAAGAAAATAAGTCAAAGATACTAGAAAGGAATTCTGTGAAAAGTCACCCAACTCAGAAACTTTACCAGTCACCAATCTATAAGTCTGGTAATCTCAATGCAATATCTATAAACTAAGAAATTTTCTAAGTCCTCTAAGTCTCATGAATGCTCTGAAACTAGTCAACTATTAGACTTATTCATCTGAAGAACATTTCTACAACACAAGTAAAACAAACTCTAAGTCCACTAATCTCAAGAGATTTATAAAACTACTAATATCTTTAACAACAAATCTAGCATCATATCCAACCTAACTTCTAACAAAAGTTTTATAAAATATTAATCTGTATGTAATTTATTATTTGCAAAATACTTTATACTTTCAGCTCACCCAAAACTTCAAGTCTATCGCAAGCCTCCACACCTATTACTTCAAATCGGCTACAAACTTCTACTACCTCCACACCTATCAGTACTTCAAGTCTACCGCAAACCTCTACTACCTCCACACCTATCAGTACTTTAAGTCTGTCGCAAACCTCTATCAGTACTTCAAGCCAACCGCATCCTACAAGTCTAGCGCAAACCTCTACATTTAACAGTTCAAGCCAACCACAAGTCACTATACCTATAAATACAACATTTTCAAATGAACCAAAAACACCTAACGCATCTTTCGCATCTACACCTAAACCTATTGACAAATCAACTCCAAAAAATATCGTACCAGTAGCTGATATTATAGCAGGAATCTTATCTTTCTTAGTTCTTTTTGGTATTATATTAACATCTTTTATTCTTTATAAACTTTTCAGAAAAACTTGGCAAAACAAATTTGAACAATATAGAATTCGATCTATTCAGCGAACCACACTTCATATGAGATCTCGATTTAATATTAATGTTAATGTTAATGAAGCACAAGCACCTTCTGAATACACTAGCAGTTTCAATTCTCTAAACTCTGAAAGCTTTGAATCTATTAGCGTAGTACAAGAAGAAATTGAAATGACTACTTTTAAAACTTTTTCTTCTCCCTCACCTTCTCCTCCCTCACCTTCTCCTACTCCCTCACCTCCTATTAACTTGTAAAATAAAACCCTTAGCACTTTAACAATATCCACTAGAACCAAACCCCTTACAACCACGATCAGTTTTGCTTAACTCTTGTACTTCATAAACACTGGCATTTGAATAACGCTCTAAAATAATTTGAGCAATCCTATCACCAGCCTTAATAAAAAAATCTAAATTTCCAAAGTTATACAAAATAATACTAACATTTCCTCTATAATCTTCATCAATAACTCCTGCTCCAACTTCAATAGAATAATATTTAGAAAGACTAGATCTAGATGCTATTCTTCCATAACATTTTTCAGGAAACTCAAACTGTAAATCTGTTTTAATTTCAAGTTTTTTTCCTGCTGGTAAAATATAATCATAAGCACTATACAAATCTAATCCTGCTGAAAATAATGAACTTCTCTTTGGAAGATTAGCCTTTTCAGAAAGCCTAACGACATAAACCTTATCATGCGACATCTTAATTATGCTCCTTTAACACCACAGACTTATTCAAACTATTCTGAAAAATACATATACAAACTCGAATAGGTTTCAAATTATTATCCCTTTCTATACTTTGCACCTGAAAATACTTAGACCTGACAAAAAAATCATAATAAGCTAAATATTGAGAATTAACTGAAACATTTTTAAAATTTGAACTTTCAGAAACATTTTTAAAATTTGAACTTTCAGAACATATTATATCACAATACACGTATTGTTTCATATTTCTAAAAATACACTTACCTGTTCGGTACCACACTAAATACAATACAATACAATATTTCTCACAAATAAATAAATAAGTACACTTACCTGTTTATAATGTGCCTGTGATGAATGACGCCAAGCTTGATCTTGAAGCTTTAAGTCGCAAAACTATAAAGCTGAAATTTCAACAAAAGCAAAAGCAACAACCAACAATCACCTAACTAAAATTATCTTAAGTAAAACAGACCAAAAATAATTTCAACTAGCGCTTAACGCTAGCTAAAATCAAAACGTCAATCTCCACAAACCAAGAAAGCAATTTCCAGCCACCTCTAAAAACGTCAATCTCCAAACCAAGAAAGCAATTTCCAACCACCTCTAGAAACGTCAATCTCCACAACCACCTCCGAAAATATCAATCTCCACAAACTTGCACTTACGCCTAACAAAGCACGCACTTGCGCCCAACGCGGGCCCAACGGCGCTCTTTACCACACTACAATTAACCACACCAAAGAAATGCGCGCAAAAGATCAACACAAAGCTTTTATACCCTCTTTATTAGTCTCAGCCAATCACAAGACAATAACATTATGTTATGATTGTGAAAGTATTTAAGGTGCTTATAGGTTTTCATTTTTAATAATAAACCAAAATAGTATACGTTTATATTATAAAACGCGCGCATTAACTTAAACTATCTTTTCTCACTACATTTATATAAACAAAACGAAAATATATAAAATTGAATATCTAATAATTTGCTAATTTATAAAGTCGTTTCAAACTTTTATCCCTTCAGTACCTCCTCGTACAAAGCAAAAATACCCACATGGAAACGAGACACAACATCCAGAACCTTCCATGTAAGGTACTGAAAGGGAATACATAAACTTTCTCTCACTCTTAATTTAATATAATCATTTAAACTTTAAACATTGAAGCATATTTATTATAAAACAAACTTTCATTTTAAAATATTTCAAAAATGTCTTAGCAAACTCTTAAAAATCAATAAACATACATACATATATATCTCAAAACCCCTCCTCGTACCTCTACCAAGAAGGTATGTTACCACACAAGAAGAAATAATTAACTATCATATTTAGACTTACCATTAGACCTCAACAGCTTATCAGCTACCCAAATTTATATATATATCCAAGCTACAATTTTAGTATGTTCACAGCTTATCAGCTACCCAAATTTATATATCCAAGCTACAATTTTAGTATATTCGCATCACTTTGTTTAGTTCAATGTATTTACAATATTCAGCTAACCAATTTATATAAAAGCTACAATTTTAATGTGTTCACAACACTTTATTGTTTGAGCAAAATGTATTTACATTTATTCAAGTTTGCTGTTTATTTACCTTTAAAAATGAACCTTAATGTACATGTACTAACCATTCTTAATATGTTTATACAATTCTTAGCCAAATGCTTTCAATTATTAATGCATTATAAAGTGGTTGTTTTCACTAAAGTCAAATATAATAACTGACAAGTGCTATAGCCCAAATTAAACCTTGTCAATTATTACACTTGCGCTTTAATATGCTACAAAACTGTATATATATATCTTAACGCTTTCTTATCTTCTCTGCAAATAAACCATTATAATCAAGCAAGTCGATTATGTTTATTCTTCCAAGCTATACCTACGCCCCAACTGCGTCACCAATATTATATAAATTACTCTAACCAATACACATACTGACACAAAAAAGATTACCTGGATCTGTGCCCAAACCATAAATATCAATTTCCTAGACCAACATACTGATTTCATAAGACTTGTGAAAGAACACTATTACTAGATTTACAGCTTGATTTCATAAAACTTGTGAAAGAACACTATTACTAGATTTACAGCTATATCACACTAATCAAAAGTAAAATAAGCTAAAGCTATAATAAACACTGAAACAAATACTTTAATGTAACTTAAAAAATTATTTCATATTCATAAACGCACAAAGCTACATTAACACTAGAATCACCTAGGTTAATGTACGTCTCAACCCTCGCGTCACTCCGCACAAAACTACATTAACACTAGCCTGGTAGCCAGCCCACTCGCGGGAGAGCAAGTATTGTTAGGCCAGGCACGAAGGTCTAGATTCCTCGCAGACAGCGCGGCGTTATCTACCGGAGCGCCCTGCGTCGCTGTAAATCAAGTAAGCCGGTACAAAGTGTGTCCGCGCGGCGTTCTCTACCAGAGCGTCCTACGTACATGGACAAAATGTCCAAATTAGTGTGCTGTTGCATACGCACACACCGTTACAACGCGAAAAGGGTCTGCTCTGGAGTGCGCGCACCCGGTTGCAACGTTTACTCCATACCGAGGCTTTAACCGGGGTACATTAACACTAGAATCACCTAAAACCACGTCATGACCGCTAAGCTAATCTCAAAAACTATGTTCATTCTCCAAAAGTCGAAAAATTTCAAGATTAGCTCAACGACCACTCTGCAACACAACACTCTTACAACAAACTTGCAAAAAGGCAGCATTCTGCATGTAGATACGCACAACCGGTTTTCATACCACTATATCGTACCAAATTAAATAATTGTAAAATGCAAAATTCTTAACCTGTGTTTATTTCATAATTAGGCGTCAAGCAATAGCCTCGTAAAGTATCTAAGAAATAGGAGTTGTAAATATCAAGACTGAGAATGTAAACAAACTTTCAAAAGTTACGACAATCCAATATGGAGGTCATGTACCATGTCTGCAAACACTATAAATCATCAAGGTTCAATTCGTTCCCACTAGAGAGAGACACAATATACAATAACTTCCCACCAGAGGGAAACCAAATGTAACAAATAAGTTAATGCCTAATATGTCTAGTAATAAATTCAATCACATCTAATCTCCTCATTTGCCTCAAAACTTTAAATAATTTATCTAAATTTAAATAACCATATTGTAATTGAAAAACCTTTAAAACTTCATAAGCACGATGAACTTTTGGTTCATATAAACCATAAAAAATATTATCTATTTCAGTTAAAGAAATAGACAAATAAATTCCTAAATTTCTCCAATCCATCACTAAACGCTCAGCCAACTGTAAAAATAAAACTTGAATAATATTATCAGATATATTTTTATCATTTTTGGGTATAAAACTTAAAACAATTTCAATCAAATCATAACGATACAAACTTGATAAAGCTGTAATTAACTCGTTCAAATAATCATTTTTATCCACTCGATCCCACCATAAATTTAACATTTGTAATATATTAGACTGTAACACAGTACTTTTATCTTTACCTCGAATTCTATGCAAATCTTTGCTCTCTAATTCTAAATATATTGCCAAACTTTCCCAATCACAATAAAGCAAATCTGCAATAGACTGCAATACTTCATCAGCAATAACCAATTTTTCAGCTGACATTTTCTTAAGCTTATTATCAATAATAACATAGAAATATTTTCAACATTAATCACAAGAATATTTCTATTTCCAGTTCTAAAATTTGCAATTTGCAATTGTTTGACGTGAACTACCCCCCTAAAAATTATCGATGACGTGAACTCCCTCACTAAAAATGGTCGATGACGTGAACTCCCTCAAAACCTATACTACTTGCACCTATAGTAATAGAATATTAGTTCTGCCTTTAAAGATTCTTTACCTGTACTCCCAGACAAAGCTTGTAAGTTTAGAGATACGTTGACGTATTGAGATGCGTTGGGGGGCCGTCCATAAATGACATCATGCTATTTTTGACCATTTTTGACCCCCCCTCCCCCCCTTGTCATGTTTCGTCATGCAACCCTTAACCCCCCCTCTAAAAATGACGTCATTTAGAGGGGACCCCCCCCCCCCTCCAAGTAGAGATATGTTATTTAAGCAGTATGTTCTAATGGTATGTCTATTTACTGCGATTGCTGTATCATCTGGCAATATTAAAGGAAACTTTGCACATAATCAAGAGATAGATATTTGTCAATGAAATTCTTTGTGCCTGGAATATGCACTAAGAACTAACAATGCTAGAAATATCTTAAGGATATTCCAAATGTAGCCACGATTTTTCGATTTTTTTTATTGTATTTAAATGTTTTTTTAAGGGAAATCCCCTAATTTGTGACGTCAAAAGGACTGTATTTGGGATTCCCCAGCTTTCAAAAAGAGGGAATCCCCAACTATTAATATGTAGAAAGGAATTTTAGCAGTAGTATTAAATATTTATATTAGGCCATGTGTAGGCCATAAATACTTGTACCTTTACTCCCCTAAATTCATTCAATTCTCCCTACCATGGATAGCCAATAAATTGAGTTTTGCCTGCAGTTTAGCCTAGATCAGGATGCATGCTGGGTAATATCAACGAGCCTCCAAGATAGTATAGGAATTTTCATGAATCTTTTCATCATTAGAAGTTTAGCATGATGTTAAACCAGAGATCAATTTTTTCTAAGTTTGTATCCATATACGCAGTAAGCGGGTCTCAAAATACAACATCGCGCACCGAAATTTCGCAGAAATCGCGAATGGAGGTTGGTGGTGCTTTTAACATAGGATCCTTTGGGGAAAACATGTTATTTGGCTCTAACTTTTTAAATATTCGTCCAATCTTCACACATTAAATGAGACAAAGGTTGGAATTAATCACAGGAATGCGATACAAACCTTCAAATTTACGCATTTTGTCAGTTTCACCCCTAATCGCAAAGATTCTCATTTTCGCCATAGGCCCCAATGCTAATTAGGGTCACTTCTGGAGCCCAGTATTTCACCGCTAGATGTCGGAAATGGCGAGGATACTGCTAACCCGTTTACTCTGTATACATTTAATATTTTCAAAGTACATTGAAAATTCATTCATTATAGATAGATATCTAACATTTATTTGTTTATTTTCAATAGTTTTAGGGGGTTTTGTCTACCAATTCAGTCCAAATTAGCCTGCAGGTACTTAGAATACTAGTACTGCAAATCAGCCATCCGTGGTAGGGAGAATTACGTAAGATTCCCAAGCTCTTTTGAAAGGAATTCCGCTTCATTGGTATTCTCTAACTCTGTGGAAAATATAAGGAACCCTTTAAGTAGCAATACCACAACCCCTGAGAAATTGGGACAAACTCGAAAATTTAATTCCTAATTTTGCCAGAGTTGGTAGCAGCAATCTGCCTATAACTTTTCTAATTTTTGCAATATTTCATGTTTCCTAAGTCCAATTTTAAATCTGTTTAAAATTATAGAAAGCACTGATTCTGATGGACGTTATGGACACTGACAAACTACTGAAACTATAAATTATATTTTTTGTGTGGTATTGCTACTTTAAGGTCTAATAAAACCCTTTTGCAGTTCTCCAAATTTCACATTTTCTGACAGCAATTAAAATGCATGTGATATAGAATATATTTATATGATTTAAACCATAAAAAGTAAATCTCTGTATGTATGAATGAGGAAGTCCTTAGTGTTTTAGGGAAATAGAGTGCAGTTTTCATCCTTGTAAAAAGTAGTTCAATACTACTTCTTCCTAAATGAAATGATTTAATAAGCTTCTATCAACATTCTTTTGTAACATTAAATATCAAATGTTTAAAGTACTACAATCTATACTCATTGTAATATCATGGAAAACCAGGGGCAACCCTGAAGTGATAATCCATAAACAATTTTTTTTAAAATTGATATGAGTGCCTAGTTTCACTACTTGCACGGAGCTGGGATGGCACTGTTGCACAGACCTCAAAGCGAGGTGAAGTTCTCTGAGCAAACCTGACAGGCGTGCATGCCACAGTAAAAATAAACAATAACACATGCATGTGTTAAAGGTTATTCCTGTTATCTAGGTTTCTTGACCCCCACTACATATTCTGGGATTCATCCCCAAGAATTCCCATCCTTTGAGTTTTTTCATTTTTTTCAAACATGATGTCATGCTACACATGACCCCCCCTCCCCCCCTTGTCATGTTTCGTCATGCAACCCTTGACCCCCCCTCCCCCCCTGCTGCATGACGTCATTTGTGGACAGCCCCTGAGGTTGCTTAACCTCCCTAACTCTAAACGTGTACGTTTGACACCCGAGCTTGCACGATAGAGGAGTAGGTGGTTTATCCTTCACATATCTTTGCACTCAGTACAGGGACCATAATAATATAAAGGTTAAACTGGTATTGCGTGTACATGCAATTTCATCTTCTATTCAATACAGACTTTCAACACTTTGAAAATAAAATTGTTATGTATTGATACTTTATTTGAGCCGTGATTCTTCCCATCTCTACATTTCTATTAATAATGTCATGACCTGTTTTGAGTACCTTGGACCTGAGAGGGAGGGGGCCAGTGAGTATAAATCATTATGGGTACTTGGTCATTACCACTATAGTAGTAATCATGCCAAAGTTTATACCTTTATCTTTAATATTTTTGGTTTCAGCTCATCTTGTATAAATTATACCGAACGTTCCTGTGTAAACTGGATGGACATTGCAAAGTGCACATAATATTATCTGTGTGTGTGACATCACAGGCAGAATGTGACAAAAATGTATGCAGAAGAAAATAATAGATAATAATGGCGTTAGTACTGACACAATTCAATGGTTTGATGCAAAATATGCAATATCAAGGTCTATTATCACTTTTGCAATTTGAATATTGTTATGTACTGACTAGTTTATTAGATCTCCAGAAGATGGCGCTGTGGGTATACAAGTAATAGCTAGGTTCGCGGTGCTGCCGACTGGCGGATTATAGCATTTCCCGCGTTCATACACTACACTCCTCCACACCAAATATGTTACTCATGTCAATGAAAACATTTTCTTACTATATCTTAGTTACTTTAAGTTACTTGTACTTGATAAGATAAATCTTAAATCTTACTTGTTTCTTAGAGTCGTAATATGATGGTAATTTAATAAATGTCTTTTGCTTTACTCTATAAATGTCTTTTGTAAATGTCTTTTTCTTCTCTTCTTCTCTCCTCCACGCAAAAGTCTTTGATGTTATAAGTACTTTTACCTTTTAAGTATACTGAGCATAATACTTTTTTTTTTTTTTTTAGGATCTTACATATTACACTCAACAGTCTTTGTTTTAACTTCACTTCTTACCAACCGCAAAGTCTCTGAACTTCAAAGGTGCGGCTCAGGGCTGCACTGGGTAGCGTCTCTGTGATGCAGCTGGCTCCGACTGAACACCTTTCATAGGTGTACGAAGATGAACACCTCTCATAGGCGCTCGCTGCTGAACACCTCTTGTAGACACTCGCTGCTGAACACCTGTCGTAGGCGCTCGCTGCTGAACATCTCTGATGCGAGTATGGTAACGTCTCTCAACGACTGCTGGGTCGGAGGTAACACCTCTCCATGGTGTCCTCGATGACTGAACTCCTCTCCATGGTGTCCTCGCTGACTGAACACCTCTCCATGGTGTCCTTGCTGACTGAACACCTCTCCATGGTGTCCACGGCTTCGACCTGGACAGAACACCTCCTCGTGGTGTCCTCGGCGTTGACTTGGACAGAGCACCTCTCCATGGCACTCCTGGCTGCGACAGAGCACCTCTCCATGGCACTCCCGGCTTCGACCAGGGTGGAACACCTTCCTGTGGTGTCCTCGGCATTGACCTCTGGGGTGGAGCACCTCTCCATGGTGCTCCTGGCACTGGTGTGGCCTTTGGAACCCTAGGACCAGGGTCCCAGTCGTCTCGCGTCGCTCTCTGGGAAGGCAGTGCATCACTCAGGATGCCACTGCTGGGTGTGACACCAACTCGGGGTGGCACAACACAACTATGCACTACACGCACAGGGTCTGGGGGTTCCTCAACCAGAGTATCCTTAGTCACTTGTTTGACACATGATTCTAACCTTTCGCACAACACACTATCTCGCCTCTCCTTAGTTTCTGAGCACAGATCCTGCTCACTCACAAGACTGTCTGGGAGCTGCTCGACCAGACTAGCCTTAGGCACACACATTTCCTGAGTACCGGTAGTTTCCTCTATCACCATCTCTTTAACGCTAATCTCCTCAGAAATCTCCTCTGGTAGGGGCACACTTCCCTCCCTACTAACCTCCTTAGAAGTCTCCTTCTCTGGTAGGGGCACACTTCCCTCCCTACTAATCTCTTTAGTAGTCTCCTTCTCTTTGAACAGGCTTTCCCAGTTCAGCTTTACTCTTGCTATCCAGCTCCTGCCAAACAACGAGGAACAACGGTCGCCTTTTGCGATAACCAGTGGAAGGACCCTAACCTGGTCTCTGTATTGTACGGCTACTTCCACCTGGCCTAACAGTTCGACTTTGTGTCCTGTGTAACCTTTCAGGTTAATCTGCGGTTCCTGCAGAGGCAAGTGCTTTAAGCACTGGTGGTAAATGTTCTCTCCTATGATAGAAACTGCTGAGGCCGTGTCAACAGTGAAAGGCAACGAATGCCCCTCTATCTGCACATCTACCTTTATCTCACTACTCTCTGTCTCTGGTACTGAGGGCTGAACTTCATATAGAGAAGCATAGCTAACTATCTCCTCTTGCCTTTCCTCCTCATCAATGTAATGCGCGTGACCTCTTCCACGACTGTGGCCTTGCCCACGGCCATGGCCACGTCCAGACTGTGGACCACTGCGACTATACTGTTGACCCCCTCTACCAAACTGCTGGGGTTCCTGATCTGTCTCATTTTCACAAGCCCTTGCTATATGTCCATAGCCGTTACACTTATAGCATCTCTCATTCTTGTATGGACAGTTGAACGCTTCATGGTTCATGCTATGACAGCGGTAACACTTCTCTTGTGTTCTGCCTCTTCCTCTACCTCTAAAGTTATAGTTTTCTCTCCCTCACTGAACTCTGTTTACTTCTTTGGCTGGCTCTACTTTACTCTTTAGCTCTTCGGCTGGCTTCATCATCTTACTATTCTGTCGAGCTGTGTCCATAGACGTACTGATCTCTACTGCTCTTTCCCAAGTAAGAGCTGCTCCCTCACTCAAAAGTCTGTTCTTTATGGCATCTGACTGCACACCTGCCACTAGTCTGTTTCTAAGTCTCTTCTTGATCTGATCTTCATTACCAAAACCACAATGAATACTAAGTTTCTTCAAAGCAACTATGTAGTCTGAGACCGTCTCACTCTCCTTCTGGCACCTTGTGTCGAATGTGTAGCTCTCTGCTAACTCATTAGTGCCTGACATATAGTGTTTTTCGAGCAACTCAGAGAGCTGGGCATATGTTTACCCTCAATGTTCGCAGGTGATACTAAGGCTACTAACAGGTCTACTACCTCTGGGCCTACTAGCGAAATAAAGGCATCTACTCGGTCCCCATCTGCTATTTTGTTGATCCGCACTCACGCGTCAAGTCTCTTTTTATAATTCACCCACTGTTCTTTTTCGGGACTAAACTCACTAATGGTTCCTATGATGGTCCTAGGTGGTGGGGGTGGGTTTGCCATTTTGAGTTTTATTCACACTGATGTACTTGAGTCACTTTGCACTACTGCACTAGGTCACTGTGCACTAAACTTTGCACTGCACTGCTTCTCACTTTATTTTAGTTTTTACTGGCATTTTCACTAAGTCACTTTTTCAATGTCACTGATCTTCACTGATCACTAAAATCACTTTTTGCACTGTTTTTACACTGTTTTGCACTGTGCACTACTCCTTGACAAATTTGGGCATGGCCCAGGGGCATTAGATATGGCTTGTTTCACAACCACATGGCCCTACTTTCAGAATTCACTTTCACTTTTCTACATGAAAACAGCTATTTTGAGTCAGATTTTCAGTTATATGCTTCTTCTACAGTCTTTACAGTTACTTTAGGACATCTGCTATTAGAAACCAACACCTGGTTGAGCAAGATTTCCTTTGGATTTCCTTTGGGATTCCTAGATCGCCATCCTCGTCGCCAAATGTTATGTACTGACTAGTTTATTAGATCTCCAGAAGATGGCGCTGTGGGTATACAAGTAATAGCTAGGTTCGCGGTGCTGCCGACTGGCGGATTACACGGACATTAGCATTTCCCGCGTTCATACACTACAAATATAACGACTTATAATTATGTGATGTCATGAAAAGACGTCCATTTTCAGGTGCACAGGGACCCCAGGATGTTAACTAATAAGAAAGGCTTATTTTTAGTATAGTAAAAAATAAACTATTTGCCAAGGAATGTTAAGTGCCATACCCACTAGACGATTTACAGGCGTCGGCCATCAGCGTCGGCATAAAAATATCAAGCATGCTTAAAATATGATTGGCATTGCTGTCGGTGCGGCTGTCGGCCCCAATGGCAGACGGCCACGCCAATGGCCATGTCGATTGTGTATGGGTATGGCTTGTCTGTCAGAGTCGGCTGACACCGTCGCCACTGCCTGCACTGCTGCCGATTCAGCAAAAAATCGCTTAGTGGGTATGGGGCTTTATATACCTCTATTTCAGAATTAAGATATCAGATGAGAATTCAGAAAATTTCACTGGCACCTCTCTTTAACATTTAACCTTCCTCCTGCGTGTTTCAGCTGGCTGGGGCGAGGTGTGGCCGAATTACTGCAACCAGGCAGGCCTGTTCATGGCCTCCAGTCCCTCTCTTTAACCTTTAACCTTCGTCCTGCCTGTTTCAGCTGGCCGAGGTGAAGTGTGCCCAAATTACTGTGACCAGGCAGGCCTGTTCGTGGCCTCCAGGGACTGTGGTAACGGTGGTTACTGCTGCGGTTACCATAACAACATGTACTGTTGTGTGAGTTACTATGACCGAGTACCCACCCCGGTACCCATGGTCAGGTCGGCTGCTGACTGCACCAAGGAGGTGGATAATGGGGCTCCGGTGACTGGTGCAGGGCTAATAACACTAGGGTAAGTTGGCTTCTAAGGAGATATTACACTTTGGGATATAGGTAAGATATGAAGATGTCGCAGCCAATTCTCATACATGAGAAATAAAAGGGTAAGCTGGATTCTAACCAAAGGGGTAGTTGGCTTCTGCCAAAGGGTAAATTGGCTTCTAACCAAATGTTAAGTCAGCTTCACACCAAAAGGTAAGTTGGTTTCTAACCATAGGCTAAGTTTGTCTCTGACCTCAGGGTAAGTTGGCTTATAACTAGGGTTTGGTCTCTAATCAAAAGAGTAAGTTTGATTCTAACGAAAGGGTAAGTTTGCTTCCAAACAAATGGTACATTGGCTTCTAACCGTGGGGTTATTTTACCTCTAACCAAAGGGTAAATTGGCTCGTAACCAAAGTGTAAGTTGGTTTCTAACCATAGGGTACATTGGTGCCTAACCAAATTGTAACTTGGTTCCTAACCAAAGGGTAAGTAGATATCAAGCAAAGGGTAAGATGGTTTCTAGTAAAATTGTAAGTTGAGTCCTAACCACCTATCCAAAGGGTAAGTTTACCTGTAACCAAAGGGTAAGTTGGCTTCTAACCAAAAGGTAAGTTGGCTTCTAATCAAAGGGTAAGTTGTTTTCTAACCAAAGGCTAAGTTTGTCTCTGACCTCAGGGTAAGTTGGCTTATAACAATAGGGTTTGGCTTCTAATTAAAATAGTAAGTCAGATTCTAACAAAAGGGTAGGTTTGCTTCCAAACAAAGTGTACGTTGGCATCTGTTCCTAGCAAAAGGGTAATTTGGCTTCTAACTAAAGGGTATTTAAATTTCTAACCAAAGGCTAAGTAGGTTTCAAGCAAAGGGTAAGTTGGCTTCTAACCAAAAGGTACATTCGTTTCTAGTGAAAGGCTAAGTTGAGTCCTAACCACCTAACTAAAGGGTCAGTTTACCTGTAACCAAAGGGCACATTGGCTTCACACCAAAGGGTAAGATGGTTCCTAACCAAAGGTTTAGTTGGCTTATAGCCAAAGTGTAAGTTGGGTCCCAACCATAGTTAGCCTCTGACCTTATCGTAAGTTGGCTTCTTACAGTAGGGTTATTTGGCTTCTAACCAAAGGGTCAGCTGGCTCCTAACCCAAGGGTACGTTGGCTTGCTTCCAACAAAAGGGTAAGTCAGTTTCTAACAAAAGGGTAAGTTAGTTTCTAGCAAAAGGGTAAGTATGAACACTCTGACCATCAGACTGTGAAAAGCCTACGTCTATGACTTGAAAAGCAATGTAATAGATTAAGATATAGCTGGTGATGAAGGAAGACAGGACTACATCCTACTCATCCCAGGGTAATAAAACTGTTTTAAAAAAAAGTTGGTTCCTGACCAAAGGGTAAGTTGGCTTCTAACTGATATAAAGTCTACATTGGCTTCTTACCAAAGGGTAAATTGGCTTCTTACCAAAGGGTATGGCAGCTTCTAATCAAAAGGGTAAGTTGGCTCCCAAGCAAAGGGTGAATTTAGGACCTTAAGGTAAGTTGGTTTTGAACTGTGGGGTTATTTGACCTCTAACCAAAGGGTATGTTGCCTTGTAAATTGTTTTGTAGCGAAAGAGTAAGTTGGCTTCTAACCAAAGGGTATGTTGGTGCCTAACCAAAGGGAATTTTGACTTCAAACCAAAAGGGTAAGTTAGCTTTTAGCCCATCAGAACCCATGGATTATCATTTAACATTGTGGATATACCAAGCCTTAAACCAGAAGGAATACATTTCAATTTGAGTGGACTGTAACTGAAAATTATGAAGACAATGTCATGAGAAACACAACTTCAAACACCTTTTCAGTTTTCAGTTTTCAGTATCTCTTGTTCTGTGGCAGGAGCACATGCATACAAAGAAAATAAGGAAGTTTTAGAAAATACCTTGGACATAATCTAGTCTCATGAAAATTAAAAGTAACACCTCATAACCTTTGACCTCAGGCTTGGTTTGAAGTGAGTATTTCATTGTATATTACACCAATATTACACTGCTAATTATTCTAATAGAAAAGTGTCCTGTATCATAAAATAATAATACCTAATCGCATTCCTTTGTTGCTCTCTGTTTTCCACAGCCTTCCCCTGACCCTGCTTCTACTCATCTAGGCCCGATTTACACACCACACGACCCTCCATGGTGTGAACTGATATCATAGGCTGACCAGGGACATGTTACCCAGTGGCCAATATGGTACAAACAGCAACATGATGTCAACAACAATGTGATGTCACCAATAACATGGTGCCAACAGCAAATGATCCACCTACACCATGATGCCAAAGCAACATAATACTAACAGCAACATAATGCCAACAACATGCTGTCAACAACAACTACAACAACTAGCCTGATACAAACTGTAGAATATTGCAAAGGACAGTGTTATAGAAACAACTTTAAGATAACCTTAAGAACAATGTAACAACGAAATTTATCAATATTTCGATGCCCCTAATATCTCTTTTTCTACTGAATGAAATTAAATTCTGTAAATTGATTTATGGAGGGGCAAAATAAGATTATTTCCTGTAATAACTACAGCTCATTAAGAGCATCATAAATAGTTTTTTAGTGTCAAAACGATAGTTATCTTACGCAAAGTAACAATGGAAGGTTTCGTTGTTTTACACAGGAGAACGGACAAAATAAACAGCATGTGATACCGGCATCTACACCAAAAGCAACTTCGTGGTGACGACAGTGCGCTTGCAATAAAAGCAACTAAAACAACACACCAATATGACGTCAAAATGATAAAAAGATCTGTGTTGCTAACATAAATATAGTCAGGGTTATTGGTGTTTATTTCAAATTGAGAAACAGCTTTAGCAGCTACAGGTGATTGTGCATGGACAGATCCCCCCAGAACAGTGAGTGCGGGATACAACGAAACCTGGATGTTACGGCCCTTTTAAACTTCACATGTCGTTTACTGTCCGAAAGTAAAGAATTAAGACATGTACCAAGTTATGTACTTGGGCATCTCAGGACCAAGAGACTTGGTGGTGCTGTCGATCAGCGCTTCTGTGATAATTCTTTTGCGAGGATTTCCTTCTGAAATTCTTGCAAAATGAAAATGTAATAATTGTTTTAAATGTTTGAAATGAGAGGTACTTCAATTTGGTATTTCAAGTGTGATATATCCTAATTGCAATGTATAGAAAGAACGGAAAATAGCCATAAAGATATCGCATGTTAAGAATTATATTGCATTTTGCTTGATTATGTAAGGTATCCAAAATTACACTGAAAATCCACCGCTCTCAGCTGGACTAAGAGCCTTCCGGAATATAATATGCAGACACTAACAGGATCCAAAAGCACAGTCAAAAAAGCCCAAGAAATGAACTTCAAGAGCTAAATACCGCGAATAGTAAGGTACCAAAAGGAATGGAAACTCACCTAAACCATGTTCAGATTCCATATACCTGCTTAATGTCTATCTTTTAAAAATAAAATTGCATTTTGGTATGTTCACCTTGATCAAAATCGACAAAGCAACAAAGATCTTTTGGTTATGCTAGTTTCAATAGTTCTTAGTTTAGATTTATGTTAGGCTTACTATGTAGTTCTATAGTTATTTGAGTCTGCAAAGGTCTCTCTCGTTTGTCCACTTCATTGCCTTTGTCTGAAATAAAAAATGTCTGTATCATGTACATTTGTTTTCGAAATGCCACTAAACCATGTAACTGCTTGCTTTCAAATTTGTTTATGCATATGATATATTAATATGATCATACGATTATAAGATCAAGAGGTTTCCAGGTAATGTTTTGAAAAAAAAAAGTGGGGGGGGGGGGGGCGCTTTTGGAAAAAAAATCATGAATTACTTTTTGGCCGAGTTTTACATTTAGTCTGGCAGCCAAGGCATGAAATTTTCACTTTCGTTTGCACTGAAAGGTTTATACCTAAATCCATTTTAGGGTTGTAGAGGGGTCCTTTGCAGACCATTTAAGCCCGGTTGTCACTCTGTAAAGGTGTGCATGGCCGTGACAACCACCATTTTGTTGGGCAATAATCACAGAAATTTGAGTTGTCTACAAGATATATTTTCTTATAATAAACATGTCAATTTTGCGTCAGGCTATTTCATATTGGAAATGCTAACAGTTCTTAGTGAGGGTGAGTCCCAGGTCAAGCAACTTTGACCTTGATAAAGGTCAAGGTCATCAAAATTTACGTGAAATCTTAAAAACATAAAAAATGAGGTATTTACTTTCAAATACACTGTCATACTTTTCAGATTATGGTTTTATTATAAAAGAATATATATAAATCTTACCCTCTGAATACTCAGAGAAGCAGAAAACTGCTTAAATATAGAATTTAGTGACAAAAGTTATAGGTATTTTGTGATATCAGTCATAACATTCTGAATTCCCAAAAATATTGAGTAAAACGACTTTTCTTTTAAATGAGATACTAGCCTGTCCTTCATTTCCTTTCTATTGTGTACATAGCTAGGGATCACTATAGTAATTGTTTAAGTGGTGTAGATTGGTCCTACAGAGGTCAAGGTCATTTGATTTGATGGGCTAATTGTATGTTTCTTGTAACAATTTGTGGAAATTTATCAAAATCTCTTTGCCTGGTGGCTAACTGACTAAGTTACATTTGAAAGTGATTTCTGGGGACACCTTGAGAATTTCAAGGAAATACCATAAGCATAAATAGTTTGCCTCAAAGATGCATTTTATGTATGAAGGCCATTCAACATAACATGCTTGGTACTGAATGACCTTCAGATAGTTATACTATAACTGTATAATTGAACAAGTGGCTTGGCCAGGCAAAAAAAACACTGGCAATGATTTTTCAGGATTCGAACCAACAACCTAAGGGTTTGGAGGTGGGGGTCCTTACCGCTACATCATAAAGCCACATATAGGATGAGAGTGGAACTACATAATAGGGTCCTGACCCAATTTGCTAGTTCCCACAGGTCCTTTGATAAGTAGTTTAACAAAACAGCAATCAGATGAACAGACTGGTAGCAGCCTGTTGCGCTGGTTCTTGGTATGACTTGAAGTAAGTTCAGTGTGTAGACTGCTACATGTGAAAGGACGTCATTTTAGAAGTAGTTGGGTAATCACCTTAAGATAGTCATACTATGACTGTAAAATTGTTGATTCCAGATAAATGGTTGATAAAGAGGCGAGTGGGTCCCCATGGACCTGCTACTGTTCGAATACATTGTACTAGAACAATTACAAATTCCTTTAGCGTACCTATTTGTTGTCTCCTATCAAATAGTGGGGCAAGTTGCAGACACTAGGATTGAGTTTTTGATAGATTGGAATAAATGATGCCGCAGGCTTCAGAATGATGAAAGAATGATCTTTCTAACTTTACGAGAACCAAAGTTATGAATCTTTGAAGTATTGCACTTCAGACACTGTTTTAGGGAAAACTTGTTGTTGTTTTATAGATACCAATTGCAACTATATTGATAGTAATGGAAATTATAACAGACTTTATTAACCCTTTAACCCAGGCAAGCATGTGACGTTATTATAACATTGCAGCAACGTTCTGTGTGGTTCTGTACTGGTTCTTGTTACGTTATTTTGATGGCTTCCAATAACGTTGCTGCAACGTTCTGTTGTGACGTGTCACTGTGACGTTATTATAACGTTCTGGTTATGTTCTTCAACCTAATCAGGACGTTCATATAACATTCTGTTTTGGTTGCGTCCTAACCTCACCAAAAAATAACGTTGTAATAACATTCTGATTTGGTGAGGTATAAACATCGCCATCAATAACATAATTGTTACGTGCCATCTTAGTAAGTTACAGACTGACTAAAAAAGTATGGTTGCAGAACGCTTCTGTTACGTCGCAGCTTGGCTGGGAAGGACGCCAGTGTCTCTCAGGCATCACCACCTGTTGACACCTGTATCTCTTAGGCATCACCAGGCCTAGACGCCAGATGCCTGAGAGATACATAGTACATATGTCAGAATTGTCGATTTCATGCTCAATATACATCAAATACATTTTTTCTGTTTCAAAAGACTGAAATAGTCCATTTTATGCTCCATCTAATTATTGTCAATTGAGAAATAATTATTTCTGTTCGTGTTTTAGCTTGTTATTGGTCTTATCTCAATCTGTGTGCTATAAATGGCGTCTTTTGGAGATATTCCTTGAGAAAATTGGTGTCCTTTTGCATAGTACATGACAATTTTGTGGAGTCTTGAAAGGGTTAATAACTATCAGGGTAATCTATCAATAGCATAAAAGTATTCATTCATTATTTGGGAATTGTAACAAAAATTTTGAATTAAGCTATCTTCCCTCTCATTTCTATGGAAAACTCTGAAATGTCTTATTTCTAACTTTTATCCTTATTTTGCCATCTACTCCAAATAGTTTTGAGTGATTTTTGCCTCATTTATTGACTGGAGGTCAAACTTGCATCTTCTTTTCTTATATTGCACTGCAAAGGCTCCTTTTTGTTACCTATTTACAAGGGTATATCTTTAAAACTAACCTAGAAGAACATTGAATTATGCTTCTGAATGAATCATGCAATAATTGGAGGGTTTCAGTATATGTATGGTTCATGTATGAATGCACTATTCACATGGGTATGCAGTTACATGCAACAGTATATCCAATGGTCCTGCTAATTTTACTCTATTGAAAATAGCCATTAACATTCTTAGAAGCAAAATGATTTGGTTATTATTACCCCTCTATTGTTATACTGGATCTTTGTAGGTTAGGTGAATTCAGTTGCTTAATTATAATAGACTTAGTATCTTTTGTAATATCTATCCTTTTGACCCTGCATGAGTTCTGTACATAATATTTGCATGATTTCCCTAGGAATTCCCCACTTCCCTCCATCCCCAAAAATGAAGACCTAAATTGGACATAAATTGCAAAAGATATACATTTATAGATATAGCTGGAGTAGGATAAAAAGAATTAATGTATGTGTAAGTTTCTAAACAATTTATCTGATGTTTTCCTTAATCCTTTAGGTACTAGCCTGCAGGGCTAGTGATTCACCAGTGATATTTACACAAATCTAAGTGTTCTTGTCTGAAATAGAATTGGATGAGAATTCATCATCAGAATCAGATCAGAATCGGATACACGATTTAAATCTCAATTCTGGCACATCATCAAATATGAAGCCACCTACTTGACCAGTTTTGAATTTTTGCATTGAGCTATCAGGGAAAACTCTGAACTGACCCTGAGATATTTGTACTAGTACCTGTTACAAGTACCTCTATGTTAAGGCCAATCTCTGCTCTTGAATCAAGCTTTAATGCTTGATATAATACAATTTGGGCTTGGCAGTCAGATTTCAAAAAAGATTTCTCCATGACATTATTTTCACATTTATGTAGAATCAATCGGATCAGATGACCTTGACCTTGGTAGAGCCAAGATAAATCACTTATATAATCACTATAATGATCCCAAAATATGTACTTAATTGAAAGAAATTGAAGGATGGGCTAGCATCTCAATTAAGAGAAAAGTCATTTTACTTATCATTTTATGATTCAGAATTTGTGATTGTAATCACAAAATATCTCACTTTTGTCACCAAATGCTGCATATGAACAGTTTTTCTGCTTCTCTGAGTATTCAGAGGGTAAGAATTAGATGTATTCCTTTATATTAAAACACAATTTGAAAAGCATGACAGTGTATTTGAAAGTAAATACCTCTTTTTTCATGATTTTAAGATTTCACATCAATTTTGATGACCTTGACCTTTATCAAGGTTCCTTGACCTGGGACTCACCCTCACTAAGTACTGTTAGCACTTCTAATATGAAAAAGCCTGATGCAAAATTGACATGTTTATAATAAGAATAGATATCTTGTAGACAAGTCAAATTTCTGTCATAATCGTCAAACAAAATGGTGGTTGTCACGGCCATGCACACCTTTAAAGAGTGACAACCGGGCTTAAATGGTCTGCAAAGGACCCCTCCCCAAGCAAGAATATGACGTTATAGTAACGTTATTATAACTTTCTGGTGAGTCTTACTTTGGTTCTTGTTACGTTATTTTGATGGCACCCAAAGACGTCTTTAGAACCTAACATTGCGACGTCGCAATATAACGTTATTGTGACGTTCTTGTAACGTTCTTTCATGTCATAATAACGTTATAATCACATTCTTTATTAGTTAGGTCACAACTTGACCAAAATACAACATTATTATAACGTTCTTTTTTGATAAGTTGTAACTTTACCTCAAATAACGTTGTTGTTACGTGACAATTGGATAGGTTTCAGATTAACTAAAAAAGTACAGTCGCAGAACGCTCTTATTACGTCGCTGCTTGCCTGGGTCTACAACCCTAAAATGGTTTTAGGTATAAACCTTTCAGTGCAAACGAACTCCAAAAATAAGCCACTTTCTTGAGCTTGGCTGCCAGACTAATTAAAGAAATGTAAAATTGGCCAAAAAAAAGGAGGGGGGGGGGGCATGCCCCCGCTCCCTCCTCTAAATCCGCCAATGACTAATGCACCAAGTTAAGGGGGCCTTCAACTTGAAACGCCGTCTATGAGTGGGCGTCTGAGGCTGAAATACTTACAAATTAATGAAAAAAAAAAGTGTTGTTGGGGTCAAAAACCTGTCAGGGGCGACCAAGTCCCAATCGCCGTGGGCAATGTTTCACTACGATCTTAAAATCACAAATAAGGAAAAGGATTGTTTTGACTACATAACTACATAACACCTGACATAGTTCTTTAACGACTAGAATTAGGTGTCTGCCCACAACAAAAGGATTTACACAGGCAACCAACCGTGATAGGCGATTCTGACTCATAATTCTTAGTGTTTCATATGAAAATGGCTACAGTCTATATTCCACAATGCGTCAGTTGGGCGTTGGGCATTTTGCAAGAACACAAGCAAATTTCTAATAACGCATAGTGTAATATGGAATTTGCTTGCATTAGGGCAATGCAAATCGGAATGCACGCATGTTTTAAATTGGTTTTCTATAGAATACTTGCAATCAGATACCATGTTTGTATTTGAAAAGCAAACTCTTTGTATTAGTACCTTTAATATATTCCACTATGCGTCATTTCACTTGCATTAAGCATTTTACATGTGTTAGTTGACGTAAACGCAAGTGAAACACAAGGAAATGCAACTAAATTTAAAAAAGCATAGTGGAATGTAGAATTTACTTGTGTTGATTCTTTCATTGTGATAACAAAAGTGTGTAGTTTTTCTATGTAGTACTTGCATTCAGATACAAACATGACGTAGCTGGAATCTAAGTGCAAGTAAACTTGTGTTCCCTTACTAGAAGGAACGCACCTGCCCCTGAACGCATACTGGAATATAGCCTTAAGTCGATGAAAATTATGTCTTATGCATAGCGGAATATGGCCTTAACTAAAGCATATATATTTTATGTATATATGAATTATATCCCCACTCAAAGACAGGAATCCCTGCAGATGCGTTTTTACGAATATCAGCCAGCAATTAAGAATTTCTTCTTAAAAAAATAACAGTGACCAAATGAGTTCACCCCTTAGTACGTTTCCCATTTCTTAATGAATAAAATGTAATATAATAAGTAATATGAGATTAAAGAGAACTCGGACACTTACACGTAATATCACCACTCGACTCAAAAATCAAGAGGCAGGTTATAATTATTCTAACCAGGTTATAATTATTCTAACCAGTATTCAAGCTCAGAATTTTCGATGGAGTTAAAAATGTCTTACTGCGTGTTCAATTAATTTTGTCACAGGACTCAACCAGGTGTATCGACAGGAAAGCCACTTTTTGCCGAGCACATGTTACTTAATGTACAAATCCACTCTGCCACTTCGTCTATCCATCCTATGAGCACTCTCCACACTCTCCACACTCTTATCTATACTACGCGCGGATGCGTGAATGCACACCGTTTTAGTAGTTAACCTTTATGCTGACCTCTCCCTGTCAAAAAACCTTTATCCGCCCCTGGGTCTCGATGCAGAATGGACTAAATAATCCCCGGCCGAATCAGTATGAGGGCCCACGCCTCCCTCTGTGCCCCTACCTCCTCCCCACCTCACACCTGGCTCATCCCGGCCTAGGCTATTCCTTGTCACACCTCTCTGTATGCTCCAGGACATCCATAGTTTTACCTCCCCAGTCACCATTGATTGGTGCCCACCTATAAAGGTAGAGATGACCGTCTGTCCCTCATTGGATCCACTCATCCGGAACCATGAAGATTCTCCTGTTCTCCGCCCTCCTGGTGGCCCTCTGCACAGGTTAGTGACAGCCAAAGCTTCAAAGTTTTACTTATTCATTTTACAGTTTTTGTTGTTGTTGGTAATAAGACTCATTTCAGCATTTATAAAGTGTAGTCTGTAGGGATATAGAAATATACATACATTCTAAAATGACTGTTGAGTATAACTAATTGACAGTGAAGAACAACAGATTGTATATATATTCTGTTATTGTCAAACCTAGGAATATGAATGATATCTACAAGCAAGTCAAAACCAGGAATATGAATCATTTGGTTTGATCTTTAAGAAAATTAAATAAGTATACATGCGTTAATCATGATAATCATATATAAATAGAATATGTTAAATTTCATTTCTAAAATTTGTGAGAGAGTTGATATACGTTTAATTATGGCACTTGGGTTTGTGTTGTTTTACAAGGGTCTATCGCTTTAGCGGTTCCAGACTTGTACTACAATGTCCATATTGAAACAGAACCAGTTGTCTAACCCCGACCCATGATCTTGCTAACCCCATGCATAACTTTGTAACCCTCTACATGACCTTGCTCACCCCCTTCATAACCTTGCCAACCCTCTACATGACCTTACTTATCCCCCTCCATGACCTTGCAACCCCCCTACATGACCTTGCTAACCCCCTACATGACCTTGCTAACCCCCTACATGACCTTGCTAACCCCCTACATGACCTTGCTAACCCCAATCCATGACCTTGTTAACCCCTTACATGACCTTGTTTACCCCTTACATGACCTTGCTAACCCCCGTACATGACCTTGCTAACCCCAATCCATGACCTTGCTAACCCCCTACATGACATTGCTAACCCCCTACATGACCTTGCTAACCCCTTACATGACCTTGTTAACCCCTTACATGACCTTACTAACCCCCCTCCATGACCTTACTAGCCCCCCTCCATGACCTTACTAACCCCCTACATGACCTTACTAGCCCCCCTACATGACCTTGCTAACCCCCTCCATGACCTTGCAAACCCCCCTACATGACCTTGCTAACCCCCCTACATGACCTTGCTAACCCCCCTACATGACCTTGCTAGCCCCTACATGACCTTGCTAACCCCCATACATAACCTTACTAACCCCCATACATAACCTTGCTTATCCCAGTAAATGACCTCGCTAACCTCCATCTATAACCTTGCTTATCCCAGTAAATGACCTTGCTAACCCCCTAAATGACCTTTCTAACCCCCTCCATGACCTTGCAGGTCTCAAGCACAATGAGGTGCTGGTCCGTTTCCGTGAGGTGAGGTCGTTTGACGCCAACCCCCTGCCGGAGGTGCTGAAGGTGACCTTGGAGCACTCCTCCAAGAGGGACGCCGACCTGCCCTCCAGCCTGCACCTGGTGAGGAACGACAAGGTGCACCTCACCCAGTTCGAGGAAGACGGGGTGCCGGTGGAGGCCAACCTGGACGTGAGTATTAGTGGCGTTATGCTGACGACCATGAAAGACAGTGAAAGATTCTCTAATCTTTTGTGGTCTTTAGTACACAAAATCGTTAGTTAAGACATTTGCTAAAGACTGCAAATGACATTTCCTCAAGACAAAAGTCAAAGATTTATCAAAGACAAAATATTAAACGTTTTAGATTTTTCTCAAGACAAAAGCCAACAATTTCCCTCTTAAGTAATTAAGTCCATTGTTCCCTAAATTCTCTCCCTCTTGTTGTTAGAAACATCCGTCCAGAATGTCCAGTGGTCTTTCACAAATCAGTAACTTTAGTCGTTCAGTAGGAACAGCCAAAATGAGCAAATATTTTCTTTTTTTTAAAAGTTGTTCATAGTCATTAGGAACTCTGTTAGGTGGAAACGCGGCTTTAGCCTTCATATTCATCAAGGGATTATAATATAATAAGAAGGACCGCAGGGGGCATCCGAGGGTGGCTGTATGACCCATAGGGGGTTGTCACTTACCGAGGGCAAAACCCGAGGTTCCTACAATCGCCATGGGCTGTACAGCCACCTGAGGAAGACCCCTAAAGGGCTTCTTTATTTTATCACCCAAGAAATCTTCAAGATTCTGTTAAAATTAGTGGAAGCAAAGAGTGTTCAGTGAGCAGTGCGTTCGGCATGGCAATACACACTGCTCTCAATACTGTGAACACTGTGTTTTGTGTGTATAAATGAAGTGAAGACTTGAAGGCAGGAGTTGTAGTTGATGTTAAATATATTTTCTCTACAGAACCAGGAATGTAGTGTAGGCCTAAAGGCCTATTGCTGCTAGGTGGTTACATGGTGTGTTGTCTTCAGCTGCTGAACCCAGAGTGTCCCCACAGCAGGGGTGCACTTCCCCACCTCACCTTTGGCCTCTGACCCAATTACATTAATAAGGCCAGGTGACGACTAGGGGGAGGGGGAGTGCTAACAAAGGTTCTGTATATCTAATAACCATAAACTCTATAATATAGTATGGACATATTTGACATATATTTTGATTATTTAGGAAATTATGATAATAATGTTATTTATATGAAAGATTAGGTAAATACTTGTAATTACTATTGGGAGAATATGCCATGCCTAAATTTAGGTATGACAATACACACCACTTGTCAAAAGAGCGAGTGATAAAGTGGAATATGGGCTTAATCCTGTGTATTTATGGTAAAACCTTTCCCACAGGGGTGTGTCCTATATTTAATCTTTTATTAAATCCTGTCCCTTGTTGCCTGCAGGATGTCGGCTTCTACCTGGACCACGACAACCAGGCCGTCATCACCGCCAAACTGCACAAGGTCAACGACAACACCGTCAGGACACTGGTATGTCCAGCTATAAGCCCATCCCACATTGGGTATATGCCAGGGTTGGATAAGGGTTACAAAATAACTGTATAAGCCATCCTTGTCTCCTAGAGTTAGGGTTACTGAAATATGCCAGGATTAATATTATTTTCTATATCCCCAAGTACTAATAAAACTTTATAATTATTATTTTCTTAAATTTTAACGATTTATGGATTTGCAAGATTGCCAACCATTCAAAATGCTGTATTACAGGGCAAAATAGGGTTAGACATTATAGGTTGGGCTGGGGGGCTTTAACATTGGTTCCTATGGGAAAAAGGCCAATATATAAAGCAAAATTGATAAATGTATAATAAAAACCTCCCCCCATTCCTGCTTTCAGCGTGGTAGTTTTGTGAAGGGCAGGGTGGCTTATGAAGTAGAGCCAAAATTATGCGTTGATAAACGTATAATAAATACTTTCTTTATCCCTGCTTTCAGCATGGTAGTTTTGTGAAGGACTGGGTGGCTTATGAAGTAGAGCCATTATTATACATTGATAAATGTATAATAAATACCTTCTTTATCCTGCCTTCAGCGCGGTAGTTTTGTGGAGGGCGGGGTGAGTTAGGAAGAAGAGCCATAATATTTATACATTGATAAATGTATAATAGATACCTTCTTTAAAATTTTCAGCGCAGTAGCTTTGTGAAGGACGGGGTGGCTTATGAAGTAGAGCCATTATCATACATTGATAAAGAGATAAAGAGATAAACGTATAATGAATACCGCCCCATACTTTCAGTGCGGTAGTTTTGTGAAGGACGGAGTGGCTTATGAAGTAGAGACATTATTATACATTGATAAACGTATAACCTATACCTCCCCTATCCTTGCTTTCAGCGCGGTAGTTTTGTGAAGGACAGAGTGGCTTATGAAGTAGATGAAGCCATTATTATACATTGATAAATGATAATTTATACTTTAGTGAGTTATGATGTAGAGCCATTATTATACAGTGATAAACATATAATAAATAAAATTGTTATGTTCTCCTATCCCTGCTTTCAGCTTGGTAGTTTTTTGAAGGAGAGTGTGGCTTATGAAGTAGAGCCATTATTATACATTGATAAACGTATCTTATATACCTTCTTTACCCTGTTTTCAGCGCGGTAGTTTCGTGGAGGACGGAGTGGCTTATGAAGTAGAGCCATTATTATACATTGATAAAGTATAATAAATACCATCTTTATCCTGCTTTCAGCGTGGTAGTTTTGTGAAGGACGGAATGAGTTATGAAGTAGAGACATTATTATACATTGAGTGGCTTATAAAGTAGAGCCATTATTATACATTGATAAACGTATAATATATACCTTCTTTATCCCTGCTTTCAGCGTGGTAGTTTTGTGAAGGACGGAGTGGCTTATGAAGTAGAGCCGGTCCATGCCACCCTGGAGGTGGAGGCTAAGCGTGCCGCCCCCCTCCCCGTGGACGCCCACAACCACGTCGTCAGGCTCATGTTCAACTCCACCACTGATCTCAGGCCCAAAGGTAGGGAAAAGTCCACCTGAGAGGGGAGACATTTTCAAGAGTGGGTGGGTGCGGGGGGGGGGAATCCATTTCAAGGGCTTGAGTTTTACATTACAAAAAGATGGCTGGTCCAAATTAGGGAAAAAAACAACAAAAAAAGAGAAAAAAAGAAGAACAATGGAGGGATCCACCCCATATATCCTATCATTTCATCAACTTCAGCAGCTTGATAATATTATGTAAAATGTTTTGTATTATGTGTATCGAATTAAGGGAAAAGCTGACCAGACAAGGGTACCCATTGAGTGATCTAATCAACATAAGGCTGTTCCATAAAAATTTCGCGATAACTATTAACAGTCAAATCACATCCATAAAACTGTCACTATATTTGAAGAATTATTGCCAAGGCCTCATGACTGGCATCGTGACGATATCTTCAAAATATATTTCTTTACAAAGAGTCACATATGAAAATATATGTATGTGACCAAGGTAGGATCCTATGTAGTTTAAGTTTAGTAGAAAAAGAATTGAAAAAAAATCCCATGATATGACGATATCATTTTTTTGGTATTGTATCGCAATTTTTTTATGGAAAGCTCTCCATGACCTTTTCAGTTGTGCGGGAAGTGATCGCTGACCTTGAGGATAAACTTGACCTGACCCGCCGGTCAGCTGACCCCTACGTGGTGGAGAATATCTGGCTGACTGACTATGAGTTCTACAAGGAGTGAGTAAACACAAAGCACAGACCATGGGGGCAGAAAGCAATTGCTATTGCCCTGGTTAATTTATGTCCTGGTGCTATATATGGTGTATATTGGTTTGTGACATAGTGCTATATGTGATGTATATACGTTTTTGTTTTTATTCTATTTATTGAATCAATCCGTTTCACACAAATGCACTCTTCCAACAGATATATAAAGATGAAGTTGAGATAGTATGATATAATGTAATATGTAATGAATGAAATTATGTTAGAATGAGTAAGTTAATCAGGAAAATAATAAGTATTATCAATTTTGCCTATATTCACTATTATTTCTTGACCATTATTAAGGAAGAATCCTATATAAGGTTTCAATCTTGAAATTTTATAAGCATGATATGTACAAGGTATACACGATAAGGGATAATCCTATTCGCCTTACCAATTATATAGTGATTTATCAAGTTTCTTGATCATAGTTTTAAAGTCATTCTCAGTCTCAATAGTCTGTATACATTCTGGTAGTTGGTCCCATAGTCTGCAGCATCTGTAATACGGGCTATTTATTATTTTTGTTTTCTTTATAAAAATGTGTACAAACTTTACTTTCAAAATACTTCTCAAAATACGATCAGGTCTAGCAGTGTTTCCATGTTTTGTAACAGTTTTACAAGTGTACATGTAATTCAAAAGGTACATTTTTCTTAGATTTATAAGCTGGTCTAAATGGAGACCCTTTTCTATTGACAATTCTTTCAGCTCTATATTGCATCTTTTGTAAGGTTTTACATTTTGAGGCACGGGAAATATTAAACAATACAATACATAATCGAGTATAGGGAGAATAGTTTGTTTATACAGAAGTGTACTTAGTTCTTCTGTTAAGCGTTTATACATTTACACCATGGTGCTATATACATAACATATATTTTCTTCAGATGGACGGCCATCGCTGATCACACAAAGTCCAACCTGAAAGAGTTCTTTGCCCACCAGATCACCGGGGTAAGGCGATGTTGAATAATATTACATTAGCTAATCTAACAATGATGATTACAAAAACACTGGAAAGACATTGGTACAGAAATAATTACAGTTCCGATGGTTTTCGAAAGGCTACAGACAGCCTTAAGATAGTTACGACATTTCTAACAGAATAAATAATGTTCTTATGAAGGATTGACATTTTATTTTCTAACTTTCTGTGACTTTCTTAAGGCCCCTTCAAGACAATCGGACTTTAATGTTATTCTCTACTAGTGCCAGATATTTAGTTTGGCATTTCTCCAAAGGTTGAATCATACCTTTTTATGGTAGAGGGTGGTTGGTGATAACTTTACACTGTGTGAAAATAGACATTAGCTAGTTTTTGAAAATGGGGCAAGGGCATTACAGGTCCTGGAAAAATCTTTTAAAGGACATCTTTCGAGAATTTTAAAGGTCATCTGAAAGAAAGGGTCTTGTAAAAGATGAAGTAAAGCTGACCTACTCATTTTTTAAAAAAATACCTTGTGGCCCTATCTACAAAATTGGGATTCATTCTAATTTCATGTGGTGACAATTTAGGCCCTAATAACACTACACGTTGGGTCAAAGGACGCGTCGGGTCGTGTTGCCCAATGCGTCTGATTTGCGTTACAGCTGTATTAAGGCTATGCCACACTATGTGTCGGGTCATGTTGGGTCGCATTGGGACCCAACGCGACCCGACAAGAAATAAATTATAATAGGGGTTTTGGGGTCTAGTTCCCAATGCGAACCTTTTTTTATATATTACACTACGCATTCCGCGTCCTGATTCGCGTTTGCTATTCGCGTCGGCAAAAACGCGAATTAAAATGCCCCAATGCGAATCAAAAAAACGCGTAGTGTAATATGGCCTATAGACTTTTCATTGTTTTACGCTGTGTTTTCTTTGTTTCAGATGGACCTTGCCTATTATTCACTACAGCAGATGGGACTGGACGTCGAGATCCAAGTGAAAAAGGTTATCATAACTACAGTAAGTGGAAAGAAAATCAGACAAATATAATTTCCAGGGTCGGAATGAGGAGGAGCCCCTTACAATACAAAGTTTACACAATCTGCTTAAATCACCATGTTCGTTATTCTTAAGGCCATGATCCACGATGCGACAAAATGCCAACCGATTTTCTTCTCATGCAATTTTTGCATATTTAGAATGATTTCTCTCTGTAACAATACCATTTTTCCCATATAGATTATTCAAAACACTTTGTAAATTGTATATTTTATAAGAATAATGATTATTTAACAAACCGATTTTAAAATCTGTTCAAAATCGGCCCAAAATCGCATCGTGGATCATCCACTTAAGAGAGCATTATATCTGTATTAGGGACATTACAAACACAGTATTATTTGATACTGTTTCCGAAAATGTTTATATGAAATATGCCTGTGTCATCTGTGCATTTTTGTCATAATCCACCATTTGTTTTGTTAATGTGATATGTATATGACTCTCAGCATGGAAAGAATTTCATGATACATAGAGAAGTGAAAAGATAAAAAAGAATAAAATCAAATTGATATAATATTGTTTCATTGTCACTTATATTTTTGTCAATGTTTTACAGCAATCAACTACAAAACTTCCAACAGATAATAGCAAAATTCGTGGACGGACGAATCCTCAGAATCAGAACCGACAGAGCATAGACCCTGACAAGGTATTGGATCTCATGGAAGGCTACCGCAAGACGAAGGGGTACACCTGGTACAACCCCGACCACCTCACGCTCTTCACAGGGTAGGGATTGTTTTACGTTATTATATCCCGCAACACCTCACACTCTTCACAGGGTACGGCTTGTTTACGTTATTACATCCCCGACCACCTCACGCTCTTTGTGGGATGTGGCTTGTTTTACATTATTGCATCCCCCAACACCTCACTCTCTTCACAGAGTATGGCTTGTTTTACGTTATTACATGCACGAACACCTCACGCTCTTCACAGAGTATGACTTGTTTTACGTTATTACATCCCCAACACCTCACAATCTTCACAGGGTATGACTTGTTTTACGTTATTACATCCCCCAACACCTCACGCTCTTCACAGGGTATGGCTTGTTTTATGTTATTACATCCCCAAACACCTCATTCTCTTCACAGAGTATGGCTTGTTTTATGTTATTACATCTCACAACACCTCATGCTCTTCACAGGGTATGGCTTGTTTTATGTTATTACATCCCCGACCACCTCACGCTCTTTGTGGGATGTGGCTTGTTTTACGTTAGTACATCCCCCAACACCTCATGCTCTTCACAGGATATGGCTTGTTTTATGTTATTACATCCCTTATCACCTCACTCTCTTCACAGTGTATGGTTTGTTTTATGCTATCTATCTAATAGCTTGTCTTATGTTACTGTATCCCAGGCCACCTCATTCTCTTCACAGGGTATGCTTTGTTTTACTTTATTACAACCCTGACCACCGTAAGGCCATATTCCACTTTGCGGCATTTTCCTTGCGGTGGCGTTTTACCTGTGGTGTTTAGCGCCACCGCAAATAATTTTTTTTTGACTCTTTAAAACTTTTATTATGATTTTTATGATTTTTTTTAATGATTTTATATTTATATTCTACAATTATTTTATAGAGTTTTCTTTTGAGTGCTTGCGGTGGCAGAAACGAACGTGTTCGTTTCCTCACCACAAATAGCTTGCAGTGGCAGCTTAACCCACTGCAATTTCCCCCACCCCACCGCATAGTGGAATATGGCCTTTACTCTCTCCACAGGGTCTTAACAGGGAACAGCTTGGTTAAAGGTTGATAAATTCCCCTTCTCAGAGGATGTAGGAGCTTTTTCGTTTACAACTTATTCTCATGTTATGTTTTATCAACTAATTTAAGAATGTAAAAATTCATATTCCATGTATGGTCACTTTATGCAGCTCTGAATTGGGGTAGAATTCCAAGAGTTTAATTTTTTAACAGCTGCAATGGAAAATACATGATATTTGTGTGTGTGTGTGGGGAGGGGCGTGGTAGGGCAGGGGTCGGGAGGGGTGGGGAGCTCTCCAGCCGGAGGTGTTACGTTATAATAATGTTGCAGCAATGTTCTGGGTTGGTTCTTGTTACATTCTTTTGATGATTCCCAATTACGTCGCTGCGACCTACTGCTGTGATGCTGCACTGTGATGTTATTATAACATTCTGGTTATGTTCGTCAACCTAAACAGAATGTTCTTATAACGTTCTGTTTTGGTTACGTCCTAACTTCACCAAAAAGTAATGTTATAACAACGTTCTAATTTGGTGAGATTTCAACCTCACTGTCAATAGCGTAATTGTAAGGTGCCATTTTAGAAAGTAACAAACTGACTAAAAAAGTATGGTTGCAGAACGTTTCTGTTGGCTGGGTCAGGAATGGGATACCAGCATCAAGAGCAACGGTTCCTGTTTCAAATCGATTCCATTTCAATTTGCCATCTAGACTAATCTTTGGGGATGTTTCACACTGGTCTTACCTCTAAGACCTAATTTTTCTAAAGAGATATTTTGATTTTGATGAGGTGTTGTCTGAAGCCTGCTGTGAGGTAACTATTTATCCTCTTTCATTCCAGCTTTGATCTCGACCAGGCTCCAGTTGGTAAGTAAATCAATCATGATGAAATAAAGGATTAATCATGCATCAACACATTATCTTCAGTGGGTTTACTCATTTTCATGTGTAAAACTGTCTCAATTTGTCTTTTGTTTAAACTGCAACTTGGGGATGCCGTCACAACCTTTTTTTTAATCACAGCTACCTATCGTGGGTTATAGTAGTTGTAGTAATAGTAGTAGTTCCTTTATTGACAGTCTAGAAGTCAGATTTAACTTATATGCCATTTTACATACTCCTGGTCCAGTTTATACATATGTATATTCAGTGGCTTTATAAGCAGCATATTTACAGTGACTACATAAACGGTAGATCTAACATATTTGTAGTGACTACATAGACAATAACACAGCTTATCTCTAACATTTATAAAAGGAATTACAGTAGTTTTACATGCGTAGCTAGACATGAGTGGGTAACTACCAGCATTCCAAATATTATTGTTATATCTCAAGGTGCGATATTTATTTAGCATTTTTAATAATGTTGCAGGTCTTGGTTGTGAATGATAGCATGTGATATCACAGTGATGTCATAGCCAGCAAAGGGGTGGTTATATCTACTAGTATATTTGTGATATCTTTGTTTTTATCTCATTTGTGTCAATGCCTGGATGCCTGCAATAGGCTGCGATATGCCTATTGGTAGGGGTTTAGTAAACATCGCAACATGCAATATTCTCACATCACAACCTGCAATATGATGGTAATCTCGCAAGCACTTTGTAGCACAAGTGTAAAAACACCTAGCATGCATTCCATAAAAATTTGGTGATAATTATCGCGAGTCAAAGCACGTCCATAACAATTTCATGATACTTGAAAAATTGTGACACTTCACAGGAAATCCAAGCTTATTGCAGGTATAGATAAGCTTGGATTTCCCATTGAGTGTCACAATTATCGCCAAGGCCTCAAAGCAATGTCGTGACGATAATTTAAAATATCGCGGTTTTAAATATATGTATTTTCACAAACATTGATATATCAAAATATGTGTATGTGACCAAGGAAGGGTGCTATATAGTTTAAGTTTGATTAAAAAATAAATTGAACAAATAAATTGAAAAACGAAAAATCCATCTTATACAGAATTATCGCGATTTTTTTTTTGAATGCCCCTCTAATGTTTCGTGTTGCAGGCGTGGCCCCCCTTGCCGGCATTTGTCAGGCGGAGCGCGGGGTGTCTACGGTGGAGCTCACCGGATGGCACATGTGGGCAGTCATCGCACACGAACTCGGACACAAGTAGGTCACCTATAGATATACTATTAATACCTGGTCACCTATAGATATACCATTAACACCTGGTCACCTATAGATATACCGTTAATACCTGGTCACCTATAGATATACCATAAATACCTGGTCACCTATAGATATACCATTAATACCGGGTCACCTATAGATATACCGTTAATACCCGGTCACCTATAGATATGCCATAAATACCTGGTCACCTATAGATATACCATTAGTACCGGGTCACCTATAGATATACCATTAATACCGGGTCACCTATAGATATACCGTTAATACCCGGTCACCTATAGATATACCATTAATACCAGGTCACCTATAGATATACCATTAATACCCGGTCACCTATAGATATACTATCAATATCAGGTCACCTATAGATATACCATTAATACCTGTGGCCTGTTTCATAATATCTGTCGTAACTACTATAGTTTGAGTAATCCTTACGATTTTGCTATTATGGTTTTGAAAATTGTGTTTCATAATATTTGTCTTAAGCTTATCATAAGAAACCATAGTAAGAACCGTTGTAGTGTAAGGAAACCATAGTAAGCACCCTAAGCCATAGTAGTGAAATCATAGTAGCGGAATTTTTGCTCGTTTTGCACTTCTGAGTACCGGCTATGATGGTTCCTAATGGCGTGAGATCTCGTGAGACTAGGCGTCCAAAATAGTGTTAGAGAATAGTTGCCAGTTTTCGCACATTAACAACTGGAATTTAGATAATGAAACAAAATTAAAAGAAAAAATGATTCTATTTCACATTTTGGCACATGTACTCAAAGGAATAAGGTGCCTGAATGTAATCATTAGAAGAATATGTGTATTTGAAAATATTTTTATGAAATATTCCTAGATCACTTATTAAAGTTAATTTTGTTGCCTTTTTTCGCGCATTAGACCATATTTTAGGTGTAGAACAAGTAAAATATACAAGACAGTCCTATGTCATACTGATTCGCCCCCTACCCAGGTACTAAAATGACATCCTCTGAGACACAAAATGACATTGGCTGCCCATCGAAATGATGTCATTTGTACCAAATTAGGTCCAAATGCTGACTGAAAATGGACCAAAAATTGTGTGTGTGTATACATGAAAGAAATATCACTGAAAATATGATATATCTGTTCGGAAAATATTGTATTTTTAAGGCTGCCATCATTTTCATAAGTACAGGCACACTATAACTAGCACAATTTTGCCTCTGAAACACAATTTTTAATAAATCTTCATAAAAATTGCCCTGATGATCCATTATACTGCCCCATTTGACATGAGAGGACTCTGGAATTCATATGACCCATATAGAAAAAATGCATCCTAGATTTTGATCTTGAGGTGCTACTAAGGTTTTAGAAATGCTTATGATGGTTTTGTGGGGTAAATTGAAAAAGCTTGTGATGTTATTCTTAAAATATTGCTTTATTTAAAAAATTCATGCATCTAAGTAAGTTTTTGAGAAAAACATGGAGAAAACAAATCCTTAAGACAAGGGTTTGGGTCGTCTTAGTAACAATAGTTTGAGGAGCGAAATTTGTGGTCCTTACTATCGTTTCACCTTATGATGAATTATCATGAAACATAATTTTTTGCCATTTTTTGCCAAAACGATAGTAAGAACTTTTATGAAACAGAAACCATAGTAAGGTCCCTACAATGGTTTCTGAAAAGATAGTAAATTATTATGAAAGATCATGCTATGTTTATATGTGTCCTCTATCTCCGCAGTCTGGGCATGGAGCACGATGGAGTTAACGGTTGTTATGAGGACGGTAACATCATGAGTCCCATGGTGGTGAAACTGTGGGAGCTGACCAATGTGGACAAGGCCTACAAGTTCTCCACCTGCAACAAGAGGCAGGCCAAGGCCTGTCTGGAGGGCACCGACAAGAGAAAGTGAGTGGCTTCTAGCATTAAAGCCCTTCTTTATGTCAAGTCAGAAGACTGAGAGTTGCCTTGAGAATATAGCAGCTGACGATGACTGGGCACCTCCATCATTGAGAGTCAGCCAATGCTGAGCACTCGGTCGTCTTACTCTGAGCAGTTAATCGGCTGACTTTGCGCACTCAGTCAGCTGACTCTGAGCACGTGGCCTGCTGATTCTGTAGAAACAATCCAATATCTTAAGTCTAACAACAAATTAAATTTAAGTATAGAAAAATCATAATGTTGTTCACATTTATGATTATTCTATAATATTATACATTGATTTGTATATACTCACTAGAGAGGCACATCCAGGAGGGGGGGGGGTCCTGGGGGTCCTGACCCCCTCCTGTTGTTGGACCTCTAAACTACAAAAAGAGGAGAAAATGGCGCGTGTGTATGTACAATTGCAGGCGGTTTTAGTACTAAGCCTTTATGCCGACTCTCCCCTTTTGAGAATCCTGTATTCGCCCCTGCACTAAATTAACAGTTTGCAATGTCTTTACATGAGTGGATATGTTGCAGGTTCCCCCGGATCTGTCTGAAGAGCACGACCTGTAATGACTTCAAGTTCACGACGCAGCCTAACAAACTGCCGGGTCAGATTGATGACCTGGACAAGCAGTGCCAGGTCCAGTTCGGCACCGACTCGGATGCCGGCGAGACCTGCGGGGTGAGGATATATACATGTTTTTCATTAATGTGGTGCCACCCTGGTGGATTAAAAATGAAACAACTTTTTGGGGTTTCGGGGGATGATGGGTCTCCTGAATGCAGCAAATTCAACCTAGTAATAAATTAATCGCATAGTTGCGAATTGTGTTTCAAGCTGGAGAAAAACAAAATGTAGCATTCAGGTTAGAAAAATGGTAAGATGCAAAAAGTATTTTCTAAAAGTAATACTGTCTAAAAAGAGTGATCGATGAGACTAAAAAGATCCAACTCCCTTAAGGACAATCACGCCATTATAGATCTAATACCCAGATTTTCTCAAAACTTTCCAGATTGCAAGTTTTACCTCTAAAGGTCCCAAAATGATCAAAAAAAGGATGGGTCACCGTGGAAATTTTTCAGTGAAATCAGTTTCTTTGTGTGGTGATTTTGAAAGAAATCAAGTATTTTGAATCACATTTAGATAATATCTTAATTCCATATTATTTTCGAATAAAAGATAGGGCAAACAGATTGATGTCATTAATAGAAGGACATAGATGTAGGCAAGTGAATTAGAGAGCATTAAGATAAATTTCATGGGGTAATATGCATTTTAATCTTTAAAGTATTCAAATTAAAATGGTAAAAAAGTGGTAAAAAAATGAAAAATTCCGAAAACAAGTATGAATACAAAAAAAATGAATACCCAGAAAATCTTAAAATCAACATATGTTGTAGAGATGGCTATAGGCTATTATTTTCAGCCAAAAAAATAGAGGGTCACCAGATGAACTTGGTCAGAAAAGCTGAATATTCATTTTGAGGTCTAAAATTACTTAAAATGGGTATCTATGAGTTTTCTCCATAAATTGACCTAAATATTTACATGACGGGTAATTTTGGTATTTTGTATTATGCTCAATACACTCACAATCATATGGATGTATATCATATCATTATACATCATGAATTAAGAGAGTTACAGAAAAAAACTAAATTTTTCCTATTTAAAACATTTTTCAGAATTTGCAAAATGTCACAAAATTAGCCTTATTTGGCCATAAGTATCTACAAAAGTATTCTTGATAATCCATTTTCCGATTTCACTTATGATAGACCAAATATTATTGAACATTTCTGCAAGATTTGAGAACAATGGAAGGACTTTGATATTTTCAGTATCTAGATAATGGCGCCATTGTCTTTAAAAATGGTTTGATCTTACATTTCCATGTTCCAAGATTGGAGCAAAGTATCTTAACATTCTGTATCTCTGGTCTAATACACACTCTGCCTTCTGTTGTCTATCTGAACATTATGTATCTCTGGTATAATACACAGTGCCTTCTGTTGTCTATATTAATATTATGTATCTCTGGTATAATACACACCCTGCCTTCTGTTGTCTATCTTAACATTATGTATCTCTGGTATAATACACACTCTGCCTTCTGTTGTCTATCTTAACATTATGTATCTCTGGTATAATACACACCCTGCCTTCTGTTGTCTATCTTAACATTATGTATCTCTGGCATAATACACTCCCTGCCTTAATTCTGTTGTCTATATTAACATTATGTATCTCTGGTATAATACACAGTGCCTTCTGTTGTCTATCTCAACATGTTTTATCTCTGGTATGATACACTCCCTGCCTTCTGTTGTCTATCTTAACATTATGTATCTCTGGTATATATGATACGCACTCTGCCTTCTGTTGTCTATCTTAACATCACGTATCTCTTGTATAATGTACAGCCTACCTTCTGTTGTTTATCTTAATGTGATATATCTCTGGTATAATACACGCCCTGCCTTCTGTTGTCTATTTTAATGAACTGTATCTCTAGTATAACACACACTCTGCCTTCTGTTGTCCATCTTAACATGCTACATCTCTGGTGATTTCAGTCCCACAAGGAGAATGCTGATAACTGCAAGAAGTTGATGTGTCGGAAGGGCAACATGTGCTACTATGGCCGGGCGTCCAACGGTTCACCCTGTGGGGTCGGCAAGGTCAGTAGAGGCAGCATTAAGCCTAGTTTCTACCAGCTGATTTTGACCCCTGATTATATGATAATTCATTGCTTTAACTAGTAATATGGCAAAAGATTATATCACTCATACCACTTGAGAGAATTAAAAAAAACTTTCTTGTGGTATATATTATGTTTAGGATATATTAATATTCCCACTGCCGATTTTTTAAATCGGTAGTAAAATCGGCTGGTGGAAACAGGATGTTACACTACACAACTTGGGCTGCAATATAGTGGGGTCTGTTAGGGTCATTTTTATGAGAAATCGTTACGCGGCGGATAAAAGCACGAAATTTGGTATGAGGCACCTCTGAGGCATAACTATGAAATCTGGAAGGGGAGCCACCTTGAAATATCAATAGGACGGATGTGGGGGCCCAAAAACCAATATGGCCGACTTTTACTATAGAAATTCTTATATCTCAGCTTCTAAAAAGACTAAAGAGACATGGTTGGTGTCAAAATTGAGGGATTATGGGTCAGGGAATTCAATTATTTATGTTTCAAGTCAATGCGGAAATCCAAAATCCAAGATGGCTGACAAATTTTGAGAAATATTATGATTTTTAGCTACTAAGGCATAAGGCCAGGGGAAATGGTTCCAATATCAGTTGTTAATAACCTAGAGGGCTCAATAAATATGATATTCATCCAATACAATACCATAAATTTCAAAATGGCTGAATTCATTAGCATGATACCTTTGATAATGACCGCTGGATTCCAAAATAATTCAAGAGAAAGGATATAGACTTTACTCTTTTGCCACAAGATTTCTTGATTTCATTTGGTATGAAGATCCCCTGGGACCCCTTCATTGAATTTAAATGGGGAGCCACTTTGAAATATCAATATAACCTGGATGGGGGCCAAAAATCCAATATGGCCGACTTTTATTGAAATAATCTTATATCTCAGCTTCTGAAATGCCTAGAAACACATTGCTATTGTCCAAATTGGTAGATTATAGGACAGGGAATTCAATTATTTACCTTTTAAATCTATACAATAGATCTAATCGAAGCTAGCCAAAAGTTTTGGTTAAATACCTTAATTTCAAATGCTAAAAACATACAAAATTTGTCAAAATTTGTCAAAATTTCATTTTGGTTTTTCAAGATGGCTCCCCTTCTAGATTCAATAGTTATGCCTCAGAGGTGCCTCATGCAAAATTTGGTGCTTTTATCCGCCGCGTAACAAAAATGTTGTTAACAGACCCCACTAATATTAGACAAATATGTCAATATTACAGACAATGTACATACAGGAATGATATGATTGTTAAAAACTGACAATTTGGAGTATCTCACATGACAATTTGGAGTATCTCACATGACAATTTGGAGTATCTCACATGACAATTTGGAGTATCTCACATGACAATTTGGAGTATCTCACATTTTGTGAAACAAAGAATTTTATCTTTTTTCTATAATTATGTGCTACTTATGTGCGACATTGTCATATCACAGTTCTAGTCTTGTAGTGTATTACCCCCTGTAGTCATGGTTACCTGTAAAAGGGAGTACATTATTGAATGATTAAACTAAAATTTTGGCCGCCTAACTGGCAGAAATGATCGGAAACAACTAGAATATGCGTTCGCATTAAAAGAGTAGACCACAATTGTATCTTTAAATGGTCAAACACTTGCAAAATATTTAACATCATTAGATATTAGTAGCCAGTGAATTCTAATTTTACCAGAATTCATGTCACATTGCTAAAATCCCCCCCTCTGAAAAGAATAACCAAGTATATATATATATTTGGACAGTAGTCCTCACATAAAGGCTAATAAATATCTTAAATGCTCAACTATTGCCAAGAATATACTCTGATGCTCAATAGTCTTTAATTTAATGTCTATGCATTTCCTATAAAATATAATTTACAAAGATACAATCCTAGTGTTTAATAAAGGCCATGTTCCACCTTGCGGCAGGTCCGCAAGCAGTTTGCGTTTTTGATACCAACATGTTGGTATCCCCAAGCAGGGGCCACAAACAGGGGCCGCAAACAGGGGCTGCAAACAGGGGCTGCAAACAGGGGCCGCAAACAGGGGCTGCAAACACCTATATTCCACCTTGTTTGCGGGGGCCGCAAATGAGTTTGCTGCAGCCATTTGTGGCCGTTTGCTTGTGTCTGGTGACAAACAAGTGGAATATAGCAGTAAGGATAGCGTTTGCGGCCACCCTAGACGTGTTTGCGGCCACCCTAGACGTGTTTGCAGCCACCCTAGACGCATAGTGGAATACGGCCTTTAGTCTTACTGCAACTTATATGGGAACTTCTAACTATTAATCAATTTGTAATACCAGCCTAGTCAATTAGGATAGCTTTCGGAGGTAGCAGCAACTGATTATAAGTGTGAATCTAATGTCTAATGCATGAAGAAACAAAGACAGCAAAACTATTTAAATAAAATAAGTATTATTTCCCCTGTTGTGTTTCTTGCAGTGGTGCATCCAGGGTAAATGTGTAACAACCAACAACAAGCCCGGTAAGTATCAGGGTTGTATCTAATCTCTTGAATAAGCAGATACTTAGTGAGTTTGTAATGGCATGCATTCTGTTTTAGTTATTTTGGACATGTTGAGAATTTTTTTATATGAGAGATAATAGAAGTGATAGTGCTATACGTGTACGTTGAGATATAACTAATATAAACAAAGAACAAAGGCCTAAGTCCTTCAAGCAACTAGGGAATTGTCACATCCATGAGCTTTCTCTGTATCATAAAGGGTCTCCACTATGACTATATAGTCTGGTCCTCCTGGAATTAACTATTGGAATTAACCTCTAGTGCAAGAACTCTAACTCAAGGCCAATAAAAAGCTATTCAAGGTCAAACTAACATTGTTTGTACCAACGTCATCCAGGTGGCGCAACAGTGATTTATAAATGGCACAGTCTGATAATATGGAGTCTGCCATTTATAACTCACCGTTGAATAATACATTATAAGAATATTCTTCTTCTGACGTTACTTATTTGGATAATATCGTAGAAGGCGATGGATGAGTGGAATCAGTGTATATGTAACTAAAATATATCCAATAGTTACAAGCTTGGACAATAACTAATAATTTATTCACATTTTGCAAACCAATATGCACATGACCATACACTGTTATATGATTTTTCAAATATTTCATATTTTATATTTTATATTTGATATAACATGGTTGACTTCGTACTGTAAACTGACTCCTAACCACCATGTCTAGGAGGAGTAGGGGAACTGACAATGTGCCTGAAATCCGTCAAAAACAAAAAATAAATGAATAAATAAATAAACAGTAAATGTGTGTCTTTTGCAGCGAACCACCGCCCCAACTGCGTGACGAAGGGCAGCATCCCCACCCCAGGGCCAGGTAGGAGGGCTACTCTGTTATAATTAGACTCTACCCAGCCAAGGATATGACGTTCTAATAACGTTCTAGCAACGTTCTGGATTGATTCTTGTTACGTTACGCTGTTAGGTTACAGCGACGTTTGTTCTCCCAATAACGTCGCTGCAACCAACTGTTGCGACGTTACATTGTGATGTTCTAATAACGTCATTTATGAGGCTGATACTTCTATTCATAAGAATGTCACAATAACAGTCTCTGTAGGTGTGGTTGAGACCTCACTTAATGAGGATGTCACCATAACGTTCTGTTTAGGTTAGGTTGACACCTAACCTAATAAGATAGTCACAATAACATTCTGTTTAGGTAAGGTTAAGACCTGATGTAATCAGAACATCACAATAATATTCTGTTTCATCCATCACACACTCACTCACTCATTTATGGACAACACCCATGTTATGTTTCAGGTTGTACCAACACCCACCACCAGTGTGACCAGGTCTTCGACAACCCTAGCAACTGCGACGATGTCTACTTCCAGGAGAAGTGCTGCAGGGTCTGCACCCCTTATGGCTTCTAAGCCGCGTCCTGTCAGCGTCCTGTCAGCGTCCTGTCAGCGTCCTGTCAGCGTCCTGTCAGCATCCTGTCAGCGTCCTGTCAGCTTCCTGTCAGCGTCCTGTCAGCGTCCTGTCAGCGTCCATAGTCTGAATTACAATGACCATCTTTGAGTTATCGTCAATTTGTTTTATCCGTAATAATAAAATAATGGCATGGCAAATTGTTGGTGTTCTGTTTCTTATTCAAACAATGTGGCCCCATACATATATGATATCTGATATTCTACTAAATAATTATGTAATAATTGTTGGTGAATATAGGCATGATACAATATGTTTCGGAGACTATCTGATCCACATTTACGTTCCAATAAAATAAACCAAAACTAATATATTTATTTCCCCACAAAGTCAAGCTCCCTCTGCCATGTTTCTTATTTAGAAAATGTGGCCCCACACATATGATATCTGGTATTCTGCTGAGTAATTATGTGATAATTCTGGGTATAATGCAACAAGTTTAGGAGACTTTGGACATAGGGGCGGATACAGGATTTCTGAAAAAATAAGGATGGGGAGGGGGGTGGGGGTGGGGTGGGTGGGGATCAGCATATAGGCTAAGTACTAAAAATATCTTGTTCTGTAGCAGGAGTACAGGCATTCAAAGAAAATGAGGAAGTTTTAGACAATACCTTAGACATTAACTAGTTTCATGAAAATTAAATGCACTAACTCAGAATCTTTGACGTCAGTCTTGTTTTGAAGCAAGTGTTTCATCGTGCACAATCATTAATTAATACCATTCATTAACAGCAATGTCACACCGCTACTTATTTTAACAGAAAAGTGTCCTGTATTATAAAATAATAATACCTAATCACACTCTTTCAATGTTTCAATGTTCTCTGTTTTCCACAGCCTTCCCCTGACCCTGCTTCTACTCGTCTAGACTGGACTTATACTGACTGGCTGACCAGGGACATGTCACCCAGTGGCCAGCTGTTGACCGTATGATTCTGCCATGGAGCATACTGATAACATGATGCCATCTACATAATGAAGCTAAGAGTGAGATAACCTCATGGTCCTAGCTACAAGATTGTGTCAACTAAAAAATGTTGATAACATCGACACGATGCCAACCACACGATGGCAACAACAAAATTATGTTTGCACCAGCATAATGCCAATAACAACATGATGCTAACAACAAAATAATGTCAGTACCAACATTGTGTCAACAACAATATGGTACCAACAGCAAGACGATATCAATGACAACATGATGACAACAACAACATAGTTCAAACAACAACTTTCCTGTTATAACTACAGCTCATTGAGAGCATTCTAGATAGTTTTTTAGTGCCAAAACGATAGTTATCATGTGCAAAGTAACAATGAAAAGTTTCATTGTTTTACACATGAGAACAGACAATACAAACAGCATGTGATACTGACATCAACACCAAAAGCAACTTCGTGGTGATGACAGTGTGACTGCAATAAAAGCAACAAAAACAACACATCAATGTGATGTCAAAATAATGAAAAGTTATGTGTTGGTAACATAAATGTATTGAGAAAAAGCTTAAGCAGCTTCAGGTACTTGTGAATGGACAGATTACCCGGAAAAGTGAGTGTGGCATAAGACAAAATCCGGGTGTTATGGCCCTTTAAAACTTGACATCTCGTTTACTGTCTGAAAGTAAAGAATGGAGACATGTACTAAGTTATGTATTTGGACAGCTCAGGACCAAGAGGATTGATGGTGCTGTCTACTGTGATAACAATTCAGTTGGGAGCATTTCCTTCTGAGATTCTTGCAAAATGAAAATGTATTAATAATTGTTTGAAATGAGAGATACTTATATTGGTATTTCGAGTGTGATATATTCTAACTGCAATGTATAGAAAGAATGGAAAACAGTCACAAAGGTATCGCAGTTTAAGAATTATAATACATTTTGCTTGATTATGTAAGGTTTCTAAAATTACACTGAAAATCCTACGCTCTCAGCTGGAACATAATAATATGCAGACAATAAAAAGGGCAAAAAGCACTGTCAAAAAGCCCAAGAAATAAAATTTGGAGACCTAAATACAGCTAATATAGAGTAATTTACACGTAACGGAAACTTACCTAACCCACGTTCAGATTCCATATACCGACTTACTTTCTATCGTTTATAAATAAACATAAATTTTAGTGTGTCCACCTTGATCGAAATCAACAGCTTTTTTGATTATGCTAGTTTATATTATAGTTTTTAGTTTACCATAGACTTACGTTACCCTTACTATGTATAATTCTATAGTTATTTTAGTTTGCAAAGGTCTCTCTCGTTTGTGCACTTCATTGCCTTTGTCTGAAATAAAAAATGTCTGTATCATGTACATTTGTTTTCGAAATGCCAGTAAACCATGTAACTGCTTGCTTTCAAATTTGTTTATGCATATGATATATTAATATGATCATACGATTATAAGATCAAGAGGTTTCCAGGTAATGTTAAGGGGGTTCCGATCTATATTTCGGCTTGCAAGATTTCTTATATTTTGCTTATATTTTGGGGACAGGGGATTTCAGACACCCAGAAATCCCCCAGGGCAAGCCACTGTGGCATAATGCGCATTCTGAGGCTGATCTCTAGTGGTATGTGCATGCATTATTTTTGGTTACTAATGCAGTGGCCGATCCAGTATTTTGAAAAAAAAAAGGTGGGGGGGGGGGCGCTTTTGGAAAAAAAATCATGATTATTACTTTTTGGCCGAGTTTTACATTAAAGAAATGCCCCCGCTCCCTCCTCTAAATCCGCCAATGACTAATGCACCAAGTTAAGGGGGCCTTCAACTTGAATGACAAACGCCGTCGATGAGTGGGCATCTGAGGCTGAAATACTTACAAATTTATGAAAAAAAAAGTGTTGTTGGGGTCAAAAACCCGTCAGGGGCGACCAAGTTGAAGTCCCATTCGCCGTGGGCAAGGTTTCACTGTGATCTTAAAATTACAAACAAGGAAAAGGATCGTTTTGACTACATAACCACATAACACTTAAACGTTATACATTAACATCTCCTTTGTAAGCCAAAAACATATTTTCCAAAAATAAGAAGTCTAAATACAAGAAGATTGCAACTATATCTCAGGTCGCCCTGAAAACGTGCCCAGGGCGAATGTCGTTACATTGGGATGTGTCCAAGGACATACTCAACCGACAAGTGAGGATACAGTCACAATTATGTCAGCGCCTGACATAGTTCTTTAACGACTAGAAGTAGGTGTCTGCCGCCTACGAAAGGATTTACACTGACAACCAACCGTGATAGGCGATTCTGACTCATAATTCTTAGCGTTTCATATGATAAGGGCTACAGTCTATATTCCACTATGCATCAGTTCTCTTGCGTTGGGCATTTCGCAAGAACGCAAGCAATTTCTAATAACGCATAGTGGAATATGGAATATGCTTGTGTTTCTACTTGCATTAGGACAATGCATGTCGGAAGGCAAGCATATTTTTAATTGGTTTTCTATAGAATACTTGCGTTAAGATGCCAACATGTTGGCATCTGAAATGCAAATTCTTTGCGTAGGTACCTTCAAGTCAACGCAAATAACGTCTTACACATAGTGGAGTATGGCCAAAGGGAGCCAAAACCAATAAATTCAACGAAATTTTCCAAACTCAATTAATCATGGAAATCCACTCCTGGTGCCTATTTCTGGCCTATGTTAAAATCATGTTTTATTTGCACAGCTCAATTAATGTGGATATGCAAAATGGGGTTTGCTTACAAACAATTCTCCCTACGTACCACGGATAGCTGATTTACAGTAATTTAAGCTCCTGCAGGCGAATTTGGACTGAATTTGTAGACAAAATCCGTTAAAAAACTATAGAACATAAACAATTGTTTTATGTCTATCTATTATGACTGAATTTTCAAAATACTTAGAAAATGTTAAAAGTATATGCGTACAAATTTAGAAAAAAATTATCTCTGCTTTTACATCATGTTAAAGTTCTAATAATGAAATGATTCATGTATCCCAACATTATATCCCAACTCAAAGTTACGAGTTCCTGCAGAGGCCTCTTTACGAATATCACCCTACCATGGACAGCTGATTTTTAGTATTCTAAGCACCTGCAGCTTAATTTTGGCTAACTTTGTTGACAAAAACACATGGAACTCTATAGGAAATATATGAATAGTTGCCACATTTCTATATGTAGTGAATTAATTTTCAAACCAACTCCAAAAAATGCTAAACATATACAAATAACATATGAAAAAATAGTCTATATTGATGGCTACCACTTTTAAACACAAATAATGCCATGATTAGTGAAAATTCCTATACTTAAGCATTGTGAGTTGTCGGCATATTACCCAGTATGCACCTTGATCTAGGCTCATCTGCAGGTAACATACAGAAAATTGGCTATCCGTGGTAGCGAGAAATACGTTTTTCATTTCTTAATGTATGAAATGTAATAGTATAAATGATATTAGAGAACTCAGGCACTAACGCGTACGTTCACCACCCAACTCTAAGCAAAAGAGGCAGGTTATAATTATTCTAACCAGTATTCAAGCTCGGAATTTTCCATCGAGTTAGAAAAATCTCTTACTGCGGTTCAATTTGTCACAGGACTCAACCAGGTGCTCAGGAAAGCCACTTTTTGCCGAGCACATGTTACTTGATGCACAAATCCACTCTGCCACTTTGCCTCTCTATCCTATGAACACTCTCCACACTCTCCTTTATGCTGACCTCTCCCTTTCAAAAAAACTCTATCCGCCCCTGGGTCTCGATGCAGAATGGGATAAATAATCCCGGGCCGAATCAGTATGAGGACCCACGCCTCCCTCTGCACCCCTACCTCCTCCCCACCCCACACCTGGCCCCATCCCGGCCTGGTCTATTCCTTGTCACACCTCTCTGTGTGCTCCAGGACGTCCATAGTTTTACCTCCCCAGTCACCATTGATTGGTGCCCACCTATAAAGGTCGAGATAGCCGTCTGTCCCTCATTGGATCCACTCATCCGGAACCATGAAGATTCTCCTACTCTCCGCCCTCCTGGTGGCCCTCTGCACAGGTTAGTCACAGGCAAAGCTTCAAAGTTTTACTTATCAATTTTTCATCTTGTTGTTGTTAATAACATTCATTTCAGCATTTTACAAAAGTCCTGTGTGTCGGAATATAGAAATATACATGTACATACATTCTAAAATGACGGTTGACAGATTGTATATATATTCTGTTATTGTCAAACCAAGGAATATGAATAATCTCTAGAAGCATGTCAAAACCAGGAATAGGAATCACTTGGTTTGATCTTTAAGAAAAATTATATAAGTATACATACGTTAATCATAATAATCATATATAAATAGAATATGTTAAATTTCATTTCTAAAATTTGTGAGAGAGTTGATATACGTTTAATTATGGCGGTTCCAGGCTTGTACTAAAATGTCCATATTGAAACAGAACCAGTTGTCTAACCCCGACTCATGATCTTGCTAACCCCATCCATAACATTGCTAACCCCCTACATGACCTTGCTAACCCCCTACATGACCTTACTAACCCCCCTACATGACCTTACTAACCCCCCTTCATGACCTTGCTAACCCCCATCCATGACCTTGCTAACCCCCATCCATGACCTTGCTAACCCCCATCCATGACCTTGCTAACCCCCTACATGACCTTACTAACCCCCCTACATGACCTTACTAACCCCCCTTCATGACCTTGCTAACCCCCATCCATGACCTTGCTAACCCCCATCCATGACCTTGCTAACCCCCTACATGACCTTGCTAACCCCCTACATGACCTTACTAACCCCCCTACATGACCTTACTAACCCCCCTTCATGACCTTGCTAACCCCCATCCATGACCTTGCTAACCCCCATCCATGACCTTGCTAACCCCCTACATGACCTTGCTAACCCCCTACATGACCTTACTAACCCCCCTACATGACCTTGCTAACCCCTATCCATGACCTTGCTAACCCCCTACATGACCTTGCTAACCCCCTACATGACCTTGCTAACCCCATATATGAACTTACTTACCCCGTCCATGACCCTGCAGGTCTCAAGCACAATGAGGTGCTGGTCCGTTTCCGTTTCCGTGAGGTCGTTGGACGCCGACCCCCTACCGGAGGTGCTGAAGGTGACCCTGGAGCCCCACCCCTCCTCCAGGAGGGACGCCGACCTGCCCTCCAGCCTGCACCTGGTGCGAAACGACAAGGTGCACCTCACCCAGTTCGAGGAAGACGGGGTGCCGGTGGAGGCCAACCTCGACGTGAGTAGTTTTAAATTTTTATTCTATTCTATCTTTTTATTTATTAAACCATACTCATTTGACAAATGATCTTCCATGTAGGTTATATATTGACAATGAATAAGCCCAAACGTTGAATGTTAAATGTGTCGTCTTATCAACGTACCACGTTAATCTATGTGATAAATGGATAAGCTAAGTATTACATAGCACAAGAAAAACAGTGATCATTAAGCAATCTGTCACAATTTATGTTATATATAGAGCAGTTATATATATATGGAGTAGTGGGGGCACCTACTGCAGTTAGCATTCATATTCTCAGTCCAGGGGCGGATCCAATGGAACCCACCCGTTTTGGTAGACACCTAAACTAAGCAAAGAGGGAAATATGGTGCGCACGCGAATTTGCGCCGTTTTTGTACGTAATCTATATAATGCTTCAAGCGAATAGATAGGAATATGTCCTTAATACTGTAAATTTATGGCTAACATTTTCCCACAGGAGTGTGTCCTATATTGAATCTTTTATTTAATCCTGTACCTTGTTGCCTGCAGGATGTCGGCTTCTACCTGGACCACGACAACCAGGCCGTCATCACCGCCAAACTGCACAAGGTCAACGACAACACCGTCAGGACACTGGTAGGTCACACTACTGGGGGTCAAGCATACTCCTTAGTCGCGTCGGATTCCACATTTAATACTCGCTCCGACTATTGTAGTACTGCGCAACCGCATCACACAAGTGGCCCTCCGCGAAAATGTAGTTCTAAGAGAAACCATTAAGTCAGGCAGGTAACAAGTACAAGCGAAAAGTAGTCCCAGCACTTCCCAGAATGCTATAGTTGGAGCGATGATTACACAGGAATCTGAAGCGAGAAGGGAGTTTGGGGGTCAAGCCCCAGTCGCCCTGGGCACTTTTTCATTGGGACCTGAGACACAATTGCAATCTTCTTGTATTCAGACTTGTATATAGTATCATTTTTGGAAATTATGTTTGTGGTTTGCAAAGGAGGTGTCAATGTATACGCCTATTTCAATAGAGTGGCACCCTGCTAGTGGAATAGGCCTGAACAGTGGATTGGTATATGGCTTTCAATGGGAATTGTTGGGTGCAGGCCTTCAATTGGAGGTTCATGGGAAAGGTGTATACGGCTATGTAATTATTTATTCAAAATTATATGTTTTCTTGCTTGCAATTTTTAGATCGCAGTGAAAAATTGCCCAGAGCAAATGGGGCTTCAAGCCCCGGCCCGTTTACCCTGGTTGAAGTTTCTGTCGTAGAGACCTGCCAAAAATCTACCTCATGCATTCGCAAATAATCTCATGGTAGGGAAAATAATTTCAAGCTAGCAAAATTGAAGGCATAACATTCACACTGAGAAGGCAGCTGCCTTGTGATAATTTTTGCAAGCAATCTAACCTAGAATTAGACAGGTTCTCTACGAAAATATTCAGCATATTGAATAATTTCCCAAGGGAACAGGTCGCAGAGGGCGACGATGTTCCAACGTTTTCAACGTTTGCAGAATGCAAAGAAAATAAGACCCTTTTTTAAGCATTATTAACATTTCATATAGCTAAGAACACTTTCAACGTGGTAGTTTTGTGAATGGTGGGGTGACTTATGAAGTAGAGCCATTTTTATGCATTGATAAACGTAAATTAAATACCTTCTTTATCCGTGCTTTCAGCGCGGTAGTTTTGTGAAGGACAGAGTGGCTTATGAAGTAGAGCCATTATTATACATTGATAAACTTATAATAAACTATACCTCCCCTATCCCTGTTTTCAGCAGGGTAGTTTCGTGAAGGACGGAGTGGCCTACGAAGTAGAGCCATTATTATACATTGATAAACGTATAATAAATACCTTCGTTATCCTGCTTTCAGTGCGGTAGTTCTGTGAAGGACGGAGTGGCCTATGAAGTAGAGCCATTATTATACATTGATAAACGTATAATAAATACCTTCTTTATCCTGCTTTCAGCGCGGTAGTTTTGTGAAGGACGGAGTGGCTTATGAGGTAGAGCCGGTCCACGCTGCCCTGGAGGTGGAGGCCAAGCGTGCCGCCCCCCTCACCATGGACGCCCACAACCACGTCGTCAGGCTCATGTTCAACTCGACCACTGATCTCAGGCCCAAAGGTAGGGAAAAGTCCACAGTGGCGTAGCCGGGGGGGAGGGGGGGGGGGTCCTGGGTGTTTGGAACCCCCTTTAAATTTCCCAAAATATAGGTAAAATATAAGAAATCTTGTCAAAAACGTAGGTTGGAACCCCCTTAGATTTATCTGGAACCCCCCTTGACTTTAGGGCTGGCTACGCCTCTGGTCCACCAAAGAGGGGTGACATTTTCGAGAGTGGGTGGGGGAGGGACACCCATTTCAATTGCTTGAGTTTTACATTTAAAAAAGATAGCTGGTCCAAGAAAGGGAAAAAAAAGAATTAAAAAAAAAAAAAAAATAGATTGAGGGGTGGCTCCTCATATAACAAAACATCTTAATATTTCATCAACTTCAGCAGCTTGATAGTATTATGTAGATGTTAGAATTTTGAATATGTGTATCCAATTAAGGGAAAAGCTGACCAGGCAGGGAGTACCCATTAAGTGATCTTTTCACCATAAGGCCGTTCCATAAAATTTTCGCGATAACTATTAACAGTCAAATCACATCCATAAAACTGTCACTATATTTGAAGAATTATCACCAAGGCCTCATGACTGGCATCGTGACGATATCTTCAAAATACATTTCTTCACAAAGAGTCACATATGAAAATATGTGACCAAAGAAGGATTCTATAGTTTAGGTTTGATTAGAAACAAGAATTGAAAAAAAATCCATAATATGGCGATATCATTTTTTTGGTACCGTACCCTACACATGATTATCGCATTTCTTTTTAATGAAAGCTCTCCATGACTTTTCCAGTTGTGCGGCAAGTGATCGCTGACCTTGAGGATAAACTTGACCTGACCCGCCGGTCAGCTGACCCCTACGTGGTGGAGAATATCTGGCTGACTGACTATGAGTTCTACAAGGAGTGAGTAAACACAAAGTACAGACCATGGGGGCAGAAAGCAATTGCTATTGCCCTGGTTAATTTATGTCATGGTGCTATATATGGTGTATATTATAAAGATGAAGTTGAGATAGTATGATATAATGCAATATGTAATGAATGAAATTATGTTGTAATGAGTAAGTTAATCAGTAAAATAATAAGTATTATTAATTTTGCCTATGTACACTATTATTTCTTGACCATTATTAAGAAGAAATCCTATATAAGGTTTCAAGAAATATTATAAGCATGATATGTACAAGGTATAGACGATAAGGAATAATCCTATTCGCATTACCAATTATATAGAGATTTATCAAGTCGCTTGATCATAGTTTTAAAGTCATTCTCAGATTCAATAGTCTGTATACATTCTGGTAGTTGGTCCCATAGTCTGCAGCCTCTGTAATACGGGCTATTTAATATTTTTGTTTTCTTTATAAAAATTTGTACAAAATTTACTTTCAAAATACTTCTCAAAATACGATCAGGTCTAGCAGTGTTTCCATGTTTTGTAACAGTTTTACAAGTGTACATGTAATTCAAAAGGTACATTTTTCTTCGATTTATAAGCTGGTCTAAATAGATACCCTTTTCTATTGACAATTCTTACAGCTCTATATTGCATCTTTTTGTAAGGTTTTACATTTTGAGGCACGGGAAATATCAAACAATACACATACATAATCGAGTATAGGAAGAATAGCTTGTTTATACAGAAGTGTACTTAGTTTTTCTGTTAAGCGTTTATACGTTTACACCATGGTGCTATATACATAATGTATATTCTCTTCAGATGGACGGCCATCGCTGATCACACAAAGTCCAACCTGAAAGAGTTCTTTGCCCACCAGATCACCGGGGTAAGGCGATGTTGAATAATATTACATTAGCTAACCTAACAATGACGATTACAAAAATACTGGAAAGACATTGGTACAGAAATAATGGCAGTTCCGATGGTTTTCGAAAGGCTACAGACAGCCTTCAGATAGTTACGACATTTCTAACAGAATAAATTATCTTCTTATGAAAGATTGACATTTTATTTTCTAACTTTCTGTGACTTTCTTGAGACCCCTTCAGGACAAACGAACTTTAATGTTGGTCTCTACTAGTATCAGATATTTAGTTTGGCATTTCTTATAAGGTCAAATCATATCTTGTTTTTATCCCAGAGGAGGGTTGTTGATTACATAACACTGTGTGAAAATAGACATTAGCTAGTTTTTGAAAATAAGGCCTTAAAGTACATTACAGGTCATGGAAAGATCTTTTAAAGGCCATCTTTCGAGAATTTTAAAGGTTATCTGAAAGAAAGGGTCTTTTGAGAAGATGAAATAAAGCTGACCTACTCATTATTTGATAATACCTTGTGGCCCTATGTGCAAAATTGGGATTCATTCTAATTTCATGTGGTGACAATTTAGGCCCTAATAACACTACGTGTTGGGTCAAAAGACGCATCGGGTCGTGTTGCCCAATGCGTGTGATTCGCGTTACAGCTGTATTAAGGCTATTCTCAGATTCGGTAATCTGGGCACTTGTAGGCTGTGCTACGGTCGCTCCCTTAGTGATTGGTGCAAACAACTACCTAGCGACGTGTATTGGGAGTTGTTAAAGCTTAGATAATGAATTATATTGTTATATAAACCTGTTTCAACTTATAAGCACACGCAGATAGTCTTCCTACCTTTAAAAAAAAAACAGGGATTACCACATTCAGTTACAATATTCGCAAGCAAAGAATGGGAAGCTAGCAGTTGCAGGCTCCATAGCCACCTGTTTGTTGTCGGGGAGGTGTTAGGTTAGGTGGCCGACCAGGTGACCCAGAGCTACCCGGTCTCCCTGTGCCCACTGTCAGGAAGCTTTCACACCCCCTGTTCATACCATTTTCGTGGTATCTGTCTCTCTATTACTAATGTCAGTTGTATTATGCTTCCTCATAGTAATGCGTATAATGATATATTTGTATTTGAGCAGTCATTTTAGTTGTGATCATTACGTTTCTACCCTACCACCATAGGCGGGAAAACGTATCTATGGAGTTGTATTCACCAGTTGCTATGTGATCACGTGACCGGATGAACTAGTCCTGAATCCAAGAATGCCACACTACGCGTCGGGTCACGTTGGGTCGCATTGGGACCCAACGCGACCCGACAAGAAATATATTATAATAGGGGTTTTGGGGTCTAGTTCCCAATGCGAACCTTTTTTTATATATTACACTACGCATTCGGCGTCCTGATTCGCGTTTGCTATTCGCGTCGGCAAAAACGCGAATTAAAATGCCCCAATGGGAATCAAAAAAACGCGTAGTGTAATATGGCCTATAGACTTTTCATTGTTTTATGCTGTGTTTTCTTTGTTTCAGATGGACCTTGCCTATTATTCACTACAGCAGATGGGACTGGACGTCGAGATCCAAGTGAAGAAGGTTATCATAACTACAGTAAGTGGAAAGAAAATCAGACAAATATGATTTCCAGGGTTAGAATGAGGAGGAGCCCCTTACAATACAAAGTTTACACAATCTGCTTAAATCACCATGTTCGTTGCTCTTAAGGCCATGATCCACGATGCGACAAAATGCCAACCGATTTTCTTCTCATGCAATTTTTGCATATTTAGAATGATTTCTCTCTGTAACAATACCATTTTTCCCATATAGATTATTCAAAACACTTTGTAAATTGTATATTTTATAAGAATAATGATTATTTAACGAACTGATTGTCAAAATCTGTTCAAAATCGGCCCAAAATCGCATCGTGGATCATCCCCTTAAGAGAGCATTATACACAGTGTTATTTGATACTGTTTTCGGAAATGTATATATGAAATACGCCCGAGTCATCTGATCATTTTATCATAATCCATCATTTGTTCTGTTAATGTGATACGTATATGACTCTCAGCATGAAAAGAACTTCATTTTACATAGAGAGGGGAAAGATAAAAAAGAATGAAATCAAATTGATAGAATATTGTTTCATTGTCACTTATATTTTTGTCAATGTTTTACAGAGATCAACTACAAAACTTCCAACAGATAACAGCAAAATTCCTGGACGCACAAATCCTCAGAATCAGAACCGGCAGAGCATAGACCCTGACAAGGTATTGGACCTCATGGAAGGCTACCGCAAGACGAAGGGGTACACCTGGTACAACCCTGACCACCTGACGCTCTTCACAGGGTATGGCTTGTTTTACGTTATTACATCCCCGAACACCTTATTCTCTTCACAGGGTATGACTTGTTTTACATTATTACATCCCCAACATCTCACGCTTTTCACAGGGTATGGCTTGTTTTACGTTATTACATCCCCCAACACCTCACGCTCTTCACAGGGTATGGCTTGGTTTACGTTATTTCATCCCCGGACACCTCATTCTCTTCTCAGGGTATGGCTTGTTTTATGTTATTACATCCCAGACCACCTCATTCTCTTCACAGGGTACAGCTTTTTTATGTTATTACATCCACGAACACCTAGTTATCTTTGTGGGGTACGGCCTGTTTTATGTTATTATCCCCCAACACCTCACGCTCTTCAGGGTATGGTTTGTTTTACGATATTACATCCCCGAACACCTGACGCTCTTTACAGGGTATGGCTTGTTTTATGTTATTACATCTCCAAACAACTCATTATGTTTGTGGGGTACGGCTTGTCTTGCATTACTACATCCCGGACCACCTGAATCTTTTCATGGGGTACAACTTGTTTTACATTATTACAATCCTAACCACCTTACTCTCTCCACAGGGTCTTAACAGGGAACAGCTTGGTTAAAGGTTGATATAACCCCCTATCACCTCTCTTCACAGTGTAAAGCTTATCCTTATTATCATGTTATTCTCATTTTCAGAGGATGTCGGAGCTTTTTCATTTACAACTTATTCTCATGTTATGTTTTAACAACTAATTTAAGAATTCATATTCCATGTACGGTCACTTTATGCGGCTCTGAATTGGGGTTTATTTTTTTAACAGCTGGCATAGCAATTGAAAATACATGATATTTGTGTGTGTGTGGGGGGGGGGGGGAGGGCGGGGGGAGGGAGGGGGGGGGGGGAAACTCCGCAGTTGGAGGTGTTACCTTATAATAATGTTGCAGCAATGTTCTGGGTTGGTTCTTGTTATGTTCTTTTGATGATTCCCAATTACGTCACTGCGACCTACTACTGTGATGCTGCACTGCAATGTTATTATAACATTCTGGTTATGTGCATCAACCTAAACAGAATGTTCTTATAATGTTCTGTTTTGGGTTCGTCCTAACTTCGCCAAACAGTAATGTTATAATAACGTCCCAATTTGGTGAGGTTTCAACCTAACCGTCAATAACGTAATTGTTACGTGCCATATTAGAAAGAAACAAACTGACTAAAAAAGTATGGTTGCAGAATGTTTCTGTTACATCGCAAGTTGGCTGGGTCAGGAATGGGATACCAGCATCAAGAGCAACAATTCCTGTTTCAAATCGATTCCATTTCAATTTGCCATCTAGACTATTCTTTGAGGATGTTTCACACTGGTCATATCTCTAAGACCTAATTTTTCCAAAGAGATATTTTGATTTTGATGGGGTGTTGTCTGAAACCTGCTGTGAGGTAACTATTGATCCTCTTTCATTCCAGCTTTGATCTCGACCAGGGTCCAGTTGGTAAGTAAACCAATCATGGTGATAAGGATCAATCATGCATCAACACATTATCTTTACTGGGTTTACTCATTTTCATATGTAAAACTTGGGGATACTGTGATAACGTTTTTTTTAATCACAGCTACCTATCGTGGGTTATAGTAGTAGCAGTAGTTCCTTTATTGACAGTCTAGAAGTCAGATTTGACTTATATGTCATTTTACATACTCCTAGCCCAGGTTATATGTATATTCGTTGGCTTCATAAGCAACATATTTACAGTGACTATAGTGGGGTCTGTTAACAACATTTTCGTTACATGGCGGATAAAAGCACCAAATTTTGCATGAGGCACCTCTGAGGCATAACTATTGAATCTAGAAGGGGAGCCATCTTGAAACACCAAAATGAAATTTTGACAAATTTTGTATGTTTTTAGCATTTGAAATTAAGGTATTTAACCAAAACTTTTGGCTGGCTTCAATTAGATCTATTGTATAGATTTAAAAGGTAAATAATTGAATTCCCTGTCCTATAATCTACCAATTTGCACAATAGCAATGTGTTTCTAGGCATTTCAGAAGCTGAGATATAAGATTATTTCAATAAAAGTCGGCCATATTGGATTTTTGGCCCCCATCCAGGTTATATTGATATTTCAAAGTGGCTCCGCTTTTAAATTCAATGAAGGGGTCCCAGGGGATCTTCATACCAAATGAAATCAAGAAATCTTGTGGCAAAAGAGTAAAGTCTATATCCTTTCTCTTGAATTATTTTGGAATCCAGCGGTCATTATCAAAGGTATCATGTTAATGAATTCAGCCATTTTGAAATTTATGGTATTGTATTGGATGAATATCATATTTATTGAGCCCTCTAGGTTATTAACAACTGATATTGGAACCATGTCCCCTGGCCTTATGCCTTAGTAGCTAAAAATCATAATATTTCTCAAAATTTGTCAGCCATCTTGTATTTTGGATTTCCGCATTGACTTGAAACATAAATAATTGAATTCCCTGACCCATAATCCCTCAATTTTGACACCAACCATGTCTCTTTAGTCTTTTTAGAAGCTGAGATATTAGAATTTCTATAGTAAAAGTCGGCCATATTGGTTTTTGGGCCCCCACATCTGTCCTATTGATATTTCAAGGTGGCTCCCCTTCCAGATTTCATAGTTATGCCTCAGAGGTGCCTCATACCAAATTTGGTGCTTTTATCCGCCGCGTAACAATTTCTCATAAAAATGACCTTAACAGACCCCACTACTACATAAACAATAGATCTAACATATTTATAGTGACTACATAGACAATAACACAGCTTATCTCAAACATTAAAACAAAAAATTACAACAGTTTTGCATGCGTAACTAGACATGAGTGGGTAACTACATATACCAGCATTCCAAATATTATTGTTATATCTCAAGGTGCGATATTTAGCATTTTTAAAAATGTTGCAGGTCTTGGTTGTAAATGATAGCATGTGATATCACAGTGATGTCGCAGCCAGGAAAGGGATCGTTATATATATACTAGTATATGTGTGATATCTTTGTTGTGTGTAAATGCCTGGATGCCTACGATATGGCTGCGACTTTAGTTGGTTGTGGTGGTTTAGAAACCGTCGTAACATGCAATATTCTCACATCACAACCTGCAATATGACGGTAATGTAGCAAGCACTTTATCGCACAACTGTAAAAACCTAATGTTTCATGTTGCAGGCGTGGCCCCCGTTGCTGGCATCTGTTTGGCGGAGCGCGGGGTGTCGACTGTCGAGCTCACTGGCTGGCACATGTGGGCAGTCATTGCACACGAACTCGGACACAAGTAGGTCACCTATAGATATACCGTTACTACCTGATCACCTATAGATATACCGTTAATACCTGACCACCTATAGATATACCATAAATACCCGGTCACCTATAGATATACCGTTAATACCTGGTCACCCATAGATATACCATTAACACCTGGCTGCATATATAGACATACCATTAATACCCGATCACCTATAGATATACCATTAATACCCGGTCAACTATAGATATACCATAAATACCTGATCACCTATAGATATACCATTAATACCGGGTCACCTATAGATATACCATTAATACCCGGTCACCTATAGATATACCATTAATACCCGGTCAACTATAGATATACCGTTAATACCTAGTCACCTATAGATATACCATTAATAACCTGTCACTTATAGATATACCATCAATACCCGGTCACCTATAGATATACCATTAATACCCGGTCACCTATTTATATACCATAAATACCAGGTCAACTATAGATATACCATTAATACCATGTCAACTATATATATACCATAAATACCCGGTCAGCTATAGATTTACCATTAATACCTGGTCACCTATAGATATACCATTAATCGCTGGTCACCTATAGATATACCGTTAATACCCGGTCAACTATAGATATACCGTTAATACCTAGTCACCTATAGATATACCATTAATACCAGGTCACCTATAGATATACCATTAATAACCTGTCACTTATAGATATACCATTAATACCCAGTCACCTATAGATATACCGTTAATACCTGGTCACCTATACATATACCATTAATACCCGGTCAACTATAGATATACCGTTAATACCTGGCCACCTATAGATATACCATTAATACCCGGTCACCTATAGATATACCGTTAATACCCGGTCACCTATAGATATACCATTAATACCCGGTCAACTATAGATATACCATTAATACCTGGTCACCTATAGATATACCATTAATACCCGGTCACCTATAGATATACTGTTAATACCTGGTCACCCATAGATATACCATTAACACCTGGCTGCATATAGATATACCATTAATACCCAGTCACCTATAGATATACCATTAATATCCGGTCAACTATAGATATACCGTTAATACCTGGTCACCTATAGATATATTGTTAATACTTGATCACCTATAGATATACCATGAAGGACAATGGCGCCATTATCCAGACACTGAAAAAATCCAAGTCCTTCAATTTTCCTCAAATCTTGCAGAAATGTTCAATACTGTTTAGTCTATCATAATTGAGATTGAAAAATAGTTTAGCAGGAATACTTTTGTAGATAAATATGGCCAAATAAGACTAATTTTGGGGGAATTTTGCAAATTCTGAAAAATGTTTTAAATATGAAAACTTTTGTTTTTTTCTGTAACTCACATAATTCTTGATATATAATGATGTGATATACTTCTACATGATTGTGAGCATGTTGAGCATAATACAAAATATCAAAATTACCTGTCATATAATCTTTAGGTGAATTTATGAAGAAAACTCATAAATGTCGATTTTAAGTAATTTTAGACCTCAAAATGAAAATTCTGCTTTTCTGGCCAAGTTCATCTGGTGACCCCCTATTTTTTGTCTTAAAATAATAGCCTATAGCCTTCTCTACAATATATATTGATTAAAAAAATTTCTGGGTATTCAAATGTTTTGTATGCATGCTTATTTTCAAATCGTTTCATTTCTTTACATTTTTTTACAATTTTAATTTGAAGATTTCAAAGATTAAAATGCATATTACCCGCTGAAATATTTCCTAATGCCCTCTAATTCACTTGCCTACATGTATGTCCTTCTGATACTGACTTCAATCTATTTGTCCTATCTTTTATTTGAAAATAATATGGAATTAAGATATTATTTAAATGTGATTCAAAACAGTTGATTTTTTTCAAAATCACCACACAAAGAAACTGATTTCACTGAAAAGTTTCCATGGTGACCCATCATTTCTTTGATCATTTTGAAACCTTTACAGGTAAAACTTGCATTCTGGAAAGTTTAGAGAAAATCTGGGTACTAGATCTATAATGGAGCGATTGTCCTTAATACCGGACCACCTATAGATATATGTTAATACCTGGCCATCTATAGATATACTATTAATACCTGGAGGTTTTCCATCCCTTGAACCTAGATCCTTTGGATCATGGATATGATGTTTGAGTCAACTTGTTATGGGTAACATGAGCATTGAAGAAACTCTGTTATTAGGGAGTTTCAGATCCTCCCAGGCATGACGTAACGCAAACGTAACACATCTTTTATCTCAGCTCTCATAATGTACTTCAAAAACATTTTATCATGAATGTACTATTGGGCCTCATTATCACATGACTATTCAATTATGGTTACCAAATTTTGCTCTTTTAGCTTTAAATATGATTGGGGAGGTTTCAGATACGTTGAATTATCGAGATGCATTGTGGGATCTAAAAATCCCAAATGATACCATAATATCCCCAGTTAATATGTATCAGCTATCTCACAGTCTTGGAATGGAGCATGGAGCGGTTGACGAATGTACTCTGGAAATATCATGAGTGGTGAAGAAATTCTGTCAATGATAGTATATCTCACCAGTTTCTGTTTATATGTGTCCTCTATCTCCGCAGTCTCGGCATGGAGCACGATGGGGCTAACAGCTGTCCTCAGGAAGGTAACATCATGAGTATCGATGAAACTCTGTTAATGATACTATATATCCCAAGTTAATATGTACCCCCTATCTAAGAGTTTCGTTAATCTGTGTCAATAAGTGCTTTCTCTCCGCAGTCTTGGCATGGAGCACAATGGGGCTAACAGCTGTCCTAAGGACTGTAACATAATGAGTGGTGAAGAAACTCTGTTAATGATAGTATATTTCACCAGTCCTCTATCCTCTATCTATGCAGTCTGGGCATGGAGCACGATGGAGTTAACGGTTGTCGTGAGGACGGAAACATCATGAGTCCCATGGTGGTGAAGCTGTGGGAGCTGACCAATGTGGACAAGGCCTACAAGTTCTCCACCTGCAACAAGAACCAGGCCAAGGCCTGTCTGGAGGGCACTGACAAGAGAAAGTGAGTGGCCTCTGGTATTAAAGCTCCATACCCACTTTAGAATGACTGTTCAATGGCTGTCCCTCTTTTTGGTGGACCTCTAAACTACAAAAAGAGAAAATGGTGCGTGCATAAGCACAATTACAGGTGGTTTTAGTACTTGGCCTTTATGCTGGCTCCCCCCTTTTGAAAATCCTGTATCCGCCCCTGCACTAAATTAACAGTTTGCAATGTCTTTACATGAATGGATATGTTGCAGGTTCCCGAGGATCTGTCTGAAGAGCACAAACTGTAATGACAGGTTCACGACGACAAGCAACCGCCTGCCGGGGCAGATCGACAACATGGACAAGCAGTGCCAGCTCCAGTTCGGCACCAACACGGATGCCGGAGAGGCCTGCGGGGTGAGGATATACTTTTTTTTTATTAATGTGGCGCCGCCCTGGTGGATTAAAAATGAAACAAGTTTTTGGGGTATCAGGAGACGATGGGTCTCCTGAATGCAGGAAATTCATCCTAGTAATAAATTAATCGCATTGTTGCGAATTGTGTTTCAAGCTGGAGAGAAACAAAATGTAGCATTCAAGTTAGAAAAATGGTTAATTGCAAAAATTATTGTCTAAAAGTATTACTCTCTAAAAAAAGTGATCGATGAGACTGAAAAGATCCAACTCCCTTAAAAATGGTTTGCCTCATTGGAGAAACAAGGCCTGCAATGATCTTACATTTCCATGTTCCAAGATCGGAGCAAAGTATCTTAACATTCTGTATCTCTGGTATAATACACACCCTGCCTTCTGTTGTCTATCTTAACATTATGTATCTCTGGTATAATACACTCCCTGCCTTCTATTGTCTATCTTAACATGTTATATCTCTGGTATAATACGCAGTGCTTTTTTGGTCTATCTTAACATTATGTATCTCTGGTATAATACACAGTGCCTTCTGTTGTCCATCTTAATATTATGTTTCTCTGGTATTATACACACCCTGCCTTCTGTTATCCATCTTAACATTATGTTTCTCTGGTATAATACACACCCTGGCTTCTGTTGTCCATCTTAACATTATATATCTCTGGTGATTTCAGTCCCACAAGGAGAATGCTGAAAACTGTAAGAAGTTAATGTGTAAGAAGGGCAACTCGTGTTACTATGGCCGGGCGTCCAACGGTTCACCCTGTGGGGTTGGCAAGGTCAGTAGAGGCAGCATTGCACCCCAAGCAAGAATATGACATTATAATAATGTTATTATAACATTCTGTTTAGTTTTGCCTTGGGTCTTGTTATGTTATTTTGATGGCTCCCAAAATTGTCTTTAGAACTTAACATTGCAACTTCACTGTGTAATTATCATAACATTCTTTCACCTTGTAATAACATTATTATAACATTCGTTATTCGTAAGGTCTAAACTTCACTAAAATACAATGTTATTATAACATTTCTTTTAGAAAAATCTCAACTTTACCTAAAATAACATAACTGTTATATGAAAACTGGACAGGTTACAGAATAATAAAGAAAGTATGGTAGCAGAACATGCTTGTTACATCACATTCTGTGAAACAAAGAATTTTATGGTTACCTGTAAAAGGGAGTACATTATTGAACGATTTAACCAAACGTTTGGTGATCTAGCGACCAGAAATTATCGAAAACAACTATAGAGTTCCCAGTAAGAGAGTAGACCACAAATCTTATCTTAAAATGGTCAAACGGTTGCAAAATATCTAACAATATTAGATATTGTTGCTAGTGAATTCTAATTTTACCAGAATTCATGTCACATTGCTAAACCCCCCCCCCCCCTCTGAAAAGAATAACCAAGTATATAATCATATATATATATATATTGACAATAATCGTCACATAACGGCTTATTCATAAATATCTGAAATGCTCAACTATTGCCAAGAATATATTCTGATGCAATGTCTATGCATTTCCTATAAAATATAATTTACAAAGATGCAATCCTAGTGTTAATTAGTCTTAAGCCCCATACCCACTAGGCGATTTTGCCGTCGCTGGCCGACAGCACAGCCATCAAATTCTCCACACGATCGCTGGGCGATCACAATTGCCGGGCAATTTTCCGTGAGTATGGTGTGCATTCTGGGTGACGAGACATTGACGACGGGATCACCAGGAAAATCGTCGGGAAAATTGCCAGAAAAATATCAAACTTGCCTGATATTACCATCACCCCGCGACGACGACAGCCGTCCTCCCATTCACCTGTCGCCCAGCAAGGGTAAAATCGCTTGGTGCGTATGGGGCTTTACTGTAACTTATATGGGAACTTCTAACTATTAATCAATTTGTAATACCAGCCTAGTCAATTAGGATAGCTTTCGGAGGTAGCAGCAAATGATTATAAGTGTGAATCTAATGTCTAATGCATGAAGAAACAAAGACAACAAAACTATTTAAATCGAATAAGTATCATTTCCCCTGTTGTGTTTCTTGCAGTGGTGTATCCAGGGTAAATGTGTAACAACCAACAACAAGCCCGGTAAGTATCAGGGTTGTTTCTATTCTCTTGAATAAGCAGATACTTAGTGAGTTTGTAATGGCATGCATTCTGTTTTAGTTACATGTATTTGGACATGTTGAGAATATTTTTTAACATTTTTAACATATTTTTTAACATTTTACATGAATTGACTAGAATATTTGGTGAGTGATAATAGAAGTGATAGTCCTTAAAGTACTTGTATGATTGATCAATGAAAGTAGATATATAACTAATATAAACAAAGAATGAGTCACATCAATGAGTTTTCTCTATATCATAAGGGTCTCCACTATCTATACGACTGTCTTGTCCTCCAGTCCGGTCCTCCAAAGGTTGGAAGTATTGGAACTCACCTCTAGCGCAAGAACTCTAACTCAAGGCCAATATAAAGTCATGGTCAAAGTAACATTGTTTGTACCATTGTCATCCAGGTGGCGCAACAGTGAGTTATAAATGGCAGACTCCATGATAAGATGTAATCTGCCATTCATAACTCACTGTTGAATAATATATTATAAGAATATTCTTCTTCTGACGTTACTTATTTGGATAATATCGTAGAAGGCGATGGATGAGTGGAATCAGTGTATATGTAAATAAAATATATCCAACAACTACAAGCTTGGAAAATAACTTATAATATATTCACATTTTGCAGCTCGTACACTCCAACAACATGCACACGACCATACACTGTTATGTAGTATATTTCATGTTATACATTAACATGGTTGACTTTGTACTGTAAACTGACTCCTAACCACCATGTCTAGGTGGAGTAGGGGAACTGACAATGTGTCTGAAATACGTCAAAAACAATAAATAAATAGATAAATAAAATTGTGTCTTTTGCAGCGAACCACCGCCCCCACTGCATGACGAAGGGCAGCATCCCCACCCCAGGGCCAGGTAGGAACGGCTACTCTGTTTTAGCTAGACTATACACCTTTCTCATTAAAGGGAGCCAAAAGCAATATTGTGTCAAAATATGACAAAATTTTGCAAATTCAAATAACTAGTAAAATGCATTCAAATAGTTTAACTTTAGCCATTAGTGCAATATAAATCATGATAACTAGCTATAACTTTCCTTGAATTCCATAATACACATGTCATTTATGCCTGTTTGTAAACAACCAAATTTGGTGGGTGACCAAAATTGACCAGGCACAAGATTTGATATATTTCTATACAGTTTAAGTCAGTATTCACCGTCTATATTTTACCACAGGTCTAGGTTATAGTCTCAGAACACATTTCAATAGTTAACTGAATTTGAAAAAAATTGACCCCACACAGCTTATGACACCCTTTAACGTGGCGTCCCCTGGTGAGTTACATTTGAAACAAATTTTTAGGGCTTAAAGTATAATCAATATGGGCCATTGCAACTATGGGCCAGTCATTACGGTCTATCTGAGAAGTAATTATGGGCCATATGAGAAATTATTATGGACCAACTGAAAACTCGTTATGGGTCAACTGAAAAGTCATTATGGGTCAACTGAAAAGTTGTTAGAGTCCAACGATGCAGTTGTTATGGTCCACCTGGAGGTCAATATCGTCCATGTGGAAAGTCATTATGGACGTCCTACAAAGTCATTATGGTCCACATGGGAAGTTGTTATGGACCAATTGGGTAGTCACATAAGACCAACCTGGTGGTCACTATGTCCTAAACATCCATTACTGTTGGAACATATCAACTACATAGTGGTCCATAATGGGCCTTCCATTTAGTACGTACGCAAATTTCCCAAAATCTTAGACCCCCCATCCCCTCTTGGGCTATAGTAAGCATTGGAATTTTACAGGAACGTACGCAAATTTTCAGACCCCCCCCACCCCCCTTGCTGCGTACATACTTAATGGAAGGCCCCTAACTGCACTGGTTCATAATGACTTTGCAGTGGATGATAAGTGACCTGGGTCATAACTGCACTGGCCCATAATGACTCTTTACCTTTCCGATCCTGTTTGGGTTACTCATTTATGGACGGCCTTGTATGACAACACCAATGTGATGTTTCAGGTTGTACGAACACCCACCACCAGTGTGACCTGGTCTTCACCACCCCTAGCAACTGCCAGGATGCCTACTTCCAGGAGAAGTGCTGCAGGGTCTGCACCCCTTATGGCTTCTAAGCCGCGTCCTGTCAGCGTCCTGTCAGCGTCCTCACAGCGTCCTGTCAGCGTCGACTGACCGCGTCCTGTCAGCGTCCTGTCAGCGTCCTGTCAGCGTCCTGTCAGCGTCCTGTCAGCGTCCTGTCAGCGTCCTGTCAGCGTCCTGTCAGCGTCCTGTCAGCGTCCTGTCAGCGTCCTGTCAGCGTCCTGTCAGCGTCCTGTCAGCGTCCTGTCAGCGTCCTGTCAGCGTCCTGTCAGCGTCCTGTCAGCGTCCTGTCAGCGTCCTGTCAGCGTCGACTGACCGCGTCCTGTCAGCGTCCTGTCAGCGTCCTGTCAGCGTCCTGTCAGCGTCCTGTCAGCGTCCTGTCAGCGTCCTGTCAGCGTCCTGTCAGCGTCCTGTCAGCGTCCTGTCAGCGTCCTGTCAGCGTCCTGTCAGCGTCCTGTCAGCGTCCTGTCAGCGTCCTGTCAGCGTCCTGTCAGCGTCCTGTCAGCGTCCTGTCAGCGTCCTGTCAGCGTCCTGTCAGCGTCCTGTCAGCGTCCTGTCAGCGTCCTGTCAGCGTCCTGTCAGCGTCCTGTCAGCGTCCTGTCAGCGTCCTGTCAGCGTCCTGTCAGCGTCCTGTCAGCGTCCTGTCAGCGTCCTGTCAGCGTCCTGTCAGCGTCCTGTCAGCGTCCTGTCAGCGTCCTGTCAGCGTCCATAGTCTGAATAACAATGACCCTCTTTGAGTTATCGTCAATTTGTTTTATCCGTAATAATAAAATAATGGCATGGCAAATTGTTGGTGTTCTGTTTCTTATTCAAACAATGTGGCCCCATACATATGATATCAGGTATTTTACTAGATAATTATGTAATAATTGTTGGTGAATATATGCATGATACAATATGTTTCGGAGAATTATCTGATCCACATTTACGTTCCAATAAAATAAACCAAAACTAATATATTTATTTCCCCACAAAGTCAAGCTCCCTCTGCTATGTTACTTATTAAAAAATGTGGCCCCACACATATGCTATCTGCATGGTATTCTGCTGAGTAATTATGTGATAATTCTGGGTATAATGCAACAGGTTTAGGGGACTTTGGACACAGGGGCGGATACAGGATTTCTAAAAAAATAAGGATGGGTGGGGATCAGCATATAGGCTAAGTACTAAAAGATCGGCATTTCCCTCTCTTTTTGTAGTATAAGGGTCTACACAAACGGAAGGTGTGTGTGTGTGTGTGGGGGGGGGGGGAATCAGGACTCCCTGGACCTCCCTTCCCTGGATCCACCCCTGGATGCCCCAATCTGCCGTTATGTCTACTATGAAAGAAATGGTCGAAATTCTCCCTAACACGGATGGGCATTTTCCTATATTGTCCCCATGGGTTATTCGACAAGTCGCAAGGCTTAAGCATAATCATCTTCATTAATCACAGCAATATTTGTGGTTCAACATGTTGAAAATCTAGTATTCAGGAAATATGTGTTTCTAAGTTGGTTTGAAAATTATTGTATTCATTACGGACGGAAATAAAGAAACGATATGGATGTTTTCAACAAGTTTATCCTGCGTTTTCCTTTTCGACAATTTCAAATAAGTCCAAATTAGCCTTCATATGCATGATTACGATATTGTAAATCTGCTATCAGTGGTAGGGAAGATTGAAGTTTAACAGTAACATACATGTATCAAAATAATGTATCAAAATAATCTCCGCGTGTGCGACTTAGCGAAACAGGATATGGATTTCTCCAGGAATCCCATTATGTTTTCCCGTCATATGTGGTTGATGGCCAATCCCTTTTTTCTGCTTCTACAAACAACCATAACAGACCAATCTGACAGGTTAAAAAAGACAGACATCATGCAGAAGGCAACATAATATGTTCAATTATGCATTCATGAGTTTGCGTCTTGTTAGGTAACATGTATGTCTATGCATCGCCCATGTTTGTCTGCATTGACGTCTAGACCGGACAAAAATAACCTCATTATTTATTCAACAGCAGTACTATGCCATCTTATACCTAATTTTTGTCTCAAAAGACTCACGCTATATAAGGCAGCTCTGGTGAGTTCCCGTCACCAGTCTCTCACTGACAACTCCAAGATGTTCAAGGCACTCTTCTTCCTCCTCGTTGTTGTTGCGTTCGTCGCAAGCATGGCCTACGCTGACGACGATGACTCCCGTAGTCATGGAGGCCATGGTGGTGGCTATGGAGGACATGGTGGTGGCTTTGGCGGTGCTCACCATGGCGGGTATGGTGGTGGTCGTGGTGGTGGTTTCCGTGGCAGAGGGTACTGAGAGCGTCACCTAAAGGTAAGAGCTATTTTAGATACACATATTATAGTTACACTAAGATATATAACCTACAGAGTTTTTATAACGTCGTCGGCAGTGGCACCCCCTATGAGATTCCATACAAATCATCATAGTGTGTGGACTATTTCGTCATGTCATAGATTGTTTATGTTTGGAAAAGATCGAAAAAGACAGACTACTGTATTCTTCGCAATGGGTTGCATAGACTCTCATAGGGGGCGCCCCATTGTAATGTTCATGGTGAAATGTCACAAATTAGCAATGTTTGTTTGCTACATTATAATTGATAAATATGCATAAAAGGCTGATGACAACTGTTAAAATATTGTATCATTAGGTTTGTTTCTTAACATTCTGATTAATATGAGGCGTGGCCATTGGTGGCGGTGGCAGCATAAAACACTATTTTATGGAGATATCACATTCCTTTTAATCTTTCATTTAACCTGGCATTATACCAGTTTACACTGGTTTTCAGCAACAGCAAGGGAACTAACAACAAGTACAAAATGTGATATGGTGAGCTACAATATTGGACATGCACATAAAAGCTTTCATATAGAGCACAATCTTAAATGGAAGTACCACATTCCAAACTACATATGACTAACTAAATCATCTATAAGATACTAGGAATCTTTAATTTTAGTAGCTCTCATTCATAAGTAACAAATCAATTGAGTTATACCAACTGATTTAAATTTGTAACCTTGTTAAAACATATGACCCAACGCTTTGTTAAGTAATTGTCTGGTTTTCTTTCCTTTCTAGGAAGGTTTCTACTGGGATGACTGAAGGCAGAAGGACCAAACCAACATCTGACCGATGGATCCTCTGCAACCATTCAGATCATGACGCAATAAACACTCTACACTGAAACCTTTGGTGTTTGTGCAAAAATTCTTGAATAATGCTAGAACATCCGTCCCTTCACAGAGGGGTTTTGATAACGTATCGGGTAATTCCTAAATGTGACCCCTCACCACTAAAATGAGGCATAAGTCGCTCAGAGATATTATGAGAAAATGGCAAAACAAGGCAAAAAATTATAAAAGTCAAAAAATGGGGTTTCTACAGAAATGACATGGCTAACACATACGTGTTACCATAAATTTACAATTATAAAGAAAAGGGATTCTATCATACAAAAAGGAAACATGTTCTTTGTGATGTCAGATAAAAACTAAGGCAATTATAAAAACAATGGTATCTTTAAAGTGATTTTTCTCAGAATTATGGTTTGGATAAGGCTGTTTTTAAACGTTTAAAACTTTAGTTCAAAAAACGTTAGAAACGTGATTATTTCAGCATTTTAAAGAGTATGCCCCCCTCTCCCATAATCAGTTATACTCATAAATTTTAGATCGACGACTAATGCCTCATTGAGTGGTGTGTGTGTGTGGGGGGGGGGGGGGAGTAACAAATTGGCCTAGCATTCTTGAGTGACTGCTATTTGTTTAAACCATTGACGTGAGTAACCCTGTCCAAGGAACGACGCATACTGATTATATTCTCAGTGGCCCTGTGTAGTGACAGTCTCCCACCTCGACTTAGTTAATCCAGAATGCAGGGGCTTGTCTGCAACTCTGTTTTGCTGGACAGATGGATATTCGTCGATGTATTAATTTATCCAAAGTACTTAAAAGGATCCTGAAGAATTTCCCATTTCTATATTCCCATGATACATTAGAAATCAAAATCCCAGATTTATGGAATTCCGTCATAATTGTCACACTCACCTTTCTTTTACATATAAGCATGACAAATATATTCCTAATAAATACAACTAGACACTTTAGCAACCGGTTTTTATATGAGCACATCTGACCCAAATGAGCCATCATAGCCGATAATAGACACACGATTATAGGATAACTTCTTAATAATATGATTAAAAATAAAGTTGTGGAAGCTATGCTGAATTCAAGGACGTACCAAGACGTGACCAGACGATAATAGTTTTTGAATCAACTATAGATCCAGTCACCAAATAGAGAGGGGACTGGGCTGGTCTGTTAACCACCCGCTTGATATAACAGAAACTAATGCAGCCCAGAATGTAATCAAATTGCTGAATAAGATACGTAATTAGTCGGGTGAATAGCATAAGGTTGTATCTGACATAGGTTAACCTATATCAGATACGACCTTATGCTATTCACCCAGTTTTAATCATGAGTGAGTGAGCGAGTGAGTAATGGATGCTTACTTATAATTATGATGATATTATTCTGTCATTGAGTGAAAACTCTGCTGGATTTTCAAAATAACGAACAAGAATTGCTATGCATTCACTCTTAATTCATGACTACATCTACACACACACACACACACACACACACACACACACACACACACACACACACACACACACACACACACGTGTGTAAAACCCAGATCATCTGTATTATGCCACCACATCTGACCAAAAAGATTCGTACACATTTATCTGTTCTCCCAGCAAACTTTCACGCATCCATAAAAAGATGAGTGGATATGCACAAAGGTGCGTGATAGAATAATGAATCTGAATTTATGTATAATACTCCATTATAATTGAAATATAGTTAAAACATATTGAATGAAAACTAAATTCACGAACCTAAAAGTTGTGTTTTTTTCAAGAATTCGAAATTTGGAATCATGAGTGTTAGATTTGTGATTTCTTTTGGCTGGCATTCCATAATGTAGAGTTCAATAAATTGAGGGAGGTGCAGTCTTGTGTTTCCTACTGGTGGAATTTCCCAGCCAGCTTAATTGCGACGTTGCAGAAACGTTCTGCAACCATACTCTTTTAGTCAGTTTGTTACTTACTAAGATGCACGTAACAATAACGTTATTGATGATGAGGTTGAAACCTTACTAAATTATAATGTTATTATAACATTATTATTTGGTGAGGTTAGGATGGAACCAAAACAGAACGTTATAAGAATATTCTGTTTGGGTCAAGATCATAACCAGAACGTTATAATAACATCCAAGTGAAATGTCACAGCAGTAAGTAGCAGTGACGTAATTGGGAGTCATCAAAAGAATGAAATAAGAACCAAACCAAAACCAAATAGAACGTTACTGCAACGTTATCATAACGTCACACCTCCGGCTGGGTTGTATCTAACTTATTTCCATACATAGATAGGAGAGTATGGCTACTGCACTAAATAGAACAGGTAGACGTCGTTAACACTGCCCTTTAAGATTCATGTAAAACTGCTATAGATATTGCAAATAAGTATTGCTGTAAAAACACATACATCTTACAGTAAACTACATGAAAGTACATTGCCGATTGAAAAATATAAGATTTTTATTACATGACCATAGTTTGTATAGGACAACAACTACTACTTGTTCAGTAGTACACCATAGAGAATTATGTTTAACATTAAACATTATTATGGGCTACAGTCAATTTTCTAAAAAAACAATATTCTATTGCAAATTATGACATTTTTTTCATATAGTATAAGGATTTGTATCTGAATGTATAGTGGCACGTTTTCGATGTGTAGTGTTGTGGCTGAAATTAATAATTGAAGAAAAAAAACCTTATTACAAGTTCATGGCTACTATTTCATCATCCCTTCTGTACAACAGCAGGGATACAGATGTATTGGTGATCAATTCATGATCAATAATAAATATGAACCATTTAAAAGAAACACTTTTGCTAGATTTAATCGAAACTAACTCATTTCCATAATCACCAATCTTCATCCTTAAGAATTTATAAATTTGGAATTTATTCATAGTTATGTGGTCATGATTACCCATGTGGTGATCACAAAACATGATGGTTGGATACGTCTGGATCGGGTTTACTAACATGTTCTGTGGTATAAGCATACCTAGTTATGACTCACGTATTCTTAAAGCCACTACTTCTTTCTGTAGAGCAGTCTAATGGCCACAGTTTCCCAAAGAATAGTGATGTTTAATGTTCCTGTCCATGAGGCTTCTGTTTTTTCTGTTTCTGTACATTATATGAAAAGGTGGAGAATGAAATATGCTGCACAGACTGTCAATTCAGGGGTCAACTGGTGCCTTATTGATCTGTCACAAACACCAATTTACTTTTTAAGTCTATGCTATTTCTCTGTAATGGAAAGAGTCCTTATCAAACTGTTACTTAATTACTTGACTGTTTGACTAACAATATATCGTTTAGCTGTAAGGCCAATGTAAACCAGTCTGATTAGAATAAGTGAAAATGCAAATATAGGATATTTGTATATACAAAACATAGTAATAAATTGTTATTCAACACACCTGTGCAATTGGTTTTTAAAAGATATTTCAACTCTGTATTTTTGTAAAGTATCTAATGATATAAATACCTCTACTGCTCACTTCTCACATTATTTCACAAATGAGCAAGATTCAAAGAGGGCCTCTTTGTATGGGGCCTGCAGCCAGCATTATGAAACTATTCCTTGCCCTTGTGGGTTTGGCAAGTTTGTGGGCAACCAGGATACAAGGTGAGTTCTCACAAATCCCTCAATAGCTAAAGCCTTGGACACATATTCCAACTCAACTCAACTCAACTCAACTTGACTGAAGAGTTGGGTTAAGTTGGAGTCTGTTATAGAATGTGGGATAGATTACGTCTTAGCATTTTTTCTAAGACTTTTCAGTTAGATCTTGAGATAATATGTAGGACTGGATAGTTGGTTCGTAGGGAGTGTCTATTTTTTTTGTATGATTACACCATCTAACCTTCCAGCTATGTCTTAATCTGTGGCATGGTATAGTTTTTTTGCTAAGGCTACACAAAATCGGATACTGGTGTCACCAGTTATAGGGCCCTTAGAGTCTGCCAAGCTACTAGGGCTAAAGTCTCTAGCCTGAATAACATGGTAAAAGTAAAAGGCTGTTTTTCCTTGAAATTCAATCATATTGAGTACCTGCAACACTCAATGTGACCTGGGGGAATAGTCAAGGTTGTATTACACTGCACAACCTAGGCTGCAATATCAGTGTGATATGATCATACTACAGACAATTCAGCTACAGAAATGACATGATTATGGCCTTAAACCCCGAAAGTCAACACAGCGCCAGGTGCAATTTTAAAATTTGACATCCGACATGAGACTTTCTTAAAATTGTTCTGGCGACATGGCCATTTCTTAAATTTGACAAATGACATTGAATTTAACAATATTGAGTTCTTAAAATCAACATGGGACCTCAGGGATGAAGGGGTAATGTGGCAAGTCCAATATCCATATAATTACATATTCTATTTTCTACATAAATATATTAATCAACTGTATCAAATGTAATACAAATGAAATAACCACAACAGAACTTAAGATAACTTTCAATTTCCTATTTTCTTTCATATTGATATTTCATATTTATAACACTGATGTCTAAATTGAAAATATACACAAAGTCACAAAACAGGAAAACAGACAATTGAACCCAGTCTTAATATGCATATTAGGTACCGCCCACCTCATTAATATTCATTTTCGCTGGTCTCAACTATTACTACGCCCTGCCGTGACGACGTCCGTCACCGTGACGTCGTTGCCGTGACGACGTCCGTTGCCGTGACGACGTCCGTTGCCGTGATGACGTATGTACGTCACTATGACGTAGCAATCTCTGTATTCAGCCTAATAAATCAGTCTAGATCCAACAGGAAGATGCAAGTCTGAGGGTTTCGGGGATGGGGGGAGAGATCTCCACTCTCCAAGCAAAAACGGGTTCCCTGCTGGGAGAGTGAAGCCCTGCTGGGAGAGTGATGCCTGTCAATCATGTATGCTCATTTGCATATTAAGACTGGGTTCAATTGTCTGTTTTTCTGTTTTGTGCATTTTTCAATTCCATGACATAAATCTTAAATGTTAGGTATTGGTATGGAAGAAAATAGGAAATTGAAAGTAATTATAAGTTCACTTGTAGTATTTTCATTTATATACCATTTGATGTATTTGATAAATATATTCATGTAGAAAATAGAAAATAGAAATTGTTATTATATGAATATTGGACTTGCCACATTACCCCTTCATCCTCAATCAGGGCCACATAATTGTTAAAATTTGTCAATTTAGAGTATGTCGCATATGTGTTACCAATAATTCTATCTCTAATATGTGTTACTTCTGTGTGACATCATAATATCACAGCTCAAAGTATATAGAGTAATACTGCACAATGTGTTCTTTACTTGTGACAGTAGACCCATGATTGTGGTGCTTGCAACTACAATTTTCCAGAAATACACAGAAACATTGACACATAAGATATTGTTTGAAAGCTGATAACATGCTATACCCAATATGGCATTACAAAGGGTGAAGAACTCGTAAAGTAATCAAAGAATAACAAGCACTTAGCGGGAGCCAAAAACAAAAAATGATCAAAACTTTGCAACTTCTATTAAATATTCAAATAATTCTATGCCATAACTTAGGTCAATAGTAAAACAGGGACCATGCAAAATGGCTGAATCTACTTGAAATACATTCAAACCTGTCCCTATTCAATTTTGGTGACCCAACAAAAGAATTGGGCTGTTCACAAATACTGCTGTCTAAAAGCAGAATGTCATGGGTTTGCTGAAATTCAAGTGAAGTTAAAGTTAATTTTCATGGTTCATACTATACCATTAGCTAAAGTTAGACTCATAGAATGTATTTTTGTGGTCTTGTGAAGTTGTGGTACAATCAAGACGTGTTTAATGTCTTTCAGTATTAATTTGAACACAAAAGCTGGTCTTACTTGACCAGATAGAGTTTATTGTCTAATACAAGACTGTGGAAATTATCAGGTGCTATCGTCAATATAGGGAGATGAGTTAAACTTTGCATTATGTTTTTATCTAATTATATAGGTTTCCTATCATTCAACCTGCCAATTTCAAACAAAGTTCTGACCAAGAGGTTAACAATGCTTAGAATTGTGCAATTTTTCTAATTGTATCAAACATTTACATAAATTGTCTTGTCTTTCAATATAATTATGTAATTTGATCATGATGAATCATTCTAAGACATAGTCAATTGTTGCAAAATGTGGGTTCATTTCAATAAAGGTATGTATCAACACCCTCTATTGTGAATCTTGAGATAAAAATTAATTCATGTAGCTAAACAAGATGGAGGCACTATTGTTCGTTTCCGGGATGTCACTGTCTCTGATGACAAGCTACCTCAAGTTCTGAAGGTGGCACTGGATCATGAAGGTCTCGACACCCAGCTCCCTGACAGCCTCAACTTGATAAAAAACAACAAGGTCCATGCCACCAAGTTTGAAGAAGATGGAGTTATTCGACCAGCCAAATTAGAGGTAAGACTAACTTAATGTAGTGGTGCTTTTTGTATTCAGTGGCCTGTCACATAATAACTCATACAACAGCCTTGTCAAAATTAAAACTGTTGTGCAAAAATCCAGCTTCAAAATTCTTCCACTTATGATAATTCTTCTGGGTTGAAATTCTCAGGAACTTTAAATGGAAATGAATATTACATAGAGCTGTTAACAGAATCAAAATCGGTCCAGTAGAACAGCCAGAATTGAACAGTGGGACCAATCACAACACAAACATATCAGTTGCTAAAGGTTTCTTTTTTCATAGTTGTATTGTGCAACAGGCCACTGGAAACATTTAGGTCCTACTATTGATACTAATGAGGGATTACAGATGAAGGAAAACTTGATCATCTGCATACTAACAGCACTTGAAAACAGTAATGGATTTCTTTTGCCAATTATTTTTTGCCAAATATTTTTTTTATATACAATTCTCAGACATGGAGGGTTGCTGGAACCTTTTACAATAGGTCACTCCTCTTTGAAAATCTTTGGTTTCCATTTCTTTGATATCATCATCCAATAAAATGTCATACAACTCTGCTGATAATTTATCCTTTAACAACTACTTCAGGTAGCCATGTTTCTCTAGACACCTAAGCCAACAGCAATGTAATGGGAACGTTTTGCAACCATACTTATTTGTTCAGTCTGTTTCTTGCTGAATTTTCAAGTTACATTACCTTAAATAAGGTTGAGACTCATGAAAACAGAATGTTAAAATAACACTATATTTTAGTAAAGTTGAGACCTTACAAACACAGAATGTTACAATTAAGTAATCTTTTAGGAGAAGAATGAAACTAGAATGTTACAATAATGTCACAGTGTATTGTCGCAAAGTTAAGTTTCAGAGACATTATTCAGTGCCATCAAAATAAAGTTAAAAGAACCAAAACAGAGCTAAACAGAATGTCACTGCAGAGTTATAATAAAATTACATCCTTGCCAGTGCTTGTATTAAAACTGAAAAACCAAGTAACAGGAAAATTTGTTTGGACAAACTGTTTGGCCAACAGCTGAAACTGTATCAATGAGACAAACATCGTAGATTACCTGATCAAGAATGACAGTGTTTTAGATTGTTTTACCTCAAAAGAATGCAATTGAAATGTTTGAAAGGTATTTGTTATCATTTATTAAAATTAAAAATCACAGTTAATGATTAACTTTCAGAATGTGGCCTTCTACTATGATCCAGTGCAACATGCAGTTATTACAGTAAAACTGAAACATCGAGGTAACAAACTATTGAGAACCCTGGTAAGTATATTGTGATCCCTACAGCTTTTTACAGTTACATGACAATAACTATGGTGATATTGGAAGATAATCAGCAGCCTGATTCATAAGGAATCATGGACAATTCTGAAAACAATAATTACATAATACATCTGTAACTACAATGATCGTAAACCTTGGCTTGGATACAGAAGTTGAAGTCCAAGATACAGAGGCTCTTGGTGGATTTATGGAGGTTTAGGGTCAAGTCAAGGTATGAAGGTTTAGAATTAGGAATGGTAATCTTTGTCTGAAATATCATTAGCTGTTTCTGAATTATTGGGATAAGTATGACTTTGGTTCCTTTTTATATTGACACACTTGATATTTTGACAAAGTTGGCAGACAGAGCCCCCTGATGGTGGATTGATGTGCAATCAAAAATCCAATATTGATGTCTCAATATTAAACCAATGTAAAAAAAGATTTTGTGTTGAATATCAAATATCTAGACAATATTATGGAACATTACTATTTATATATTAAAACCTGGTATGGATTTAAGCAATAAATAATGTAGGCAGGAGTGGTGTAATAATATTTATTAGATAATGATAATAGATAAGTTTAATTAATGATAATATAACATGTTGTGAGATAAATATATATATATATATATAAGATTGAATAGATGAATAGAATAATGAGGTAAATAAAATAATACAAAATATGTATAAAAAGATGCAGGTGGGTGGGTGTAACCCTCGGCCTACAGAGAGACGGACTTCGTTCCTTTTGAGTTAACTGATGATTTATTTCTTAGCGTGTTTCTTGATAAACCATCGTAGAAACTGGAATAATAATAGCAAATAGTCTTTAGATCAAGTTACCAGTGTACTATGCTTACAATATCATTTTACGAAGATCTTTTACGCGTGACACATTAAATGTGTATTCAGAAATGACTTTTGATATAATTACGCGTTAGGAATATTCTTATACTCATACAGAGTGATGTAGTTTAAATACTACTACCCAGTAGGGCTTACTTTGTCATAATAGAAATATACTAAATGCACTGAACTGTGCTTATGACACCTTACACAACCTCTGGCATAAAGCCTTACATGTCAGAAATGACAGAAAATGACCTCATTTGGGTCTCAGAACCAATAAACTACTCCATGTAGGATATACATACTCAGCTCATTTGGCTGTACCTTACTTTGGCCTCATGGCCCTGGGCATGAACCAAAACTACCTGGCTCAAACTAGTCAAAATATGCATTTATACTCATTGACATGCATACAAATATATCTCAGCATAAAGTATACATGTTCAACATTCACCATACGTACCACAATGGTCCTTATAGGCCTTGGGGTAGTTTTCATAGCTTGGTTTTTCTAGAATTCTTGCCAAAATGTTGTTGCCTTTCATTCTCACATGGTCACAGCTAGTCTGGCTTCTATAAAAAAGTTTCTTATAACCATACCTCCATTCCAAGGAAAGTACAATAATAATTTCAATGAGACCTTTCCTAATAATAAGCATATAATATTAGTATTTTAACCAATCGAATAGAATAATTGTTCATAGTCTCAAAGTGTAGTTTCACAAGTGAATACCAAACTAAAATGTTGCAGCTAACTCCACTAGAGGGAATGTCAACAGGCCAGAAAAATCAGTGTGACAAACTAAACTCCTAATTACAGGAAGTATGGTTGGGGAAACGGCACATTTTCCAATGCGGTACCTTATTCTAATCCGCCCTAGAAGATAGCCTCAGGGGCAGCTTAGAATAGTAATACGGCTTTGCTTATGATATACATGTTATAGAGACACTATTTCTTAAGGTGTTGCGAATTTTATGTTGTCACCTGATGTTATAAAAGCATGATAAGCTTGAATATCAATAACTGAAGCTTGTTTCTATCACAGGGATAAGGATTTAAATGTCCACGAGGTAATCCCCATAATACAGAGTCACCGCTGGACATGCAAAGTGCCCTAGTTATTGACCCAGGGGGTGCGTTATCACTCTCCACACACTGCAGTGCTTGTCTGCTTAGTTAGTTAAGCTAAATACCGGCATGGAGAGTGTATAGACAAAGGATAACACCGCATTGCTTTTCTAAGCCGCATTTCTCTAACAATGCGTTACGTGTTTCCCAACCTTTCCCCAACCTGTATACAGGGCTGACACTTGACACTGAGCACAAATCCAGGCTTAGTTTGATCATAGGATATGGGGAATACAATTCTGATAGCCCAGAGGTAGGTTAGTTTTTAAGAATTTGGCTCCAACTTTGCATGTGATCCAATTATCGCTCAGATGCGACGTTCATCGGCGGCCACAGTGGGCTTTGAGGTGAAGTGAACAGGAACGGCAGCAGGCGGAGAGTGAACAAGGACCAGGGGGCCAGGAGATTATAAAGGAACTATAGTGTTTACCACTAGGGGGAGGTGCAGGAAGGAAGAGGAGGTAAATACTAGTTCTGAACTATCCCATCAGGGACAGCAATGATCCGCACCGCCCCCCACGGCGTGACTGTTTGCATTCATACTTGCTTTGTGGCCACTCAGCTATGAACACAAGCACATTCAACAACATGCTGGTATCTGAAACACAAGCTACTTGCATTCCCTAAATATAGCAAACACAAGTAGTGAAACTATATATCCTTAGCAAATTGCTGGTATACTATCCAGATGCAGAATAAGGGCTTTAAGTCGTGGAAGAGTACAGGAGTTATTACGCAGTTTTCTGTATTTATTTACCAGAGGTCTGACTGATTAGTGATACTTGCTGCAAATTTTGAATCCGGCGATACCATTTTATAGAAAAGATCATGTGCTTCCAAAAACAACAATAAGTGTCGGGTTCTCTAATACAAAAGGTGAGATGCAAGTTAGAAAATAAGACAAGGTTAGGAGTGGCAAACCCTATTTTTCCTAAATCACTGAAGTATTTAAGGCAGCTCAAGGGCATTTCAGACACATTTTGAGATAGATGTGACAGTTTCAGAAATAAACCAATAGATGTCATAGTTTGAGAATATGTGAAAACCTTTTGATGTCTTTTTCTGAATTCTGGAACCCATATCTCAGTTTAACATTTTTGTGACTATTGCCTGACTATTGCCTGAATTAATTTCAAATTAATATAGCAGATGTGACACTGATACCATCGAGGCATAAATCTGAAAAAAACTAGCTTTTATCTACTTATAGGAGTGTGTTGACAAATCACAACCACGAGACAATCTGGTTCAATGTAGATGGCTTTATTGTTATATCCAATGTTTGGAACAGGTCGTCCTTCGTCAGGGACCTAGCTTTTATCTATTTATACTATACAACATTTACACTTCTTATTTAAACATAAAATATGAGAAGCTCTAAAGTTGATATTCTTTTCTAGCGTGGTAGTTTTGGCCAGAGAACAATGATATATGAAGTTGAGCCTGTTTCTGAATCAATCAGAGAAACAGAGACTAAACGCCATATTAGTGATCTTGATTTTGATGGTCACATGCATGTTGTGCGACGTTTGAATGCACAAGATTCTGAGCCAGAGAGTGAGTATTTATTTACAATTATAGAATAAAGGAAATGGTAGATTGACTCAAATAAAACAGTCAATATGACGTAAGGAAACAAACTTGTAAGCTCTGCTACTGAAATCTAGGTAATTGTTTCAATATCTAAAATCATGGATCAGTTATTGCATTTCTGTTGTTTGCTAAATAATTATTCTATCCAGCCTGTAATCATTTTCTAAAGGTTGCAGTGCAAATGTCCGGTAATACTTATGTTTCTTACTTGCAAAAATATTCTCTCTAATCTTTGAATATTTCATGAAGCCTGCTACAAAAGAGTTTGTAGCAAGAACCAATTCAGCAAAATTCATACTTAGGGACAGACACTAGTGGTTAGGGGGTCTATCACATATAATCTAAAAGTAATCCTAGACTAATCTAGAACTAACATACACTATGATATGAAATATGTACAAAAATTATGTTCCTGAGTTACAGCTGCACAAAGAGAAAGAAGTAATGTATTTACTTTTATGTTTAGAACAATGATTACTCAGTAACAGTGAGAGCTAGACGTTCGACATTTTTTATTGGCGGGGAGGGAATTCAAATATCTACATTCAATTCCTTTGGAAAAGTAAGATGCATGAATAAGAATCCTATTACCCTACAGTTAATAATTGTTTTTAAACAAATAAGTGCAGGGTTCATTTCTTTTCATTTGATTGCAGATTATTCACTTTCTGAGCTTAATACTGATTATGAAGTTCCAGTAACTATGGCCCAAAGGTCGAATGATCCCTATGTTGTGGAGACGTTCTGGGAAACTGACAAAAAGTTCTATGACAAGTAAGCTGAAAATGTTATCAATGTAAATGATATTGAACTCTCTAATATTTGAATACTAATAACAAGCTATTCACAGAGTCTTTAGGTTCCCTATATATATATACAAGGTTAATTATTGCAGATGAGAATTAGAGCCGGTTTTTGATAATCAATTGTATTGCCAGTTTTAAAGTTCATTCTACAAAAACGTGTTTTGTCCACTCTAATGGTAACTGTGGTATCAAATGTTAACTTTATAGATGTCTTTTCTTGCATAATGCAAACTTGGCATGTGTGCAAAGTTAGGTTGCATCCTTATCTCTTCTTTTCATATTCTGGATGATATAGATGGAAAATGATTCATACTAATGACAGCACTCTTGATGAATTCTTTTATCACCAAATCAATGGCGTAAGTATTTGATATACAAACTTGAACCTTTAGAGAACAATATATTAAGATAAATAGTGGCAAATTTGATTTAATTTAAGTTTTGATTTGAACTAATAGAACATAACCTGGACATACAGGTATGGTAGGGTCAACAAAAGGCCTTTAGGAAATAATATCATATCATCAGATCGGAAGTCTAGCATCACATTATGGAGCTATTTGAATGTCACTATGTTTTTGGAAGCTATATGCAAAAACATTTTTCAGGAGTCATCAAAGGAACATAGCCAGAAAAACAGATATGTCTTTGATGAGATGATAACAACACATTCTTGCTAGAGTAAGGCTGGGAAAACACAATAGAAACCTTGCTTTAGCAGATGGTCTTTAGTGCTTGGTGTGAAGCACTGAAATTGCACTACCCTGATCATTGTGTTTTACATTCCATTAGGTCAATTTTGCATTTAGTACACTGGAAAGATATGGTCTTGCCATTGAAGTGTTCGTAAAGAAAGTAACAATCACAAAGGTAAATCTCAAAATATTTATAAACTTTTATTTTCTCACCAACTGCTTACACTTTGATGATTTGAAATGCTCTGATACAATTCTCAATAGATTGGTAACTACTGATAGATACATGTTGATTCAAACATGAAAATATATTCTTTTCTTCAAGTATCAAGCAGGTTATCGAATCCAGTTGCTAATTACGATGTACATTATCAAATACTATCCATTCTAGGGCAGTAAGTAGGTAAGCAGAGGGATAAACAATACCTTATACTGGTCAATTTGTGAGACTTCCTTTAAAAACATCATTTGATGGTTGGGACATAACTTATATATCATCTGACATGATATCAGCTCAAACATATTATATAACAATGTGTACAGTTTGGCCTGAATTGCTGTGCCAGAGTTGAAAAATTTCGTTTTTTACTTTTATTAAACACATATACCTTATGACTGTAAGATGAGTTGATCCAAATCCATTTACTCAAACTAAAAAGAAAGAAAACCTTTATCAAAGAAGTTAGGAAATACAGCATAGATTATGCATTACTTACATTCTTTGGTATTTATTGGAAAAATAGCATTGCAAATGTATCAGAAATCATTGAGAAAAACACCCTGGTGGTCTACTAATTGATATGCTAATTGTGGCAGACCAACAAAAACCTCCCAACCGACAAAGTATATGATAAATTTGGAGGACAGATGGATGCGGATGATGTTCTCAATAGTTTGCGGAACTACCGGACGGAGAAGGGGTATACCCCTGACAACCCTGACCAGCTCACACTACTGACTGGGTTAGTACATTTGATATATGATTGTAACTTATGATTCCCTATACAAAATACACCTAAAACATGTGTGTGGCATCCTGCATCCTGAGGTAGAAAGGTGAAAAACAGGAGTCCTTGTTACTTGGGATGACTTGGTTCAGGTAATAGTGGAAATAGGTTTATTTTAGACAGAGACTCTGTAACTCTGTGTGTATAGGTGTCTATAAGGACAATTTCTCTGATCAAATGAAAATATACCTTGTTGCAGTCAAAACTTTATCTGCACCTTTTTCATTTACAGGTATGATATCCAACCAGCTCAGGGTAAGTATTCATTTAGGTATTTAAAGTGGGGTCTGTTAAGCTAATTTTTTTGAGAAATCATTACGCAGTGGATAAAAGCACCAAATTTGGTATGGGGTATCTCTTAGGCATAACTATGAAATCTGGAAGGGGAGCAACCTTGAAATATCAATAGCATGGATGTGGGGGCCCAAAACCAATATGGCCGACTTTTGCTATAAAAAATCTTATATCTCAGCTTCTAAAAAGACTAAAGAGACATGGTTGGTGTCAAAATCGAAAGATTACAATTCAGAGAATTAAACTATTTGTGTTTGACCAATTTTGAGAAATATCATGATTTTTAGCTGATAAGATATCTAAACAAGTGAAATGATTCTAATATCAGTTGTTTATAGCCTAGAAGGCTCAATAGATATACTATTCATCCAGTACAGTACCACAGATTTCAAGATGGCTGAATTTGTTAGCATGATACCTTTGACAGTGACTGCTGGATTCCAAAATAATTCAAAAGAAAGAGATGTTGACTTTAATCCTTCGCCACAAGATTTCTTAATTTCTTTTGGTATGATAATCCCCTAGCATCCCCTAATTGAATTTAAAAGGGGAGCCACCTTGACATATCTACACAACCCTGATGGGGGCCAAAAATCCAAAATGGAAGATTTTTAGTGAAACCTAATATCTCAGATTCTGAAATGTCTAGAAACACATCGTTAGTGTCAAAATTGGGAGATTAGAGGTCAGGGAATTCAATTATTTATCTTTGGAATCTATACAAGAGACCTAACCCAAGAGGGCCAATACTTTTGGTCAAATACCTAAGTTTCAAAAGCTAAAACCATACACAATTTGTCAAAATTTCATTTTGGTATTTCAAGGTGGCTCCCCTTCTAGATTCAATAGTAGTGCCTCAGAGGTGCCTCATGCAAAATTTGGTGCTTTTATCCACTCTGTAGCGAAAATGTTAAACAGACCCAACTTATTACAAAAAAACTACAAGTTATGAGCATTAATAAAAGACCATTAATCTTTTGTGCACGTGAATTTAAACAGAGTCCATGAGATGAGATTCTGTCATTTAGATGACAATTATATACCAGCATGATAACATTACTAAACACTGCAACTTGAAAATAATTCTGCTATGCTTTGGTATTATCAGAGTATAGCAGAGTTGTGGATTAGAAGAGCACTTGTCAATCAATGTTTTGGTTTTCTTCAGGAGTGCTACACTTACAAACATAGCAGATATCTATGTGTCCTATTTAATGACCCCGTGCACAATAGGGGTTATTTATGCAGTTGACAGTAGTTAATATCAGTCCAAAAGGAGTATGGACACAGTAGAATAAGTGATCTGTTTTTGCTGGGCTTGATTTTAGGCCTGCTGCTTTTTAATATTTATATAAATGACCTGGTGAAGGTAGTGCAAAATATGCGTATGTTATTATATGCAGATGACACTGTGTTGTATGCTACCAGTAACTCTATCTTAGAAAGTAATGAGTTGCTACAGAATGATCTCAATAGAGTGGATATATGGTGTCATTTACATAAGTTAACAATTAACGCTAAAAAAACGAAATTTATGATATTTTCAATGACTAAAAGCCTGCAATATCCATTGTTGACTTTAGGGGATTCATATTTGGAACATGTTCACATCTATAAATATCTAGGTATAAACCTGGATGAATCGCTAAATTTTAAATATCAGTTGAAAGAAACTTATAAACTAGCTTCATTTAAGCTATTTCTTTTTCGCAGAATTCGGAAACGTATAACTGAATATACTGCACTAACAATTGTTAAAAGTATGTTATTACCTTATTTGGATATGGGGAATGTTTATTTTACTGCCTGTCCAGTTGCTGATGTAAACAAGCTTGAAGTGATTCTAAATGTGGCACTACGAACTACATTTATGGTAGAAAATCCCCTAATGACACATGAAATAGAATTGTATACTAAGACAAATTTAGTTCCATTGGAATGTAGGAGGAAATATTTTTTGTTGAATATTATTTTTTGTTTAATGCAATCTGAATATATTATGCCTGTTGTAGGACCATATAATACTCGTCAGAAAGTAGCACCAGTTGTATTTATACCTTTTACAAGGGAAGAATATTTTCTGAAATCACCTGCATTTGTGGCAAGAAAATTGTGGAATGATTTGGATGTTCCAACGAGACTTATACAAGAGTACAACTTGTTCAAAAGTAAAATTAAGTATAAACTATTAGAAGAGTACGTTTTGAATGAAACTGCTAGACTTGTTCAAGGTATTCTTATGTTAATGACATGAAAGTTGTATCACCATATCATCTCATTTCATCTCATTATTATCTATTATTATGATTTTGTATTATAGGCTGATAGTAAATTTGCTATGTGAATATCTGCGATGGCATACTAAAATGCTGAAACTTAGTAACAGTTATCTTGCACTTCATACTCATTGTTATAATTATATTATTCATAATACTACAGGACAAGGATACTGCTGATGTAATAGTACTAAGTAACGCTGGTGACAAGGGAAGACAGGAGTAATCCAACATGTCCCAGGATAATAAAGATGTATTAAAAATATTTGAAGTGCAGGCTTAAATCCTTCATTTTCAATAGCGCAACACCTATTTTATGTTATAGTATCCCTGTGTATGAATACTATCAAATTTTGGAAAGTTAATTCAATAATACCTTTGTATAACCTCTGCTGTATTTCCTCATAGGTAAGGCTTACATTGACGCTATATGCCATCTTAACTATGGCGTATCGGTGGTTGAAATGTCTGGCTGGCATAGATTTGGTTTGATTGCACATGAACTTGGTCACAAGTAAGAACACTTGCTGGATCTTTTCCCTATGACTTCTGACTATAAGTCTGTTATCAAAGATTGAATACTCATACAGATTGTCTTTTCAGCAACAGTGAAGGGAAATTGTTTCATGATATTTCCACATATGAATATCCAACTGATATGATGGGAAGGCTGAATGGGGAAAAAAGTTGTATTTTGTAGTTTGACATTGAAACATAAATGAAATGTTGTTAGGCACTGTAAGACATGGCTCCCACCATGGATTCTTCAAACATTGTGTCTTCAATTTTGAATAACTAGTATATGGGTTATCACATTTAATATCTATGATTGGAATATATCCACAGCATAGTAACTGCATTGTCTATCAGTTGAAAGGTTATTCCATTTTCAATATGAAGCAACAAACTATATATATATTCAGCTTTCTTCATCAGTTTTTTACTTTAATAATTTCTATCCTTACTTGTTAAACCATTTCACTTAAACTTAAAATGACCAAATATTTATATGGTTACCTCCTGGCAATTTGTCTGAGTATATTCAAAGATGTACCCAACATGACACTCATGTATGGCTTTAAATTCTCTAAGGGTCTTTTGTTGTAGTGCTCCATCTTAACCCAATTAGAATTTATGTAAAATCTGTGTAAAACACATGTTTTTCACACATGTAGAACACATGTTTTTCCACTGGATTTACATGATGTAAAACCAGTGTCACAGAGATGTGTTTTTCTCATTAAAACACAGGATATTACACAACACTGGTATTACATTAAAACATGCATTAAACAGATGAGATATGATTGGTTTATTTCGGGGTTATCAAAACATCGGAATGTATTGAGTATTTTCCTTTATCAAAAAGACGAGGCATGATTGGCGGTAGCATGATTAAACTGATCACATCATTTGCACAATCTAAACCTTAAAATTAAATCTACCTAGGTGCTTTGCTCTTTCAAAACCATAGTAAAACATAGTAAAGTACTGAAATTACACAGAGATAGTAACAACACAAGTGGAACATGATTGCCTCCTTTTGTTCTCTAAATTAGCCATTTAGACCCCAATCCAGCTGTAGCAAGCAACAAACTAGGGCATCCTACAAGTTGTTTTGATGCACTAGAAATTTTGTAAACATATTGAATTTATCTTCTGCCTGTTGATTTGCAGTCTTGGGATGACACATGATGGGTCCAATAATTGTAATGATCAGGACAAAATAATGACACCATTATTTAGATTATCAAATTCCCTCAGCTTCAGTTCCTGCAGTGCCCAGCAGGTAAAGACCCTTATAAAGGAACAAAGGTAAAGTTTCATGCATGTGCATTTCATACATTTTCATAGGGTCACAAGACAATGATGATAAAGGCTTTGTGATCTTTTAGTGGACATTTTGTAAAAGTGGCTTACATCTGATGGTCATTTTCATGAGTGTAATGTTTGGCCTCAGCAAAATAGTATTGCACTAATATAATGATCAAACAGTATGTTTTCTGTACTGTTATAAAATATATTGATTTGATTTTTTATTAGATTAAAGGATGCAGGATGACATTGTGGTTTGATATTAATTGTCATGGACATTCACCTTAAGGCCAAAGTCACAAAATCTTTATTTCCAGCTATTTACGCTCTTGCTTGATGAACACAACCTGTGACGTTGAATTTGACGGTGAAAGTAACCGACTGCCAGCAGAGATAGACAGTATTGATAAACAGTGCAAACTGCAATACGGTATGGATTCTGGAATGTACAGGCCACATGAGATAAGTACTATAGTACAGCATTTAACAAGAAAAGCGGTTATAAATCTGTTGAAATATATTCATGACTGAAACTGTTAGTTATGCAGTTGGATCTCCATGTCTGAAGAACTGCTGTTGCAAAAAGTTGAAATCCAGGAGATATTGAACATAACATTTCCAAGTCAAAAGTATCATGGTCTATCTCAAGATATGCTATTCCTACCTGCAAATTTCAATCAAATTTTGATCATGGTTTATGGATGTGCATAATCATATAAAAGAAATATTTGATTAAAAATTGAGTGTTGGAAATATTAACTATGATTACCAACGAAGAAGGATTATTTAATATTATAACACATTTTCAAATGATGCATTTCCACACATTTGCTTTCTCTGAATCATCTTAATTTATATGCAAACCACCCTTGTGGTGGCAGGTAGGAGAAACAAAACTTAACCATTAACTTATAACCCCTTTACAAAACAACATACAGCGTACCCCACTTCTACCCACAATACCAAAGATTTGCTAACTCTGATTCCTGTTGATTATGAATATTGAATTAATCTTCTAGTTTGATGGAAGTGTACAGTATTTCCAATAGCAATATTACCATTAACATTAACATTAACCCTCTTTCAAAAATCTCTTAACAAACTGAAAGTTCCATGAAACTATACCCACAACTCGTCTCATCAATTCCAAAATTTGACTTTTGATCATAATGATACAATGATTTGAGCAAAATGGACATTATTAATGACACTGAGAAATGTTATGCTAAAATTCCTAAAAGAAGTACTTTTCAGATGACATTATTATGGCATGCTATCACTCAAAGCAAATTTTCAAGGTTTTGCTTAGTAATATAAATGCAAAAATAGACAGTATGCACACGCCTAAATTCTTTAGAAGCATCTTGGTACATATTTCTTAAGATACCCTTAGACAAAAACAATCAAGAAAATCCAGAAGGCTTACAGTGAAGGGTAGTTCATGATACCCAATTTTTTTTTTCAACCATATCATTTATATATATTAAAAATGCTAGTGGCCCAATCATACTACCCTGGAGTACCCCAGTTTGTATTTGTTTTTGAGTAGATATACATTTGTTGTCAGGCACCACAGCCTGTGACCTATGTGTAAGATAACTAGTATACCATTTGTATCATAGGCAAAGCCTAAATGTGTTTAAAAATGTCTCATGGTTTATAGTATCGAAAGCTTTAGAAAAATCTACAAAACATGCTATTGTTAATTGATTAGTTTCAAAATTATTTGTAATTACATTGTTTAACTCAAATACTGTTGAAATTGTCGAGTGATTTGGTCTAAAGCCTCCTTGATATTTTGTCATAATATCATTATCATCCAAGTATCTTAACATTTTGGTATGTATGAATCATTCTAAAATTTTACCAGGCAATGGTAATAAAGATACAGGTCTCAGGTTCCCTACATCATTTTTGTTACCCCCTTTATCTAAAGGTACTACTGGAGCTTGTTTCCAAACATCGGGAAATATTCCAGTCCTAATTGACTAATTACAAATATACAACAAACACTCAGGAACTATTAGTTTCAATTGCTAGTTTAAATATGTATGATGATACATAAGGAATTGCTGACGATTTTGTAATTTCAATCTTATTGATCTCCTTAATGATCTCATCCAATGTAATCGGTTCTAGCTGGAAGGTGGTCAATTTTGGTTGTGATTTAGGAGTCCATGAACCAGTATAATTACTGGCTCATTTGGCTCCTGGACTGTTAACTCTAGGTTAGCTCTTTTTTGCAACTAGATCTGCTTGTCCCTTTGTTAACAAACCTTTATTAATCCACTTTGATTCTTAATTCAATTCAGCTTTGTTTTAGACCTAAAACCTCAAAATATGTAAAAGTCTCAGCAATTATTGGTTTTGTAAAATTGTTACTGGCTTGGCAAAGAAAAGTTGGGTAACCAATGCTAAAAGAGGATAAATGTGCTAAAACAAGAATTAATACATGTTTCAGTTTAACCCAAACAACCCAGAGAACTGTTTAAGAATAGTGTGTTACACGCCGGACCGAAGGTATAGGTATGGCAGGTACGGCAGACCAGCTGATGGTATTCCCTGTAGTCCCCAGCGGGTAAGAGTCCTCTTTTATATCCTTTTCCATTTTCAAAACTTGTCCTCTCCTATCCAGGTTATGAGACATAGGACAGCTGAAATAGTTTGGACTATTCAGAGAAGTACAATCAAAGCTTAAGGGGACAAGTTATGTTTCAAATCAGATTATGCTCAGCATCTGGGAACATGGGTATGCATTTACATTGTTATCTAAGCAGGTTGATCAGGTTCCTGAAGGTATTTACATTTGTAATTTAGGTATTTAATGACACATCCACAAATTGCTTAATAGTGATAAGGCAATCATTCAAGCCCTCTATCATATGACATGTCCAGCACAGACAAATTATGTGACAATTTTTATAGAGTATGTGTTTTGTGACTCCAACTCACAAACTTCGGCAGATTTTGTGGAGTGATCACTCCTTTTCTAGCTTTGTTATTTTGCACTCTGCCATATTTATACCTCATACCAAGAGTGATCTGTGCACTGTAGCAACCACATAGTCTGGTCCAGGGTAGTTGTATTCCACCAGCAAACAACGCGGGACTATTTTGAGCCCACAGGGCATAGTAATACTATTGTGATGAATTGTCTATTCATCTGTCTTAGAGGTATGAACTACAATAGTGTCAAAATAATAGTAAAGATGTAAGGTATAAATCAGGTATGAAAGTATATCGAGCCATGCACAAAAGCACAAAACTACGGAACCACATTATAACCAGATATGACGTCAGAATAGTCACTTGACTGAAGTGACCCATAAGCATCAAGTAATAGAGTATAAAAAGGGGCGTGATGGCACCCCCCCCTTCTATTACTCCCGCCAAAGTCCGGAACATGTCAGACCTGACAACCCTCCTCCCTCGATCTCCAAGAATCCCGATTCCCTGACTGTCCCTTCGTAGTAGAGATCAAAAACCCCGACTCACCGAGGAACGTCACACAATAATACCAGTACATAATTAATGACCTAAATAACAGAACCATGTCTCACAGACTATCATTGCTGGCGTGGAGGTTGATTTGCTGCAGATAGTGTTATTTGCTGAAACAAATGCAAATGACAACTGTGCATGGCTCTGGCAATGGATCTCTTCCAAGCCAAGTTGTGATATAACAGAAACATTCTGCAACCATACTTTTTTTAGTCAGTCTGTTACTTACTAAGATGGCACATAACAATTAAGTTATTGATGGTGAGTTTGAAACCTCGACAAATCAGAATGTTATTATTTTTTGGTGAGGTTAGGATGAAACCAAAACAGAACATTATAAGAATATTCTGTTTAGGTTGAAGAATGTAACCAGAGTGTTATAATAATGTTACAGTACAACGTCACAGACGTACATTGCAGCAACATTTTTGGAAGCCATCAAAATAACACAAGAAGAACCAGAAAGTTGCTTCAATGTTATAATAACGTCACATGCTTGGCTCAGTTACCTTTGAGGTACAGGAAGTTAAGGTGTTGTGGGTTTGGGGCACATTGTATCCTTGGTATCCTCCCAGTAGAAATCTTTATGTTTAGATCTACTACTGTTTATATGGAGATTCCTTCAACTGCCTTGGTGGACAGGTTTAGCAAGGGATGCAAAAGATACATCACCTCCCTATTCTCAGAGTGGCACAGCAGAGGTGCACTGACCTACTTTTGGGTGCTTTCATTTAATAAATATTTGAGATCTGCTAGGAAAGACTCATCTGTGTGGCACCTAAAACACCAGTCAGGTGCATATTTTGATTGGCGTATGAAAAGAAAATTCAAAGTAATTTTTTTAATGTTCTTTTTTTTTGACAAGGGAACCCATTTATAAATTACTGACTGTTATTCTTCTCACGAAGGGAATACTTGGCATATTGACATCATGCCTTGTCAATATGATTATCAACTTGATGCAATTCCCAAACGATACTCATATTCCACCAGAAAGTACAATAGTCCTTCCAGAGGGGAAGAAGAATGATTTAATAATTGGGAAGTTACCATAGCTCAAATACATGGGTCAAAAACTGCCAACAAAGATTAGAGTACTTGTTAGGAGTAGCAAGTGAGTGTTTTTCCCCTAGAGCCTTCTTATACCATTCAATACCAACTTAGTGGCTGTGGTGTCATAGGGTCAATTGTGGGCTTGGCTGGGCTGCTGTACCTCTCTGCACTTCCAACTGTTCCAATGACAGGGCTATCAAAGGTGTATAGGGCCCTGTGTAAAGTTTATAATAATTCTGGTTTCTTTCGACTGGCTCGTGTAGGGATCAAACGATCAAAGGTCGCGACAAATAAACTTGAAAACATTTTATTAATTCATATTGGCACAAAACTGTCTTTAATTTGGTCTTTCAGCTGTCTTAAAATAAGCAACGAGATATCCTCAAGTTATCCTTAAGTTATCCTCAAGTTATCCTCAAGTTATCCATGAAACTACAAAATAATACCAAAATACAACATAAATTAGTTATGGGATTTACCAAAAATATTCTATAAACTAGCTTTACCATTAACTTTATTTATATAATGGTCCTGTATAATATAGTTATATGAAAAGTATAACCATAAAGCATATAAGTTAAGTACTGAAATACTACTTTACGACTCATAATTATATGTTTGACCATAAAGATTACATAAATTACGGAAGCTACCAGTTATATACGTAACACATAGTGATAATACCTTGCATAGAATAGACACAGTGACATACTGAGTGTCCTATAATATACTACTCAGGGCCTATAATATATATATATGGGGGTCGGGGTGGCCAACCTTGTTGAGGGGTTGGTACCACTCGTTGGCATTGCCACTTCATGTCCCATGGGGTGCAGCATGAAAACAGGACATTTGGATGACCCCTGCACAGAATTGTGCCCAAATGGTCCACAGGACTGCAGTGGAAGAACATTTAATAAAGTGAACTCAGCCTGGATAAAAATCCAATAATAATAATATATATAGACTATACAGTGACATACACTGCACTATAGTAATACTACTGCTTTACACAAGGTCAGACTTACAGTCAACTTTACACAATTACCAGAGCTTATGTACACTCTGATAGGACTAGGCAACTATACATACATATGCATTGAACAAACATCTATCGCAGACATTTGTCAACACACCTCTTTGATGCCCTTTTTGTCCTTATTTGTTGATTTCAAGAAGCCCTCAGTGACAAAGCCCTTTTTCCTACACAGCCGCCATCTTTGTTGTGTGATGACATCACAGGTTTATGTCACCTTACCAATAGAAAACACCCCAGGTGGCACAAGTGAGCCATGAGATAACTCAATGGACCTTCTGTATTAGTTCCAATATTACTCACCAGCTGGCGCCCTTGTGCCATAACCTTCCCTTACACTATACCCTGTATATGGGCACATTTAGTAAAGGCTGCCTATATAAATATATATGGGTATGGTTTCTATCTTCCCACAGATCCGTACAATTTCTTTTTCTTTTTTAATGTTATCAATGTCATCATATTGCACAAAGGTAGTTAGTAAAACACCTTGTGCATGTAATTAATAAGTGTATAAATAAAGTAAAGAAACAGTCACCAGATTAGAGGAAACATATTATAAACGATATTCAAAATTATACAAAGGACTGCATTATGTAATATATATGGTAGGCACTTCTGGTAGGAGAAATAAACCTGATTGGCTATGGCAGACAGGCTAAGCCATGCCAGGAAGCAGAACTACTTGGGAGAAAATCGATAACCAGGCTGATATTTAAGGGCAATGATTTGCGGGTACGAGCAAAGAGCAAGTCGATACACATTTGGATCAATTGGAGTCTTAGGGATTCGGGGGTTTGGATAGCCATATTGCACAAAGGTAGAAATTAACTCATTTACTTTGCGCATATCAATCGAAATAGTGTAAAGGTCACCAGTTGAACACAAGGGGATAATCATAATTCTTCCAAATTACATATCTTATGATGGTACACAGTATAAATATGGCAGGTGCCGCTGGTAGGTGTAAATATACCTGATGTACGGTGTTCAGCAGGGTACACCTCCCAACAGGCGTCAATGCTATGGTAAAATCAATACCAGACTGCTATATGAAGTGAGAGCGCGATGTAAGGGCAGAGAGAGAACCTTTAACGTTTGGACAATACGGATCAAGAGATTCGAGGGGTTTAGATAGCTACGCAAAGTAACAGGGACATCTGGTGACTTACACAAGAATTACTGCACTACTGTTGGATATGAGATTAGGCAGAATCCGAGGAGAAAGCTCACTCTTCGCCGGATTAGAATTGTGACACCTAGAAGACGATTCTAGGACAACTACCCCTGGGACAACTACCCCTGGGACAACTATTCCTGGGACAACTACCCCTGGGACAACTACCCCCTAGGACTATTACCCACTAGGACTATTACCCTCTAGGACTATTACCCCCATAGGACAACTACCCCTTAGGACGATTACCCCTTAGGACAATTACCCCAATGGGTAGGACAACTACCCCTTAGGACAATTACCCCTATAGATAGGACAATTACCCCTATAGATAGACAATTACCCCTTAGGGGGGTAATAGTCCTAGGGGGTAATAGTCCTAAGGGGTAGTTGTCCTAGGGGGTAGTTGTCCCAGGGGTAGTTGTCCCAGGGGTAGTTGTCCCAGGGGTAGTTGTCCTGTCACCCTAGAAGACATATCATCTCTTCATTGGCAAATGTACGCATCATCATATCCACAAATAAACTTGACCTACTGCCAAGCATTGTTCATGTTATAGATTGAGCGCCCATCTCGTGAACTCACTTACCACTTGACTAGCACCCATTAAGAATAGTAATATCAATGACAGTGAATATCTCAGACAATTCCCAATAATTACGATTAAACATAAACATACACTAGCGTTCAATATACATGACATCTGGAGACTAGAAGTGGGACTGTACTGTTTGCATTGCCGTACAGAGTTTGGCGGACTTTACTGAGGAAACTTGCCTCCCAGCGGTGTTTGTATTGTGCACATAGGATTAAGACAACTTGTAACTACACCGGCAATTGTGAAGCATTGATATCCACTAGTAAACTTGACCCTCAACCAAGCATTGTTCGCGTTATGGATATGAACGCCCATTTCGTGGACTAATCTACCACTTGGCTAGCAAGTATATAGAGGATTAGATAAAGATGATTCTAGAGCGAAGTAAGGGCAATTCCCCGTTTAAAAAGTAAACACCCTAAACAGACACTAGCGTTCAATATTTCTTACATATTCTTCTAGGTATCATCGCCAGGCAAAAGACAAATTAGATGGTTAAGTGATAAAGAAAAGAATTTAGTCCCAAGTGTACAGGTCAAATGTGATGCTGAAACTGTTTAGACTTTTTATTTCAAGTGCTTTGCTTTCAAACATAACCAGCCTTCGCCTTTTTTTTGGGTGAGATTCCATAGATAATGTCTTTATGCTGTTTGTTTATACTTGGGATATGTCTACTAATTTAAGATTTGTTAATTGGACACATACGGTCCAGTTTTTGTTGAATACCATAGAAACCTAACCAAATACAGCCTAGTCTAGTAGAGCTTTTGCACATGACATTACAGCCAGTGCTTAATTGTTGAAATCATTCAGGATGATTATCTATGTGAATGTAGTGATATTCATAGTGTTACAAATCCACATTTAACCAGTGTAGTAGACGAGAAGACTTGAATCTAAATGCCATATTTTTTTACTTTTCTCAGTGGTGCATTAGGGGTAAATGCGTGCCTAAGACACAAAGACCAGGTATGTTAAGATGTTTTGAGATTTTTATTTCACAATATGTGAACAAGTTTCGAATACAATCTCTAAGAATACTTTCTGTTTGTGTCTTATTGTCGGGCAGTCCCCCTCTCCATATGGGAGACCCATAAGGTTCCTTGTAAAATTTCATCCTACTTCAATATGCAGTAGCAGAGAAAATGCATTCTGACATCCTGTTGTATATTGAAATATAAGGAAGCGTATATATCTTGCTTTCAACTGTAAAGATTAAGCATACTCATGTATATGACTTGTATCAAAATTGTGGGTTAATATATTGTTTGGTCATTATTGGTGGACACATATCTACTTTAAACATTCTGACATATCATATCAAACTAAATAATTATTGACCTATGCAAATATATATTTGCTTTAACATCATGAAGTTTTATCATAGACATATGGCATATTGAACTTTTTGGGTGTTGTAACACCTTGTCATCAGTTGTGGGGGCTATTCCATCAATAATTGTTTCTGAAATGCAAAGGGCCAAAGATGTCTTAAGAGTACAATAATATTAGTGTTTCCCATTGTTTCCAAAAGAAATACTAATTAGAAAATAATTTGTTACCTTTTTTGAAATTGTGATTTAATCTCACTTGGTGTCATTGTGTGAGAATTGACCAGATATACAAAGTTGAAGGAATTGTCCGTATCGCTTTTGTAGAGACACATGTATATAAGTGCACATCAAACAACAGCCTTCCGGTACCAGAGTCAACAATGATGACACAACCACCAACACAGTCAACAATATCTCCAAGTAATTTCAATGATTTTTCATTCGAATCATTATGAAATATTTTTCTGTGGAATGGAGAAAATTAATTTCTGTGTAATGGAGACTTTCATTCCTATTAAATTTTATCACAACCATAACAAGCCAAATCTATTTCTTGGGGGTAGCATCAGATCACGACCCATGTCATGTAGCGTAATATCCCCTTTACCTTGGAAGCTGCAAACACATCCTCCAAGCCCATAGGAGAAGGAGGTGTGTCTGCAGCCTCACATGGAATATACATTACATAAACAGATAAAATATGTAAGATAAAAAATCACATGAAGAGTTATTTTCCCATATATATATATATATATATATATATGTATATATATATGTATATATATATATATATATACATATAAAATATTGAAACAGGAGAACAAACAAGGGGGGTTGCCATTTTTGCCGAATCAGGATAATAATAATGATGAGTAGGCCCTTTTATTTAAGATAAATAAACAATTAAATAAATGATAATAAAACTAAAAAAAAAAGTCTTTTACAGAGTCAACACCTGCACATGATGGCGGCTGGAAAACATATAAGCCCGCCAAAAAACATGTGAGAAGCATGTGACCTACTAAATATTCATGATCTGCAGGTGTTCCCCGAAATATATACCTACATAATTCTATAATTATATTTGTCATAAGAACTTTAACTTCACATGCATAGGTGTGCATGTTCTTCCAGTTGATTTCTGATGGTGAAATGAGTTACATAGAGGTGACAAATCATGAATGACCATGCAGTTTTCTTCACATGTCATATTGATTGGATCTTCTTCCCTCCCCTTCCCCCCCCCCCCCCCACTGCCAGGTGGGTTGGTGGAGAGGAGGGCGGGTTGGGCTTGTTATGGTTGTGATACTGAGTCGCTGATATGTAAAGTAAGTAAACATGACCTAGTTTTTTTAATCCTTAGATTAAGCTATGAACTTGTTTAAGGCTCTGACCTACCGACCTACTTAGTAGCATGGATGATGCATGCTAGTGACTCACTTATACAGCTAACAGCCATGAATAAGATCATTATGTTGATTTTCAGATTGCGTGGATCATGTTTTAGCTTGTCCTAATCACATCGCCCGAAACCCTGAAGTTTGCAAAGTGAAGACAATTAAGGAAGCTTGCTGCCACTCCTGCAGGCCTCCTTGATTCTGATGTCTGAGATTACAATGGAAGGACTCACTCCATGATGAAAGGAATCGCCCGATTTCGTCAAAGCATTATAACATATAAAGCGGACTTGCTATTCTATCACAATGTTGTTGCATTCTGATACCCTGTCAGTGGTCATTTTCACCTTAACTTCAGAACTCAGTTTTTATGTATATCTTCTTTATGTTTTTTTGTGATTGAATGGATGTAAGTGAATATGAGTATTTAGTAGGAACAATTAGGATAGCGTGAAACAGGCAAATTAAAATAAATAAATTAAAAAAAAAGATACATAATAACACTGATATATGCCTATCAATGGATGTTTCACTGTCTGCTTTAGGGTATTATTTTGCAATGTTAACTTGGCCAGGGGTACTGCATTTCCATTACTAAATACAAAATGACTTGAGATGGGTACTAAGGTCTTTACCAAAATATTTGAAATAGAACCAATAAAGCCTCATTAACAAGCAGTCAGCATTGCAGTTCAGAGTTTTTCTTTAATACATTTATCACCCCTAAATTCCTGAAGATTCTATGGCAGTTGAGTAGGAAGTAAAAGGTATGGTGTGTGTGTGTCTGTCATATGCTGGATTTACATTACTGATGGCCACAAAGCATTAATATATAGTCTATACGGGTTATATGAAAGCATCAGCAAGGTAATGTTTTCTTTTTACTCAAATGAGCTTTGATGAATTGAAATAATATCCGGGAATTATGATATCCCTTGCTGGAGCACATAATTATTATTGCTCACAGGCCCTATAGTGACAACAAACTATCTAAATTTAGCAAAGTCAATCTGTAATAGCAGATATAATAGTGAGAAATCTGAAAAAAATAGGAGACAAAGACCAAGACAAAAATAAATCCAATTCATGCCGGTCATCCCATAGGAATAGGCCAAAAGATTGTCAGTCAGATTCCCCTTACAGTTCGAAGGTGGATGAGTCAGTGATAACTATGAAAGACTATAAATGAAAATACTATGTTTATGAATATTTGAAAGCTAATGGAACAGATGGGTAAAAAAACTGTTTTCACAATTAGTGATAAAACTAACTGATACAATTGACAGCATGGACAAGGATGTCTGAGCAATTAATTACTCTCTCCAAGACATTAGACATACAAAGAAAGAGGTAAAAGCACATCAAGAAGACATGATAGACATGACTACAGGGCAAGAGTTTATGGATGCTTGTCTAGTCTACTTGAAAGCAGAAATTAAAACCTGTATGGAACCACAGTATCAATTAAAATCTAAAAGAAAACAGTGAACAGTCTGAAAATATTTGAGTGTTAATGCAGTTATAGTAAGCACAGAATTCAGGAAACAAAAGGAGTGGACCTGAGACATGTTGTATGTGACATAGTATCAAATAGACAAATACAACTTGACCTACAAGAAATGTTGTAGGACTAGGCACCTATAGAAGTAAAGCAAGACCTAGACCAATACAAGTCAGCTTTGTTTCAATATTTATGAGAAACCAAGTATTTGAGAAATGGTGTATGCTAAGACATAATAACAGATGTGATGCTATTAAAATACTTCAGGACCTCCATGAATCAGTTCAAATAAGTAAATATGATCTGAGGCTAGTAGCTGAACAGGTTATTAGGAAAGGCCACATGCTGAAGTAAATAGGTGACAATCAAAACATAGCTGATACTAGATAAACAGCCGATACATTAGACTTGCTCCTGGTCGACTGCTCCCTTGAAAACTCCTACATGCAAAGGCATACTTTTCTGCTCAAGACATGTATTCTTGTCAAATTTCCTTAAATGCAAAATAAGATATAACAGCAGAGAGTATAGATGTGCAAGGGTGGTGGCCCTGGCAACAGATGTATAAGCACATCCCACATACTAGCTTTTATGGTGTAATGATGCCATAAAATTCAGTAATAATCAGTGACTCTAGAAGTAAACTCATGGGTGCATTATTGTTGATTTGAATCATCTTGACGCTGCAGTTATCCTGTACTATTATCATGGTGCTAGCAAAGCACTTATCTATGCAAGCCCTGCCCCCCGCGACACCAACTACACTGCCCCATAGTATTTTTGACACAATCACAACAATGTTGTTCGCCTGATGAGGTAATTCACTGAAACCGCACCAATGACCAACCCTAGATTCCATAGTAAAGGGAGAACTGGCCCTTGACTCTAAAAGGGTGTTAACTGCCAACTAGGGTAACTTATCCCTCAAACCCCTCACAGAAAAACAAAGAAACGAAGACAATCAATACCAGTGGTCAGCACTGAAGGTGAGACCACCCAATCAGGATTGTTCCTTTCTTACACACTGTGAGAAAGTGTTGTAAAGAACCATTTATTTGCTGAAATTTGACCATTCAATTCCTTTTTCATTTCTTTTATTTTCAAAAAAGTATGCAATTTACTGAGTTTTGCTTAGTGTACCATTCAGGAATATTTTCTATGATTGTTTTAATGTATTGATATGATGTTTGGCTAGTGTGATTAGTTACAGAACACCATTGGTAGGCATGATTCAGTGTTAAGCCCCATACCCACTAGGACACTTTTTGCTGAATCGGCGTCGGCGTCGGCGCTCCCGTCGGTGCTCCCGTCGGCCGACTCTGGTTGGACAAGCCATACCAACACACAATCGGCGGTCCCGTCGGCGTACTCGTCGGCCGTCGGCGCCAACGAGTACGCCGACGCGTACGCCGATCCTTATCAAGCATGTTTGATAATTTTACGCCGATGCCGACACCGACATGGACGGCCGACAGCCGTCAGCGTAATTCACTGTCCTGTCGCTTAGTGGGTATGGCGCTTTACTCAGAACCTTAGTGTAAGCATACAAAATATCACTCCTGTTATTCAGACAATTATATAGACAGTCATTTTGTTATGGTCAGTAATACAAATATGCAGATATGGTGACAATACAACTACTGTTGGCATGACAACAATGAAATTTGTTTTGGTGACCAGGGAACCTGTTCATATTCCTATATGTATAAATTGATGTGTCTGAATAAACACATTGAGTTATTTCACTCAATCCTTCTGAGAGTCGTGGTCTCTATTATCATAACTTACTAATATGTCATTTGGTTAGGTTGGGTGATTGGCTGGGAATCAGTAGAGGTTCAGGACAATAAGAAAGTCAGAATGACACTAACATGGTATTCAATTATTCTTAAAATGACAAACAGAAATTTAACTATGCTTAAGTTGTCTAAAAGGTACTTCTGGAGGAGCATATAAGTCATTTGAAATGATGCCTCCAGGAATCAGACGTGCTTAACCAATTAGATCCCAGAGTTTGAATTCATGTCTCCTACATTTATTCAGGATTTCCTGAGGATGTCCCCAGGGTTTCCAGGGATTCCTTTTCAGAATCCCTTCAATACCTATTAATTGGCCATGGGAAAATTAAAAGGTTTACCCATACCTATCAATTTAAACCATAGAAATATCATTTGAAGCGTTGCTAAGGAATGTAAATCAGCTTTTAAAAGATGCATTGGTTACTTTTGTATGTTGCACATTGACTATGCAGAAGGCTTCGGCCAGATTGGGGAGAATACTCATGGTTGGATAAGGCTGGATTGGGTTTGCTAACATGTTCTGTGGTATAGGCATCCCTAGTTATGATTCATGTATTCTTAAAGCCACTCCTTATTTTCTGTGTTGCAGTCTACTGGCCACAGTTTTCCCAGATATAATAATGTTTTATGTTCCCGTATTACTGTTCAGGAGCCTTCTGTGGCATGTTTTTGTAAATTATGTGAATAGGTGGAGAATGAAATATGTTGTGCAGACTGTTAATTTGGGGGTCAACTGGTACGTTATCGATCAGTCCCCAACACCAATTTACGTTTTATACTAAGTTGATGCTATTTATTGTAATGGAAAGAGTCCTTATCAAACTGTTACTTAATTACTTGACTATTTGACTAACAATATAACGTGTAGGTGTCAGGCCAATGTAAACCAGTCTGATAAGAAAAAATGAAACTACAAATATAGGATATTTGTTTATACAAAACATTCTAATAGTTTGTTATTTGACCCACCTGGAATACAATTATATGATTAACAGTTTTTCTTAAGGATATTTCAACTCTGTATTTTTGTATAAGTATCTAGTGATATAAATACCTCTACTACTCACTTCTGACATTGTTTCACAAATGAGCAAGATTCAAAGAGGGCCTCTTTGTACGGGGCCTACAGCCAGCATTATGAAATTATTCCTTGCCTTTGTGGTTTTGACAAGTTTGTGGGCAACCAAGATACATGGTGAGTTCTTACACATCCCTTCAACACTAAAGCCTTGGCCAACTGAACTCAACTTACTTTAGAGTCAAGTTGACTTGGCGTCAGTCAAAGGCTATGACATCGGTCAGGACTAAATCTTAGCTTTTTTTCTAAGACTATTCAGTCAGGGTTTAGATCTCAAGATATGTAAGGTTGGAGACTTGGATTGTAGGAAGTGTCTATTAGATTTGTATAATTATACCATCTAGCATTCCAGATATGTCTTAATCTGTCGTGTTGTATAGTTTCTTGCTAAGACTAGACAATATTGGGTTCTGGTATCTCCAGTTATAGGGCCCTTAGAGTCTGCCAAGCACCTAGGACTAAAGTCTCTAGCCCTGAAACATGGTAAATGTAAAAGGTTGTATTTTCTTGAAATTTAATCATATTGAGCGGGTGAATAGTCAATTTTGTATTACACTGTACAACTTGGGCTCTGATGGTAGTGCAATATGACTATTTTACAGTCAATTCACATACAGGAGTGATATAATAATGGCCCTACACCCCTAAAATTGACATCGTGACAGGAGCATTTCTTATATTCAACATCTGACATGAGTCCTAGTAATATGGGACTAGGACTTTCTTAAATTCAACATGGCCAAATGGCCATTTCTCATTAAATTTGACATGTTTAACATCTTACATGGAGCCAAAAACTATGAATTAAAAGTTTATCATTTTGCAAATTCTAATAACTATTGAAATAGATTTTATGCCATAACTTAGGTTAATAGTAAAATATGGACCATGAAAAATGGCTGAATCTTCATCAAATACATTGAAACCTGTCCCAATTCAATTTTAGTTACCCACCACAATTGGTTCGTTAACAAACATTGCTGTCTAAAAGTGGAATGTCATTGGTTTGCTAGAATTCAAGTGAAGTTAACTGTCATGGTTTATACCATACCATTAACTAAAGTTAGACTCATAGAATGTATTTTTGTAGTTATTTAAGTTTGCAAACTATTGACAAATTTTAACAGTCATTCAGTATTTAACACAAGACCTCGTCTTATATGTTTATCGGCTTTTACTAGACTATGATGGGTCTGGGCACCAATAGGGGCTGAGAGAGATAGGTTAAAACTTTACTGGTTTGCCAACCCTTATCTCTTGATCAAGTTACAATATTAATAATTATTTTTCATCAAATTTCAGAGACATCTTGTCATTTAAACTTTCAGTTTCAAAATAAGTTCTGATAATGTCCATAAGGCTAACAATGCTTAAGATGGCATGATCTCTATTTGTATAAAACATTTACATAATTGTCTTGTTTTTCTTTATAATTATGTAATATTATCATGTTGAATTAGTGTTAAGTAAACCAAAATGCATAAATGTTATTGGAATGGACCGGCTTCCCTTCTAGTTAAATAGAACAGCTTATTCATGACATACTCAACTGTTTTGAAATGTAGACTCATTTCAATAAAGGTATGTATCAACAACCTCTATTGTGAATCTTGAGATAAAAATTAATTCATGTAGCTAAACAAGATGGAGGCAGCATTGTCCGTTTCCGGGATGTCACTGTCTCTGATGACAAGCTACCTCAAGTCCTGAAGGTGGCACTGGATCATGAAGGTATTGACACCCAGCTTCCTGACAGCCTCAACTTGATAAAAAACAACAAGGTCCATGCCACCAAGTTTGAAGAAGATGGAGTTATTCGACCAGCCAAATTAGAGGTAAGACTAACTTTATGTAGTGGTGCTTTTTGTATTCAGTGGCCTGTCACATAATAACTCATACAACAGCCTTGTCAAAATTAAAACTGTTGTGCAAAAATCCAGCTTCAAAATTCTTCCACTTATGATGATTCTTCTGGGTTGAAATTCTCAGGAACTTTAAATGGAAATGAATATTACATAGAGCTGTTAACAGAATCAAAATCGGTCCAGTAGAACAGCCAGAATTGAACAGTGGGACCAATCACAACACAAACATATCAGTTGCAAAAGGTTTCTTTTTTTCGTAGTTGTATTGTGCAACAGGCCACTGGAAACATTTAGGTCCTAATATTGATACTAATGAGGGATTACAGATGAAGGAAATTTGATCATCTGCATACTGACAGCACTTTGTCAGTAAAGGATTTTCTTTTCCCATTTATTTTTTGCGAAACATTTTTTTTAATATAAATTCTCAGACATGGAGGGTTGCTGGAACCTTTTACAATAGGTCAATCCTCTTTTGAAAATCTTTGGTTTCCATTTCTTTGATATTATCATCCAATAAAATGTCATACAACTCTACTGATAACTTATCCTTTAACAACCTACTTCAGGTAGCCATGTTTCTCTAGACACCTAAGCCAACAGCAATGTAATGGGAACGCTTTGCAACCATACTTATTTGTTCAGTCTGTTTCTTGCTGAATTTTCAAGTTATATAACCTTAAGTAAGGTTGAGACTCATGAAAACAGAATGTTAAAATACACTCTATTTTAGTGAAGTTGATACCTTACAAACACATAATGTTACAATTAAGTAATCTTTTAGAAGAAGAATGAAAATAGAATGTTACAATAATGTCACAGTGTAATGTCGCAAAGTTAAGCTTCAGAGACATTATTCAGTGCCATCAAAATCAAGTTAAAAGAACCAAAACAAAGCTAAACAGAATGTCACTGCAGAGTTATAATAACATTAGATCTACATCCTTGACAGTGCTTATATTAAAACTGGAAAACCAGGTAACAGGAAAAATTGTTCGGACAAACGGCTTGACCAACAGCCGAAACTGTATCAATGAGACAAACATAGTGGATTACCTGATCAAGAATGACAGTGTTTTAGATTGTTTTACCCCGAAAAGAATACATTTGAAATGTTGGTATTTGTTACCATTTATTAAGATTAAAAATTAGTTAATCATTTGATGATTAACTTTCAGAATGTGGCCTTCTACTATGACCCAGTGCAACATGCAGTTATTACAGTTAAACTGAAACATCAAGGTAGCAAACTATTGAGAACCCTGGTAAGAATATATTTTGATCCTTACAGATTTTTACAGTTACATGACAATAACTATGGTGATAATGGAAGAGAAGCAGGAGCCTGGTTCATAAGGAATCATGGAGAATTCTGAAAACAATAATTTCATAATACATCTGTAACTATGTTGATGGTGAACCTTGGCCAGGCTACAGAAGATACAGAGGCTTTTGGTGGAGTTGATGGAGTTTTAGGGTCAGGTCAAGGTCTGGAGGTTAAGAATTAGCAATGGTAAACTTTGTCTGAAATATCATTAGCTGTTTCTGAATTATTGGGATAACTATGACTTTGGTTCCTTTTTATAGTGAAATACTTAATATTTTGACAAAGTTAGCAGAAGTGGTGGATTGATGTGCAATTGAAAACCCAATATTATTTCAACATTGACGTCTCAATACTAAATCAATGTAAAAAATGATTGATTTTGTATTGAATATCAAATATCTAGACAATATGGAATTTGTTTGCCTTCATACTTGCTTTGTGGCCACTCAGCTATGAGCACAAGCACATTCAACAACATGCTGGTATCTGAAATACAAGCTACTTTCATTCCCTAAATAATTATAGCAAACACAAGTAGTGAAAGTATATATCCTTAGCAAATTGCTTATATACTACCCAGATGCAGAATCAGGGCTTTAAGTGGTAGAATAGAAAAAGGAGTTATTATGCAGATTTCTAACATTTATTTATCAATAGTCTGACTTGTGATTGGTGATACTTGCTGCAAATTTAAAATCCAGCGTTACCATTTTATATAAATGATCATGTGCTTCCAAAAACAACAACAAGTGTAGGGTTCTCTAATACTAAAGGCAAGATTCAAGTTGGAAAAAAGACAAAGTTGGGAGTTGCAAACCCTTTTTTACCTAAATCACTGATGTATTTAAGGCAGCTTAAGGGCATTTAAGACACACTTAGAGATAGATTTGACATTTTGAGAAATAAAACAGGGGATGTCATAGTTTGACAATATGTGAAAACCTTTTTATAACTTTTTCTGAATTCTGGTACCCATATCTCAGTTAAGTATTCTTGTGACTTTTGCCTCATTTCGTCAGATTGGGTCATAATATTATTTACTAAAAGACGTATGGTCATCATAATTTCAAATTGATATAGCAGATGTGACACTGATGCTATTTATCTGAATACACCTAGCTTTTACTCATTTATGATATACAACATTAACATTTCTTCATTAAACATAAAATTGTTAGAATTGATATTCTTTTCTAGCGTGGTAGTTTTGGCCAAGGAACAATGATATATGAGGTTGAACCTATTTCTGAATCCCTCAGAGAAACAGAGACTAAACGCCATATTAGTGATCTTGAGTTTGATGATCATATGCATATTGTGCGACGTTCGAATACACAGGATTCAGAGCCAAAGAGTGAGTACTTATGTACAATTGTAGTGTAAAAGAAATGGTAGATTGATACTAATAATACTATCAGTATGATGTAAGGTCACAAACTTGTGAGATCTGCTACTGAAATCTTGGTAATCGTTTCAATATCCAAAATTGTGGATTGGTTATTGTATTTCTGTTGTTTGCTTAATTTTCTACCCAGCCTGTGATCATTTTCTCAAGGTTGCAATGCAAAATATCAAATAAAACATAATATATTCACACACGATCCTTTCTCCCATACATCTTTCTTACTTTCACAAATATTCTCTCTAGTCTGTGAATATTTCATGAAGCCTACTACAAAAGAGTCTGTAGCAGAAACCAATTCAGCAAAAGTAAAATTTCTGCTTAAGGAGAGACACCAATGGTTAGGGGGTCTTTCACATATATCTAAACGTATTTCTCCACTAATCTAGAGCTAAGAAAATAATTATGAAATAATTATGTACAAAAATTATGTTCCTGAGTTACAGCTGCACAAAGAGAAGGTGTTTACTTTTATTATGATTAAAACAATGATTACTCAGTAACTGTTAGAGCTAGAACTCTAAGAAATTTTCTAAGAATAAGAATTCTATTATCCTACAGTTGATAATTGTTTTATAATATATAAGTGCAGAGTTAATTTCTTGTCATTTTATTGCAGATTATTCATTTTCTGAGCTTAATACTGATAACGAGGTTCCAGTAACTATGGCCCAAAGATCAAATGATCCCTATGTTGTAGAAATGTTCTGGGTTACTGATGAAAAATTCTATTACAAGTAAGCTTAAAATGTTACTCATATAAATGATATTATATTCTATAATATTTGAATACTAATCACCAGCTGTTCACATAGTCTTTAGGTTCCCTCTATATGATAAAGTGATAATTGTGTCCCCCCCAACACAGAAAGGATGCTCCATGTGGGAATTAAGCATTACAGAGGAGGTTTTAAGCTTACAACTGATACCAAGCACATCAAAATTTGACAATATTAAAGGAAGTAATAGGACTGTCAGTATTCCTGAAAATGGCAAAAAGCCCGGATATTGAATATCTATATAATTATTCAGGAATAAAATAAAATTTTCCCAAAAGTTAACAAAAAACCTTAAAAAACTTTTGATCTAGAAAAGATAATCTTGTTTATTTTGGACTGATAATAATATTATAATGAAGTCTTGTTTATCCAAATGGGCTACAATTTCTGACAAAATGTTGTCGTTTCCATGGTAACCAAACATCTAATGTGAGGTAATATATGGGGAAAAACATTCCATTTATATTCCAAATAGAATTTTTTCCAAACTATATGGAATGTTCAGAGTGGGATAACTGAATTCTACACAAAAAGTTGGTTTAACACATTTTCATCCCTTTTTTTTTTATATAAATCTACCCATATGTCCATTAATATTAGCCGCATAGCTTAAGATATATAACCCCTTTGGAGCATCCGTTCTGTGTGGGGGAGACACAATTGTTGCAGATGAGAGTTGGAGCTGGACTTTGAGCGTTAATCATATTGCCAGTTTTAAAATACATTCTGCAGAACATATTTTGTCTGCTCTAATGATAACTGTGGTATCAAATGTTATAGATGTCTTTTCTTGCATAATGCAAACTCAGCATGTGTTTGCATGTGATCAGAGACAGGTTGCATTGGTTATCTCTTATTTTCATATTCCGGCTGATATAGATGGAAAACTAGTCATACTAATGACAACAGTCTTGATGAATTCTTTTATCACCAAATCAATGGCGTAAGTATTTGATATATAAACAAGGACTTTTATACTCTGACATAATCAAAATGAATGGTTCTGGGTTATTCATTTATCCTAAATAGAACATAGCCTGGACATACAGGTATGGTATGGTCAACAAAAGGTCTCAACAGAAAATCACATCATATCATCAAATCTGAAGTATAGCATCACATTATGGAGCTATAAGAATGTCACTATGTTTTTGGAAGCAAATATGCAAAAAAGGTTTTTCAGGAGTCATCAAAGGAACATAGCCAGAATAACAGATATGTCTTTGATATGATGATAACAACACATTCTTGCAAGAGTAGGGCACAGAATACACAATAGAAACCTTGCTTTAGCAGATGGTCTTTAGTGCTTGGTGTGAAGCACTGAAATTACACTACCCTGATCATTGTGTTTTACATTTCATTAGGTCAATCTTGCTTTTCTTACACTGGAAAAATATGGTCTTGCCATTGAAGTGTTCGTAAAGAAAGTAACAATCACTAAGGTAAATCTCAAAATATTTATAAACTTTTATTTCCTCACAAACTCCTTACACTTTGATGATTTGCACTGCTCTAATACAATTCTCAATAGATTGGTAACTACTGATAGATATATGTTGATTCAAAAATGAAATTTTCTTCTTCTTCAAGTATCAAGCAGTTTATCGATTCCAGTTGCTAATTACGATGTACATTATCAAATACTATCTATTCTAGGGCAGTAAGTATATAAGAAGAGGAATAAACAACACCTTATAGTGGTCAATTTGTGAGACTTCCTTTTAAAACATCATTTGATGGGTGGGACATAACTTATATATCATCAAACATGATATCAGCTGAAACATATCATATCGTTGGCTGAGTAATAAAAGGTCGTATCTCAAAAAAATCGATTTTATTTTTAGTTTTGAATATATTTCCCTTCCCTCTAAGGAATCTGGACAATTTGAAATTTTTCAAATTTTCCAAATCTTTGCAATGGTATTGACCAGTAAACAATGGTCGTATCTGCACATTTCTACTTTTTAGTGAGTAATAAAAGGTCGTATCTGAAATAAGCCAATATTACAAACTTAGTAAAATATGTTTATTTAAACAAAATGAAAATATCTCATGATTCAGTTTTTAAGATAACTATCCTGAAAACATTATTGTATAATATCAGGGTTAGAATTAAGGAATCGAAAACAGATATAGGACCTATTACTAAAAGGTTGGATACGACCTTTGCTTACTCAACTTATGGTCTGTGTGTTGAGTAATAAAAGGTCGTATCTGGGCGTCATTTAAGTGTGAGAGTTTAAAAATCATATATAAATCTTTCCTATTTCAGAATAATCAAATGTAGTCATACCTAGCATATTGGTTGTGCCTCAGAAATGTTATTTTTGTAAAATTGTACTAGTTAAACTGATTTAATTTGTGTTTATTCTAAATCTATACATGTCAGATACAACCTTCTGCTGTTAACTAATTTACAACTTTTCTCCTTAAAATTGAGTAATAAAAGGTCGTATTTGAAATAAATTCTGTATATGTTACCATAGTAACATCCCTATAATGTAAATATTTTTTACAATCATGGCCAAATGACTTTTAGCATTCCATGTTTCCTATTAATCAAATATTAAAATGATTGAGTAGATAATTAAGATAATATAGGCCTTCAACATATGTCATATTTCTTTGATCAGCAATTACTCAAAATGAGCATTTGCCAGATACGACCTTCTATTACTCAGCCAACGATATAACAATGTGTACAGTTTGGCCTGAATTGCTGTGTCAGAGTTAATTTTTTTTTTTATTGAACACATATATCTTATGACTGTAAGATAGGTTGCTCCAAATCCATTTACTCAAATTAAAAAGAAAGAAAACCTTTATCAAAGAAGGTAGGAAATACAACATGCATTACTTAAATTCTTTGGTATCTATTGGGAAAGTAACATTGCAAAGGTATTAGAAATCATTAAGAAACACCCTGGGGATCTACTAATTGACATACTTATCAATTGTGACAGTACAACAGCAACCTCCCAACTGACAAGGTATACTATAAATATGGAAGAAGAATGCCAGATACTTATATTCTCGAGAGTTTGGTGGACTACCGGATGGAGAAGGGGTATCCCCCTGACAACCCTGACCAGCTCACACTACTGACTGGGTTAGTACATTTGATATATGATTGTAACTTATGATTCCCTATACATATGGAACCTCCCTCAGCCAAAGACTCTGCTCCAGTCTCATCAAATCTCTAAGTAACTGAAATATATTTTGTATAGGGAATCATAACTCTCTCAGCATAGTTAGACTCCACTCTCCCAGCATAGTAACTGGTGTAACTACACTCTCTCAGCATAGTTGTAGCAACTTGTACTCAGCATACAGCACACACAAATATCTTCTAACCATTGGCACAGTGAGGGCAATGAAATAATATTGGACAGAACACAATCAATGTATTCAACGTATTACTGAGGATAAAGTTGCACCAATATGTTCTATACAAAAACATGATTTTATGAAAATGCCAATATCTCAGACCATTTGACCAGATTTATAATAAAGAATAACTATTCAAAAAACTATTTAGTATTTGTGACACCATTAGGGGCCTTCCATTAATTACGTACGCATCAAGGGGGGAGGGGGGTCTACGATTTTTGAAAATGTGAGTATGTTTTAGTACATAGCCAATGTGCGTACGTTTTAGTACATGCCCAAGGGGGGGGGGGGTTGGTCTGGGATTTTTGAAAAAGTGTGTACATACTAAATCGAATGACCCTAATCTAAATACAATAGAAAAGCCTCAGATCACAAGCTCATTTGGTACAGCTCAGTGGTAGAACTCTGACACCGTGTGTGAGGGGTCCTAGGATCAATCCCTGGTTTTATATTGGACAACTTGTATTAAAAATACATTGGAAACAAAAGAAATGAGGTCCACAGAATTGCGAGTATTACACTTAAAACACGTGTGTGGCATCCTGCATCCTGAGGTAGAAAGGTGAAAAACACGAGTCCTTGTTAGTTGGGATGACTTGGTTCATGTAATAGTGGAAATAGGTTTATTTTAGACAGAGACTCTGAAACTCTGTGTGTATAGGTGTCTACAAGGACAATTTCTCTGATCAAATGAAACTATGCCTTGTTGCAGTCAAAACTTTATCTGCACCTTTTTCATTTACAGGTATGATATCCAACCAGCTGCCGGTAAGTATTCATTTAGGTATTTAAAGTGGAGTCTGTTAAGCTAATTTTTTTGAGAAATCATTACGTAGTGGATAAAAGCACCAAATTTGGTATGGGGTATCTCTGAGGCATAACTATGAAATCTGGAAGGGGAGCAACCTTGAAATATCAAGAGCATGGATGTGGAGGCCCAAAACCAATATGGCTGACTTTTGATATAAAAAATCTTATATCTCAGCTTCTCAAACGACCAAAGAGACATGGTTGGTGTCAAAATCGAGAGATTATGATTCAGAGAATTAAATTATTTGTGTTTGAAGTCAAAGCAGAAATCAAAAATCCAAGATGGCTGACCAATTTTGAGAAATATCATGATTTTTAGCTGATAAGGTATCTAAACAAGTGAAACGGTTCCAATATAGTCTCAGTATAGTTATCACTAGTTAAATCTGCAGGTGAGACATTAAGATATAGTCTTTGTACATGTGGCTATATAGCCCATATTAAGCATATCGAAATTCCACTAGTGATTTGTCCCTAATATACTTTCACCAGTACCGATAAATAATTGGTTGGACTTACCTCTGAAATCTACCAACATGTTGGCAATCATTTCCAGCCAATTTTATACTGGCAACCAATTTTGCAATTGTAAATTGCAGGCCCACACTTTCGGTCAAAAAGTGTGCCACAAATTTATGGCACCAATATAGAACATTACCATGGATAAGTTGAATATCGGCACCATGTACTTTCTATATTAATTATTATAATATTAATTATTATTTCTATATTTCTATAACCTAGACCATTTACATTATATTCAAGTGTTTAAGAACATGAGTATGGCAACAGCTACCAAAGACGCTGCAATTATCATTGACTCATGGGGATACAAACTGCAGGATGAAATAGCCCCACTAAATGTAACAAAAACACAAGCAACGAGGTGCAGGGTTACTAGAGCTCTCAAGTACAGCATGTGATTTTACAGGTGACTTCCCTGACCACCTTGTATTCATTGCAAGGGGGGGTGTGCGACCCGACTAATAAGAACAAATTTACGAAGGAAATAACGGTTCCTTTCAAAAGAGAAGATCATATGACTATTTATATGACACATCTAATCTATGAAGTGGATAAGGATGTTCACAACTTCTGTCCTAAAACAAAATTCATTATATGCCCACTTGTCGGGGTCAAGGTGGATAAATACCTAGGTATTGAAGATGATGAGTAGCAGGAGATGTTCACCAATACGGTAGTGAATGTCAACACACCATATTCTTGGAATCAATAAGAAAAAGAAGTATCATATGCCAAACTTAGCATCAACTGTGCATAAATACAGGAGAGGGCACTACAAACATTACTATGAAAAACTCCACGGAGATGGCGTTCACCTATCGGAAGAACTGTGACAGGCGTGGGCTGCAGCATTTATAGAATCAGTGCAAAAGAACTCAATTCCAAGATTCTGATTTGGCGGTTATGTGATCACCAATATCAACATCAGCATCAGCATCAAAACCAGCTAAAAATAGGACAGCCACGAGATACAGCAAGTACGCTATGTGAACAATATATATACTTACACATACTGACGTTTTAACTACAATATAAATGAATTATTACACATTAGGTATAATTAATAAACTATACAAATCCGGGAGGACTGTTATGTGATCCCTGGAATCCCTGGAGATGTGTAGTATTTTTTCTGTTTGCAGATTAATATTTAACGAACTGGCCTGGTGACTACTTAAATAAGTCATATCACCTATGAAATGAACTGAACTAACGATAACTTAGTTATTAGTATGATTGATTGACTGATATTCTAATAGGGAAGACAGTTATGTGATTGAATTCCCGTACTGAACTTGCATAGCTATGAGTTATGTTATTCTGCTCTTCCCTTGCTTTTGTCTGTTCCAGGAGCACCCTCCTGCGACAATGAGTTATCATTTACATACATATGCTGGTTATGACCTATATAATTAGATTGTCATACCCAGTAATCAAATCAATTTTTTCAAACTGTACTCATGAAATATCATCTTGTTTTAGCCCATATATATCACATTAATAAGGTTGTTAAACTCACATATGAATCATAACACAGTGGATAGTTTCCAATCATCGAAAGTATTGAAAGTAGTTTTTTTGAATGTCCAAAGTCTACTTAACAAGAAGGATATGATTGAAAATATGTTATTGGAATGTAAATTGGACATCTTATGTATAACTTTAACCTGGCTAACGGAGTATGTTAGTGACAACTTTATAAATATGGATGGTTATACACATGTATGAGGGGATAGACAAACCAGAAATACGTTAGGAGCCGTGAAAAAAGGAAGTGGAATTTTATTTATATCAAAGAAGGTATACCTTACTCAATTTTGACCGACTCAATTTATTCGTCCAGTAACAAGGATATTGAGATACAGACAATAACTCTGAACATTAAAAACCTAAGACCAATCCATATATGTAATATCTACAGACCACCAGATGGAGATATAACAGGTTTTTTTAAACATATTGTGGATACGATGGCGAGATTTGTTACACCAAAAACACGGGATATATATTTGGGAGGTGATTTTAACATAGATTACTTAACTCCTACTCCAAATAAATCAAAATTGATTGATTTTGAACACCGATTTGGTCTTGATCAGTTAATCGCACAACCAACTAGACCTCTCTATGCAAATACCATAGTTGATCTTATATTAACTAACAATACATCCCCAGTGACTAGTGGAGTTTTATATATAAACATAATTGATCACGTTCCTACCTTTATTATAAGGAAAAAGGTTAAAAATAAATCCCCCAGAACATCTTTCAGTTGTCGTAGTTATAGGAACTATGATAAAGAGATTTTCTGTAATGACTTACTCGCAATGGACTGGACTCAATACTATGAAATTACAGATGTTAATTTAGCATGGAAGTATTTCTATAGTTGAATTAATTCAACTATAGACCAATACTGTCCAGTGCGTGTGTCTTGTTATAAGAAGAATAGACCTTCATGGCTGACACACGAACTAATAGAATTAGCAAAGGATAGAGATGTATCCCTTAAGCTTGCTTAACATACTTGTGATCAATATGACATACGTATGAGCAAATGGCTCAGAAATGAATGTAAATCTCAATTTAAGTGAGCCAAAAATGAGTATGTATTGGAAAGGCTTGAGAGATATAGAAATGATCCTAAAAAGTTCTGGGAGCATTTGAAATATATCTTGCCAGACGAATCGAAAAATAGTCATTATATTCTCGAGAATGAGCAAGGTGATATGATAGAGAATAATATGACCGCAACTTATATAAATAATTTTTTCACAGATATTGGTTTTAAACCTTGCATCCAAAATATTTGATCCATCTGGGATAGAAGAACAGTCTATACTGGACAATGATGAAGTTGTTAGAGACATTCCGTATTTAGACTTGAATCTTGTTACCCTACAAGAGCTGGACAATAAACTTAAAGGAATTGATATTGACAAGTCCTCAGGCCTATCTGTATCCTCACGAATTCTCAAGGATGGATTTATATATTTACATGTTCAATTGTTGTACTTGTTTAATTTGTCCATAAGATGTCAACTATTTCCTGATGATTGGAAAGTGGGTACTGAGGTACCTATACCAAAGGTAAATAATCCAAAGCATGTTGAAGATCTCTGTCCCATTACCCTTTTGCCATTACCTGGTAAAATTTTAGAAAAATTAATACATGATCAACTATACAGTCATATGGAACATCATGAATTGTTTTGTCAGAATCAGAATGGATTTAGAACTAAGCATGGCACGCAAGATACTATCTTTAAACTGGTGTCTGAAATAACATTTAATAACAACAATAAATCCCCAACAATAGCTGTTTTTATTGATTTAAAGAAAGCGTTTGATACTATAGATCAAAAAATATTATTACTTAAACTGAGTAAAATGTATATCTCTGAAAATTTAAAAACATGGTTAGGAATATATTAACATAATAGGAAACAAACTACAATAGCTAATATTTCACCCCTTAAAGATGTTACTTGTGGTGTCCCCTAGGGCTCGATTTTAAGCCCGCTGCTTTTTAATATTTATATAAATGACCTGGTGAAGGTAGTGCGAAATACACGTATGTTATTATATGCGGATGACACTGTGTTGTATGCTACCAGTTACTCTATCGTAGAAATTAATGAGTTGCTACAGAATGATCTTAATAGAGTGGATATATGGTGTCGTTTACATAAGTTAACAATTAATGCTAAAAAAACGAAATTTATGATATTTTCAATGACTAAAAGCCTGCAATATCCATTGTTGACTTTAGGGGATTCATATCTGGAACATGTTCACATCTATAAATATCTAGGTATAAACCTGGATGAATAGCTAAATTTTAAATATCAGTTGATAGAAACTTATAAAGTATAAAATTATAAAATGTATAACTGAATATACTGCACTAACAATTGTTAAAAGTATGTTATTACCTTATTTGGATATGGGGAATGTTTATTTTACTGCCTGTCCAGTTGCTGATGTAAACAAGCTTGAAGTGGTTCTAAATGTGGCACTACAAACTACATTTATGGTAGAAAATCCCCTAAAGACACATAAAATAGAATTGTATACTAAGGCAAATTTAGTTCCATTGGAATATATGAGGAAATATTTTTTGTTGAATATCATTTTCCATTTAATGCAATCTGAATATATTATGCCTGTTGTAGGACCACGTAATACTCGTCAGAATGTAGCACCAGTTGTATTTATACCTTTTACAAGGAAAGAATATATTCTGAAATCACCTGCATTTGTGGCAAGAAAATTGTGGAATGATTTGGATGTTCCAACGAGACTTATACAAGAGTACAGCTTGTTCAAAAGTAAAATTAAGTATAAACTATTAGAAGAGAACGTTTTGAATGAAACTACTAGACTTGTTCAAGGTATTTTAATGTAAGTAACAACTGTTAAAGCAAACCACAATGCAAAATTATCAAAATTTAGTAAATTTTTTAAATTTTCAAAATCGATCCTGACATCTTCAACTACACTCATATAAATCATATTGCCAGTTAAAATCAGATATTGGTGGCTAGAAGTCGATAATTATGATCCTTGGAAAGAGGATCTGTTTGTTTTTGTTTTCTGGTCTGCAATCAACTTGTTGGGGAATCCCCCCACGTGACCCAACTGCCCCATAATCAGTGATGTCATCTTCAGGGTCAATAGGTCAATTCCTCCCCTTTCCTTTCTGTACTGAGCCAGGCTCATCCATGTTTGCCTCCTCTCAATTCCCACATCATTCTCCACCCAAAATAATACTCATTAGAGACTCTGCTAGCAGAGTGAAAATGCAGGGGGGATTCCGGAAATGACATTTTGATGATGTCATCAGTTTTTGGGTAAACAATCTAGGTATTTGTGTGGACCACACAACAGACCAAAACAAGTCAGAAAATGAGTATTCATGACAGTCTAAATCTGTTTTTGAATAGAATTTTGCATACCATTCTGTTATCAGATGACACATGATCATACATGGTTTGTAAACAAACAAAGTTCACTGAAAATTTTATTTGACAATATATAACTGATTTGCATTGTGGTTTGCTTTAATGACATGAAAGTTGTATTACCATATCATCTCATTTCATCTCATTATTATCTATTATTATAATTTTGTATTATAGGCTGATAGTAAATTTGCTATGTGAATATCTGCGATGGCATACTAAAATGCTAAAACTTAGTAACAGTTATCTTGCACTTCATACTCATTGTTATAATTATATTATTCATAATACTACAGGACAAGGATACTGCTGATGTAATAGTACTAAGTAACGCTGGTGACAAGGGAAGACTGGAGTAATCCAACTTGTCCCAGGATAATAAAGGTGTATTAAAAATATTTGAAGTGCAGGCTTAAATCCTTCATTTTCAATAGTTATAGTATCCCTGTGTATGAATACTATCAAATTTTGGAAAGTTAATTCAATAATACCTTTGTATAACCTCTGTTGTATTTCCTCATAGGTGCGGCTTACACTGACGCAATATGCCATCTGAACTATGGCGTATCGGTGGTTGAAATGTATGGCTGGCATACATTTGCTTTGATTGCACATGAACTTGGTCACAAGTAAGAACACTTGCTGGACCTTTTCCCTATGACTTATGAATATAAGTCTGTTATCAAAGATTGAATACTCATACAGATTGCCTTTTCAGCAACAGTCAAGGGAAACTGTTTCATGATATTTCCACGTATGAATATCCAGCTGATATGAAATGGGAAGGCTGAATGGAGAAAAATGTTTTATTTTCTAGTTTGACATTGAAATGAATGAAATGTTGTTAAGCACTATAAGAGATGGCGATCAGGGTGTGAAGTACTAGTGTCAGTTCCTTTTCACTGTAGCATTGTAGCACTGTTTGCCTTTTTTTATCACTACTTTCACTCATTTTTCCTCTTAAAATATATAATGCATAATCCTTTTCATAATTATCATTTAAACCATTCCAAATACTTCTTTGATGTTCCTTGGTAGTTTGGGGTTTCCGATTTCTACAGTGAGGGATGTGGGGGTTATTTTGGTCTCGAGCAGAACGAAGAGTTCGAGCAGGAAACTGGGGTGTAAGATCAACCGGTCTGTTGGGCCTGAGGCGTTCCGGACATCGGGCACGGGTGGACCGGGGGTTCAAGTGGAAGAGATATGGATGGGGGTGACGGTAGAAGGATGGATTTCAGCAGTTCCTACTGTCCAATCTGGTCTTCTGTAGGGTGTCTGGCCGATGCTTGCCTAGAGGTTGGTAGTGTGGGGCCAAGCGGGTCGTGCCCTCGTCCCTGCGGTCACTGGACGGCCACTCACAATTTCAGGCTTCCGTATCTGTCCGGTCTTCTGGTCCCGGGTCGATCTTTGGGCCATTTCGGGCTGCCTTGCCGTCTTTCGGTCCCCCATGTTCAAATTATACTCTAATTATAAACTAACTTAGACCTAATTGCTTGAGTTCGACTGGCCAATTAGGTAATATCTTATCATTTCTTTGTCTTAAACCCCTTCGAGGGTTGCACTACTGGAAGAAGACACGTGTGGACACAACGAGTACCAAGATGGGACTGGTTATTTTGGGCCTCACTGTCCCCTTTTATACTCTATCACTCGACTCTGATTGGTCACTTTAGATCACGTGACTATTCTGACGTCATATCCAGTTTACAACATATCCGTGCTTTCGGACTTTCGTGCTTTCGCAAAAACACTTCTTCGCATCTCATTACTTACTACATTATTTCAATACTTGGTTACCAAAGGATGAATGGAAATTTTTTTCCCCCTGTATTATTTCAAGACAATTCACATACTAGTACATGTTCTTCCAGTCTTGTGCAGTTATTATAAAAATTAGAAATTAAATTCATCTCACTTCTCAACTCCTTATTTCCCTCCTCTTCCAAAACAGCAAAACAGCCCAGAAAACAAAATCCCGTTGCTACAACGTTGTGACAACGTTGTGTTTTAGTTGCAGCAACGTTGCAATTTTTCGTTGTCACTACGTAAAAATGTAGACTCCCAGAAACGTTGTGACAACGTTGTACACAATGAATTTTGCAACCTTCCCACAACGTTGTAGCAACGTTGTACATTCAACATTGCTACAACGTTGCTCAATTACGTTATAACAACGTAAATTTGTAGACTCCCAGCAACGTTGCTACAACGTTGTTCACAGCATAAGATTTATTCATGCTTTATTCAAATAGTAACAAATTCGTCTTTTATTCCATGTAAGGAGTTTTGCCTTTGTTGTCATAGGCCTATAAATATCTCAAACGTCGATCATTACTCCAACATGGAAGATACCTGAAAGAGACAGGGATGCATCATTAACGATTGATTAGGGGTCTTGAGGCCCTCCGTGGTATACATAGAAACATAATTACAACAATGGCCCCAATAATAACGTATTATATGCATTTATAAATGAAAGAGCAACTCGTTTTCCCCCATACCCAATAATTTCTAGGCAACAAACTGGACTAGATTATCGTAGGTTTGATAAATAATGCTAATAAACGCTGTGTTGCCAAACCACCGTAAAAATTATGGAGACCTCCATATTTTCAGTAGTAAAAAGAGATAGGTCTGTAATTTTGGTAATAAGATCCATAATTACACCCAGAACCCTTGAAAACCTATTTCCAGTGAAAAACTTCAAAATCCTCTCGGATTTACATTAATCATGTCTAATTTTACACTTAAAAATAAGAAAAAATTCCCGATTTTGAATCAGAGATATGGACCTCTATATTGTTACCTCTTCAAAAGTTGGCAACACTGTCTAAGACTCTAAACGACATTAATTAAGGATTCAGGATTAAGTATGCTCTGCATGTTGTAAGTCTGTCACTAATATATAGGAGTATGATAACATATATTATGAAAAGATATGTACTATACTTGCCTTTATGACACAAAATTCACCTAGCCTGCACACATATAGCCCTATGTCCTTCCTGTAGTACTGCCTTGAAGCAACTGACCTATACTAGTTGGTCATTGCAGTGACAAAGAGGCCTGCCCAGCCTGTTATCAGGGTCAGGCTGGCCATCATCAAGTTAATCTCCTTGATGTACAAAGAGGTATACCAACACAATGACATGAAAGGGCTCTAAGGAAGTTATATAATCATTTCCTCTCATAAAATAATGTTGGGTGTACAACGTGCATACAACGTGCATACAACCTATCTAAAGTTACGTTGCTTTCACAACGTGTATACAACATAATGTTTGGACGTTGTGGACACGTTGTTGCACAATGTTTTACCTGAAGGTTGTAACAACGTTGCTACAACGTTTCTACACAACATAACCAAAATACAACCAAAGAACAACGTTGTAGTTACGTTGTGTGTTTGCTGGGAGTGTAAAAGTAAAAAGCAAAAAAGGCTGTATAAATACAAATCATTTTATGCAAATCTCCCTTTGCCTCCCCCTGGAGCAGGCATAGGGGATTACATAACCTTTCAATACAGGGGGTGGATTCTCACCTCTTTCGTTGTGTTAATGAGGGAAAAATATGGAATTGCATAACATTAGTTGCCTTTTCCCACTGAAGTGATAGGATATGTAAATGAGATCACAAGCTGAATTATATGTTTCCATTCACTGTTTCCCTTTTTGCATTTTATGGAATATTCATTTAAAGTAAATATGTTGACGTTTGTAAGGAGAGGGATTCAAAAACAATAAAATGCAGGGTAAAATGGTTATTACAGTTGATTTTAATTATGATAAATGGGTAAAAGGGGGAAAGAAGAAGGAAAAAAAGCAAACAGTGTTACAGGGAAACAGTGAAAAGCAACTGACACTTCATACCTTGATCCATGGCTCCCAAGTTTGAATAAGTAGTGTATGGGTTTGCACATTTAATGTCTATGATTGGAAAGTATCGACAGCATAGTAACTGCATTGTTTATCATTTGAAAGATTATTCCATTTTTGATATTAAGTGACAAACTATATATATATATATACAACTGAATGATTCTCAGCTTTCTTAATCAATTTTTACTGTATGGCCAATTCTATGTGAATAATTTCTATGCCTATTATTTTGTTAAACCGTTCAACTTAAACTTAAAATGAGCAAATATTTGAATATTTCCTCCTGGCAATTTAAATATTCAAATGTTCAATTGTTCAAATGTTCAATTTGAATATTCAAAGATGCACCCAACATATCACTCATTTATGGCTTAAAGATATATTATTCTCTAAGGGTTATATGTTGTAGCACTCTATCTTAACTCAAACAGAATTTATGTAACATCCGTGTAAAACACATGTTTTTCAAACATGTAGAACACATGTTTTTCACTGGATTTACATGATATAAAACCAGTGTCACAGATATGTGTTTTTTTCATTTACAACACAGGATATTACACAACACTGGTATTACATAAAAAACATGCATTAAACAAATGAGATACGATTGGTTTACTTGGGGGTTATCAAAACATCGGAATGTATTGAGTATTTTTGTATATTAGAAAATGAGGCATGATTTGCGGTAGCATGATTGAACTGATCACATTATGTGCACAATCCTAACCTAAAGATTAAATCTATTAAGGTGCTTTGCTCTTTCAAAACCCTAGTAAAACATAGTAAAGTACTGAAATTACACAGAGATTGCAACAACACAAGTGGAACATGATTCCCTCCTTTTGTTCTCTAAATCAACCATTTAGGCCCCAATCCAGCTGTAGCAAGCAACATGGAGATTGAATACTCAATCTGGCTATTGTCAGCTGGAAAAACAGCAAAGAGAATGTGTAGGATAACAAGTAACACACTAGGTGGTTAAGACGTGGGGTCGGTCCTCATCGTCCATGGACAAGTAACAAACTAGGACATCCTACATACCAAATAAAAGCTCATTGAATTTAACAGAAACAAGATGTTTTGATGCACTAGAAAATTTGTAAACATTTAGAATTTACCAGAATTCCTAATATTAATGAAAATATTAGGAAATTCTCAAGGAAATAAGCCATTATCATCCAAAGTACATGGGGTCCAAAAGGTTACACACAACTATTTCAGGACACAGTCTACCTACTAGGATGTTCCCATGACAATAATATCTATTTATGCCATATGTCTCTAGGTGATATTTGAGAATATATTGTAGAAACTCTCAAAGGTGCTTCTGCCTGTTGATTTGCAGTCTTGGGATGACACATGATGGATCCAATAACTGTAGGGATCAGGGATACATAATGAGCCGATCACTGAGATTTCCTAGTACGATAAAGAGTGTATCAATTTCCCTCAGCTTCGGTTCCTGCAGTTCCCAGCAGGTAAAGACCCTCATAGACGAAAAAAGGTAAAGTTCATGTGTATGCATTTCATACATTTTCATAGGATCAAAAGACAATGATAATAAATCCTTTATAATCTTTTAGTGGACTTTTTGTAAAAGTGGCTTAGATCTGATGGTCATTTTCATGAGTGTAATGTTTGGCCTCAGCAGAATAGTATTGCATTAATATAATGATCAAACAGTATGTCTTCTGTACTGTTCTAATAATTATATAGATATGATTTTCCAACAAGAGAACTGTTGTTTAATGATAATTGTCATGGACATTCACCTTATGGCCAAAGTCACAAAATCTTTATTTCCAGTTATTTACGGTCCTGCTTGACAAACACAACCTGTGACGCTGAATTTGATGGTGAAAGTAACCAACTGCCAGCGGAGATAGACAGTATTGATAGCCAGTGCAAACTCCTTTATGGGAGGAATTCTGGAATGTGGAAGCCAGATGAGGTAAGTACATTAAGTACAGCACTTGGTAAGAAAAACTCTGTTATAAATCTTACCAATATATTCATTACTGAAACCGTTAGTTATGCAGTCGGATCCACATGTCTGAATAACTGCAGTTGCTAAAAGATAATTAGGAAAATTTACCTTCACCCAGTAGAACATTAGTCTTTCAAGGCAAAAGTATCATGGCATATCACAAAATAGCTGCTATATATCTCGAATTTGAAATTAAAATCATTGCAGATGTTGTGATATAACAGTCTATAGATCAGGGGCCTGCATAATATGATATCTTGTGAAAGGAATATATGATCTATAAAAATAATATAATTAACTCTGTGTTAAGATCATTACCAATAATTTGTGGTATTAAAATTTCAATCAAATTCTATTCATAGTTCAAGGGCCTGCATAATCTTATGAAAGAAATATTTGATTGAAATATGATCGTTTTAAATATCAATTATGCAAGAGACGGATTTGTAGGTCTGTGTTGCCATGCACTACCACACCAAGTGTCAGTTGCACTTAAAAGTTGCCAACAGTAACCTGCTTGACAACCCAAATTTGTATAGCAACCTGGGTTGTGACATCATCAATAGTTGATGTGATTCAGGTGATATTGTGCTCCAGGGATCAGCATTATTATGTAGTTTCCCTGGTGATCCAAAAAGATGGAGTTAGCACAAAGTTTTAATTGAATGTTGGTATTGGGTGGTTTCACCATAAAAGGATCATCAGGTGCAAATGTGTGGGAAATCTTGTAGAATAAATTCCCAAATAAGATGTAACTAATTATCATATATCTCAATGAATTTTAGAATTTTTTTATGTTAGCAGGTCCATCCCAATATTTAAGCAATATTGGTTAAGTCAACCCATTTTAAATCCATGCTATGATTAAAATGTAGTCAATGGTAGGGGGAGGTGGATGTTGGTCAAGAGAGGTAGGACCATACACTGAGGAGACAGTGTGTAATGTCACTGGTAAATATGGTATGGTCATTGACGGAACATTATTTGGACGGAATTGGACCATATGGTAATATCCTGGAATTAATCCATTAAATTTAGACCCAGTTGGACAACGGATGATTAGCGTTCCATCCATTGTCTTTCTTCTCTATCCCTCTCATGATCAGACTGAGCTTTAAGAGAGTCAGGCAGAGAGGAAATGAAGGAGAGAACCAAGATGCTAAAGCCCTTGGTCCAACTCAGTTGATTAGCCTGGCATCTGTTAAAATGCCTGGCTACGGTGGTATCTTTCTCTTATTGACATCATGGAAATGGCCTTGAAACTGAGTCAAGATTCAATTTTTCGTTTGCCCGACATATTGAATGCTGCAATGGTTACAAGTAATTAAGTAGACTAAATTGCTGCTTTGACAGTTTATTTTGAACAGTGGGGTGAACGAGCAGCCATCAGATTTAGAAATAGATTTATGAGATCTGTTCATTAATGGACAGTATCTACAAGTGGTCGGTCGGTGGCACAGGTGTCCACTCAAACCCAGGGATTTACTGGTGGTGTGGGTTGAGGCCCGCACCAATGCATCACCAAGATTTTTATTTCTGCGTAAACAGAAAATGATTTTCGAATCCAAAATCTGGCATGTAGTTTTAGAGCGTCCCAATAGGGACCAATGATCTTTTATGATTTCCGCAATTAGCAGATTTTTAGGGTTGTGCGTTGTGATACAGTAAAAAGTATCTTTCTCTGTTTTTTCATTGGTGTTAGGACCAGAAAGTAAATGTTTATTTAAGAGGGTATCCCTGTCAAGGGCTATAACGCACCCTATACACCCTATACACCTACACTCTCCTTTTATATCTAAGGATTTTTGGACCAAAGATTTTGGGTAACCTCGGCGTATGAAATGAGAACTCAGTATAAGAGCGTTCTGGGTAAAGTCTGCATATAGGGTACACATTCTCCTCAGTCTCAGGAATTGAGAATATGGTATACCATTAAGGATATCTCTCAGGTGTTCAGAGGATTAATGTAAATAATTGTGGCTATAAGTAGGTTTACAGTAGAGTGTTGTGAAGATGTTGCTACTGGGTACTCGTTTTATAGTGAGGTGTAAAAAGTTTACCTCAGTTAGCGAACTTTCCACTGTGAATTCGATTGTACGATGTTGGGAATTTTGGAAATTAATAAATTCATTCAAGCTTTCGGTACCATAGCTTAAAAGTACAGAGCCCCTACTTTGTATTCAGGACTCTGGTACCTTTACAGGATAATAACTGCCATGAAATAGCCTAAGACCAGCATCTGACATAGGCTGGTGCAGAGGTAGTAGACTCTAGATTGTAGAACAGACTGACAGAACTCCATGATAGCAGGTAGTAGAATGAATTTGTATTCAGACACACAGGTTTATATACAGGTACAGAGATGCACAAACATTGACCATGCCCAGATAAAGTCCTGTCCCTGGCCAGCTGTGTTGACCAGTGGTGTGGGAGGTCTCCTCCCCAGCTCCAATCACATGCAATTAATCTGATTAACTATGCAAACAAACCATAATCACATAAGGATAATTGAAGGGTGTGACCAGATTGTGTCATCAGATTAGCTATCTTCAGATTAACATGCAAACCATCTATAAATCCAATAGGTAACTCAGTGTAACTCAGTGTAAGGACTAATTCTAAGAGCTGGCAAATGGAGATGTTCGTGGGGTTTTCCGAAGGGTCACGTTCCTTAAACAGATACACGGCTACAGCGTCAATTCCTTCAGAGAAAGGGATGTTAGTGCAAAGACTAGTTACATTGAGAGTGGCAAAAATGGCCCCTTCTGGTAAAATGAGATCCTTGATGATATCAATGAAATGTCCACTGTCCCTGACATACGAAGGTAACTTAGGTACAATTGGTTGGATAAAATCATCTACAAACTGTGAAATTCGTTCAGTAGGAGAATAATTAGCAGAGACTATTGGTCTCCCGGGAGGTGGAATTATGTTTTTATGAATTTATGAAAGAAGGTAAAGTTTCGAAGTTCTCGGTTGATCTAAAATTTAGTATTTGGACGTTTTTTTCCTAGATCTCTTTTTGTAGCTCCATTTATTTAACCGCCTTAGCTACTAAATGATTATGTGAATCATTTAAATCCGTATCAACTTGCTTATATAAAGCTTTATAAGATAGTTGTTTAAGAACTTCTTGAATGTAGTCTTTTCTGTTTTGAATGACCACTGCTGAGCCTTTATCAGCTTTTTTAATCACTATAGAGCGATCTTTACTTAAAGATAATTTAGCTTTGGCCTCAGCTTTAGTCATAATTATTACACTTGAATACTATTTTCATTAAGGAGAGCCATATGTTCTAAAATTGGTGGGCCCGGTGGATTCCCTTTAGATTTGTTCTTGAACTTAGGGTTCTCAAATGGTACTCTCAATTTGTCTGGCAAAGGGACAGGACAAATATTAGGGATCTTAGAGCTTAATTTAGGAAAGGCCAAATTTCTTCGTAGGCTCAAATGGAATTTTGAGATATCTTCCGCTAGGACACCCTTATCGGGCAGAGGGGGGGTGTCCACAAAAGTGAGTCCCTTAGACAGAAGGCTGCGTTCGTCGTCAGAAAGAGTACGATCAGACAAATTAACAACACCTTGGAAATTGTTGTTATCTTTATTGCTGGTGTTTCTATTGTTGGCATCTTCTGTGTTGTACAAGAGTGGTAAGTAACTAACTATACATCAGAAAGGATGGATGTAAAGTCCGAGTTACACCACCAACAGTCAAAGCTGGTTGGTCGGATATTAGGATAGTTTAGTTCCGGCCATCTTCTCGGTTCAGGAGATGTTGGAGAAGGTTCCTCTCTCGGTACGAGAGCAGTGACTGGGCACCAGAGTTTGGTTCCTGGTCCAGGCGGTTCTGGCACTGGTTGTTGCCTCTCCCCTGCGGTGGGTGGCCATTCAAAGCCGTCTATGGGCGATTCCCCGGTTCTCCATAGGGTCCGCGATGGCCCTGATTGGGTGGATTCCACTCTGGGTGGAACGGCAGTTGCCGGTAGGGGCCCGAGATGTGCTGTACACTGGTTTTGAGGAGAGATCGCACTGACCTGTTCCAGGCTTTGAGGGTCCTGGCACAGTGTAGCATAATTGTCTATGAACAGGGCTGACTGAAAACCCTGGTTGGCAATGTTCAGTCTTTGCTGTCGTGGTTGGTCCAAGACGCCTGTGATGTTGGGGGGGATCAAGTAGTAAGGGATCCCTTTCCACAGTGCAGCCTCTGGGCATAATTTTAGCTCTGCTGACTTCCGGTTCAGCTTAGAGTTGAGGGTCGCTGTGTCTCTCTCAACTAGACGGCAAGATAATGAGATCGCCGGGTCAACTGAATATTGGTAGCCTCCCGGTGTGTTCTGGTGTCGCTCATAAAGTCTTTTGAGACCGTCTGTGTTCATTTCGACTGCAATATGGTCTGATGCGGCCTTGTTTTCAAGCAGGGATGCGACTAAAGTCATAATATTCTGTGTTTGCTCCCGGCGAAGGTTCACCACCTGTAGAGCAGCCAGGGGTGTAGTAATGAGTCTGGTTGGGGGCAAGGTGCCTGCTGCCCAATCCGGAAATCTGCCGATGCAGGCAAGATAGCGAGTGAAAGAAGCCCGCAAGCTGGAGTTGTGTTCGCGTTGTAGAGCCCTGCGAAGTGTGTGCCAAGTGTCAGAAGCTTCAGGCAAAATTTCCCTGTCTGTCGCTTTGCAGGCTGAGTTGAGGCGATTAGGTTATTGGTGCTCACGTATCTGGTTGCGGCAGGTCCATTGCTCACAGGAGTTGGGGGGCCGCCGTTGTCTCCCCTGTAGGGCAGTTACAGTATCCGAGCGTCCCAGAGTCCCGGCAAGGTTAGTGTTAACCGGGGGGCCCTCATTGTAGGTCACAGTGGACGGAAGATCCTGTAACAAAACAGAATGTTTGAAATCAATGTGTGAATGTCCACATTGGTAGGAAAAGTTACCTTCAGAGACAGTGGGTAGTTCACACTAGTATTAGTAAGTTGATTATTGAACAGGCTTGTGATCTCACTTGTACTTTGTGCATCGGGCCTTAAAGAGGTTATGAAGCTCGAGATGATCGGATCAGAAGGCAATTGCTCAGTAGGTGAGGCCCTAGGGATCTCTAAAGGGATTTGAAGCGACGGCCTTGCAGACTTAAGGATGGGAAAATTTTCCTCAGACAGTTCCAGATGTTTCTGGAGGTTGTCATTTTGTTGAGTGGGGGAAGGGCTCTTATGGGAAATGGTCTGGTTCGATTCATTAGTTGGTGGTACAAACCAGCCATTGCTAGCCCAATCAGCTGATGGATGGAACGAAGTCTGAGAACTGTTCCAGAAAGTTGAGGACTCATTGAGATCCCTATTATCAAAATTGGAGGTAGCGTCATCAGGGACTCTAGTGATTCCCATTGGTGTGGAGCTTGAATTAAGTTTAAGGTCCATAGTCGAGTCTAGTGCTTGGCTGTAGAGCCACTTGTGAGGGTTTAGGATGCTTCTTTGGGGTTTGGGCGTGCCAACATGAGAGTTGCTGGGATTGTTGCTAGGTGATTTTCTAGGATTTTGATGATCAAGACCTAACAGCAAAGTGCTGGAGTCAGTTATGGGGCCATTTAAAGAGGGCATTTTGGAGGAGTCTGGCGTAATGAAGTTGCAGTTCTCATCAGACAACATCGGCAAAGTGCGTGTGAGATTAAATCACTATTAGAGGCATTCTTGAAGGCAAATTTGAGACTTTGGCGAATATTCTGCATATTCTGATCAGAGATATTTGAATTGTTTGGCGACATTGGAGCAGTCTGAGTCCTTTCCAAGCAGGAAACAGAAGTGGCCGTTTTGAGGTTATAGTGTGGCGCACCCAGGGGGCAACAAGCCAAGCTACAAGGGGAAAATCCCAAGTTGACCACTAGGATTGGAGAAAAGTGACAGAAAACCAGACAAAAAGAATATTAGATTAAAATAGTTTTATTAAAAATACTATGAAATATCCCTTCTTGGATAGGGCTTAAAGCAGTCAAAATACAACCAAAGTTACACCAAATTACATAAAGTAAAGTATTTTCCATAACTCACAACTTAAATACAACTTAAACTGAAAAAGTGATATATCAAGAATAAAGAGCCTAAATCCAAGACTCAATAAATGGCTAACGTGCCAAAACTCCCCACCAACCACATCCTATAATATAGGAGCAACCCATCTCAAAGGGTTAGAACTTTCTATAAAATAGGAAGGGTGGGGAAATGGCCAAAAAAGGCTTAACTTCCACACAGGCACCCAACTACCATAGGTTGGGAGTAGGCTAGAGGCCAACAGCTCCCAATAGGCCTAGGTCCACCAAGGGTGGGGCCTCCCACAATGGGGGGGAAAGCCCATCTCCAACTAGGAGGGGCAAGTGGGACCTTCTATAAAGGGTAAAAAGGAGCTAAACCAGGGCTCCCACCCAGAAGGTAGTAGACCCAGGTGAGTGAGCTAAGAGCTCCAACTCCCACCTGACTCCCCGAAGGAGTGAAGTTCTGAGGCTGAAACAGCCCCTTTTCTATGAAAGGCTGCCCTCAGCTGATTGGTCAACTCTCCTGATTGGCCCACTGCCCAAACTTCATCTGCATACTACTTCTTCCTATTGGTACTACTACTACTCCTACTACTGCTACTACCAGCACTGACCTGCCACCTAGTGAGTAAAGTTCACACTAGCCCATTCTAAGGGGCCACAACACAGAATAACAAATCCTAAGTTACATCAAGATAAAAAGAACTTGCAAGCTAGAAATCATGAAATACACATCATACAAACATGTTATTTTTGAATGAAATACTCCATTAAGTCTTTAAAAATAAGGGAACATAGGGGACCCCCTGAAGGCAGGAGAAACCCCCTAAAAGTCGGCAATCAAGACCTGGAGTCGCCACACTCCACCCTCCTTGGACCAATGCGCCCTCGCATTGTACTACATAAAAACATAAAAACATCTAAAAGCACAATCGATATACATCAAAAAATTTCAAGCACACATTTTGAACTCAAATACACCCAACTCCAAGTACATGATGCCATCATGGTACATATAAGCTTTATGTAAACAAAAATACACAGTATAGATCTCATCTTAAAAATTCACCAAATAATAGGATCCTCTCCAAAATCTGCTGAAGAGACTTGAGAGACCAAATTTACAACCAGCATGACTGCAGCTGTAGAAAGGCTCCTGCCAGGCTGTCAACACAGCTCAGTATCTACAGGTGTTGTTCGCCCAAGTCCCTCCAGGTCACCATACCTTACACCCATAGAGGAAAATTGACATGGGACCCTCCAGGCCCACAGCTCACTCAAGGGATCTGAGACAGTGCTTCACGCAAGGCCGGTCACCCAATAGGCTGCTCTTTCCTTCATCTCCTTTTCACTACTCAGTGGACTCAAAACACAGAAAATGAGCTACATATACTTCTGTCCAAACAGCAGTGGCTCTGCTTTTTCCGAACATGTAAGCCTACCGGGCAACAGTACCCCTGTTGGAAACACGGAATCTAGCTTTGAGGGCCACCCCTCTTCTGAGCTTCCTAGACAACAGACCCTCTTTTCGAAATTCTAGGCACAACTCCAGAACATGCCAGCTTACCAGGTGGCAGCACCCCTGCCATAACTTCCTGATGTAGCTGAGAGGGTAAGTCCCTCCTCGGATCAAACAGTACATCTCCAACCAGACCTTTAGAACATGTAAGCCTCCCAGTCAACAGCAACACTGTTGCAATCTGAGATCCAGCTTAGAGGGTAACCCCTTCTCCATCCTGGGTGGTGATCCCATCACTAACCCTTGAGAACATGCGAGCCACCAAAAGACAGTACACCTGCCTTAACTTCCCTGGTCCAGCTCCCTTTCTGATCAAGTTGAGAACAGCCGACTGTCCTTACAGGACACGCGAGCTTCCTAGACAACAGACACCTCTCTTTAAAGCAAACCATCTTGTGTTTGAGCACCTTTTGTAAGATAGCATAAACATTCCCATGACAATCTCCCTCCTGGTTCACACTCTCAAACTGATCAATGACTTTTTCACAATTCAAGAACCTATTGTCCTACCCACAACATTCACAGAATACTAACATTAAAATTATCAAAAAAGAAATTGGAACTCATCTTCAGGTAATCACTTTCCAAAAATAGTCAAAGGTTCACCTTCCAACTTCAGATAACAGTAACTTTTCACCAAGTCTGGAAGGTATAGCAAAATTGACCTCTCGTTGTGTTTCCAAATAAAATAACAAGTCTCTATCACAACTCTCCAATCCCAGTCACGGCACAAGAAAATGTAGCGCACCCAGGGGGCAACAAGCAAAGCTACAAGGGGAAAATCCCAAGTCGACAACTAGGCCTAGGATTGGAGAAAAGTGACAGAAAACCAGACGAAAAGAATATTAGATTAATATAGTTTTATTAAAAATACTATGAAATATCCCTTCTTCAAAAGGGCTCGAAGCAGTCAAAATACAACCAAAGTTACACCAAATTACATAAAGTAAAGTACTTTCCATAACTCACAACTTGAATACAACTTAAACTGAAAAAGTGATATATCAAGAATAAAGAGCCTAAATCCAAGACTCAATAAATGGCTAACATGCCAAAACTCCCCACCAACCACATCCTATTCGCCCGATTGACGTTCCTAAACTCCCGATTATCGCCAACTTGGGGGAGAGCAGGGGGATTCACAAAAATTCTTTTTTTTCTAAATAGTAAGATACATTAAAATTATTTTAACAATTTTTCACGATACAAAAGTACTTCATCCTTAAATACATGTTAGATTTTGGGCTCTAATCGGATTATTTTTGATAGATAATTAATTTTGACAGTTTTCCTGGCATTGGCTTCACCTTAGCCATTTTCTGTTTGATTCAATGTAATTCAAACTGCTATAGATTCATTGATCTTTGGTCTTTTTTCATACAGGGCCCGAAAAGCATTTTGATTAGATAGCATGGAGAAATTGTGAACTAGATCGTAATGATAGGAAAATTTAGAAGACAGTTCTAAACATGGATCATAAGGCAACAATGGGGTGCTCTCCGCTGCGCAAAGGATTCTGGGATACACCAATTGGTATCCGGCGGATCGGAAAAGATAGCCTCGAACCCTGTTGATGTTTTAGGGCCATTCTGCGCATTTTTGTAAAATAAAATAGCATCTCTGGATGGAATCTGCTCTTTAATGTTACTGAATGTTGGTGCTATGAAATTGCAGGGCATTGTTGCCACCTGGTGTGCATCTGACAAACTCTCAACAACTTTTACCATTTCTGCTGGTTCTTTGGATACCACTGTTTACTTCCTGGATACAGACATTTCCTGTGGTCAACAGACTTTTCTTCACTTTAGAGCTGGCCTTCACTCAGGCAGCATCTATTCTATATTTATTTATTTTTCAATTTCTTAACCTTTGTCTGTACTACTTACATTGTGCACCGGTGACCTGGGGAACTCAGTACCTGGGGGAAATCTGGTGGTTTCATCATGGCTACGTACACGGGTCCACAGGACAATGAGAGGGACTCTATTTCAGAGATTGAGAGGTCCATTCGCCGTACCAGACTCCGTCTGGAAACCGAGTTGGCTGCCGAACCTTCGCCTTTGTGTGACCGCCGTATTGAAGAATTGGCGTCCACACGCGGATACGAGCAGCAACCGGACACTGCCATGACATTTCACTGACATTTCACTGACACGTCCCGTTCCCGACCCCGCCGTCATGGATGACTGTCACCGTCAAGATACTGCTTATACAGCCCGACGGGATGCTGGCGCCCCACGCCGCACTGAACGCCATGATGCACGCTGCCATTATGACCAACGTCCCTTGGGCTACGGTCAGGATCGTCTCCACAACTCCCATCTGTCAAGGGAGCGCTATGACATCCCACATCAGGAGGGTAAGCATTTGGTTGGCGATTTATTTGTTGACAACGTTATCCCAAAACTGTTCATGTACTTGGACCGTATGTCAGGACAAAACATAAAGAAAAAGCAGGATAACCGTGAATCCATGACTGCTAACAAATACGTAAGGTCTTTCCTCGAGATGCTCTGTGACACTAGGGCCCGTGATCCTGCGGGCCTCATTCATCAGTTAGAGCATCTCAGAGATGTGACCCAGGACATTGCTACGGTCCCTTGGCCCTCAGTCCGGCGTTGGTCCCATAATGTTTTTGATAGCATTGAGAGCGGCAGATATACGTGGCTGATGTCCAGCCTATACAAAATTATAGGTTCTGCCTCTCTACTCGACATGCCTTAGCCGACACACATCACTCAACTGACGACGTCTCCGATGGCAAAACAAGGGAAGTCGTGTGCCCTGAATTCACCACTAAATCTTGCTCCGTCGGACGCCGCGGCAAGCATCACATCGAAGGTGGTATTCGTTTTGTCCATACATGTATGTACTGTTGCGCTACAAACATGGGGAAAACCGACCACTGCCTTCCCGACTGCAAGCGGAGGGACAAACACACTGCCATCATTGCTGCAGCCGCCGGTCAGCTGTCGGTCCTGCCGCAATTCCAGCCCCAACTGTATCAACACCCAAACACTCAGAATAGGTACAGGCCTCCCCAGCTGTTTCAACAACAGCAGGTTGCAGTGCCCCCGGCAACGTTAACTCAGCTAAAAAAACTAGTGTGCGCCTTGGCCAATTCGGCCACGGTTCCCACTTTGCCGTCTTCATGCTCAGCTGATCGTGTTCTCTGTCCGATGTTGTGACCAGCTGCCGCCGAACCCCCCCCCCCCCCCCAGCCAGTCTGCCCAGTGTGCTGGATCCCCATGCAGCTACACACTTGTCGCATAAACAGGTCAGTTCGCAGGTTCCTCCTGATTTTGATTATACTAGAACTCTGTGTGAGAACGACAAACTAGAGTGTGACGTTGATCTTGCCCCTGAGAGGTTTGCTTGCCACCGTATGGTCTCATGGCCGGCCCTGGCGTTTGACTATAGGTACACGGATTACGCAACCATGTACGACACCGACCGACGAACTGGTTTGCCAAACACTAAATTGGCTTGTGTCCCGGTCCCTAACTCCCTCAATATGCATGCATGGGAGTTTTATCTCGCCGGCTGTGATGACAAGCTTCTGGACTACGTACGTTACGGCTTCCCTATGGGTTATGCTGGCCCACCTTCCAATACCATTTGGGTGGCAAACCATCCCAGTGCCACCCAGCATCCAGCGCAGGTTGATAAGTTTATTGACAAGGAACTCTCACTTGATGGTATTATAGGTTTGTTCCACACACCACCATTTAAAGAATGGACACACGTTTCGCCATTGATGACGCGTCCAAAATCATCAGGCTCAGACAGGAGGGTCATTACCGACCTCACCTTCCCTCGTGAGAGTTCTGTCAACACGTATATCAGGAAGAACATGGTCATGGGCCTCTCCGCAACCCACTGCTTCCCCTCTGTTGACATGGTAGTCAATCGCCTCATCCACATTGGCCCAGGTGCGATATGTTCACTATGGATGTGTCGCGCACATATAAGAACTTCAGGTCCTGCCTTTTGTCAATGGAGTGGGATGGGAAGTTCTACCTGGATGTTGCTTTGCCGTTCGGTGCACGGGCCAGTAGTGGCCACATGCAGCGTGTGGCTGATGCATTAGTGGATATACTTCGCGAAAAAGGAGTTCTTGCATTCATGTATCTCGACGGCATCATCGTGATATCAGAAACGGCTGATCAGTCAGTGCTCCACTTCAATGTCACCCGCTCCCTCCTGGCAGAACTCGGCTTCCCTGAAGCCATTGAAAAATCTCAGCCTCCCTCTCAGCGAGTTAAATAGCTGGGTATTGAGATTGATGCACGTCAGGGGGTCCTGGAGATACCAAAAGAAAAACTCGAGGAGGTGTTATCGGCCGTGACACATTTCTCCAAGAAGCGGTCTATGACAAAGAAACAACTCCAGTCTGTCATAGGCAAGTTGTTGCACGTCGCTAAGTGCATCAAGCCAGCCCGTCTTTTCGTGGCCAGGCTGCTTGAAGCGCTCTGCTCCATCACCAGAACGTATATAAACATCAACGCTGATATTCGGAGTGATTTCTTTGGTTTATGGCATTCGCTGAACAATGGAACAGCGTCTCTGTCTTCCCTCAGCATTTCCTGTCTATGGAAATAGTGGTAGACGCCTGCCTAACCGGTATCGGCGGTGCCACCACGCAGGCAGCCTACATGCACAACGTTGCCTTCTCATCCGGCCCAGTTAAGAATTTCTCGGAGCTCGAGGCGATAAACGTAGCGGTGGCTCTCCACACGTTTATAAATGAACAAGACAGAGGTAAAACTGTGATTGTGTATTGTGACAATATGCCATCAGTCCAAGTTCTACAGTCCGGTAGAGGCAAAAACAAAGTCATCCTGGAGGTGGCTGGCGCCGCTTGGATGATACAAGCACTCTACCAGGTTAACATTCTCTATCTGCATATTCCGGGCGCACTCAATGATCTCGCCGACGTGCTCACCCACGCCTCTACTACCAGGGGGCAGGGTTATCCAACCATTGTTGTACCCCCTTGACGTAGTTTGTCTTATCTTCTATGCAGATCTGGAGCTGCGGCGCCTGGCGTTGAGAGCACAGCAGAGACAGCTGAAGGCAAGGGCCCCGGGCACGAACGCGAACCAGATATCAGCCGTGACGGCGTTTCTCCGGTTCTGTTACGCCCACAGGATCAAACTCCAGCCCTACCACATATGCATGTACGTCAAGCTCCTCAACGAACGGCAGCTTGTACCTCCGACAATCCGCAACCACGTAGGCCACCTGCGGACTCATCTCCGGCTCGCCGAGCTTCCCCCAGTGGCCTCACACCATCGGGTCGCGTGGGTGATCAATGCCACAATGAGGAGGAAGGACTATGTCACACAGGCCAGACCACCAGTACCTACCGACAACATCGCCGCAATTGTGGCAGCCATTCTGCAGACACGGGAATGCAACGCTGTAAAGGGGGCCATTCTGATGATGTTTTACACAACATTAAGACAGTCAGAGGTGGTCCCACCCTCCGTCATGGGGTTCGATCCACAACGTCACCTCACCAGGGCCGATGTGGTGATCAACGGCGAGGCGGTAGTGATAACGATCAAGGCAGCCAAAATCCAGCAAAAATACAATCACGTCCGCAAGGTGACCATGGTCAAGGCACGCCACAAGCAGTCCTGTCTTGTCGAGACTATCCGATCGTACCTGGTGGAGTCCCCCATGGTGAGGGGCGACCAATCAATGTTTGTGTTCAAGGACACGGTGCGCCCCATCCCTGCCCATTATGTGCGGGCTCAGTGGAAAGCGGCCCTCACAGCGGCCGGATTGGGCCAGGAGGCCTTTACGCTACATGGACTGAGGAAAGCCGCTGTGACAACTGATTTTAACCATGGTCACTCAGAGCGACAGGTCCAGCAGTTTGGAGGCTGGACCAGTGGAGCCTTCCGTACATATTCAGAAAAAAGAGCGCCTGGACGTTGCTAAACTTCTTGCGACCTCCCTGTCAATTAATGAGTGAGTTCTTAACTTTGCTGCTTGGCACTTATCTTCTTACCTGATTCACTTACATATTTTAATATTATTCGCTAAAATGCGATCATCAATAATTATTGTCTAAATAAATTTACATGTGCCCAAGTTCGCTTTTACTCTCATTTATTATTATTATCATCACTCACTCCTCATTGACTTATTCATGATAAACTTAAGGTGGAATCAGTAATGTGTTGATCCATTTGTATTTGAAATATTTTGAAAAATATTTGAACTTGGAGTTGAGGTTAAACTGTCATTCTCGGCGGCCCGGGCGGCCGCGTTCGCCGATTGTTGGTGGCCAGAATTCAGATTTTGGCTTGAAATAACTCAAAATGGAGTTTGTTTGCTGTAACCTACCTGGGTTGGATCACCACAAGGATCACTAGTAGACAGGTTAGTAGTCTGAGCAAAGTTGGCACCAAGGTGTAGGTCTTCAAGCTCATTGATGAGGGTTGGCTCAGGGTTGTCAGGAGTGACAGCTGATGTAACAAAATCTAACTGTTTCTGGCTCCAAATACTCCGAAACATCTGAAGAGGGTGGAGTATTTGACATACTGGAGTGTATGTGTCTTTGGGAATAGAGTAGGGTCTATTTGTGACAAAGTCTAGTTAAGTTTTGGGTGGAATATGCAAGAGACGGATTTGTAGGTCTATGTTGCCACGTACTGAAAACCCCACGAATGCCTCCATTTGCCAGCTCTTAGAATTAGTCCTTACACTGAATAACTTTGAGTTTGACAATAAACACTTCCTACAGGTAGGAGGCATGGCTATGGGTACTAAATAAAGCCCAGAAAATTGGTAAACCAACAGATATTTCGCGATATGATTTACATATCCTATCACATACTTTACCATTGAAATATAGAAGAGAACTATTTTTACTCTCAATTGTATATAGGCTGATACAGACAGATACCATCTCTTTGAAACCTGTCATCAAATTAACATGACAAATGCAAGCTACTGTTGTTGAGATTCTCTATACAGACTTGTCTAAATGTTTGAAATCACCTTACTATACTGCTGCTGGTCTATGGAATGATCTACCATCTGAGGTGAGATTATCACCTTCAATAGAGAATTTTAAAAACATTATAAAACACTCACTGACTGAGCGTTACAGACTGGACAATCAATGCCCCTAATATTGTATTGTTTTATTTGCTCTTCCCTTGACTATAACCACTTTTGATACAAAAGAATTAATGTTATAGATTTAAATGTATTTGCATAATATATAAATGACTAAACTGTACCATCTCATTAACATCATCATCATATGAGTTAATCAGTCACACTTTTTTTCTTTCGCTAATTTGAAGTATATAGCAATCCCTTTATACAAGCTAATATACACTGTACTCAGGAGGGAGACCAGATTATGTATGATTTGATCTTGATACAGTCTAAATAAAATGTTTAAAAAAAAAAAAAAAAAAAAAAAATTAACCCCCTCTTTCGCTAATCTCTTCATGGGTGCCTTTGAAGAGAAATTCATTTATTCTTACAGACTCAAGCCTTTAATCTGGAAACGGTTCATTGATGACATTTTTTTCATCTGGACCTATGGTGCCAAAAGCTTGAATGGATTTATTAATTTTCTAAATTCCCAACATCGCACAATCAAATTCACAGTGGAAAGTTCACTAACTGAGGTAAACTTTTTAGACCTCACTATAAAACGAGAACCCAGTGGCAACATCATCACAACACTCTACTGTAAACCTACTGATAGCCACAACTATTTACTTTACTCCTCTGAACACCTGAGACATATCCTTAATGGTTTACTGTATTCTTAATTCCTGAGACTGAGAAGAATCTGTATCCTATATGCAGACTTAACCCAGAACGCTCTTATGCTGAGTTCTCATTTCATACGCCGAAGTTACCCAAAATCTTTGGTCCAAAAATCCTTAGATAGTTAGAGTTAGAGCCCTTGACAACGATACCCTCTTAAATAAAAGTTTACTTTCCAGTCCTAACACCGATGAAAAAAGAGAGAAAGATACTTTTTACTGTATCACAACGAATAACCCTAAAAATCCACTGATTGCGGAAATCATACTAGGTCATTGGTCCCTATTGGGACGCTCTAAAACTACAAAGCAGATTTTGGATTCGAAAATCATTTTCTGTTTACGAAGAAATAAAAATATTGGTGATGCATTGGTGCGGGCCTCAACCCGCACCACCAGTAAATCCCTGGGTTTGAGTGGACACCTGTGCCACCGACCGACCACTTGTAGATACTGTCCATTAATGAACAGATCTCATACAATTATTTCTAAATCTGATGGCCGCTCGTTCAACCCACTTTTCAAAATTAACTGTCAAAGCAGCAATTTAGTCTACTTAATTACTTGTAACCATTGCGGCATTCAATATGTGGGCAAACGAAAAATCGAATCTTGACTCGGTTTAAAGGCCATTTCCATGATTAGACTATATAGAAGAAACCGTTGGAATCCAAAAGTGGGCCATGTGCAAATCTCCCAAATAACTGACCAAATTTGCCTCCATGGAACACATGCTAGAATGAGACCATTTGGCTGAATACTTCACCTTCCATCTATGAATAAAATAAGAACACCAAGATGTTGATAAATAATTCAATGAAACACTAATCATCTCCTAATTTGTGTTTAGGTTTATTTTTTCTTATTTAGATATATATAAGGACCAAATGTTTTTGCTTAATCTCAAGAGGTCAGTATCAACTATATATATGCAGGTTGGTCTATGTTACACTGAATGTTGGCCATCCACAGAATGCAGCAATTTGATTGGCTGAGGTGCACTCCACTCCATGTTACTCCATCCAAATCTGCTAGGTGGCAGCACCAGTATTAGCCTGTACAGTAGCCACTGTGCAGACATATGTTTGTGCAGTAACCACTATGTAGACATATATGTCTGTAGACTAGCAATCCTTATGAGGATGGATCTATCAGAGAATTCTTAATTTATATGCAAGCCACCCTTGTGGTGGCAGGTGGGCTCATTGCTGCCACCTGGGAGAGACAAAACCTAACCATTAACTTATAACCTCTTCACAAAACAGCATACAGCTTTCCCGACTACTACCCACAATACCATAGATTTGCTAACTCTGATTCCTGTTGATTATAGATATAGAATTAATTTTTTAGTTCAATGTTAGTGTACAGTATTACCAGTAGCAACAGCACTTGTTAATTGCCATTAACATGTTGACATTCGTAAGAAACTCTTTCAAAAACCTCTTAAAAAATGAAAATTCCACAAAACTATAACCGAAACTCGGCTCGTCAATTCCAAAATTTGACTTTTGATCATTATGGTCCAATGATTTTATCAAAATGGACATTATTAATGACAAAAGGAAATACTATCCCAAATTTCCTCAAAAATATTTTCCTTTCAGATGACATTATTATGGTATGCTATCATTCAAAGCAAGTTTTCAATGTTTGCTTAGTAATATAAATGCATAATAAGACAGTATTCACACGGATAAAGTATTAAGAAGCATCTTGGTACATCTTGGTACAGTGAAGGGTAGCTCATGATTTCCACTTTTGTCTCCTGCAATGTTAAGGTTGAATTAACTCTTTTTTCCATTAGATCTGCTTGTCACTTTATTAAAAAACCTTTATTAAGCCACTTTCATTCTTCATTCAATTTAGCTTGGTTTCAGATCTAGAACCTCAAAATATGTAAAAGTCTCAGCAATTATATTGGTTTTGTAAAATTACTGCGGGCTTGGGTAACCAATGCTAAAAGAGGATAAATGTGTTAAAAACAGGAATTAATTCATGTTTCAGTTTGACCCAGATGACCCCGCGAACTGTTTGAAAATATGGTGTAAAGTGTCAGACCAAAACTCTAATCTTGGCAGACCGGCTGATGGTGTTCCCTGTGGTCGCTTGAAGGTAGGAGTTCTCTTTTATATACTTTTCCATATTCAAAAATTGTTTAGTCCTCTCCAATCCATGTCATAAGATACAGGACAGCTAAAATAACTTTGAATATTCAGACAAGTACAATCAAAGCAAAAGGGGATAAGGTATGTTTCAAATCAGATTCTGCTCAGCAGCTGGGAACATTGGTATGCACTAAAATTGTTATCTAAGCAGGTTGATCAGGTTCCTGAAGGTATTTACGTTTGTAATTTAGGTATTTAATGACACATCCACAAATTGCTTATTAGTGATAAGGCAATCATTCAAGCCCTCTATCATTTGACATGTCCAGCACAGCCAAATTATGTGACAATTTTTATAGAGTATGTGTTTTGTGACTCCAACTCACAAACTTCGGCAGATTTTGTGGAGTGATCACTCCTTTTCTAGCTTTGTTATTTTGCACTGTACTCTGCCATATTTATACCTCATACCAAGAGTGATCTGTGCACTGTAGCCACCACATAGTCTGGTCCAGGGTAGTTGTATTCCACCAGCAAACAACGCGGGACTATTTTGAGCCCACAGGGCATAGTAATACTATTGTGATGAATTGTCTATTCATCTGTCTTAGAGGTACGAACTACAATAGTGTCAAAATAATAGTAAAGATGTAAGGTATGAATCAGGTATGAAAGTATATCGAGCCATGCACAAAAGCACAAAACTACGGAACCACTTTATAACCAGATATGACGTCAGAATAGTCACTTGACTGAAGTGACCCATAAGAATCAAGTAATAGAGTATAAAAAGGGGCGTGATGGCACACCCCCCTTCTATTACTCCCACCAAAGTCCGGAACATGTCAGACCCGACAACCCCTCCTCCCTCGATCTCCAAGAATCCTGATTCCCTGACTGTCCCGCTTGTTCCCCCTCGTGTGCAAGGCACAACTCTTAATCTTACACATGGGTTTCTTGCTCGAACTCTCCGTTCGGCTCGGGACCAAAAAACTCCAACTTCCCTTCGTAGTAGAGATCAGAAACCCCGACTCACCGAGGAACGTCACACAATAATACCAGTACATATTAATGACCTAAATAACAGAACCATGTCTCACAGACTATCATTGCTGGCGTGGAGGTTGATTTGCTGCAGATAGTGTTATTTGCTGAAACAAATGCAAATGACAACTGTGCATGGCTCTGGCAATGGATCTCTTCCAAGCCAAGTTGTGATATAACAGAAACATTCTGCAACCATACTTTTTTTAGTCAGTCTGTTACTTACTAAGATGGCACATAACAATTAAGTTATTGATGGTGAGTTTGAAACCTCGACAAATCAGAATGTTATCATAACATTATTTTTTGGTGAGGTTAGGATGAAACCAAAACAGAACATTATAAGAATATTCTGTTTAGGTTGAAGAATGTAACCAGAGTGTTATAATAATGTTACAGTACAACGTCACAGACGTACATTGCAGCAACATTTTTGGAAGCCATCAAAATAACACAACAAGAACCAGAAAGTTGCTTCAATGTTATAATAACGTCACATGCTTGGCTCAGTTACCTTTGAGGTACAGGAAGTTAAGGTGTTGTGGGTTTGGGGCACATTGTGTCCTTGGTATCCTCCCAGTAGAAATCTTTATGTTTAGATCTATTACTGGTTATATGGAGATTCCTTCAACTGCCTTGTTGACAGGTTTAGCAAGTGATGCAAAAGATACATTTTTTTTTTTTTTAATCAATTTTTATTATCCTGAGAAAGATACAAGTAGGCTAAAGCCTGTTTTCATTGCCTTCTCAGCATCTCATATCCATAATACATTAGTCTAATATCAAACAGTCATACAATTATATAACATAACAGTTGTAATAAGTAACCAAGGTCATACAAGAAACACAATAAACAAAAATCCAAAGAATACAGAGAGTTTTAACCATTGTTATAACCCACCCCTAATAAACAATAAGGCAGACATTGGGATTTGTGCAAGTACTCAACAGTAATATAAAGATAACACGTACTGATACAAAGTAATATGTATGGTTCACACACGTCAATTTAACAAATTGGGGGTCATACAAACCATCAGAAAAAAGGTTAAGTTAATAGGTTCTAAGCGAGCATATTTTAGTAACACTAATGTCGAACAAAGTTAACTCATGTAATGGGGAGCAACATAGCATGTTTAGACATGGTTTTAAATTTAGTAAAGGATTGTTCCATTCGTACATGCACCGGCATACTGTTCCAACATTTAGCGCCCTGATACAATATACTACGCTCAAAAGAAATATTATTTGCACGGGTTTCAATGAAAACAGTTCCATCAAAATGTCTCAATGGTCTAGCAGCAGTCTGAATGTATAACGGATTTTCTTTCCTTTTAAAACAGAAATTTTTGAGGTAACACTGATACCTATCAGCCAAATATGGTATCCCAGCCTCATGATGTAGGTTCCATACTCCATACCTGGAATCCCTACCAAGTACCAACCGAATTGCTCGATTTTGAAGTTTCTGCATTTTACTTAAGGTTTTCACTGTGAGTTTTATGAAAAAGATGTTTCCATAGTCGAAATATGGTAATATTTTACTTTTGAAAATTGCCATACATTGGTAGGTATCCAGATATTTCTTAATTCTGCTCAACAAATAAATCTTATGAGAGACTAGTTTGATACATTCAGCAGCATGTAATTCAAAAGTCAATTTACAATCCAATTTAATCCCCAAGTAATTAAAATTATTTACGTACAATACAGATGCATTGTTTATTCTGGTATCAAAATGTGTCGCCCTTTTCAACATATGTTTGGTACCAAATAGCATAAGCTTGGTCTTACCAAGATTTATTGTTAATTGATTTTTAGAAAGCCAATTACATAGTAACTTCAGGTCATTAGAGACAAAGCCATGTGCTATTTCTTCAGTTACATGCGTAGCATAAATAACAGTGTCATCAGCATATAATCTGGTGTTACAACATTGTAAGCATTTAGTTAGATCGTTAATATATAGGGAGAACAAGGTAGGGCCTAAAATAGATCCTTGGGGGACACCACATGTAATATCAAGCATAGCAGATAATATACCATTCGCCAAACATCTCTGATTTCTGTTAGTCAAATAGCTAGTTAACCACTTTATTATATTTCGATTGAAACCAAAATTCTCAAGTTTTTTAATTAGAATATCATGGGAAACAGTATCGAAAGCCTTTTTTAGGTCAATGAAGGCAGCCACAGTATAAAATTTATTATTTAGACCACGCAAGATATCATCAGTGAAATCTGCTATTGTACTTATAGTTGACCTGTTTTTCCTAAAACCATTCTGTAATTCAGACAAAAGATGATTGTCTTCAAGGTATTTAGAAATTCTGGATTGGACAATTCTTTCTAATAGCTTCCCTGGTAACGGCAATAAGGAAATTGGTCTTAAGTTATTTACATTGGTAGTATCCCCAGGTTTTTGCAGTGGAACAACTGTAGCTGTCTTCCATGACTCAGGAAATATACAAGTTCTCAGGGAGCAATTAAACATGAATGTCAATTGAGGTATTAGTACCAGAAAACTATCCTTCAAGACTTTTGAAGACAAGTTATCTATGGCCGATGATTTAAATGTCTCAATACTATTCACCAGTTTAAATATTTCATCATCTTCAACTATAATGTTATCCAGAGAACAGTCCTTATCAAACACAATGTCATTTTCCCAAACATCTTCAAAGACAGCAGCCAGTTTTGGGCCAATGTTAGTGAAAAATTCATTAATAAAAGCCGATGTTTCATTTTTAGGAATTGGGATGTTCAAATCCTTGTCTACCAGGTTAATACTGCCATGTTTCTTATTTGTGGTAATATAATTCAATTTCTCCCAGAACTTTTTTGGAGATATATTATCATCAACTAAATAATCCTGAATGAATGCTGCTTTTGCCCTCCTAACCATGTCTTTTACACCGTTACGAAGCTGTTTTGCAATGACAAGATCCTCTGGCAAATTGGATTTCAGGGCCTTTTTCCATGCCCTATCTTTGTCAAAAATAGCCTCAAGTATTTCATTTGATAACCAGGGTTCTTGTTTATTTTTAATTTTCCTTTGTTTTAGAGGACACATTCCATCAATAATAAGTGTTATCTTGGATAACAAAAAATCCCAGCATTCATCAGGACCATCAATCAACCAATATTGTGTCCAGTCCATATCAAGCAAACGATTTTGAAAGTCATTTTTATCATAATTTCTATAGGAGCGACCCATGAATTCACTATACTCATATTTTACCTTCTGCTTCTTTATAGATAAAAATATTAGTTCATGGTCACTTAACATGATATTCATGACTCCAGATTGGGAGATAATATTACAGTTTGTGTAGGCAAGGTCAATACAATTTGTACCCCTGGTTGGGTTTTTAATTAATTGTTTCAAATTTGTCAAAGTCTCAAAGGATTTCAGTTGTTTCATATTGTCAGAATTTTTGTCAGAATAGTTGATGTTGAAATCCCCAAGTATGACAACATCTATGTTATTATCGACGTTAATATCATTCGGGATATCTATTAATTTGTCTGTAAATAGTCTAGTATTACCAGACGGGGGCCTATATGTGACACCTACAGCCAAGTTTCGTGAGTGTGGGTTTGTAATATATAGCCAAAATATCTCCATATATTTCGTATTCACATTAAACTGTTCAAGTTTGGTAGATGAGACATTAATATCACTTTTAATATAGGCACCCAGCCCACCACCCTTTTTTGGAATATTATTTTGATGCTCAGACCATCCTCGATCCTGTCTATACAACTGATATCCTGGTACATCCAAAAGACAAGTTGGAAAGTCTGGTTTTAGCCAGGTTTCGCTAAAGGTGAAAATATCAAAATTAAGTTGATTTATATAAATTTTTAACAAATCAAGTTTATTACATATGCTCTGCAGATTTAGATGAGCAATATGTTGACCTCTCTCACGTGTGGGAATATGGAAAGTGTCAGTGTCCATATAATATTAAGTCACATGTACATATATAATTCAATGCCAAGAAATAATCCCAATCGTGCCTTATAACCCTTATGCTTAATATCCCACAATGAATAAATAGGGATCTGATGCAGAAACTGCTTATCCCTGTATCCATTGTCATGATTTAATGTAATAAATACAACAACAACAATGAGCGATAGCCTGGTGGTATCAGACCATTATGATAAATAGCAATATGACAAGTCGGTCAGGTTGTTATTAATGTTAAGTAAATAAATATTCTTTTAAAGGGCAAACATGGAATTGTACAGGTAATTCAGATTGGTAGTAGGAAAGATCATGTTGGCTTGTGGAGTATCACTATGCCAATAGTTCCTACCTTATCTGAGTCACAAAGGCATTGATCACAATCAATAATACCATTAATAAAATGAGATCAACCACCTGATGTATTATACAGGGCATAGGAAAAAATTAAAGTATAATCAGTATTTAGATACTACCGTTATTCTCAGAGTGGCACTCAGAGTGGATACTACTCCTTATTCTCAGAGTGGCACAGCAGAGGTGCACTGACCTACTCTTGGGTGCTTTCATTTAATTAATATTTGAGGTCTGCTAGGAAAGACTCATCTGTGTGGCACCAGTCAGGTGTAAATTTTGATTGGCGCATGAAAAGAAAATTCAAAGTAATTTTTTAAATGTTCTTTTGTTTGACAAGGGAACCCATTTATAAATAACTGACTGTTATTCTTCACACAAAGGGAATACTTGGCATATTGACAGTGTGCCTTGTCAATATATTTATATATCAACTTGCTGCAATTCCCAAACGATACTCATATTCCACCAGAAAGTACAATAGTCCTTCCAGAGGGAAAGAAGAATGATTTAATGATTGGCAAATTACCATAGCTCAAATACATGGGTCAAAAACTGCCAACAAATATTACAGTACTCGTTAGGAGTAGTAAGTGGGTGTTCTTCCCCTAGAGCCTTCTTATACCATTCAATACCATCAATTTAGTGGCTCTGGTGGCCTAGGGTCAATTGTGGGCTTGGCTGGGCTGCTGTACCTCTCTGCACTTCCAACTGTTCCAATGACAGGGCTATCAATGGTGTATAGGGCCCTGTATATGGGCACATTTAGTAAAGGCTGCCTCAATAAATATATATGGGTATGGTTTCTATCTTCCCACAGATCCGTACATTTTCTTTTTCTTTTTTAATGTTATCAATGTCATCATATTGCACAAAGGTAGTTAGTAAAACACCTTGTGCATGTAATTAATAAGTGTATAAATAAAGTAAAGAAACATTCACCAGATTAGAGGAAACATATTATAAACGGTATTCAAAATTATACAAAGGACTGCATTATGTAATATATATGGTAGGCAATTCTGGTAGGAGTAATAAACCTGATTGGCTATGGCAAACAGGCTAAGCCATACCAGGAAGCAGCACTATTTAATAAATCAAAGCAATAACCAGGCTAATATATAACGGCAATGGTTTGCGGGTACGAGCAGAGAGCAAGTCGATACACGTTTGGATCAATTTTAGTCTTAGGGATTCGGGGTTTGGATAGCCATATACATGGCATCTGGTGACTAGAAGTGGAACTGTACTGTTTGCATTCCTGTACGGAGTTGGGCGGACTTTATTGAGGAAGCTTGCCTCCCGGCGGTGTTTGTGTCGGCACATAGGATTAAGACAACTTGTAACTACAGCGGCAATTGTGAAGCATTGATATCCACTAGTAAACTGTTGTTCGCGCTACGGATATGAACGCCCATTTTGTGGACTAATCTTCCACTTGGCTAGCAAGGGTAAAGAGGATTAAATAAAGACGATCATAGAACGAAGTAAGGGCAGTTCCCCCGTTTAATAACTAAACACCCTAAACAGACAGTAGTGTTCAATATTTCTTACATATTCTTCTATCTAGGTGTCATCGTCAGGCAAAAGACAAATTTAATGGATAAGTAATAAGGAAAAGAATTTAGTCCCAAGTTTGCAGGTCAAATGTGATGCTGAAACTGTTTATACTTTTTATTTCAAGTGCTTTGCTTTCAAATGTAACCAGCCTTCGCCTTTTTTGGTGAGATTCCATAGATTCCTTGCTAATGTTTTGTCTTTATGCTGTTTGTTCATACTTTGGCTTTGTCTACTAATTTAAGATTTGTTAATTGGACACATACAATCCAGTTTTTGTTGAATACCATAGAAACCTAACCAAATACACCCTAGTCTAGTAGAGCTTTTGCACATGACATTACAGCCAGTGCTAAATTGTTGAAATCGATCAGGATGATAATCTATGTGAATGTAGTGATATTCATAGTGCTACAATTCCACATTTAACCAGTGTAGTAGATGAGAAGACTTGAAGCTAAGTGCCATATTTTTTACTTTTTTTCAGTGGTGCATTATGGGTAAATGCTTGCCTAAGTTAATAAGACCAGGTATGTTAAGATATTTTGAGTTTTTTATTTCACAATATGTGAACAAGTTTCGAATACAATCTCCAAGAATGCTTTCTGTTTGTGTCTTATTGTCGGGCAGTCCCCCTATCCATATGGAAGACCCATAAGGTTCCTTGTAAAATTTGATCATACGTCAAGATGCAGTAGCAGAGGAAGGGCATTCTGACATCCTGTTGTATATTGAAATATAAGGAAGCATATATATCTTGCTTTCAACTGTAAAGATTAAGCATACTAATGTATGTAACTTGTATTAAAATTGTGGGTTAATTTAATATTTTGACATTATTGGTGGAGACATATCTACTTTAAACATTCTGAAATATCATATCAAACTAAAAAATTATTGACCCATGCAAATATATATTTGCTTTAACATCATGAAGCTTTATCATAGACATATAGCATATTGAACTTTTTGGGTATTGTAACACCTTGTCATCAGTTGTGGGGGCTTTTCCATCAACTGTTTCTGAGATGCTAAGGACCATAAATTTCTTAAGAGTAAATTAATATTAATGTTTCCCATCGTTTCCAAAAGAAATACTAATTAAAAAATAATTTGTTACCTTTTTTTGAAATTTTGATTTAATCTCACTTGGTGTCATTGTGTGAGAATTGATCAGATATACAAAGTTGAAGGAATTGTCTGTATCGCTTTTGTAGAGACACATGTATATAAATGTACATCAAACAACAGTCTTCCGGTACCAGAGCCAACAATGATGACACAACCACCAACACAGTCAACAACATCTCCAAGTAATTTCAATGATTTTTTCCTTGAATCATTATGAAATATTTTTCTGTGGAATGGAGAAAATTAGTTTCTGTGTAATGGAGACTTTCTTTCCTATTAAATTTTATCACAACCATAACAAGCCAAACCTATTTCTTGGAGACAGCATCAGATCAAAACCCATGTCATGTAGTGTACTATCCCCTTTACCTTGGAAGCTGCAAACACATCCTCCAAGCCAAAAGGGGAAGGAGGTGTGTCTGCAGCCTCCCATGGAATATACATTACATAAACAGATAAAATATGTAAGTAAAAAAATCACACAAAGAGATATTTTCCCATATACATATATATATATATATATACATATAAAATATTGAAACAGAAGAACAAACAAGGGGGATTGCCATTTTTGCCGAATCAGGATAATAATAATGATGAGTAGGCCCTTTTATTTAACATAAATAAACAATTAAATTAATGATAATAAAACTAAACAAAAAAGTCTTTTACAGACTCAACACCTGCACATGATGGCGGCTGGAAAACATATAAGCCCGCCAAAAAACATGTGAGAAGCATGTGACCTACTAAATATTCATGATCTGCAGGTGTTCCCCGAAATATATACCTACATAATTCTATAATTATATTTGTCATAAGAACTTTAACTTCACATGCATAGGTGTGCATGTTCTTCCAGTTGATTTCTGATGGTGAAATGAGTTACATAGAGGTGACAAATCATGAATGACCACGCAGTTTTCTTCACATGTCATATTGATTGGATCTTCTTTCCACCCCCCAGTGCCAGGTGGCTTGGTGGAGAGGAGGGCGGGTTGAGCTTGTTATGGTTGTGATATTGAGTCCATGATATGTAAAGTAAGTAAACATGACCTAGTTTTTTTAATCCTTAGATTAAGCTATGAACTTGTTTAAGGCTCTGACCTATCTACCTACCTAGTAGCAACGGATGATGCATGCTAGTGACTCCCTTATACAGCTGACAGCCATGAATAAGATCATTATGTTGATTTTCAGATTGCGTGGATCATGTTTTAGCTTGTCCTAATCAAATCGCCCGAAACCCTGAAGTTTGCAAAGTGAAGACAATTAAGGAAGCTTGCTGCCACTCCTGCAGGCCTCCTTGATCCTGATGTCTGAGATTACACCTAAATGGAAAGACTCACTCCATGATGAAAGGAATCGCCCGATTTTGTCAAAGCATTATAACATATAAAGTGGACTTGCTATTCTATCACAATGTTGTTGCATTCTGATACCCTGTCAGTGGATATTTTCACCTTAACTTCAGAACTCAGTTTTTATGTATATCTTTTTTATGTTTTTTTTTGTGATTGAATAGATGTAAGTGAATATGAGTATTTAGTAGGAACAATTAGGATAGCGTGAAACAGGCAAATTAAAATAAATAAATTAAAAAAAAAGATACATACTAACACTGATATATGCCTACCAATGGATGTTTCACTGTCTGCTTTAGGGTATTATATTTTGCAATGTTAACTTGGCCAGGGGTACTTCATTTCCATTACTAAATATAAAATGACTTGAGATGGGTACTAAGGTCTTTACCAAAATATTTGAATTAGAACAAATAAAGCCTCATTAACAACAAGCAGTCAGTATTGCAGTTCAGAGTTTTTCTTTAATACATTTATCACCCCTAAATTCCTGAAGATTCTATGGCAGTTGAGTAGGTCTGCCATGTGTTTGTTTGTCTGTTGTATGCTGGATTTACATCACTGAGGGCCACAAAGCCATATTATTTAGTGTATATGGGTTATATGAAAACATCAGCAAGGTAATGTTATAATTTTTCTCAAGTGAGTTTTGATAGATTGAAAAAAATATCTGGGAATTATGATATCCCTTGCTGGAGGACATAATTATTATTGCTCACAGGCCCTATAGTGACAACAAACTATCTAAATTTAGCAAAGTCAATCTGTAATAGCAGATATAATAGTGAGAAATCTGAACAAATAGGAGACAAAGACAAAGACAAAAATATATCCAATTCATGCCACTCATCCCATAGGAATAGGCCAAAAGATTGTCAGTCAGATTACCCTTACAGTTCGAAGGTGGATGAGTCAGTGATAACTATGAAAGACTATAAATGAAAATACTATGTTTATGAATATTTGAAAGCTAATGGAACAGATGGGTAGAAAAACAGTTTTCACAATTAGTGATAAAACTAACTGATACAATTGACAGCATGGACAAGGATGCCTGAGCAATTAATTACTCTCTCCAAGACATTAGACATACAAAGAAAGAGGTAAAAGCACATCAAGAAGACATGATAGACATGACTACAGGGCAAGAGTTTATGGATGCTGGTCTAGTCTATTTGAAAGCAGAAATAATAACCTGTATGGAACCACACTACCAATTAAGATCTAAAAGAGAACAGTGAACAGTCTGCAAATAGTTGAGTATTAATGCAGTTATAGTAAGCCCAAAGTATACAATACAAGAAAACAAAATATACTAATCACTGGCATTTAGGAAATGAAAAGCCACATGCTGAAGCTTATAGGTAACAATCTTTACATAGATAATACTAGATACACAGCCGATACATTAGACTTGCTCCTGGACTACTGCTCCCTTGAAAATCCCTACATAATCCTCACATGCAAAGGTATATTTTTCTGCTTAAGACATGTATTCTTGTCAAATTTCTCTAAGTCATAATAAGACATAACAGACAGTATAGCTGTGCAGAACAAGCTATTCAGGGAACGATGGCCAAAATCTGTGATGATAGATCTGCAGAAAAAGAAATCATGAGTGCAATGGACCCAGTTCTAATGAAACGTATAGGACATAAAATAAAACCTAACAAGGAATGTAACAAACACTGCAAGGTAATAGTGTTAAACATACTGAGAGCAATATCAGCATAATCCAAATTTTGCAAAAGGACTGGTAATACCACTTTTGTTTGAAGCTACCCAGAGTACTCGCTGGGGTATAGGGAAATCTATACTGGACCCAGATGCAATGAAAGGCAAATTTAATGACAATAACATAATTGGATTACAACTCAGGAATAAATTAAGGGTCTGGTGCTCAAGTTTAGTAAAATTAACTGCACTGACTGGCAGAGAAAAGCAGTGACACTGGCCTAAAGCAAAACTAATTGCAAGGGTGGCGGCCCCGGCAAGAGAGGTATAAGCATATTTTTCATTACTTTTTTATATTATTATTCATATTGCACATACTAGTTTTTTTGGTGGCAATGATGACATAAAATTCAGTAATAAGTGACTCTAAAGTAAACTCATGGGTGACTATATTGTTGATTTGAATCATCTTGACACTCAATTATCCTGTTGTATTATCATGGTGTTAGCAAGCACTTATCTATGCAAGCCGCACCCCCCCTAGTCGAACCCTTCGATGCTCCAATGTATCAAATTCACCTGAGCACGGAAAACCGATTGTCAATGCAAAAAATAAATAGTATCCTGCCACAATACAGAGAAGAAGAATGCCACATACCCCAACTTCACTGCCCCATAGTATTTTTCCACATGGTCACAACAACGTAGTGCAAAAAGGTAGTTAACAAAACAGTCACCAGATTGTAGAAGACATATCATAAAGGATATTCCAAATTATACAAATTACTACATTATGTAATGTAAACACGGCAGGAGCTTCTGGTAGGTGTGATAAACCTGTTCAGCTATGGCAGTCAGGCTCAGTGTCCTAGTAAGCAGCACTGCTCGGGAGAAAATCAATAACTAAACTAATATATAAAGGTAGTGATCTGCGGTTAACGGCAGAAAGCAAGTCGATACACATTTGGAGCAATACCATACTTAGGGATTCCGGGGTTGGATAGCCTCATATGTGACATCTGGTCACTAGTAACAGAACTGTACTGTTGCATGACCGCACAAAGTTGGGTGGACTTTACGGAGGAAGCTTGTCTTCCCGTGTTGTTGTTTGTGAACATAGGATTAAGATAGGCTGTGACTTCACTGGCAATTGTAAAGCAATCAACACATCGACTAATCAACTTGACTCTCAACCAAGCTTTGTGCCCGTTATGGATATGAGCGCCCATCTTGTGGATCAGTCTGCCACTTGACTAGCAAGGATAAATGAAGATAAACTAAGACTATTCGGACAATAAAGTAATAGCAGTTCCCCATTAATAAGTAAATACCCATAATAGCATCTAGCGTTCAGTAGCTGCAATCATTCTCTTATTTTCAAAAAATATTATGCCAGTTACCAGGTTTTGCATAGTATACCATTGGGGAATATCTTCTATGATTGTTCTAATCTATTGATATGATGTTTGGCTTGTGTGTCTAGTTCAAAACACAGAGGTACGCCTAGAGAGTGGGACACAGCAGGAGAGTTATGACCAATGAGTAGAACTAATGTCCCTTACAGCATTAGGTATTCTGGGGTAAAGTATTAAATACATTCTACAAAATAAGAAATACTTTATAACGTAACACAATCATATTTCATAATGTCATAATAATTATATTATAAGTAGTGTTTATAACTGTATAACTGGATATTGTGATGCTTTATATACTTAAGGGAAAGCTTTCACATAAATTCTCAAAGTGCTATTTTTTTTGTAAAATTAACTTGACTTGATTATTCTAAAAATATTTTTTAAAGTGAAAACTTGAAAATGTCAAGGTTTTAGGGAGTTATTCAGGAAAGAAATTCAATTTAGGGAATTTAAATCTTTTCCTTCCATTTTTCTTACAATGATGGTGCAAGGCGGAATTACGTGGTAAATTCAATTCATTGAAAAATAACCATCCTGCAGTTATGTGCAAGCTTTCCTTTAACTAGTAAGTTCACCACCCCCATTCTGTACATAATAATGTGACTGCATAAAGTTAATGTCACATTAAAGTTAAAGTTAAACCTAAGCTTATGTTAGCCTTAGTGTAAGCATATAAAATATATGGTGAATAATACAAATAATTATGGAGACATGGTGACAATACAAGTATTGTTGGTATGACAGTAATGTAATTTGTTTTGGTGACCAGGGAACCTGTTCATATTCCTATATGTATAAATTGACGTGTCTGAATAAACACATTGAGTTATTTCATTCAATCCTTCTGAGACTCATGGGTTCTATAAAGCCGTAATTACACTATGCGTCGGGTCTAGGGTCACGTTGGGTGCTATTGCCCAACGTGAACAATTCACGTTCAGGCTATATTACACTACTCGTTTTACCCAACGCGAAATATATTACACTACGCGTTTTGGGGTATTTTACTATATTACACTTTGCATTTGGTATCCTGATTCGCGTTTTTAATTCGCGTCGGCAAAAACGCGTTTAAAAAACGCAAAGTATAATACGGCCTTAAACTTAATAATATGTCATTTGGTTAGGTTGGGTGATTGGCTGGGAATCAGTAGAGGTTAAGGACAATAAGGAAGTTAGAATGGCACTAACATGGCATTCAATTATTCTCAAACAGAAATTTAACTATGCTTAAGTTGTCTAAAAGGTACTTCGGGAGGAGCATATAAGTCATTTGAAATGATGCCTCCAGGTATCAGACGTGCTTAACCAATTCTCCCTACCACGGATAGCTGATTTACTGTATTTAAAGGACCTGCAGGCTAATTTTGTCTAGTTTTGTCGACAAAATTCATAGAAAAACTATAGAAAATAAACAAATAATTCCTTTAAATGCAACTACAATGAATGAATTTGCAAACAACTCAGGAAATATAAATGTACATGGATACTGATTTAAAAAATAAGGATGGCTAGTTTTTCACAATGTTGATTAACAAATAATGACACAATTTATGAAAATGTGTATAGTAAAGCCATGAGTTTTGTCGACATATTACCCAGCATGCATCCTGTTTTAGGCTAACCTGCAGGCACAACTCACAAAACTGGCTATCCGTGGTTGGGAGAATTAGATCCCAGAGTTTGAATTCATGTCTCCTACATTTATTCAGGATTTCCTGAGGATGTCCCAGGGGTTTCCAGGGATTCCCTTTCAGAATCCCTTCAATACCTATTAATTGGCCATGGGGAAGTTAAAATGTTCACCCATACCTATCAATTTAAGCCATAGAAATATCATTTGAAGCATTGCTAAGGAACATAAATCAGCTTTTAAAAGATATGTTGGCTGCTTTTGTATGTTGCAAACTGACCATGCACAGTGATATGTAAGGAAAAATGGTAGTTCTCTGGAAGGCTTTGACCAGATTGGGGAGAATACTCATGGTTGGATAAGGCTGGATTGGGTTTGCTAACATGTTCTGTGGTATAGGCATCCCTAGTTATGATTCATGTATTCTTAAAGCCACTCCTTATTTTCTGTGTAGCAGTCTACTGGCTACAGTTTTCCCAGAAATAATAATGTTTTATGTTCCTGTATTACTGTTCAGGAGCCTTCTGTGGCATGTTTTTGTAAATCATGTGAAAAGGTGGAGAATGAAATATGTTGTGCAGACTGTCAATTTGGGGGTCAACTGGTACTTTATTGATCAGTCCGCAACACCAATTTACTTTTTATTCTAAGTTGACGCTATTTATCATAATGGAAAGAGCTCTTATCAAACTGCTACTTAATTACTTGACTGTTTGACTAACAATATAGTGTGTAGGTGTCAGGCCAATGTAAACCAGTCTGATTAGAAAAAATGAAACTACAAATATAGGATATTTGTTTATGCAAAACATTATAATAGTTTGTTATTTGACCCACCTGGAATACAATTATATGATTAATTAACAGTTTTTCTTAAGGATATTTCAACTCTGTATTTTTGTATAAGTATCTAGTGATATAAATACCTCTACTACTCACTTCTGACACTGTTTCACAAATGAGCAAGATTCAAAGAGGGCCTCTTTGTACGGGGCCTACAGCCAGCATTATGAAATTATTCCTTGTCTTTGTGGTTTTGACAAATTTGTGGGCAACCAAGATACATGGTAAGTTCTTACAAATCCCTTCAACACTAAAGCCTTGGCCAACTGAACTCAACTTACTGTAGAGTCAGTCATAGGCTGTGACATGGGTCAGGACTAAATCTTAGCTTTTTTTCTAAGACTATTCAGTCAGGGTTTAGATCTCAAGATGTCAAATATGTAAGGTCGGATAGTTAGATTGTAGGAAGTGTCTATTAGATTTGTATAATTATACTATCTAGCATTCCAGATATGTCTTAATCTGTGGTGTTGTATAGTTTCTTTGCTAAGACTAGACAATATTGGGTTCTGGTGTCACCAGTTATAGGGCACTTAGAGTCTGCCAAGCACTTAGGACTAAAGTCTCTAGCCCCCAAAACATGGTAAATGTAAAAGGTTGTATTTTCTAGAAATCTAATCATATTGAGAGGGTGAATAGTCAATTTGGTATTACACTGTACCACTTGGGCTCTGATAGTAGTGCAATATGATTATTTTACAGTCAATTCACATACAGGAGTGATATAATAATGGCACTACACCCTTAAAATTAACATCGTGACAGGAGCATTTCTTATATTCAACATCTGACATGGGTCCTAGTAATGTGGGACTTAAATTCAATAGGACCAAATGGCCATTTCTCATTAAATTTGACATGTTAAACATCTTAAATGGAGCCAAAAGCTATTAATTAAAGGTTTATCATTTTGCAAATTCTAATAACTATTGAAATAGATTTTATGCCGTAACTAAGGTTAATAGTAAAATATGGACCATGAAAAATGGCTGAATCTTCATCAAATACATTGAAACCTGTCCCGATTCAATTTTAGTGACCCACTACAATTGGTTCATTCACAAACATTGCATAAAAGTGGAATGTCATTGGTTTGCTAGAATTCAAGTGAAGTTAACTTTCATGGTTTATACCATACCATTAACCAAGGATAGACTCATAGAATGTATTTTTGTAGTTATTTAACTTTGCAAACTATTGACAAATTTTAACAAAACATTGGTTTTGGCTCCCTTTAAGTGTGCAATTATATTTTTGCAATGTGTGTGGTGTCCTTCAGTATTTAACACAAGTTCTACCATGGTAGGGGGGGGGCCGTGAGTCTTGATACGTGTAGGCAATGTACTGGTGCGATTATGCCTGGTGCCTGGTCTTAATTTGCGGGCTATGACCATGAAAACAAAGCACCTGTTTGGCCAATTTTGAGTGAAATCTCAAATTTTCAAATGATTTGGACATTGAATCACGAGTTCACGGCAATTATTGATATGATATCTTGACAATTGAAAAAAATAACAGTGGGAATTGGCCAGGAAATGATAAGATAAGAAAGATATCAATTTGTTTACATTGCACTTCGCACAGGAAGTAATGCATGTCTCCCTAGCAACCACCGGCATGTGCAAAATATAAACAAAGCCATGCGGACAATAATCATCCATCTTCTTAGCTTAAACTTTACCAATTTTGACAATTTTTTTTCCATATAGATCCAAATTTTGAGCTGGATCCAAAAATCCATAGTAGAACATGCGTTAACCATGTGGAGGAGGCCCTTGGGCCCCCGACTCAGCCCGCGGCTGCACCTTGGGCCGAGTCGGGGTCCCTCGGGCCTCCTCCACATGGTTAACACATTAGACCTGGTCTTATATGTTTATTGGCTTGGACATTACTATGATGGGTCTGGGCACCAATAAGGGCTGAGAGGTTAAAACTTTACTGGTTTGCCAACCCTTATCTCCTTATAATTACTTTTGATCAAATTTCAGAGGTATCTTGACATTTAACCTTTCAGTTTCAACAAAAGTTCTGATAATGTCCACAAGGCTGACAATGCTTAAAATGGCATGATCTCTTATTTGTATCAAACGTTTACATAATAGTCTTGTTTTTCTTTATAATTATGTAATATTATCATGTTGAATTAGTATTAAGTAAACCAAAATGCATAAATGTTATTCAATGAAGTTATGTAGCAATAACCTCTATTGTGTTAAGTATCCAAAGTTTAATTCATGTAGCAGATCAAGATGGAGGCACCATTGTTCGTTTCCGGGATGTCACTGTCTCTGATGACAAGCTACCTCAAGTTCTGAAGGTGTCACTGGATCATGAAGGTCTTGACACCCAGCTCCCTGACAGCCTCAACTTGATTAAAAACAACAAGGTCCATGCCACCAAGTTTGAAGAAGATGGTGTTATTCGACCAGCCAAAATAGGGGTAAGACTAACCTTATGTAGTGGTGTTTTATGTCACCATTGGCCCGTCACATAATAACTCATACAACAGCCAATGAGATCCTTGTCAAAATTAAAACTGGTTGTGCAAAAGTCCAGCATCAAACTTGTCCCACTTATAATGATTCTTCTGGGTTGAAATTCTCAGGAATTTTAAGTGGAAATACATATTGTTTAAAATCGGTCCAGTAGAATTGAACAGTCTGACCAATCATAACATAGACATACCAGTTACAAAAGGTTTCATTTTTCATAGTTGTATTGTGCAACAAGCCAATGGAAACATTTAGGTCTTAGGCCTACTATTGATACTAATGAGGGATTACAGATTAAGGAAAACTTGATCATCTGCATACTGATAGCACTTTGACAGTAAAGGATTTATTTTTTGCCAATTATTTTTTGCCAATTATTATTATTTTTTATATATAAAAACTTGGAGGGATGTTAGAACCTTTTACAATAGGTCATTCCTCTATTGAGAATCTTTGGTTACCACTTCTTTGATCCAATAAAATGTCATACAACTCTGCTCACAATTTTATAGAGCTCCTTCATCCTTTAACAACCTACTTCATGTAGACATGTTTCTCAGGCCATCAGCAATGTTATGGGAATGCTTTGCAACCATACTCGTTTGTTCAGTCTGTTACTTGCTGAATATTCAAGTTACATTACTTTAAATAAGGTTGAGACTCATGAAAACAGAATGTTAAAATAACACTATATTTTAGTGAAGTTGAGACCTTACAAACACAGAATGTAACAATTTAAGTGACATTTCATGGGATTTTGGCACTTAATGACATAGATGATGAATGGAGAAAAAGTTTCAAACTTTCTATCAATGAAAACAGCTTTTGAATATTCTAAGTAGCAGCTGAGATATTGGATTCTGAATATGATAGGTTCGGGTACCATAAATCCATCAAAAATAGATAACAAAAATACCAAGTGAGATACAAAGCGTTAAATATAGAGATAAATGCATGCAGTAAGACACATAACTAGAACAAAAAGCTATATTTGTTGTTCTAATTAAATATCTGGAAGCTGTTTTTTGTACAATATAACTTGAAAATCCTTCATTTCTGTTATTGTTATCAATGTTATCACATGATCTAGATTCCATGGCAACCAATTACTTCATCTTAACAATGTCAAAGGTATCATGCTAATAAATGCAGCCATTTTGAAATCTGTGGTCTTGTATGGGATGAATGTTATATCTATTGAGCCCTCTAGGTTATAAACAACTGATATTGGAACCATTTCGATTTGTCTAGATACTTTAGCAGCTGAAAATCATGTTATTTCTCAATATTGGTCAGCCATCTTGAATTTTGGAATTCTGCATTGACTTCAAATATAAATAATTGAATTCCCTGACCCATAATCTCCCAATTTTGATGCCAACCACGTCTCTTTAGTCATTTTAGAAGCTGAGATATAAGGTTGTTTGTACAAAAAGTCAGCCATATTGGTTTTTTGGCCCCCACTTCCGTCCTATCGATATTCCAAGGTTGCTCTTCTTAAGGTGGCTCCCCTAAAGTATCTTTCAGATTAATTTCAGATAGTTATGCCTCAGAGGTATCTCACATCAAATTTCACCACTAACAATGATTTCACTAAAAAATGACCATAACAGACCCCACTATTTGGTGCCATCAAAATAAAGTTAAAAGAACCAAAACAGAGCTAAACAGAATGTCACTGCAGTTTTATGATAATATTACATCCTTGCCAGTGCTAATATCAAAACTGAAAGACCAGGTGACAGGAAAATGTGTTTGGTTAAACTGCTTGGCCAACAGCAGAAACTGTATCAATGAGACAAACATAGTAGATTACCTGATCAAGAATAAAAGTGTTTTAGATTGTTTTACCCTGAAAAGAATACATTTGAAATGTCAGTATTTGTTATCATTTATCAAAATTAAAAATCATAGTTAAGGATTAACTTTCAGAATGTGGCCTTCTACTATGATCCAGTGCAACATGCAGTTATTACAGTAAAACTGAAACATCAAGGTAACAAACTATTGAGAACCCTGGTAAGAATATATTTTAATCCTTACAGCTTTTTACAGTTACATGACAATAACTATGGTGATATTGTATGGTGATATCGCAAATAGTGAAAGTATATATAAGCAGAATAAGGGCTTTAAGTGGTGGAAGAGGAAAAGGAGTTATTATGCAGTTTTCTACCAACATTTATTTATCAGAGATCTGACTTGTGATTGGTGATACTTGCTGCAAATTTCGAATCCAGTGATACCATTTAATAGAAAAGATACTGTACTTCCAAAAACAACAATAAGTGTGGGTTTCTCTACTACTAAAGGCAAGTTAGGAATGGCAAACCCTTTTTTCCTAAATCACTGAAGTATTTAAGGCAGCTCAAGGGCATTTCAGATACACTTAGAGATAGATTTGACATTTTGAACAGTGGGTGTCATAGTTTGAGAACATGTGAAAACCTTTTGATATCTTTTTTTGAATTCTGGGATCCATATCTCAGTTTAACATTTTTGTGACTATTGCCTGACTATTGCCTGAATTAATTTCAAATTAATATAGCAGATGTGACACTGATACCATCGACGCATAAATCTGAAAAAAAACTAGCTTTTATCTACTTATAGGAGTGTGTTGACAAATCACAACCACGAGACAATCTGGTTCAATGTAGATGGCTTTATTGTTATATCCAATGTTTGGAACAGGTCGTCCTTCGTCAGGGACCTAGCTTTTATCTATTTATACTATACAACATTTACACTTCTTATTTAAACATAAAATATGAGAAGCTCTAAAGTTGATATTCTTTTCTAGCGTGGTAGTTTTGGCCAGAGAACAATGATATATGAAGTTGAGCCTGTTTCTGAATCAATCAGAGAAACAGAGACTAAACGCCATATTAGTGATCTTGATTTTGATGGTCACATGCATGTTGTGCGACGTTTGAATGCACAAGATTCTGAGCCAGAGAGTGAGTATTTATTTACAATTATAGAATAAAGGAAATGGTAGATTGACTCAAATAAAACAGTCAATACGACGTAAGGAAACAAACTTGTAAGCTCTGCTACTGAAATCTAGGTAATTGTTTCAATATCTAAAATCGTGGATCAGTTATTGCATTTTTGTTGTTTGCTAAATAATTATTCTATCCAGCCTGTGATCATTTTCTAAAGGTTGCAGTGCAAATGTCCAGTAATACGTATGTTCACACACAAGATATCATTTCTCCAATAAATCTTTCTTACTTGCAAATATATTCTCTCTAATCTTTGAATATTTCATGAAGCCTGCTACAAAAGAGTTTGTAGCAAGAACCAATTCAGCAAAATTCATACTTAGGGACAGACACTAGTGGTTAGGGGGTCTATCACATATAATCTAAAAGTAATCCTAGACTAATCTAGAGCTAACATACACTATGATATGAAATATGTACAAAAATTATGTTCCTGAGTTACAGCTGCACAAAGAGAAAGAAGTAATGGATTTACTTTTATGTTTAGAACAATGATTACTCAGTAACAGTGAGAGCTAGACGTTCGACATTTTTTATTGGCGGGGAGGGAATTCAAATATCTACATTCAATCCCTTTGGAAAAGTAAGATGCATGAATAAGAATCCTATTACCCTACAGTTAATAATTGTTTTTAAACAAATAAGTGCAGGGTTCATTTCTTTTCATTTGATTGCAGATTATTCACTTTCTGAGCTTAATACTGATTATGAAGTTCCAGTAACTGTGGCCCAAAGGTCAAATGATCCCTATATTGTAGAGACGTTCTGGGATACTGACAAAAAGTTCTATGACAAGTAAGCTAAAAATGTTATCAATGTAAATGATATTGAACTCTTTAATATTTGAATACTAATAACCAGCTATTCACAGAGTCTTTAGGTTCCCTATATATATATACAAGGTTAATTATTGCAGATGAGAATTGGAGCCGGTTTTTGATATCAATTGTATTGCCAGTTTTAAAGTTCATTCTACAAAAACATGTTTTGTCCACTCTAATGGTAACTGTGGTATCAAATGTTAACTTTATAGATGTCTTTTCTTGCATAATGCAAACTTGGCATGTGTGCAAAGTTAGGTTGCATCCTTATCTCTTCTTTTCATATTCTGGATGATATAGATGGAAAATGATTCATACTAATGACAGCACTCTTGATGAATTCTTTTATCACCAAATCAATGGCGTAAGTATTTGATATACAAACGTGAACCTTTTGAGAACAATATATTAAGATAAATAATGGCAAATTTGATTTAATTTAAGTTTTGATTTAAACTAATAGAACATAACCTGGACATACAGGTATGGTAGGGTCAACAAAAGGCCTCTAGGAAATAATATCATATCATCAAATCGGAAGTCTAGCATCACATTATGGAGCTATTTGAATGTCACTATGTTTTTGGAAGCTATATGCAAAAACGTTTTTCAGGAGTCATCAAAGGAACATAGCCAGAATAACAGATATGTCTTTGATGAGATGATAACAACACATTCTTGCTAGAGTAGGGCTGGGAAAACACAATAGAAACCTTGCTTTAGCAGATGGTCTTTAGTGCTTGGTGTGAAGCACTGAAATTACACTACCCTGATCATTGTGTTTTACATTCCATTAGGTCAATTTTGCATTTAGTACACTGGAAAGATATGGTCTTGCCATTGAAGTGTTCGTAAAGAAAGTAACAATCACAAAGGTAAATCTCAAAATATTTATAAACTTTTATTTTCTCACCAACTGCTTACACTTTGATGATTTGAAATGCTCTGATACAATTCTCAATAGATTGGTAACTACTGATAGATACATGTTGATTCAAACATGAAAATATATTCTTTTCTTCAAGTATCAAGCAGGTTATCAAATCCAGTTGCTAATTACGATGTACATTATCAAATACTATCTATTCTAGGGCAGTAAGTAGGTAAGAAGAGAAATAAACAATACCTTATACTGGTCAATTTGTGAAACTCCCTCACATAGCATTGCAAATGTATCAGAAATCATTGAGAAAAACACCCTGGGGGTCTACTAATTGCTATACTAATTTTGGCAGACCAACAAAACCCTCCCAACCGACAAAGTTTATGATAAACTTGGAGATCAGATGGAAGGGATTGATGTTCTCAACAGTTTGAAGAACTACCCGAAGGAGAAGGGGTATCCCGAAGACAACCCTGACCACCTCACATTCCTGACTGGGTTAGTATATTTGATATATGATTGTAACTTATGATTCCCTATACAAAGTATATTTTAGTTACTTAGAGATTTGATCAGACTGGAATTACACACAATAGATACATGTATATCTATATATAATTTATGTGTATGACAAGGTCTTAGGAATTGGTAGTGATATTACCTGATAGTCATATTCTGTGACTAATCATTCTGTTGGCTTTACACTCTCAATAAGTGTTAAATCTACAAAGAGGGATTTTAATGAAGAATGTTATAATAATGTTTTGATAATTTGAAAGAACATTTCAAGAATTTCACAATAACGTTACTGTGCGACATTGCTATGTTAGGTTTTAAAGACATTTTTTTTGGTTCCATCAAAATAATGTAACAAGAACCAAAGCAGAACTAAACAGAACATTGCTACAACATTATAATAGCGTCACAGTCTTGCTGGTGATAGCTGGTGATAGCAGCTGATTGTTTGAGACATATCACATGACGCATATTCTAAAACAGTCTTCGGTGGTGTTGAGGAAATTCACAATTCGCTGCACTTGAAGTTACACACTTTCAAATCATATTTCAAGTATTACCCAGGGATAGATCTAGGGGGGTCTAGGGGGTCCTGACCCCCTCACTTTGGTGGGACCCTAAACTACAAAAAGAGGGTAAATTATCTCATGCATACATGCAAATGAATGCAGTTTTAGTACTTATCATTTATGCTGACCCACTCCATTTTCGAAAATCATTGTCTACCCCTGTTACCTAAACAATTTATACTCTGATTGCACCAAATCTTTAAGCTTTGTTTTATATATATTGTCACAAATATTGTGTATATTGGGGGTATTTTGGTCTCTGGATAACTCAGAAGCAGTCTACATTCTAAGTTCACCATTCTAGGTTATTCATTTAGTACAGGGGCCGCCACTAGGCCGCTGGATAACGTTAGTTCTTCCCGCATACTACAACATATATTGTACAAAGTCATGTTTTATGTCTATTTCAATACACATGTGGATTAAATTACATCAATACATATATAAAATACTGAAAGGCACTCTTACAATAATGAAAATGCATTGAGGTATTTCTCTGATTAATTGAAAACATACCTTATTGCTGTCAAAATTGCATCTGTACCTTGTTCATTTACAGGTACGATATCCAAAGAATAGTTGGTGAGTATGTGATACATGAGATTAATAGAGACTTTTCTAAACTCTGCCACTTTGAAGTGAAGTGGTGCATACCTCTGCATTTGCGAAACACGCACATTTGGCCAGCAATGCATGGCAACCACAGAAGTAACATTGTGAAAAAGTAGAAATATCAATATAATATTTCATAGATGAGCAAATGTGTGCTTTGCCATACCTCAAATGAAAGCCTTGTAATGTGGGAACATTAAAGGAAAATGACTTGTGTCGTCATGGAGACATGGTTGCCATGGGAACCAAAAACTTTCAAAATTTCATCATTTTCACTACTTTTTCCTATGTTCTGTTTGTTATAATGACAATAATTAGGACAGAAGTGATACAACTATTGTTTATTGAAAGCACAAGAGTCCCCATTTTGTATCCATGGCAAAGATTTCCATTTGTTCCATGGACATTTGTTACTCTGCCTAGCAACCACGAAAATGTAATTATGTGAATTTGGCAATCAGTGTCCATTTTGGGGCAGATTTTGTGGGGTTTTATTTGCTAATGGAAAGAACTGTTGGTTTGCGAGCGCTCTCCAACACAACACCACACCCATCTGGAGACATACTGGTCACAGTACAGTGGTCAGTGGTGGAGATTGACTGTGGTCCCTAAAAACCAGCCGAAACTGCCCAGCCTGAACACATGTCAGAATGAGACTATATTGGAGAATAGTTATGTAATATATATAAATATGTATATATATATACATATATATATATCTATGCAGTATAATGGCACATATGGGTCTGAAAAGATAGTGTAATGCAACATTAACGGCTCCCCATTTTTCTTTGAATTTATCAATCCCTATTAGGATTAATAGAAAGCAAATCTTTTAAATCAATTTCACGAGGTCAGGCCCACCAAGAGACAGGGGGTTTGCTCAGGTTAAAAATAGCCCTAAAGCTCAGTGTCTGCTAGCTTAAGGTGGGTAGGCTGGAGGCGAGGGCTGGGTTGGTTGGATGGCAGGGGTCAATACCTGCTGGGGACAAAGGGAAGCGAAGCGAACTTGTTATATATATAACAATTCTACAATACATATCAAACTTGTACTTGCTTATCATCATTATAGATAAAGATTTGATGCAATAAATCTTTTTTACAGAAGAAAGTTTCTAAGGCATTCCAGTTGCCATAGCAACCATATGAAAGCAGGAGTTGAGCCATTTTCTTATGATTTCCCCCTTTTCTAGCGACTTTTCATTTCTAGAATCTGAATGTATTATGACTAAAATATAGATTTTGAAGACATAATATCAAATTATTATGCTTAAAAAGAAAACATTTCATAAATACTATTGGCGAAGCATCCATTTTTTCCATTTCTTACTCTGCATGACAACCATGAAAATGACATCATGTGGATATGGCCATCTGTGTCCATTCTGGGGAAAATTTTGATACATTGTAAACATAACAACTGTACAATTTTTTTAAAACCTTTTTAAACTTTCACCTCCTTATCATCAATTTTAATGATGGAAACTTGATGCAAGATCAATTTTTCACATATGAAGTTTCTATGACAATACAGTTGTCATAGCAACCACATGAATGCGGGAGTTTAGCTGTTTTCTTATGATGTCTACCTTTTCCAATGAACATTCATTTCTAATTATCAGGTTTGAATGTATGTTGAATACATGTTCATTTAACGTCAAGTTGTTATGTTAAGAAGGAAAACATTCCATTAATACTTTTTGCAAAAACTTCCAATTATTCTATTTGTTACTCTGCAAACAAGAAAAAGCCATAATATTTGGATCAAGTTGTCAGCATCCATTTGGGTACAATTCTGGTGGAATTTGTTAGATAAGTATAACAATTTTACAGAAGATATCAAACTTGCACTGGCTTATTTTAATTTTAATGATAAAGAGTAGATCATCATTTTTCACATAAGAGGGAAGTTTCTAAGATATTCCAGTTCCCATAGCGACCCAATAAAAACAGGAATGGAACAGTTTCTCTCCCCCTCTCATTTAACATATTAGAACTGTATGTGCTATGACTGCATGTTCAGTTTTCAAGGCATAACATCAATTTGTTATACCAAGAAGGAAAAAATCCCCTGCATTCTATTTATAAAGAGGGATAAAGCTGATAGTTGCATAGCAACCATATGTGAGAACTCTCTTTCTATGCAGATATATTAATAATTGTATACACATAATTATGATAAATAAATATGACTTGTGAAAAAATCATTACATTATATAGATATAAACCATGATAGACGGGGAGAACAAAAGATCTAGCCCGTGGTTATAACGCGGTTATAATCTGCCAGTGAAGCAAACGCCTCCACATAATGTCACAGTACCATTCTGCAACACAACAGCCTCTGTACAGAGAACCAGCTGGGTCTCCCAGTTATCACTTCTGACATGAATGGCAATCTAGCGCAGAGCGTCACGATGCCACTCGCCTTGGGCACAGGGTAGCTTGCATACCACCTTCTTTTCCGTTGTAACTTTTTAGATATCTATACATCAGAACTATAAAAAGTCAGCAAGTGTGATGTAGATCTGAATCTTTTGCATCAGTGCTCCATCGCATAACCAAACCCTCGCAACAGCGAGAGCACAGCGAGGGTTTAGATTTAAGTCTCGCAACAGGGATATCCTTAAGGTTTTCAATGTGCCAACCCTCGCAACAGCGATGGTTTTGTACAAACTTTGAACACAATTAATTTATTAAGAAATACATTTCCGCCACTTGCCTCTTGCACATTTTAAGAGCTGAGGGGCACACCTAACAGGTAATGAAAACGAAATGTTAAAATCACAACCCCAAAATATCCCCCCGATATGTTGAAAATTTGGGTGTGCCAACCCTCGCTGTTATAGCCAAAGTTGGATACACTCGCTGTTGAACAGGGAGGGGTCTCGCTGTTGTGGACAACCCTCGCAACAGCGAGACCCGTTATGCGAAGGACCACAGACCATATAATCAGATTTTATAATTTTTGATGTTATCATTTTCGAATGATTAAATTAAAACAACAAGTATTTTCTTCCCATGGGCTCCCATGTAGAAAAATCTGCATTTTCAAACCACAATACCTCATGTAATACTCATACTCAATGCATATATATTTTGATGAGTTTTTTAAGCCTCCATCTACAGACGGTGTAGCCTATGGCAGATCGCGAAGTTCATGAGAAAGAATCCATTTCCCAAGTCTTAGCAATAATGAGTAGACATGCACAGTGTGCTGTCTGCCTTGATCACTTTCTCCTTGTCTGTAGTTTTTGTCTTCCTGTGCATGAAAGTATCATCAAATGATTTTAGGTTTGACTGTTTGATTGGTGCAAAGATATTTTCCTTGGCAGTGTTCATTCTGTTGTCTATGAAACTTTGAAGGGCCTTGTCACCTGTTTCTCTTGCAGAAGGAAGATCTCTGGTTATTTCTTCATTTGCCACTACAGTGGTCCCACTATATGTGGCCACTCTCACCAGTGGCCACCTGTCTTATGCAGGCTTCTCAGATCTTCAAGAACAGGTGCCCGGTGCAGTGGTGTGTGTGTGCTGTAACTATGTTTTGGTGGGTCCTGGGGCTGGAGCAAATGGCAGTTCCAGTGGACATAAGTATTGAACTGAGAAAGATGAAGTAGTAGAGTTGTGGATTAGAAGATTACTTGTCAATCAATGTTTCGTTTTTCTTCATGAGTGCTCCACTTACAAACATAGCAGATATTTATGTGTCCTATGTACTGACCCCATGCACAATAGGGGTTATTTATGCAGTGGACAGCAGTAAACATCAGCCCCAAAGGAGTATGGGCAAAGTAGAATATGTGGTTTGTTTTTAATTTTCACCAGAGATTTAGTCCTCTACTTGCCTCATATTAATGCCTTGATTTTCCATTTTAGTATAATAAAGAAAAAAAAGAATCATGTCTATTACTTGGTTTTATGCAGTGAGTATAGTTATTACTAGTTAAATCTGCAGGTGAAACATTAAGGTATAGTCTTTGTACATGTGGCTTTTCAGTCCATATTGCACATATCAAAAGTGCACTAATGATTTGCAGCCAATATACTTTTACCAGTGCCGATAAAAATTGGGTGGTTTATTTATAAAATCTACCAACATATCAATTATTTCCTGCAAATTCGATTCTGGCAGCTGATTTTATAATTGTTAATCAGAGGCCCACACTTTAGGTCCCAAAGTGTGCCACAAATTGGTGACACCGATATAGAACATTAGCATACATAAGTTGAACATCTGCAGCAAGTACTTTCTACATGTGAATTGGAGGCTTAAATCTTCATTTTCAACAATTTAACACCTAGGTTATGTTATAATAACCCTATATATGAATACTATCAAATTTTGGTAAGTTAGTTGCATAATGCCTTTGTGTAACCTCTGTTGCATTTCCTTATAGGTTCGGCATTCGTTGACGGGATGTGCAATCTGAACACTGGCGTATCTGTGGTTGAACTGTATGGCTGGCATACATTTATTACCATTGCACATGAGCTTGGTCACAAGTAAGAATACCTTCTCGACTTTTTCCCATTGGCTCATGACTATCAGTCTGTTATCGAAGATAGAATACTCCCACAGATGGTCTTTTCAGCAACAGTGAAGGGAAAATATTTCATAATATTTTCATAATTACATATGAATATCTAAATGATATGAAAAAAACCCGGGAAGGCTGAGTGAGAAAAATGATTCTTTTTTGTAGTTTTACATTGAAACATAAATACAGTGTTATTTAGTATTGTAAGACATGGCTCCCACAGTGGATTCTTCAAATAGTGTGTCTTCAAGTTCGAATAACTAGTGTATGGGTTTGCACATTTGATTTCCGTAATTCTCCCTACCATGCATAGCATATTTACTGTGATTTACCTGCAGGGTAGCCTAGATCAAGGTGCATCATGGGTATTATGTTGACAAATCACAAGGCTTTCATTTTTCAATATGAAGGGGCAAACTATATACAACTGAATGATTCTCAGCTTTCTCCATTGATTTTCTACTGTATGGCCAATTCTATGAGAATAATTTCTATGATTCTTTGCTAAACCATTTCACTTAAACTTATAATGACAAACTATTTGAAAGGTTACCTCCTGGCAGCTTTTCTATTTATAATGAAAGATATATCCACATATTATTTAGGTACCCCACATATGTCACTCATGTATATACATATTGAAAAGCTAGTTAAGAACCCAATCCTTTAGTACAATTATTTTGGAAGACTCTTGATTACGTTTTCTGGAGTATTGGAAAACACAAACTTGGAATTTAAAATAGATGTACACCATAATTCTTCAGAGGGACTTTCTTCAAATGTTGTGATTAAGGTACCAATTTTGTTATGTTAGACTGAGAAAATTAAGGCAAAAAAAAGCATACAACTCTCTGTTTCTTTTATGATAAATAAAGATAAGAGCCTTATTTGGAAGTGTGCAAGATTTAAAGCCTTTGACATCTCAACAAAGAAAACCCTGTGTTCTAGATGTTTCATGACAGGGGATTAATGAAGTAAATTAGGCGTATAAAAGTCATGTAGCACGTGTGATTCCCCATGAGATTGGACACAATTTTCAATTCAGTGTTTTCTTTGTGAACCCTTGAGCCCTCTAATATGTTGCCAGTGCTCTAGCACTGAGCAAAGTCAAATCTCACTTAAGTACTAGTTATTCTATTGTGTTGAATCCACATTGAAAAATGGTATTCTTGGACAATCTTTCAGTTACATATCGTAATAATAAGCTGTATTTCCATTTGTATTTTGGATAATAATTTCCACTAAGGAAAATGCACCAGAGAAAAGAACACCAGTTTTGGAAGAGGTTATGAGGTAAAAATCTGGCTTAAAGGTTATATGTTGTAGAACTTAATCCTACATCAGGCAGAATTCATGCAAAATCTGTGTAAAACACACTGGATTTACATATTTACATGTTTTCCTCAGTCACAACACAAAATCTAACTACTAGGTGGTTCCCATGACAATAAGATCTGTTTATATCAGATTAAATAATTTTCTCTAGTTAATATATTGTAGAAGTTATCATAGCTACTCCTGCTTGTTGATTTGCAGTCTTGGGATGGAACACGATGGGTCCAATAAGTGTAGGGATGAGGGATACATAATGAGCCCAAAACTACAATTTCCTGAACATACAGGGAAAGTAATAATGTCCCTCAGCTTCAGTTCCTGCAGTGCCCAGCAGGTAAAGACCCTCATAGGGGAATGGAGAAGAAGGTAAAGTTTCATGTGTATGCATGTCATACATTTTCATAGGGTCATAAGATAATAATAATAGAGGCTTTGTGATCTTTTACTGGAGATTTTGTAAAAGTGGCTCACACCGTGATGGTCATTTTCATAAGTGTAATGTTTTGCCTCAGTAGAATAGTATTGCACTAATATAATGATCAAACAGTATGTTTTCTGTACTGTTATAAAATATATTGATTTGATTTTTTATTAGATTAAAGGATGCAGGATGACATTGTGGTTTGATATTAATTGTCATGGACATTCACCTTAAGGCCAAAGTCACAAAATCTTTATTTCCAGCTATTTACGCTCTTGCTTGATGAACACAACCTGTGACGTTGAATTTGACGGTGAAAGTAACCGACTGCCAGCAGAGATAGACAGTATTGATAAACAGTGCAAACTGCAATACGGTATGGATTCTGGAATGTACAGGCCACATGAGATAAGTACTATAGTACAGCATTTAACAAGAAAAGCGGTTATAAATCTGTTGAAATATATTCATGACTGAAACTGTTAGTTATGCAGTTGGATCTCCATGTCTGAAGAACTGCGCTGTTGCAAAAAGTTGAAATCCAGGAGATATTGAACATAACATTTCCAAGTCAAAAGTATCATGGTCTATCTCAAGATATGCTATTCCTACCTGCAAATTTCAATCAAATTTTGATCATGGTTTATGGATGTGCATAATCATATAAAAGAAATATTTGATTAAAAATTGAGTGTTGTAAATATTAACTATGATTACCAACGAAGAAGGATTATTTAATATTATAACACATTTTCAAATGATGCATTTCCACACATTTGCTTTCTCTGAATCCTCTTAATTTATATGCAAACCACCCTTGTGGTGGCAGGTAGGAGAAACAAAACTTAACCATTAACTTATAACCCCTTTACAAAACAACATACAGCGTACCCCACTTCTACCCACAATACCAAAGATTTGCTAACTCTGATTCCTGTTGATTATGAATATTGAATTAATCTTCTAGTTTGATGGAAGTGTACAGTATTTCCAATAGCAATATTACCATTAACATTAACATTAGCCCTCTTTCAAAAATCTCTTAACAAACTGAAAGTTCCATGAAACTATACCCACAACTCGTCTCATCAATTCCAAAATTTGACTTTTGATCATAATGATACAATGATTTGAGCAAAATGGACATTATTAATGACACTGAGAAATGTTATGCTAAAATTCCTAAAAGAAGTACTTTTCAGATGACATTATTATGGCATGCTATCACTCAAAGCAAATTTTCAAGGTTTTGCTTAGTAATATAAATGCAAAAATAGACAGTATGCACACGCCTAAATTCTTTAGAAGCATCTTGGTACATATTTCTTAAGATACCCTTAGACAAAAACAATCAAGAAAATCCAGAAGGCTTACAGTGAAGGGTAGTTCATGATACCCAATTTTTTTTTTCAACCATATCATTTATATATATTAAAAATGCTAGTGGCCCAATCATACTACCCTGGAGTACCCCAGTTTGTATTTGTTTTTGAGTAGATATACATTTGTTGTCAGGCACCACAGCCTGTGACCTATGTGTAAGATAACTAGTATACCATTTGTATCATAGGCAAAGCCTAAATGTGTTATCTTTTTTAAAAATGTCTCATGGTTTATAGTATCGAAAGCTTTAGAAAAATCTACAAAACATGCTATTGTTAATTGATTAGTTTCAAAATTATTTGTAATTACATTGTTTAACTCAAATACTGTTGAAATTGTCGAGTGATTTGGTCTAAAGCCTCCTTGATATTTTGTCATAATATCATTATCATCCAAGTATCTTAACATTTTGGTATGTATGAATCATTCTAAAATTTTACCAGGCAATGGTAATAAAGATACAGGTCTCAGGTTCCCTACATCATTTTTGTTACCCCCTTTATCTAAAGGTACTACTGCAGCTTGTTTCCAAACATCGGGAAATATTCCAGTCCTAATTGACTTATTACAAATATACAACAAACACTCAGGAACCATTAGTTTCAATCGCTAGTTTAAATATGTATGATGATACATAAGGAATTGCTGACGATTTTGTATTTCAATCTTATTGATCTCCTTAATGTTCTCATCCAATGTAATCGGTTCTAGGTGGAAGGTGGTTAATTTTGGTTGTGATTTAGGAGTCCATGAACCAGTATAATTACTGGCTCATTTGGCTCCTGGACTGTTAACTCTAGATTAGCTCTATTTGCATTTAGATCTGCTTGTCCCTTTGTTTACAAACCTTTATTAATCCACTTTCATTCTTAATTCAATTCAGCTTTGTTTTAGACCTAGAACCTCAAAATATGTAAAAGTCTCAGCAATTATTGGTTTTGTAAAATTGTTACTGGCTTGGCAAAGAAAAGTTGGGTAACCAATGCTAAAAGAGGATGAATGTGCTAAAACAGGAATTAATACATGTTTCAGTTTAACCCAAACAACCCAGAGAACTGTTTAAGAATAGTGTGTTACACGCCAGACCGAAGGTATAGGTATGGCAGGTACGGCAGACCAGCTGATGGTATTCCCTGTAGTCCCCAGCGGGTAAGAGTCCTCTTTTATATCCTTTTCCATTTTCAAAACTTGTCCTCTCCTATCCAGGTCATGAGACATAGGACAGCTGAAATAGTTTGGACTATTCAGAGAAGTACAATCAAAGCTTAAGAGGACAGGTTATGTTTCAAATCAGATTATGCTCAGCATCTGGGAACATGGGTATGCATTTACATTGTTATCTAAGCAGGTTGATCAGGTTCCTGAAGGTATTTACATTAGTAATTTAGGTATTTAATGACACATCCACAAATTGCTTAATAGTGATAAGGCAATCATTCAAGCCCTCTATCATTTGACATGTCCAGCACAGACAAATTATGTGACAATTTTTATAGAGTATGTGTTTTGTGACTCCAACTCACAAACTTCGGCAGATTTTGTGGAGTGATCACTCCTTTTCTAGCTTTGTTATTTTGCACTCTGCCATATTTATACCTCATACCAAGAGTGATCTGTGCACTGTAGCAACCACATAGTCTGGTCCAGGGTAGTTGTATTCCACCAGCAAACAACGCGGGACTATTTTGAGCCCACAGGGCATAGTAATACTATTGTGATGAATTGTCTATTCATCTGTCTTAGAGGTACGAACTACAATAGTGTCAAAATAATAGTAAAGATGTAAGGTATGAATCAGGTATGAAAGTATATCGAGCCATGCACAAAAGCACAAAACTACGGAACCACATTATAACCAGATATGACGTCAGAATAGTCACTTGACTGAAGTGACCCATAAGCATCAAGTAATAGAGTATAAAAAGGGGCGTGATGGCACACCCCCCTTCTATTACTCCCGCCAAAGTCCGGAACATGTCAGACCTGACAACCCTCCTCCCTCGATCTCCAAGAATCCCGATTCCCTGACTGTCCCTTCGTAGTAGAGATCAGAAACCCCGACTCACCGAGGAACGTCACACAATAATACCAGTACATAATTAATGACCTAAATAACAGAACCATGTCTCACAGACTATCATTGCTGGCATGGAGGTTGATTTGCTGCAGATAGTGTTATTTGCTGAAACAAATGCAAATGACAACTGTGCATGGCTCTGGCAATGGATCTCTTCCAAGCCAAGTTGTGACATAACAGAAACATTCTGCAACCATACTTTTTTTAGTCAGTCTGTTACTTACTAAGATGGCACATAACAATTAAGTTATTGATGGTGAGTTTGAAACCTCGACAAATCAGAATGTTATCATAACATTATTTTTTGGTGAGGTTAGGATGAAACCAAAACAGAACATTATAAGAATATTCTGTTTAGGTTGAAGAATGTAACCAGAGTGTTATAATAATGTTACAGTACAACGTCACAGTCGTACATTGCAGCAACATTTTTGGAAGCCATCAAAATAACACAAGAAGAACCAGAAAGTTGCTTCAATGTTATAATAACGTCACATGCTTGGCTCAGTTACCTTTGAGGTACAGGAAGTTAAGGTGTTGTGGGTTTGGGGCACATTGTATCCTTGGTATCCTCCCAGTAGAAATCTTTATGTTTAGATCTATTACTGGTTATATGGAGATTCCTTCAACTGCCTTGGTGGACAGGTTTAGCAAGGGATGCAAAAGATACATCACCTCCCTATTCTCGGAGTGGCACAGCAGAGGTGCACTGACCTACTTTTGGGTGCTTTCATTTAATAAATATTTGAGATCTGCTAGGAAAGACTCATCTGTGTGGCACCTAAAACACCAGTCAGGTGCATATTTTGATTGGCGTATGAAAAGAAAATTCAAAGTAATTTTTTAAATGTTCTTTTTTTTTGACAAGGGAACCCATTTATAAATTACTGACTGTTATTCTTCTCACGAAGGGAATACTTGGCATATTGACATCATGCCTTGTCAATATGATTATCAACTTGATGCAATTCCCAAACGATACTCATATTCCACCAGAAAGTACATAGTCCTTCCAGAGGGGAAGAAGAATGATTTAATAATTGGGAAATTACCATAGCTCAAATACATGGGTCAAAAACTGCCAACAAAGATTAGAGTACTTGTTAGGAGTAGCAAGTGAGTGTTTTTCCCCTAGAGCCTTCTTATACCATTCAATACCAACTTAGTGGCTGTGGTGTCATAGGGTCAATTGTGGGCTTGGCTGGGCTGCTGTACCTCTCTGCACTTCCAACTGTTCCAATGACAGGGCTATCAAAGGTGTATAGGGCCCTGTGTAAAGTTTATAATAATTCTGGTTTCTTTCGACTGGCTCGTGTAGGGATCAAACGATCAAAGGTCGCGACAAATAAACTTGAAAACATTTTATTAATTCATATTGGCACAAAACTGTCTTTAATTTGGTCTTTCAGCTGTCTTAAAATAAGCAACGAGATATCCTCAAGTTATCCTTAAGTTATCCTCAAGTTATCCTCAAGTTATCCATGAAACTACAAAATAATACCAAAATACAACATAAATTAGTTATGGGATTTACCAAAAATATTCTATAAACTAGCTTTACCATTAACTTTATTTATATAATGGTCCTGTATAATATAGTTATATGAATAGTATAACCATAAAGCATATAAGCTAAGTACTGAAATACTACTTTACGACTCATAATTATATGTTTGACCATAAAGATTACATAAATTACGGAAGCTACCAGTTATATACGTAACACATAGTGATAATACCTTGCATAGAATAGACACAGTGACATACTGAGTGTCCTATAATATACTACTCAGGGCCTATAATATATATATATATGGGGGTCGGGGTGGCCAACCTTGTTGAGGGGTTGGTACCACTCGTTGGCATTGCCACTTCATGTCCCATGGGGTGCAGCATGAAAACAGGACATTTGGATGACCCCTGCACAGAATTGTGCCCAAATGGTCCACAGGACTGCAGTGGAAGAACATTTAATAAAGTGAACTCAGCCTGGATAAAAATCCAATAATAATAATATATATAGACTATACAGTGACATACACTGCACTATAGTAATACTACTGCTTTACACAAGGTCAGACTTACAGTCAACTTTACACAATTACCAGAGCTTATGTACACTCTGACAACTATACATACATATGCATTGAACAAACATCTATCGCAAACATTTGTCAACACACCTCTTTGATGCCCTTTTTGTCCTTATTTGTTGATTTCAAGAAGCCCTCAGTGACAAAGCCCTTTTTCCTACACAGCCGCCATCTTTGTTGTGTGATGACATCACAGGTTTATGTCACCTTACCAATAGAAAACACCCCAGGTGGCACAAGTGAGCCATGAGATAACTCAATGGACCTTCTGTATTAGTTCCAATATTACTCACCAGCTGGCGCCCTTGTGCCATAACCTTCCCTTACACTATACCCTGTATATGGGCACATTTAGTAAAGGCTGCCTATATAAATATATATGGGTATGGTTTCTATCTTCCCACAGATCCGTACAATTTCTTTTTCTTTTTTAATGTTATCAATGTCATCATATTGCACAAAGGTAGTTAGTAAAACACCTTGTGCATGTAATTAATAAGTGTATAAATAAAGTAAAGAAACAGTCACCAGATTAGAGGAAACATATTATAAACGATATTCAAAATTATACAAAGGACTGCATTATGTAATATATATGGTAGGCGCTTCTGGTAGGAGAAATAAACCTGATTGGCTATGGCAGACAGGCTAAGCCATGCCAGGAAGCAGAACTACTTGGGAGAAAATCGATAACCAGGCTGATATTTAAGGGCAATGATTTGCGGGTACGAGCAAAGAACAAGTCGATACACATTTGGATCAATTGGAGTCTTAGGGATTCGGGGGTTTGGATAGCCATATTGCACAAAGGTAGAAATTAACTCATTTACTTTGCGCATATCAATTGAAATAGTGTAAAGGTCACCAGTTGAACACAAGGGGATAATCATAATTCTTCCAAATTACATATCTTATGATGGTACACAGTATAAATATGGCAGGTGCCGCTGGTAGGTGTAAATATACCTGATGTACGGTGTTCAGCAGGGTACACCTCCCAACAGGCGTCAATGCTATGGTAAAATCAATACCAGACTGCTATATGAAGTGAGAGCGCGATGTAAGGGCAGAGAGAGAACCTTTAAGGTTTGGACAATACGGATCAAGAGATTCGAGGGGTTTAGATAGCTACGCAAAGCAACAGGGACATCTAGTGACTTACACGAGAATTACTGCACTACTGTTGGATATGAGATTAGGCAGAATCCGAGGAGAAAGCTCACTCTTCGCCGGATTAGAATTGTGACACCTAGAAGACGATTCTAGGACAACTACCCCTGGGACAACTACCCCTGGGACAACTATTCCTGGGACAACTACCCCTGGGACAACTACCCCCTGGGACTATTACCCACTAGGACTATTACCCACTAGGACTATTACCCCCATAGGACAACTACCCCTGGGACAACTACCCCTTAGGACGATTACCCCTTAGGACAATTACCCCAATGGGTAGTACAACTACCCCTTAGGACAATTACCCCTATAGATAGGACAATTACCCCTATAGATAGACAATTAACCCTTAGGGGGGTAATAGTCTTAGGGGGTAATAGTCCTAAGGGGTAGTTGTCCTAGGGGGTAGTTGTCCCAGGGGTAGTTGTCCCAGGGGTAGTTGTCCCAGGGGTAGTTGTCCCAGGGGTAGTTGTCCTGTCACCCTAGAGAAGACATATCATCTCTTCATTGGCAAATGTACGCATCATCATATCCACAAATAAACTTGACCTACTGCCAAGCATTGTTCATGTTATAGATTGAGCGCCCATCTCGTGAACTCACTTACCACTTGACTAGCACCCATTAAGAATAGTAATATCAATGACAGTGAATATCTCAGACAATTCCCAATAATTACGATTAACCATAAACATACACTAGCGTTCAATATACATGACATCTGGTGACTAGAAGTGGGACTGTACTGTTTGCATTGCCGTACAGAGTTGGGCGGACTTTACTGAGGAAGCTTGCCTCCCAGCGGTGTTTGTATTGTGCACATAGGATTAAGACAACTTGTAACTACACCGGCAATTGTGAAGCATTGATATCCACTAGTAAACTTGACCCTCAACCAAGCATTGTTCGCGTTATGGATATGAACGCCCATTTCGTGGACTAATCTACCACTTGGCTAGCAAGTATATAGAGGATTAGATAAAGATGATTCTAGAGCAAAGTAAGGGCAATTCCCCGTTTAAAAAGTAAACACCCTAAACAGACACTAGTGTTCAATATTTCTTACATATTCTTCTAGGTATCATCGCCAGGCAAAAGACAAATTAGATGGTTAAGTGATAAAGAAAAGAATTTAGTCCCAAGTGTACAGGTCAAATGTGATGCTGAAACTGTTTAGACTTTTTATTTCAAGTGCTTTGCTTTCAAACATAACCAGCCTTCGCCTTTTTTTTTGGTGAGATTCCATAGATAATGTCTTTATGCTGTTTGTTTATACTTGGGATATGTCTACTAATTTAAGATTTGTTAATTGGACACATACGGTCCAGTTTTTGTTGAATACCATAGAAACCTAACCAAATACACCCTAGTCTAGTAGAGCTTTTGCACATGACATTACAGCCAGTGCTTAATTGTTGAAATCGTTCAGGATGATTATCTATGTGAATGTAGTGATATTCATAGTGTTACAAATCCACATTTAACTAGTGTAGTAGACGAGAAGACTTGAATCTAAATGCCATATCTTTTTACTTTTCTCAGTGGTGCATTAGGGGTAAATGCGTGCCTAAGACACAAAGACCAGGTATGTTAAGATGTTTTGAGAGTTTTATTTCACAATATGTGAACAAGTTTCGAATACAATCTCTAAGAATACTTTCTGTTTGTGTCTTATTGTCGAGCAGTCCCCCTCTCCATATGGGAGACCCATAAGGTTCCTTGTAAAATTTGATCCTACTTCAATATGCAGTAGCAGAGAAAGTGCATTCTGACATCCTGTTGTATATTGAAATATAAGGAAGCATATACCTTGCTTTCAACTGTAAAGATTAAGCATACTCATGTATATAACTTGTATCAAAATAGTGGGTTAATATATTGTTTGGTCATTATTGGTGGACACATATCTAATTTAAACATTCTGACATATCATATCAAACTAAATAATTATTGACCTATGCAAATATATATTTGCTTTAACATCATGAAGCTTTATCATAGACATATGGCATATTGAACCTTTTGGGTATTGTAACACCTTGTCATCAGTTGTGGGGGCTATTCCATCAATAATTGTTTCTGAAATGCCAAGGGCCAAAGATGTCTTAAGAGTACAATAATATTAGTGTTTCCCATTGTTTCCAAAAGAAATACTAATTAGAAAATAATTTGTTACCTTTTTTGAAATTGTGATTTAATCTCACTTGGTGTCATTGTGTGAGAATTGACCAGATATACAAAGTTGAAGGAATTGTCCATATCGCTTTTGTAGAGACACATGTATATAAGTGCACATCAAACAACAGCCTTCCGGTACCAGAGTCAACAATGATGACACAACCACCAACACAGTCAACAATATCTCCAAGTAATTTCAATGATTTTTCATTCGAATCATTATGAAATATTTTTCTGTGGAATGGAGAAAATTAATTTCTGTGTAATGGAGACTTTCATTCCTATTAAATTTTATCACAACCATAACAAGCCAAATCTATTTCTTGGGGGTAGCATCAGATCACGACCCATGTCATGTAGCGTAATATCCCCTTTACCTTGGAAGCTGCAAACACATCCTCCAAGCCCATAGGAGAAGGAGGTGTGTCTGCAGCCTCACATGGAATATACATTACATAAACAGATAAAATATGTAAGATAAAAAATCACATGAAGAGTTATTTTCCCATATATATATATATATACATATAAATTATTGAAACAGGCGAACAAACAAGGGGGGTTGCCATTTTTGCCGAATCAGGATAATAATAATGATGAGTAGGCCCTTTTATTTAAAATAAATAAACAATTAAATAAATGATAATAAAACTAAAAAAAAAAGTCTTTTACAGAGTCAACACCTGCACATGATGGCGGCTGGAAAACATATAAGCCCGCCAAAAAACATGTGAGAAGCATGTGACCTACTAAATATTCATGATCTGCAGGTGTTCCCCGAAATATATATACCTACATAATTCTATAATTATATTTGTCATAAGAACTTTAACTTCACATGCATAGGTGTGCATGTTCTTCCAGTTGATTTCTGATGGTGAAATGAGTTACATAGAGGTGACAAATCATGAATGACCACGCAGTTTTCTTCACATGTCATATTGATTGGATCTTCTTCCCCCCCCCACTGCCAGGTGGGTTGGTGGAGAGGAGGGCGGGTTGGGCTTGTTATGGTTGTGATACTGAGTCGATGATATGTAAAGTAAGTAAACATGACCTAGTTTTTTTAATCCTTAGATTAAGCTATGAACTTGTTTAAGGCTCTGACCTACCGACCTACTTAGTAGCATGGATGATGCATGCTAGTGACTCACTTATACAGCTAACAGCCATGAATAAGATCATTATGTTGATTTTCAGATTGCGTGGATCATGTTTTAGCTTGTCCTAATCACATCGCCCGAAACCCTGAAGTTTGCAAAGTGAAGACAATTAAGGAAGCTTGCTGCCACTCCTGCAGGCCTCCTTGATTCTGATGTCTGAGATTACAATGGAAGGACTCACACCATGATGAAAGGAATCGCCCGATTTCGTCAAAGCATTATAACATATAAAGCGGACTTGCTATTCTATCACAATGTTGTTGCATTCTGATACCCTGTCAGTGGTCATTTTCACCTTAACTTCAGAACTCAGTTTTTATGTATATCTTCTTTATGTTTTTTTGTGATTGAATGGATGTAAGTGAATATGAGTATTTAGTAGGAACAATTAGGATAGCGTGAAACAGGCAAATTAAAATAAATAAATTTAAAAAAAAGATACATAATAACACTGATATATGCCTATCAATGGATGTTTCACTGTCTGCTTTAGGGTATTATTTTGCAATGTTAACTTGGCCAGGGGTACTGCATTTCCATTACTAAATACAAAATGACTTGAGATGGGTACTAAGGTCTTTACCAAAATATTTGAAATAGAACCAATAAAGCCTCATTAACAAGCAGTCAGCATTGCAGTTCAGAGTTTTTCTTTAATACATTTATCACCCCTAAATTCCTGAAGATTCTGTGGCAGTTGAGTAGGAAGTAAAAGGTATGGTGTGTGTGGGTCTGTCATATGCTGGATTTACATTACTGATGGCCACAAAGCATTAATATATAGTCTATACGGGTTATATGAAAGCATCAGCAAGGTAATGTTTTCTTTTTACTCAAATGAGCTTTGATGAATTGAAATAATATCCGGGAATTATGATATCCCTTGCTGGAGGACATAATTATTATTGCTCACAGGCCCTATAGTGACAACAAACTATCTAGATTTAGCAAAGTCAATCTGTAATAGCAGATATAATAGTGAGAAATCTGAAAAAAATAGGAGACAAAGACCAAGACAAAAATAAATCCAATTCATGCCGGTCATCCCATAGGAATAGGCCAAAAGATTGTCAGTCAGATTCCCCTTACAGTTCGAAGGTGGATGAGTCAGTGATAACTATCAAAGACTATAAATATAAAATACAATGTTTATGAATATTGGAAAGCTAATGGAACAGATGGGTAAAACAACAGCTATCACATTTAGTGATAAAACTGACTGATAAAATTGAGAGCATGGACAATTATGTCTGAGCAATTAATGAATCTCTCCAAGACATTAGAGATACAAAGAAAGAGGTAAAAGCACATCAAGAAGACATGACTACATAGACATGACTACAGGGCAAGAGTTTATGGATGCTGATCTAGTCTATTTGAAAGCAGAAATAATAACCTGTATGGAACCACACTACCAATTAAGATCTAAAAGAGAACAGTGAACAGTCTGCAAATAGTTGAGTATTAACCCAAATTATACTAAAGTGTCAATTATGATCCAAAACTCTAAATATCTTATATCTGGCACTATATATGAGATAATAAGTCACATACAAAATTTTAGGTCTCTATCTATAGTAGAAGCTGAGATATGGGGCGTCCTACATGTAGGACGCTAGCATAATCCACTACCATAATTTCCATGGTATTTAGCCCTTTGCTAATGCTAAAAAGAGCCTTATTGGCAAATATATGATGACAAATAAATCATGCTATTAATTTTAAAAATAAGTATTCTAGCAATCCATTAAATGGAAAGCCACTTATGATTATGAAATCCACTTTCGGAGGGTGCGACAAAATTATTTCTTATTTATTTTTGGGGTTACCATGGTAACCAACAACCCAATTTATTGGTTATCTATGATAATATGCCTTTATCCATCATTAAAGGGTTAAGGCAAAATAAAAATTTGTTCTAAAATACAAAAAGAGCTTTAAAGTACTAAATACTGGACTTATATGGGCATCTACTACATACTTTGTATGCAAAATGTGTGAATAAATGATGACAAAACTTCAAAATAATGCTATATCATGTAGTATCCACATTGATGCAGGGCATAAAATTAAGGTAGTGGATTATGCTAACGTCCTACATGTAGGACGGCAATAGAAAATTCTCAATATCTCTGGACATTATTATTTGATTTAAATAAAAATTAGCATGCATATGGAGTTACATAAGGTCTATCTAAAATTCAAATTTTGTCTCAAAATATTCATTATATCATAGGAAAAACATACATTGATTTTTCAAATTTTCTATCATCTGTATTTGTCAATTTACCTCATTGTTGGTTGCCATGGCAACATGATGTTGCGTGGGATATGTTCTAATTTGGAATGTTTTCATGATCTATAGGTGTTGAGGTCATATTTACACTAAGATTTTAGATTGTATTCATATTTTGACTAACTTTAACAAGTAGCACAAAACCCATGGTATAGGCGTCCTACCAGTAGGACGTTAGCATAATCTGGGTTAATGCAGTTATAGTAAGCCCAAAGTATACAATACAAGAAAACAAAATATACTAATCACTGACATTCAGGAAATGAAAAGCCACATGCTGAAGCTTATAGGTAACAATCTTTACATAGATAATACTAGTTACACAGCCGATACATTAGACTTGCTCCTGGACAACTGCTCCCTTGAAAATCCCTACATAATCCCCACATGCAAAGGTATATTTTTCTGCTTAAGACATGTATTCTTGTCAAATTTCTCTAAGTCATAATAAGACATAACAGACAGTATAGCTGTGCAGAACAAGCTATTCAGGGAACGATAGCGAAAATCTGTGATGATAGATCTGCATAAAAAGAAATCATGAGTGCAATGGACCCAGTTCTAATGAAACGTATATGACATAAAATAAAACCTAACAAGGAATGTAACAAACACTGCAAGGTAATAGTGTTAAACATACTGAGAACAATATCAGCATAATCCAAATTTTGCAAAAGGACTGGTCATACCCTGTTGTTTGAAGCTACCCAGAGTACTCGCTGGGGTATAGGAAAATCTATACTGGACCCAGATGCAATGAAAGGCAAATTTAATGGCAATAACATAATTGGATTACAACTCAGGAATGAATTAAGGGTCTGGTGCTCAAGTCTAGTAAAATTAACTGCACTGACTGGCAGAGAAAAGCAGTGACACTAGGTCCTAAAGCAAAACTAATTGCAAGGGTGGCGGCCCTGGCAAGAGACGTATAAGCATATTTTTCATTACGTTTTTTATTATTATTCATATTGCACATACTAGCTTTTTTTGGTGGCAATGATGACATAAAATTCAGTAATAAGTGACTCTAAAGTAAACTCATGGGTGACTATATTGTTGATTTGAATCATCTTGACACTGCGGTTATCCTGTTGTATTATCATGGTGTTAGCAAGCACTTATCAATGCAAGCCGCACCCCCCTAGTCGAACCCTTCGATGCTCCAATGTATCAAATTCACCTGAGCACGGAAAACTGCTCGTCAACACAGAAAATAAAAGTATCCTGCCACAATACACAGAAGGAGCATGCCACATACTCCAACTACACTGCCCCATAGTATTTTTCCATGCAATCACAACAATGTCGTTTTCCCTTGGATACTGTGAGCCACCATCTTTTGGAGACTCTACAACACAAAGATCCCTAAAAAGTGGACACCACACACACAAAAAGCTCACCTGCCTGTTATCATGATATTGGTTGCTTGCCATTTTGTGTCAAGGAGTCAAATGTGGTTCTTTAATCCCATGGCCACTTGAACCAAATTATTAATTTGTGTAAGTACCAGACTGAACGAAACAATCTATTTTAGAAGAGTACATTGCAATTTTTCTTCGGAAGCAGGTAGCTGCAATCATTCTCTTATTTTCAAAAAGAATATGCCAGTTACCAGGTTTTGCATAGTGTACCATCGGGGAATATCTTCTATGATTGTTCTAATCTATTGATATGATGTTTAGCTTGTGTGTCTAGTTCGAAACACAGAGGTACGCCTAGAGAGTGGGACACAGCAGGATAGTTATGACCAATGAGTAGAATTAATGTCCCTTACAGCATTAGGTATTCTGGGGTGAAGTATTAAATACATTCTACAAAAAAAGAAATACTTTATAACGTAACACAATCATATTTCATAATGTCATAATAATTATATTATAAGTAGTGTTTATAACTGTATAACTGGATATTGTGATGCTTTATATACTTAAGGGAAAGCTTTCACATATATTCTCAAAGTGCTATTTTTTTTGTAAAATTAACTTGACTTGATTATTCTAAAAATATTTTTTAAAGTGAAAACTTGAAAATGTCAAGGTTTTAGGGAGTTATTCAGGAAAGAAATTCAATTTAGGGAATTTAAATCTTTTCCTTCCATATTCCTTACAATGATGGTGCAAGGTGGAATTACTTGGTAAATTCAATTCATTGAAAAATAACCATCCTGCAGTTATGTGCAAGCTTTCCTTTAACTAGTAAGTTCACCACCCCCATTCTGTACATAATAATGTGACTGCATAAAGTTAATGTCACATTAAAGTTAAAGTTAAACCTAAGCTTATGTTAGCCTTAGTGTAAGCATATTAAATATATTGTCAATAATACAAATATGGAGACATGGTGACAATACAAGTATTGTTGGTATGACAGTAATGCAATTTGTTTTGGTGACCAGGGAACCTGTTCATATTCCTATGTATAAATTGACGTGTCTGAATAAACACATTGAGTCATTTCATTCAATCCTTCTGAGACTCATGGGTTCTATAAGTCTAACTTAATAATATGTCATTTGGTTAGGTTGGGTGATTGGCTGGGAATCAGTAGAGGTTAAGGACAATAAGGAAGTTAGAATGGCACTAACATGGCATTCAATTATTCTTAAACAGAAATTTAACTATGCTTATGTTGTCTAAAAGGTACTTCTGGAGGAGCATATAAGTCATTTGAAATGATGCCTCCAGGTATCATACGTGCTTAACCAATTAGATCCCAGAGTTTGAATTCATGTCTCCTACATCTATTCAGGATTTCCTGAGGATGTCCCCAGGGTTTCCAGGGATTCCCTTTCAGAATCCCATCAATACCTATTAATTGGCCATGGGGAAGCTAAAATGTTCACCCATACCTATCAATTTAAGTCATAGAAATATCATTTGAAGCATTGCTAAGGAACGTAAATCAGCTTTTAAAAGATGCATTGGTTACTTTTGTATGTTGCACATTGACTATGCAGAAGGCTTCGGCCAGATTGGGGAGAATACTCATGGTTGGATAAGGCTGGATTGGGTTTGCTAACATGTTCTGTGGTATAGGCATCCCTAGTTATGATTCATGTATTCTTAAAGCCACTCCTTATTTTCTGTGTTGCAGTCTACTGGCCACAGTTTTCCCAGATATAATAATGTTTTATGTTCCCGTATTACTGTTCAGGAGCCTTCTGTGGCATGTTTTTGTAAATTATGTGAATAGGTGGAGAATGAAATATGTTGTGCAGACTGTTAATTTGGGGGTCAACTGGTACGTTATCGATCAGTCCCCAACACCAATTTACGTTTTATACTAAGTTGATGCTATTTATTGTAATGGAAAGAGTCCTTATCAAACTGTTACTTAATTACTTGACTGTTTGACTAACAATATAACGTGTAGGTGTCAGGCCAATGTAAACCAGTCTGATAAGAAAAAATGAAACTACAAATATAGGATATTTGTTTATACAAAACATTCTAATAGTTTGTTATTTGACCCACCTGGAATACAATTATATGATTAACAGTTTTTCTTAAGGATATTTCAACTCTGTATTTTTGTATAAGTATCTAGTGATATAAATACCTCTACTACTCACTTCTGACATTGTTTCACAAATGAGCAAGATTCAAAGAGGGCCTCTTTGTACGGGGCCTACAGCCAGCATTATGAAATTATTCCTTGCCTTTGTGGTTTTGACAAGTTTGTGGGCAACCAAGATACATGGTGAGTTCTTACACATCCCTTCAACACTAAAGCCTTGGCCAACTGAACTCAACTTACTGTAGAGTCGAGTTGAGTTGGCATCAGTCAAAGGCTGTGACATAGGTCAGGACTAAATCTTAGCTTATTTCTAAGACTATTCAGTCGGGGTTTCGATCTCAAGATATGTAAGGTTGGAGACTTGGATTGTAGAAAGTGTCTATTAGATTTGTATAATTATACCATCTAGCATTCCAGATATGTCTTAATCTGTCGTGTTGTATAGTTTCTTTGCTAAGACTAGACAATATTGGGTTCTGGTATCTCCAGTTATAGGGCCCTTAGAGTCTGCCAAGCACCTAGGACTAAAGTCTCTAACCCTGAAACATGGTAAATGTAAAAGGTTGTATTTTCTTGAAATTTAATCATATTGAGCGGGTGAATAGTCAATTTTGTATTACACTGTACAACTTGGGCTCTGATAGTAGTGCAATATGACTATTTTACAGTCAATTGTCATTGTGACAGGAGCATTTCTTATATTCAACATCTGACATGAGTCCTAGTAATATGGGACTAGGACTTTCTTAAATTCAACATGGCCAAATGGCCATTTCTCATTAAATTTGACATGTTTAACATCTTACATGGAGCCAAAAACTATGAATTAAAAGTTTATCATTGCAAATTCTAATAACTATTGAAATAGATTTTATGCCATAACTTAGGTTAATAGTAAAATATGGACCATGAAAAATGGCTGAATCTTCATCAAATACATTGAAACCTGTCCCAATTCAATTTTAGTGACCCACCACAATTGGTTCGTTAACAAACATTGCTGTCTAAAAGTGGAATGTAATTGGCTTGCTAGAATTCAAGTGAAGTTAACTGTCATGGTTTATACCATACCATTAACTAAAGTTAGACTCATAGAATGTATTTTTGTAGTTATTTAAGTTTGCAAACTATTGACAAATTTTAACAGTCATTCAGTATTTAACACAAGACCTCGTCTTATATGTTTATCGGCTTTTACTAGACTATGATGGGTCTGGGCACCAATAGGGGCTGAGAGAGATAGGTTAAAACTTTACTGGTTTGCCAACCCTTATCTCTTGATCAAGTTACAATATTAATAATTATTTTTCATCAAATTTCAGAGATATCTTGTCATTTAAACTTTCAGTTTCAAAATAAGTTCTGATAATGTCCATAAGGCTAACAATGCTTAAGATGGCATGATCTCTATTTGTATTAAACATTTACATAATTGTCTTGTTTTTCTTTATAATTATGTAATATTATCATGTTGAATTAGTGTTAAGTAAACCAAAATGCATAAATGTTATTGGAATGGACCGGCTTCCCTTCTAGCTAAATAGAACAGCTTATTCATGACATACTCAACTGTTTTGAAATGTAGACTCATTTCAATAAAGGTATGTATCAACAACCTCTATTGTGAATCTTGAGATAAAAATTAATTCATGTAGCTAAACAAGATGGAGGCAGCATTGTCCGTTTCCGGGATGTCACTGTCTCTGATGACAAGCTACCTCAAGTCCTGAAGGTGGCACTGGATCATGAAGGTATTGACACTCAGCTTCCTAACAGCCTCAACTTGATAAAAAACAACAAGGTCCATGCCACCAAGTTTGAAGAAGATGGAGTTATTCGACCAGCCAAATTAGAGGTAAGACTAACTTTATGTAGTGGTGCTTTTTGTATTCAGTGGCCTGTCACATAATAACTCATACAACAGCCTTGTCAAAATTAAAACTGTTGTGCAAAAATCCAGCTTCAAAATTCTTCCACTTATGATGATTCTTCTGGGTTGAAATTCTCAGGAACTTTAAATGGAAATGAATATTACTTAGAGCTGTTAACAGAATCAAAATCGGTCCAGTAGAACAGCCAGAATTGAACAGTGGGACCAATCACAACACAAAAATATCAGTTGCAAAAGGTTTCTTTTTTCATAGTTGTATTGTGCAACAGGCCACTGGAAACATTTAGGTCCTACTATTGATACTAATGAGGGATTACAGATGAAGGAACTTGTCAGTAAAGGATTTTCTTTTCCCATTTCTTTTTTGTGAAATATTTTTTTTAATATAAATTCTCAGACATGGAGGGTTGCTGGAACCTTTTACAATAGGTCAATCCTCTTTTGAAAATCTTTGGTTTCCATTTCTTTGATATTATCATCCAATAAAATGTCATACAACTCTACTGATAACTTATCCTTTAACAACCTACTTCAGGTAGCCATGTTTCTCTAGACACCTAAGCCAACAGCAATGTAATGGGAACGCTTTGCAACCATACTTATTTGTTCAGTCTGTTTCTTGCTGAATTTTCAAGTTATATAACCTTAAGTAAGGTTGAGACTCATGAAAACAGAATGTTAAAATACACTCTACTTTAGTGAAGTTGATACCTTACAAACATATAATGTTACAATTAAGTAATCTTTTAGAAGAAGAATGAAAATAGAATGTTACAATAATGTCACAGTGTAATGTCGCAAAGTTAAGCTTCAGAGACATTATTCAGTGCCATCAAAATCAAGTTAAAAGAACCAAAACAAAGCTAAACAGAATGTCACTGCAGAGTTATAATAACATTAGATCTACATCCTTGACAGTGCTTATATTAAAACTGAAAAACCAGGTAACAGGAAAAATTGTTCGGACAAACGGCTTGACCAACAGCCGAAAATGTATCAATGAGACAAACATAGTGGATTACCTGATCAAGAATGACAGTGTTTTAGATTGTTTTACCCCGAAAAGAATACATTTGAAATGTTGGTATTTGTTACCATTTATTAAGATTAAAAATTAGTTAATCATTTGATGATTAACTTTCAGAATGTGGCCTTCTACTATGACCCAGTGCAACATGCAGTTATTACAGTTAAACTGAAACATCAAGGTAGCAAACTATTGAGAACCCTGGTAAGAATATATTTTGATCCTTACAGATTTTTACAGTTACATGACAATAACTATGGTGATAATGGAAGAGAAGCAGGAGCCTGGTTCATAAGGAATCATGGAGAATTCTGAAAACAATAATTTCATAATACATCTGTAACTATGTTGATGGTGAACCTTGGCCAGGTTACAGAAGATACAGAGGCTTTTGGTGGAGTTGATGGAGTTTTAGGGTCAGGTCAAGGTCTTGAGGTTAAAAATAGCAATGGTAAACTTTGTCTGAAATATCATCGGCTGTTTCTGAATTATTGGGATAACTATGACTTTGGTTCCTTTTTATATTGAAATACTTAATATTTTGACAAAGTTAGCAGACAGAGCCCCCTAGTGGTGGATTGATGTGCAATTGAAAACCCAATATTATTTCAACATTGACGTCTCAATACTAAATCAATGTAAAAAATGATTGATTTTGTATTGAATATCAAATATCCAGACAATATGGAATTTGTTTGCCTTCATACTTGCTTTGTGGCCACTCAGCTATGAGCACAAGCACATTCAACAACATGCTGGTATCTGAAATACAAGCTACTTTCATTCCCTAAATAATTATAGCAAACACAAGTAGTGAAAGTATATATCCTTAGCAAATTGCTTATATACTACCCAGATGCAGAATCAGGGCTTTAAGTGGTAGAATAGAAAAGGAGTTATTATGCAGATTTCTAACATTTATTTATCAATAGTCTGACTTGTGATTGGTGGTACTTGTTGCAAATTTCAAATCCAGCGTTACCATTTCATAGAAATGATCATGTGCTTCCAAAAACAACAAGTGTAGGGTTCTCTAATACTAAAGGCAAGATTCAAGTTGGAAAAAAGACAAAGTTGGGAGTTGCAAACCCTTTTTTTCCTAAATCACTGATGTATTTAAGGCAGCTTAAGGGCATTTAAGACACATTTAGAGATATATTTGACATTTTGAGAAATAAAACAGGGGATGTCATAGTTTGACAATATGTGAAAACCTTTTTATAACTTTTTCTTAATTCTGGTACCCATATCTCAGTTAAGTATTCTTGTGACTTTTGCCTCATTTTGTCAGATTGGGTCATAATATTATTTACTAAAATACGTATGGTCATCATAATTTCAAATTGATATAGCAGCTGTGACACTGATGCTATTTATCTGAATACACCTAGCTTTAACTCATTTTACGATATACAACATTAACATTTCTTCATTAAACATAAAATTGTTAGAATTGATATTCTTTTTCTAGCGTGGTAGTTTTGGCCAAGGAACAATGATATATGAGGTTGAACCTATTTCTGAATCCCTCAGAGAAACAGAGACTAAACGCCATATTAGTGATCTTGAGTTTGATGGTCATATGCATATTGTGCGACGTTCGAATACACAGGATTCAGAGCCAAAGAGTGAGTATTTATGCACAATTGTAGTGTAAGAGAAATGGTAGATTGATAGTAATAATACTATCAATATGATGTAAGGTCACAAACTTGTGAGATCTGCTACTGAAATCTTGGTAATCGTTTCAATATCCAAAATTGTGGATTGGTTATTGTATTTCTGTTGTTTGCTTAATTTTCTACCCAGCTTGTGATCATTTTCTCAAGGTTGCAATGCAAAATATCAAATAAAACATATATTCACACACGATCCTTTCTCCCATACATCTTTCTTACTTTCACAAATATTCTCTCTAGTCTGTGAATATTTCATGAAGCCTACTACAAAAGAGTGTAGCAGAAACCAATTAAGCAAAAGTAAAATTTCTGCTTAAGGAGAGACACCAATGGTTAGGGGGTCTTTCACATATATCTAAAGGTATTTCTCCACTAATCTAGAGCTAAGATAATATGAAATATGTACATAAATTATGTACCTGAGTTTCAGCTGCACAAAGAGAAGGTGTTTACTTTTATTATGATTAAAACAATGATTACTCAGTAACAGTTAGAGCAAGAACTCTAAGAAATTTTCTAAGAATAAGAATTCTATTACCCTACAGTTGATAATTGTTTTATAATATATAAGAGTTAATTTCTTTTCATTTTATTGCAGATTATTCATTTTCTGAGCTTAATACTGATAACGAGGTTCCAGTAACTATGGCCCAAAGATCAAATGATCCCTATGTTGTAGAAATGTTCTGGGTTACTGATGAAAAATTCTATTACAAGTAAGCTTAAAATGTTATTCATATAAATGATATTATATTCTATAATATTTGAATACTAATCACCAGCTGTTCACATAGTCTTTAAGTTCCCTCTATATGATAAAGTGATAATTGTGTCCCCCCAACACAGAAAGGATGCTCCATGTGGGAATTAAGCATTACAGAGGAGGTTTTAAGCTTTCAACTGATACCAAGCACATCAAAATTTGACAATATTAAAGGAAGTAATAGGACTGTCAGTATTCCTAAAATTGGCAAAAAGCCCGGATATTGAATATCTATATAATTATCCAGGAATAAAATAAAATTTTCCCAAAACTTTTGATCTAGAAAAGATAATCTTGTTTATTTTGGACTGATAATAATATTATGATGAAGTCTTGTTTATCCAAATGGGCTACAATTTCTGACAAAATGTTGTCATTTCCATGGTAACCAAACATCTAATGTGAGGTAATATATGGGGAAAAACATTCCATTTATATTCCAAATAGAATTTTTTCCAAACTATATGGAATGTTCAGAGTGGGATAACTGAATTCTACACAAAAAGTTGGTTTAACACATTTTCATCCCTATTTTTAATAAATCTACCCATATGTCCATTAGTATTAGCCGCATAGCTTAAGATATATAACCCCTTTGGAGCATCCGTTCTGTGTGGGGGAGACACAATTGTTGCAGATGAGAGTTGGAGCTGGACTTTGAGTGTTAATCATATTGCCAGTTTTAAAATACATTCTGCAGAACATATTTTGTCTGCTCTAATGATAACTGTGGTATCAAATGTTATAGATGTCTTTTCTTGCATAATGCAAACTCAGCATGTGTTTGCATGTGATCAGAGACAGGTTGCATTGGTTATTTCTTATTTTCATATTCCGGCTGATATAGATGGAAAACTAGTCATACTAATGACAACACTCTTGATGAATTCTTTTATCACCAAATCAATGGCGTAAGTATTTGATATATAAACAAGGACTTTTATACTCTGACATAATCAAAATGAATGGTTCTGGGTTATTCATTTATCCTAAATAGAACATAGCCTGGACATACAGGTATGGTATGGTCAACAAAAGGTCTCAACAGAAAATCACATCATATCATCAAATCTGAAGTATAGCATCACATTATGGAGCTATAAGAATGTCACTATGTTTTTGGAAGCAAATATGCAAAAAAGGTTTTTCAGGAGTCATCAAAGGAACATAGCCAGAATAACAGATGTCTTTGATATGATGATAACAACACATTCTTGCAAGAGTAGGGCACAGAATACACAATAGAAACCTTGCTTTAGCAGATGGTCTTTAGTGCTTGGTGTGAAGCACTGAAATTACACTACCCTGATCATTGTGTTTTACATTTCATTAGGTCAATCTCGCTTTTCTTACACTGGAAAGATATGGTCTTGCCATTGAAGTGTTCGTAAAGAAAGTAACAATCACTAAGGTAAATCTCAAAATATTTATAAACTTTTATTTCCTCACAAACTGCTTACACTTTGATGATTTGCACTGCTCTAATACAATTCTCAATAGATTGGTAACTACTGATAGATATATGTTGATTCAAAAATGAAATTTTCTTCTTCTTCAAGTATCAAGCAGTTTATCGATTCCAGTTGCTAATTACGATGTACATTATCAAATACTATCTATTCTAGGGCAGTAAGTATATAAGAAGAGGAATAAACAACACCTTATAGTGGTCAATTTGTGAGACTTCCTTTTAAAACATCATTTGATGGGTGGGACATAACTTATATATCATCAAACATGATATCAGCTGAAACATATCATATAACAATGTGTACAGTTTGGCCTGAATTGCTGTGTCAGAGTTAAATTTTTTTTCTATTGAACACATATATCTTATGACTATAAGATAGGTTGCTCCAAATCCATTTACTCAAATTAAAAAGAAAGAAAACCTTTATGAAAGAAGGTATGAAATACAACATAGGTTATGCATTACTTAAATTCTTTGGTATCTATTGGAAAAATAACATTGCAAAGGTATTAGAAATCATTAAGAAACACCCTGGGGATCTACTAATTGACATACTTATCAATTGTGACAGTACAACAGCAACCTCCCAACTGACAAGGTATACTATAAATATGGAAGAAGAATGCCAGATACTTATATTCTCGAGAGTTTGGTGGACTACCGGATGGAGAAGGGGTATCCCCCTGACAACCCTGACCAGCTCACACTACTGACTGGGTTAGTACATTTGATATATGATTGTAACTTATGATTCCCTATACATATGGAACCTCCCTCAGCCAAAGACTGCTCCAGTCTCATCAAATCTCTAAGTAACTAAAATATATTTTGTATAGGGAATCATAACTCTCTCAGCATAGTTAGACTCCACTCTCCCAGCATGGTAACTGGTGTCACTACACTCTCTCAGCATAGTTGTAGCAACTTGTACTCAGCATACAGCACACACAAATATCTTCTAACCATTGGCACAGTGAGGGCAATGAAATAATATTGGACAGAACACAATCAATGTATTCAACATATTACTGAGGATAAAGTTGCACCAATATGTTCTATACAAAAACATGGGTTTATGAAAATGCCAATTTCTCAGACCATTTGACCAGATTTATAATAAAGAATAACTATTCAAAAAACTATTTAGTATTTGTGACACCATTAGGGGCCTTCCATTAATTACGTACGCATCAAGGGGGGAGTGGGTCTATGATTTTTGAAAATGTGAGTATGTTTTAGTACATAGCCAATGTGCGTACGTTTTAGTACATGCCCAAGGGGGGGTTGGTCTGGGATTTTTGAAAAAGTGTGTACATACTAAATCGAATGACCCTAATCTAAATACAATAGAAAAGCCTCAGATCACAAGCTCATTTGGTACAGCTCAGTGGTAGAACTCTGACACCGTGTGTGAGGGGTCCTAGGATCAATCCCTGGTTTTATATTGGACAACTTGTATTAAAAATACATTGGAAACAAAAGAAATGAGGTCCACAGAATTGCGAGTATTACACTTAAAACACGTGTGTGGCATCCTGCATCCTGAGGTAGAAAGGTGAAAAACACGAGTCCTTGTTAGTTGGGATGACTTGGTTCATGTAATAGTGGAAATAGGTTTATTTTAGACAGAGACTCTGAAACTCTGTGTGTATAGGTGTCTACAAGGACAATTTCTCTGATCAAATGAAAATATGCCTTGTTGCAGTCAAAACTTTATCTGCACCTTTTTCATTTACAGGTATGATATCCAACCAGCTGCCGGTAAGTATTCATTTAGGTATTTAAAGTGGAGTCTGTTAAGCTAATTTTTTTGAGAAATCATTACGTAGTGGATAAAATTTGGTATGGGGTATCTCTGAGGCATAACTATGAAATCTGGAAGGGGAGCAACCTTGAAATATCAATAGCATGGATGTGGAGGCCCAAAACCAATATGGCTGACTTTTGATATAAAAAATCTTATATCTCAGCTTCTCAAACGACCAAAGAGACATGGTTGGTGTCAAAATCGAGAGATTATGATTCAGAGAATTAAATTATTTGTGTTTGAAGTCAATGCAGAAATCAAAAATCCAAGATGGCTGACCAATTTTGAGAAATATCATGATTTTTAGCTGATAAGGCATCTAAACAAGTGAAACGGTTCCAATATAGTCTCAGTATAGTTATCACTAGTTAAATCTGCAGGTGAGACATTAAGATATAGTCTTTGTACATGTGGCTATATAGCCCATATTAAGCATATCGAAAGTCCACTAGTGATTTGTCCCTAATATACTTTCACCAGTACCGATAAATAATTGGTTGGACTTACCTCTGAAATCTACCAACATGTTGGCAATCATTTCCAGCCAATTTTATACTGGCAACCAATTTTGCAATTGTAAATTGCAGGCCCACACTTTCGGTCAAAAAGTGTGCCACAAATTTATGGCACCAATATAGAACATTACCATGGATAAGTTGAATATCGGCACCATGTACTTTCTATATTGATTATTATAATATTAATTATTATTTCTATATTTCTATAACCTAGACCATTTACATTATATTCAAGTGTTTAAGAACATGAGTATGGCAACAGCTACCAAAGACGCTGCAATTATCATTGACTCACTGGGATACAAACTGCAGGATGAAATAGCCCCACTAAATGTAACAAAAACACAAGCAACGAGGTGCAGGGTTACTAGAGCTCTCAAGTAAAGCATGTGATTTTACAAGTGACTTCCCTGACCACCTTGTATTCATTGCAAGGGGGGGTGTGCGACCCAACTAATAAGAACAAATTTACGAAGGAAATAACGGTTCCTTTCAAAAGAGAAGATCATATGACTATTTATATGACACATCTAATCTATGAAGTGGATAAGGATGTTTACAACTTCTGTCCTAAAACAAAATTCATTATATATGCCCACTTGTCGGGGTCAAGGTGGATAAATACCTAGGTATTGAAGATGATGAGTAGCAGGAGATGTTCACCAATACGGTAGTGAATGTCAACACACCATATTCTTGGAATCAATAAGAAAAAGAAGTATCATATGCCAAACTTAAGATCAACTGTGCATAAATACAGGAGAGGGCACTACAAACATTACTACGAAAAACTCCACGGAGATGGCGTTCACCTATCGGAAGAACTGTGACAGGCGTGGGCTGCAGCATTTATAGAATCAGTGCAAAAGAACTAAATTCCAAGATTCTGATTTGGCGGTTATGTGATCACCAATATCAACATCAGCATCAGCATAAAAAACACCTAAAAATAGGACAGCCATGAGATACAGCAAGTACGCTATGTGAACAATATATATATACTTACACATACTGACGTTTTAACTACAATATAAATGAATTATTACACATTAGGTATAATTAATAAACTATACAAATCCGGGAGGACTGTTATGTGATAGAAATCCCTGGAGATGTGTAGTATTTTTTCTGTTTGCAGATTAATATTTAACGAACTGGCCTGGTGACTAATTAAATAAGTCATATCACCTATGAAATGAACTGAACTAACGATAACTTAGTTATTAGTATGATTGATTGACTGATATTCTAATAGGGAAGACAGTTATGTGATTGAATTCCCGTACTGAACTTGCATAGCTATGAGTTATGTTATTCTGCTCTTCCCTTGCTTTTGTCTGTTCCGAGTGCACCCTCCTGCGACAATGAGTTATCATGTACATACATATGCTGGTTATGACCTATATAATTAGATTGTCATACCCAGTAATCAAATCAATTTTTTCAAACTGTACTCACGAAATATCATCTTGTTTTACTCCATATATATCACATTAATAAGGTTGTTAAACTCACATATGAATCATAACACAGTGGATAGTTTCCAATCATCGAAAGTATTGAAAGTAGTTTTTTTGGAATGTCCAAAGTCTACTTCACAAGAAGGATATGATTGAAAATATGTTATTGGAATGTAAATTGGACATCTTATGTATAACTGTAACCTGGCTAACGGAGTATGTTAGTAACAACTTTATAAATATGGATGGTCATACACATGTATGAGGGGATAGACAAACCAGAAATACGTTAGGAGCCGTAAAAAAAGGAAGTGGAATTTTATTTATATCAAAGAAGGTATACCTTACTCAATTTTGACTGACTCAATTTATTCGTCCAGTAACAAGGATATTGAGATACAGACAATAACTCTGAATATTAAAAACCTAAGACCAATCCATATATGTAATATCTACAGACCACCAGATGGAGATATAACAGGTTTTTTTAAACATATTGTGGATACGATAGCGAGCTTTGTTACACCAAAAACACAGGATATATATTTGGGAGGTGATTTTAACATAGATTACTTAACTCCTACTCCAAATAAATCAAAATTGATTGATTTTGAACACCGATTTGGTCTTGATCAGTTAATCGCACAACCAACTAGACCTCTCTATGCAAATACCATAGTTGATCTTATATTAACTAACAATACATCCCCAGTGACTAGTGGAGTATTAGATATAAACATAATTGATCACGTTCCTACCTTTATTATAAGGAAAAAGGTTAAAAATAAGTCACCCAAAACATCTTTCAGTTGTCGTAGTTATAGGAACTATGATAAAAAGATTTTCTGTAGTGACTTACTCGCAATGGACTGGACTCAATACTATGAAATTACAGATGTTAATTTAGCATGGAAGTATTTCTATAGTCGAGTTAATTCAACTATAGACCAATACTGTCCAGTACGTGTGTCTTGTTACAAGAAGAATAGACCTCCATGGCTGACACACGAACTAATAGAATTAGCAAAGGATAGAGATGTATCCCTTAAGCTTGCTTAACATACTCGTGATCCATATGACATACGTATGAGCAAATGGCTCAGAAATGAATGTCAATCTCAATTTAAGAGAGCCAAAAATGAGAATGTATTGGAAAGGCTTGAGAGATATAGAAATGATCCTAAGAAGTTCTGGGAGCATTTGAAATATATCTTGCCAGACGAATCGAAAAATAGTCATTATATTCTCGAGAATGAGCAAGGTGATACGATAGAGAATAATATGACCGCAACTTATATAAATAATTTTTTCACAGATATTGGTTTTAAACCTTGCATCCAAAATATTTGAGCCATCTGGGATAGAAGAACAGTCTATACTGGACAATGATGAAGTTGTTAGAGACATTCCGTATTTAGACTTGAATCTTGTTACCCTACAAGAGCTGGACAATAAACTTAAAGGAATTGATATTTACAAGTCCTCAGGCCTATCTGTATCCTCACGAATTCTCAAGGATGGATTTATATATTTACATGTTCAATTGTTGTACTTGTTTAATTTGTCCATAAGATGTCAACTATTTCCTGATGATTGGAAAGTGGGTACTGAGGTACCTATACCAAAGGTAAATAATCCAAAGCATGTTGAAGATCTCCGTCCCATTACCCTTTTGCCATTACCTGGTAAAATTTTAGAAAAATTAATACATGATCAACTATACAGTCATATAGAACATCATGAATTGTTTTGTCAGAATCAGAATGGATTTAGAACTAAGCATGGCACGCAAGATGCTATCTTTAAACTGGTGTCTGAAATAACATTTAATAACAACAATAATTCCCCAACAATAGCTGTTTTTATTGATTTAAAGAAAGCGTTTGATACTATAGATCATAAAATATTATTATTTAAACTAAGTAAAATGTATATCTCTGAAAATTTAAAAACATGGTTAGGAATATATTAACATAATAGGAAACAAACTACAATAGCTAATATTTCACCCCTTAAAGATGTTACTTGCAGTGTCCCCCAGGGCTCGATTTTAGGCCTGCTGCTTTTTAATATTTATATAAATGACCTGGTGAAGGTAGTGCGAAATACACATATGTTATTATATGCGGATGACACTGTGTTGTATGCTACCAGTTACTCTATCGTAGAAATTAATGAGTTGCTACAGAATGATCTCAATAGAGTGGATATATGGTGTCGTTTACAGTTAACAATTAACACTAAAAAAACGAAATTTATTATATTTTCAATGACTAAAAGCCTGCAATATCAAATGTTGACTTTAGGGGATTCATATCTGGAACATGTTCACATCTATAAATATCTAGGTATAAACCTGGATGAATAGCTAAATTTTAAATATCAGTTGAAAGAAACTTATAAAGTATAAAATTATAAAATGTATAACTGAATATACTGCACTAACAATTGTTAAAAGTATGTTATTACCTTATTTGGATATGGGGAATGTTTATTTTACTGCCTGTCCAGTTGCTGATGTAAACAAGCTTGAAGTGATTCTAAATGTGGCACTACGAACTACATTTATGGTAGAAAATCCCCTAAGACACATAAAATAGAATTGTATACTAAGGCAAATTTAGTTCCATTGGAATATAGGAGGAAATATTTTTTGTTGAATATTATTTTCCGTTTAATGCAATCTGAATATATTATGCCTCTTGTAGGACCACGTAATACTCGTCAGAATGTAGCACCAGTTGTATTTATACCTTTTACAAGGAAAGAATATATTCTGAAATCACCTGCATTTGTGGCAAGAAAATTGTGGAATGATTTGGATGTTCCAACGAGACTTATACAAGAGTACAGCTTGTTCAAAAGTAAAATTAAGTATAAACTGTTAGAAGAGAACGTTTTGAATGAAACTGCTAGACTTGTTCAAGGTATTTTTATGTAAGTAACAACTGTTAATGACATGAAAGTTGTATCACCATATCATCTCATTTCATCTCATTATTATCTATTATTATAATTTTGTATTATAGGCTGATAGTAAATTTGCTTTGTGAATATTGCGTATGGCATACTAAAATGCTGGAACTTAGTAAAAGTAATCTTGCACTTCATACTCATTGTTATAATTATATTATTCATAATACTACAGGACAAGGATACTGCTGATGTAATAGTATTAAGTAACGCTGGTCACAAGGGAAGACTGGAGTAATCCAACTTGTCCCAGGATAATAAAGATGTATTAAAAATATTTGAAGTGCAGGCTTAAATCCTTCATTTTCAATAGCGCAACACCTATTTTATGTTATAGTATCCCTGTGTATGAATACTATCAAATTTTGGAAAGTTAATTCAATAATACCTTTGTATAACCTCTGTTGTATTTCCTCATAGGTGCGGCTTACACTGACGCAATATGCCATCTGAACTCTGGCGTATCGGTGGTTGAAATGTATGGCTGGCATACATTTGCTTTGATTGCACATGAACTTGGTCACAAGTAAGAACACTTGCTGGACCTTTTCCCTATGACTTATGAATATAAGTCTGTTATCAAAGATTGAATACTCATACAGATTGCCTTTTCAGCAACAGTCAAGGGAAACTGTTTCATTATATTTCCATGTATGAATATCCAGCTGATATGAAATGGGAAGGCTGAATGGAGAAAAATGTTTTATTTTCTAGTTTGACATTGAAATGAATGAAATGTTGTTAAGCACTATAAGAGATGGCGATCAGGGTGTAAAGTACTAGTGTCAGTTCCTTTTCATTGTAGCATTGTAACACTGTTTGCCTTTTTTTATCACTACTTTCACTCATTTTTCCTCTTAAAATAATGCATAATCCTTTTCATAATTAACATTAAAACCATTCCAAATGGCCCAAAAATGTATTAAAAATGGATAGTTTGGGGTTTCCGATTTCTACGGTGAGGGATGTGGGGGTTATTTTGGTCTCGAGCAGAACGAAGAGTTCGAGCAGGAAACTGGGGTGTAAGATCAACCCGTCTGTTGGGCCTGAGGCGTTGCGGACATCGGGCACCGGTGGACCGGGGGTTCGAGTGGAAGAGATATGGATGGGGGTGACGGTAGAAGGATGGATTTCAGCAGTTCCTGCTGTCCAATCTGGTCTTCTGTAGGGTGTCTGGCCGATGCTTGCCTAGAGGTTGGTAGTGTGGGGCCAAGCGGGTCGTGCCCTCGTCCCCGCGGTCACTGGACGGCCACTCACAATTTCGGGCTTCCATATCTGCCCGGTCTTCTGGTCCCGGGTCGATCTTTGGGCCATTTCGGGCTGCCTTGCCGTCTTTCGGTCCCCCATGTTCAAATTATACTCTAATTATAAACTAACTTAGACCTAATTGCTTCAGTTCGACTGGCCAATTAGGTAATATCTTGTCATATCTTTTTTCTTAAACCCCTTCGAGGGTTGTACTACTGGAAGAAGACACGTATGGACACAATGAGTACCAAGATGGGACTGGTTATTTTGGGCCTCACCGCCCCCTTTTATACTCTATCACTCGACTCTGATTGGTCACTCATATCCGGTTTACAACATATCTGTGCTTTCGGACTTTCGTGCTTTCGCAAAAACACTTCTTCGCATCTCATTACTTACTACATTATTTCAATACTTGGTTACCAAAGGATGAATGGAAATTTTTTTCCCCCTTTATTATTTCAAGACAATTCACATACTAGTACATGTTCTTCCAGTCTTGTGGAGTTATTATAAAAATGGTGGTACATTTAAGAAAGTATATAAATATGTGAAATTAGAAATTAAATTCATCTCACTTCTTAACTCCTTATTTCCCTCCTCTTCCAAAACAGCAAAACAGTGTAAAATTAAAGTAAAAAGCAAAAAAGGCTGTATATATACAAATCATTTTATGCAAATCTTCCTTTGCCTCCCCCTGGAGCAGGGATAGGGGATTACATAACCTTTCAATACAGGGGGTGGATTATCACCTCTTTGGTTGTGTTAATGAGGGAAAAATATGGAATTGCATAACATTAGTTGCCTTTTCCCACTGAAGTGATAGGATATGTAAATGAGATCACAAGCTGAATTATATGTTTCCATTCACTGTTTCCCTTTTTGCATTTTATGGAATATTCATTTAAAGTAAATATGTTGACGTTTGTAAGGAGAGGGATTCAAAAACAATAAAATGCAGGGTAAAATGGTTATTACAGTTGATTTTAATTATGATAAATGGGTAAAAGGGGGAAAGAAGAAGGAAAAAAAGCAAACAGTGTTAAACGGATACAGTGAAAAGCAACTGACACTTCATACCTTGATCCATGGCTCCCAAGTTTGAATAAGTAGTATATGGGTTTGCACATTTAATGTCTATGATTGGAAAGTATCCACAGCATAGTAACTGCATTGTTTATCATTTGAAAGATTATTCCATTTTTGATATTAAGTGACAAACTATATATATATATATATATATATAATATATATATATATATACAACTGAATGATTCTCAGCTTTCTTAATCAATTTTTACTGTATGGCCAATTCTATGTGAATAATTTCTATGCCTATTATTTTGTTAAACCATTCGACTTAAACTTGAAATGAGCAAATATTTGAAAAGTTTCCTCCTGGCAATTTAAATATTCAAATGTTCAATTGTTCAAATGTTCAATTTGAATATTCAAAGATGCACCCAACATATCACTCATTTATGGCTTAAAGATATATTATTCTCTAAGGGTTATGTTGTAGCACTCTATCTTAACTCAAACAGAATTTATGTAACATCTGTGTAAAACACATGTTTTTCAAACATGTAGAACACATGTTTTTCACTGGATTTACATGATATAAAACCAGTGTCACAGATATGTGTTTTTTTCATTTACAACACAGGATATTACACAACACTGGTATTACATAAAAAACATGCATTAAACAAATGAGATACGATTGGTTTACTTGGGGGTTATCAAAACATCGGAATGTATTGAGTATTTTTGTATATTAGAAAATGAGGCATGATTTGCGGTAGCATGATTGAACTGATCACATTATGTGCACAATCCTAACCTAAAGATTAAAACTATTAAGGTGCTTTGCTCTTTCAAAACCCTAGTAAAACATAGTAAAGTACTGAAATTACACAGAGATTGCAACAACACAAGTGGAAAATGATTCCCTCCTTTTGTTCTCTAAATCAACCCTCTAGGCCCCAATCCAGCTGTAGCAAGCAACATGGAGATTGAATACTCAATCTGGCTATTGTCAGCTGGAAAACCAGCAAAGAGAATGTGTAGGATAACAAGTAACACACTAGGTGGTTAAGACGTGGGGTCGGTCCTCATCGTCCATCGGCAAGTAACAAACTAGGGCATCCTACATACCAAATAAAAGCTCATTGAATTTAACAGAAACAAGATGTTTTGATGCACTAGAAAATTTGTAAACATTTAGAATTTACCAGAATTCCTAATATTAATGAAAATATTAGGAAATTCTCAAGGAAATAAGCCATTATCATCCAAAGTACATGGGGTCCAAAAGGTTACACACGACTATTTCAGGACACAGTCTACCTACTAGGATGTGTCCATGACAATAATATCTATTTATGCCATATGTCTCTAGGTGATATTTGAGAATATATTGTAGAAACTCTCAAAGGTGCTTCTGCCTGTTGATTTGCAGTCTTGGGATGACACATGATGGATCCAATAACTGTAGGGATCAGGGATACATAATGAGCCGATCACCGAGATTTCCTAGTACGATAAAGAGTGTATCAATTTCCCTCAGCTTCAGTTCCTGCAGTGCCCAGCAGGTAAAGACCCTCATAGAGGAAAAAAGGTAAAGGAACATGCGTGTGCATTTCATACATTTTCATAGGGTCAAAAGACAATGATAATAAAGGCTTTGTGATCTTTTAGTGGACATTTTGTAAAAGTGGCTTACATCTGATGGTCATTTTCATGAGTGTAATGTTTGGCCTCAGCAAAATAGTATTGCACTAATATAATGATCAAACAGTATGTTTTCTGTACTGTTATAAAATATATTGATTTGATTTTTTATTAGATTAAAGGATGCAGGATGACATTGTGGTTTGATATTAATTGTCATGGACATTCACCTTAAGGCCAAAGTCACAAAATCTTTATTTCCAGCTATTTACGCTCTTGCTTGATGAACACAACCTGTGACGTTGAATTTGACGGTGAAAGTAACCGACTGCCAGCAGAGATAGACAGTATTGATAAACAGTGCAAACTGCAATACGGTATGGATTCTGGAATGTACAGGCCACATGAGATAAGTACTATAGTATAGCATTTAACAAGAAAAGCGGTTATAAATCTGTTGAAATATATTCATGACTGAAACTGTTAGTTATGCAGTTGGATCTCCATGTCTGAAGAACTGCTATTGCAAAAAGTTGAAATCCAGGAGATATTGAACATAACATTTCCAAGTCAAAAGTATCATGGTCTATCTCAAGATATGCTATTCCTACCTGCAAATTTCAATCAAATTTTGATCATGGTTTATGGATGTGCATAATCATATAAAAGAAATATTTGATTAAAAATTGAGTGTTGTAAATATTAACTATGATTACCAACGAAGAAGGATTATTTAATATTATAACACATTTTCAAATGATGCATTTCCACACATTTGCTTTCTCTGAATCCTCTTAATTTATATGCAAACCACCCTTGTGGTGGCAGGTAGGAGAAACAAAACTTAACCATTAACTTATAACCCCTTTACAAAACAACATACAGCGTACCCCACTTCTACCCACAATACCAAAGATTTGCTAACTCTGATTCCTGTTGATTATGAATATTGAATTAATCTTCTAGTTTGATGGAAGTGTACAGTATTTCCAATAGCAATATTACCATTAACATTAACATTAGCCCTCTTTCAAAAATCTCTTAACAAACTGAAAGTTCCATGAAACTATACCCACAACTCGTCTCATCAATTCCAAAATTTGACTTTTGATCATAATGATACAATGATTTGAGCAAAATGGACATTATTAATGACACTGAGAAATGTTATGCTAAAATTCCTAAAAGAAGTACTTTTCAGATGACATTATTATGGCATGCTATCACTCAAAGCAAATTTTCAAGGTTTTGCTTAGTAATATAAATGCAAAAATAGACAGTATGCACACGCCTAAATTCTTTAGAAGCATCTTGGTACATATTTCTTAAGATACCCTTAGACAAAAACAATCAAGAAAATCCAGAAGGCTTACAGTGAAGGGTAGTTCATGATACCCAATTTTTTTTTTCAACCATATCATTTATATATATTAAAAATGCTAGTGGCCCAATCATACTACCCTGGAGTACCCCAGTTTGTATTTGTTTTTGAGTAGATATACATTTGTTGTCAGGCACCACAGCCTGTGACCTATGTGTAAGATAACTAGTATACCATTTGTATCATAGGCAAAGCCTAAATGTGTTATCTTTTTTAAAAATGTCTCATGGTTTATAGTATCGAAAGCTTTAGAAAAATCTACAAAACATGCTATTGTTAATTGATTAGTTTCAAAATTATTTGTAATTACATTGTTTAACTCAAATACTGTTGAAATTGTCGAGTGATTTGGTCTAAAGCCTCCTTGATATTTTGTCATAATATCATTATCATCCAAGTATCTTAACATTTTGGTATGTATGAATCATTCTAAAATTTTACCAGGCAATGGTAATAAAGATACAGGTCTCAGGTTCCCTACATCATTTTTGTTACCCCCTTTATCTAAAGGTACTACTGCAGCTTGTTTCCAAACATCGGGAAATATTCCAGTCCTAATTGACTTATTACAAATATACAACAAACACTCAGGAACCATTAGTTTCAATCGCTAGTTTAAATATGTATGATGATACATAAGGAATTGCTGACGATTTTGTATTTCAATCTTATTGATCTCCTTAATGTTCTCATCCAATGTAATCGGTTCTAGGTGGAAGGTGGTTAATTTTGGTTGTGATTTAGGAGTCCATGAACCAGTATAATTACTGGCTCATTTGGCTCCTGGACTGTTAACTCTAGATTAGCTCTATTTGCATTTAGATCTGCTTGTCCCTTTGTTTACAAACCTTTATTAATCCACTTTCATTCTTAATTCAATTCAGCTTTGTTTTAGACCTAGAACCTCAAAATATGTAAAAGTCTCAGCAATTATTGGTTTTGTAAAATTGTTACTGGCTTGGCAAAGAAAAGTTGGGTAACCAATGCTAAAAGAGGATGAATGTGCTAAAACAGGAATTAATACATGTTTCAGTTTAACCCAAACAACCCAGAGAACTGTTTAAGAATAGTGTGTTACACGCCAGACCGAAGGTATAGGTATGGCAGGTACGGCAGACCAGCTGATGGTATTCCCTGTAGTCCCCAGCGGGTAAGAGTCCTCTTTTATATCCTTTTCCATTTTCAAAACTTGTCCTCTCCTATCCAGGTCATGAGACATAGGACAGCTGAAATAGTTTGGACTATTCAGAGAAGTACAATCAAAGCTTAAGAGGACAGGTTATGTTTCAAATCAGATTATGCTCAGCATCTGGGAACATGGGTATGCATTTACATTGTTATCTAAGCAGGTTGATCAGGTTCCTGAAGGTATTTACATTAGTAATTTAGGTATTTAATGACACATCCACAAATTGCTTAATAGTGATAAGGCAATCATTCAAGCCCTCTATCATTTGACATGTCCAGCACAGACAAATTATGTGACAATTTTTATAGAGTATGTGTTTTGTGACTCCAACTCACAAACTTCGGCAGATTTTGTGGAGTGATCACTCCTTTTCTAGCTTTGTTATTTTGCACTCTGCCATATTTATACCTCATACCAAGAGTGATCTGTGCACTGTAGCAACCACATAGTCTGGTCCAGGGTAGTTGTATTCCACCAGCAAACAACGCGGGACTATTTTGAGCCCACAGGGCATAGTAATACTATTGTGATGAATTGTCTATTCATCTGTCTTAGAGGTACGAACTACAATAGTGTCAAAATAATAGTAAAGATGTAAGGTATGAATCAGGTATGAAAGTATATCGAGCCATGCACAAAAGCACAAAACTACGGAACCACATTATAACCAGATATGACGTCAGAATAGTCACTTGACTGAAGTGACCCATAAGCATCAAGTAATAGAGTATAAAAAGGGGCGTGATGGCACACCCCCCTTCTATTACTCCCGCCAAAGTCCGGAACATGTCAGACCTGACAACCCTCCTCCCTCGATCTCCAAGAATCCCGATTCCCTGACTGTCCCTTCGTAGTAGAGATCAGAAACCCCGACTCACCGAGGAACGTCACACAATAATACCAGTACATAATTAATGACCTAAATAACAGAACCATGTCTCACAGACTATCATTGCTGGCATGGAGGTTGATTTGCTGCAGATAGTGTTATTTGCTGAAACAAATGCAAATGACAACTGTGCATGGCTCTGGCAATGGATCTCTTCCAAGCCAAGTTGTGACATAACAGAAACATTCTGCAACCATACTTTTTTTAGTCAGTCTGTTACTTACTAAGATGGCACATAACAATTAAGTTATTGATGGTGAGTTTGAAACCTCGACAAATCAGAATGTTATCATAACATTATTTTTTGGTGAGGTTAGGATGAAACCAAAACAGAACATTATAAGAATATTCTGTTTAGGTTGAAGAATGTAACCAGAGTGTTATAATAATGTTACAGTACAACGTCACAGTCGTACATTGCAGCAACATTTTTGGAAGCCATCAAAATAACACAAGAAGAACCAGAAAGTTGCTTCAATGTTATAATAACGTCACATGCTTGGCTCAGTTACCTTTGAGGTACAGGAAGTTAAGGTGTTGTGGGTTTGGGGCACATTGTATCCTTGGTATCCTCCCAGTAGAAATCTTTATGTTTAGATCTATTACTGGTTATATGGAGATTCCTTCAACTGCCTTGGTGGACAGGTTTAGCAAGGGATGCAAAAGATACATCACCTCCCTATTCTCGGAGTGGCACAGCAGAGGTGCACTGACCTACTTTTGGGTGCTTTCATTTAATAAATATTTGAGATCTGCTAGGAAAGACTCATCTGTGTGGCACCTAAAACACCAGTCAGGTGCATATTTTGATTGGCGTATGAAAAGAAAATTCAAAGTAATTTTTTAAATGTTCTTTTTTTTTGACAAGGGAACCCATTTATAAATTACTGACTGTTATTCTTCTCACGAAGGGAATACTTGGCATATTGACATCATGCCTTGTCAATATGATTATCAACTTGATGCAATTCCCAAACGATACTCATATTCCACCAGAAAGTACATAGTCCTTCCAGAGGGGAAGAAGAATGATTTAATAATTGGGAAATTACCATAGCTCAAATACATGGGTCAAAAACTGCCAACAAAGATTAGAGTACTTGTTAGGAGTAGCAAGTGAGTGTTTTTCCCCTAGAGCCTTCTTATACCATTCAATACCAACTTAGTGGCTGTGGTGTCATAGGGTCAATTGTGGGCTTGGCTGGGCTGCTGTACCTCTCTGCACTTCCAACTGTTCCAATGACAGGGCTATCAAAGGTGTATAGGGCCCTGTGTAAAGTTTATAATAATTCTGGTTTCTTTCGACTGGCTCGTGTAGGGATCAAACGATCAAAGGTCGCGACAAATAAACTTGAAAACATTTTATTAATTCATATTGGCACAAAACTGTCTTTAATTTGGTCTTTCAGCTGTCTTAAAATAAGCAACGAGATATCCTCAAGTTATCCTTAAGTTATCCTCAAGTTATCCTCAAGTTATCCATGAAACTACAAAATAATACCAAAATACAACATAAATTAGTTATGGGATTTACCAAAAATATTCTATAAACTAGCTTTACCATTAACTTTATTTATATAATGGTCCTGTATAATATAGTTATATGAATAGTATAACCATAAAGCATATAAGCTAAGTACTGAAATACTACTTTACGACTCATAATTATATGTTTGACCATAAAGATTACATAAATTACGGAAGCTACCAGTTATATACGTAACACATAGTGATAATACCTTGCATAGAATAGACACAGTGACATACTGAGTGTCCTATAATATACTACTCAGGGCCTATAATATATATATATATGGGGGTCGGGGTGGCCAACCTTGTTGAGGGGTTGGTACCACTCGTTGGCATTGCCACTTCATGTCCCATGGGGTGCAGCATGAAAACAGGACATTTGGATGACCCCTGCACAGAATTGTGCCCAAATGGTCCACAGGACTGCAGTGGAAGAACATTTAATAAAGTGAACTCAGCCTGGATAAAAATCCAATAATAATAATATATATAGACTATACAGTGACATACACTGCACTATAGTAATACTACTGCTTTACACAAGGTCAGACTTACAGTCAACTTTACACAATTACCAGAGCTTATGTACACTCTGATAGGACTAGGCAACTATACATACATATGCATTGAACAAACATCTATCGCAAACATTTGTCAACACACCTCTTTGATGCCCTTTTTGTCCTTATTTGTTGATTTCAAGAAGCCCTCAGTGACAAAGCCCTTTTTCCTACACAGCCGCCATCTTTGTTGTGTGATGACATCACAGGTTTATGTCACCTTACCAATAGAAAACACCCCAGGTGGCACAAGTGAGCCATGAGATAACTCAATGGACCTTCTGTATTAGTTCCAATATTACTCACCAGCTGGCGCCCTTGTGCCATAACCTTCCCTTACACTATATCCTGTATATGGGCACATTTAGTAAAGGCTGCCTATATAAATATATAATGGGTATGGTTTCTATCTTCCCACAGATCCGTACAATTTCTTTTTCTTTTTTAATGTTATCAATGTCATCATATTGCACAAAGGTAGTTAGTAAAACACCTTGTGCATGTAATTAATAAGTGTATAAATAAAGTAAAGAAACAGTCACCAGATTAGAGGAAACATATTATAAACGATATTCAAAATTATACAAAGGACTGCATTATGTAATATATATGGTAGGCGCTTCTGGTAGGAGAAATAAACCTGATTGGCTATGGCAGACAGGCTCAGCCATGCCAGGAAGCAGAACTACTTGGGAGAAAATCGATAACCAGGCTGATATTTAAGGGCAATGATTTGCGGGTACGAGCAAAGAGCAAGTCGATACACATTTGGATCAATTGGAGTCTTAGGGATTCGGGGGTTTGGATAGCCATATTGCACAAAGGTAGAAATTAACTCATTTACTTTGCGCATATCAATTGAAATAGTGTAAAGGTCACCAGTTGAACACAAGGGGATAATCATAATTCTTCCAAATTACATATCTTATGATGGTACACAGTATAAATATGGCAGGTGCCGCTGGTAGGTGTAAATATACCTGATGTACGGTGTTCAGCAGGGTACACCTCCCAACAGGCGTCAATGCTATGGTAAAATCAATACCAGACTGCTATATGAAGTGAGAGCGCGATGTAAGGGCAGAGAGAGAACCTTTAACGTTTGGACAATACGGATCAAGAGATTCGAGGGGTTTAGCTACGCAAAGCAACAGGGACATCTGGTGACTTACACGAGAATTACTGCACTACTGTTGGATATGAGATTAGGCAGAATCCGAGGAGAAAGCTCACTCTTCGCCGGATTAGAATTGTGACACCTAGAAGACGATTCTAGGACAACTACCCCTGGGACAACTACCCCTGGGACAACTATTCCTGGGACAACTACCCCTGGGACAACTACCCCCTGGGACTATTACCCACTAGGACTATTACCCACTAGGACTATTACCCCCATAGGACAACTACCCCTGGGACAACTACCCCTTAGGACGATTACCCCTTAGGACAATTACCCCAATGGGTAGGACAACTACCCCTTAGGACAATTACCCTATAGATAGGACAATTACCCCTATAGATAGACAATTACCCCTTAGGGGGGTAATAGTCCTAGGGGGTAATAGTCCTAAGGGGTAGTTGTCCTAGGGGGTAGTTGTCCCAGGGGTAGTTGTCCCAGGGGTAGTTGTCCCAGGGGTAGTTGTCCCAGGGGTAGTTGTCCCAGGGGTAGTTGTCCTGTCACCCTAGAAGACATATCATCTCTTCATTGGCAAATGTACGCATCATCATATCCACAAATAAACTTGACCTACTGCCAAGCATTGTTCATGTTATAGATTGAGCGCCCATCTCGTGAACTCACTTACCACTTGACTAGCACCCATTAAGAATAGTAATATCAATGACAGTGAATATCTCAGACAATTCCCAATAATTACGATTAACCATAAACATACACTAGCGTTCAATATACATGACATCTGGTGACTAGAAGTGGGACTGTACTGTTTGCATTGCCGTACAGAGTTGGGCGGACTTTACTGAGGAAGCTTGCCTCCCAGCGGTGTTTGTATTGTGCACATAGGATTAAGACAACTTGTAACTACACCGGCAATTGTGAAGCATTGATATCCACTAGTAAACTTGACCCTCAACCAAGCATTGTTCGCGTTATGGATATGAACGCCCATTTCGTGGACTAATCTACCACTTGGCTAGCAAGTATATAGAGGATTAGATAAAGATGATTCTAGAGCAAAGTAAGGGCAATTCCCCGTTTAAATAGTAAACACCCTAAACAGACACTAGTGTTCAATATTTCTTACATATTCTTCTAGGTATCATCGCCAGGCAAAAGACAAATTAGATGGTTAAGTGATAAAGAAAAGAATTTAGTCCCAAGTGTACAGGTCAAATGTGATGCTGAAACTGTTTAGACTTTTTATTTCAAGTGCTTTGCTTTCAAACATAACCAGCCTTCGCCTTTTTTTTTGGTGAGATTCCATAGATAATGTCTTTATGCTGTTTGTTTATACTTGGGATATGTCTACTAATTTAAGATTTGTTAATTGGACACATACGGTCCAGTTTTTGTTGAATACCATAGAAACCTAACCAAATACACCCTAGTCTAGTAGAGCTTTTGCACATGACATTACAGCCAGTGCTTAATTGTTGAAATCGTTCAGGATGATTATCTATGTGAATGTAGTGATATTCATAGTGTTACAAATCCACATTTAACCAGTGTAGTAGACGAGAAGACTTGAATCTAAATGCCATATTTTTTTACTTTTCTCAGTGGTGCATTAGGGGTAAATGCGTGCCTAAGACACAAAGACCAGGTATGTTAAGATGTTTTGAGATTTTTATTTCACAATATGTGAACAAGTTTCGAATACAATCTCTAAGAATACTTTCTGTTTGTGTCTTATTGTCGGGCAGTCCCCCTCTCCATATGGGAGACCCATAAGGTTCCTTGTAAAATTTGATCCTACTTCAATATGCAGTAGCAGAGAAAGTGCATTCTGACATCCTGTTGTATATTGAAATATAAGGAAGCATATATATCTTGCTTTCAACTGTAAAGATTAACCATTCTCATGTATATTACTTGTAATAAAATTGTGGGTTAATATAATATCTATTTTAAATATTCTGAAATATCAAATCAAACTAAATAACTATTGACCCATGCAAATATATATTTGCTTTAACATCATGAAGCTTTATCATAGACATGTAGCATATTGAACTTTTTGGGTATTGTAACACCTTGTCATCAGTTGTGGGGGCTATTTCATCAATAATTGTTTCTGAAATGCCAAGGGCCAAAGATGTCTTAAGAGTACAATAATATTAGTGTTTCCCATTGTTTCCAAAAGAAATACTAATTAGAAAATAATTTGTTACCTTTTTTGAAATTGTGATTTAATCTCACTTGGTGTCATTGTGTGAGAATTGACCAGATATACAAAGTTGAAGGAATTGTCCGTATCGCTTTTGTAGAGACACATGTATATAAGTGCACATCAAACAACAGCCTTCCGGTACCAGAGTCAACAATGATGACACAACCACCAACACAGTCAACAATATCTCCAAGTAATTTCAATGATTTTTCATTCGAATCATTATGAAATATTTTTCTGTGGAATGGAGAAAATTAATTTCTGTGTAATGGAGACTTTCATTCCTATTAAATTTTATCACAACCATAACAAGCCAAATCTATTTCTTGGGGGTAGCATCAGATCACAACCCATGTCATGTAGCGTAATATCCCCTTTACCTTGGAAGCTGCAAACACATCCTCCAAGCCCATAGGAGAAGGAGGTGTGTCTGCAGCCTCACATGGAATATACATTACATAAACAGATAAAATATGTAAGATAAAAAATCACATGAAGAGTTATTTTCCCATATATATATATATATATATATACATATAAAATATTGAAACAGGAGAACAAACAAGGGGGGTTGCCATTTTTGCCGAATCAGGATAATAATAATGATGAGTAGGCCCTTTTATTTAAAATAAATAAACAATTAAATAAATGATAATAAAACTAAAAAAAAAAGTCTTTTACAGAGTCAACACCTGCACATGATGGCGGCTGGAAAACATATAAGCCCGCCAAAAAACATGTGAGAAGCATGTGACCTACTAAATATTCATGATCTGCAGGTGTTCCCCGAAATATATACCTACATAATTATATAATTATATTTGTCATAAGAACTTTAACTTCACATGCATAGGTGTGCATGTTCTTCCAGTTGATTTCTGATGGTGAAATGAGTTACATAGAGGTGACAAATCATGAATGACCACGCAGTTTTCTTCACATGTCATATTGATTGGATCTTCTTTCCACCCCCCAGTGCCAGGTGGCTTGGCGGAGAGGAGGGCGGGTTGAGCTTGTTATGGTTGTGATATTGAGTCCATGATATGTAAAGTAAGTAAACATGACCTAGTTTTTTTAATCCTTAGATTAAGCTATGAACTTGTTTAAGGCTCTGACCTATCTACCTACTTAGTAGCAACGGATGATGCATGCTAGTGACTCCCTTATACAGCTGACAGCCATGAATAAGATCATTATGTTGATTTTCAGATTGCGTGGATCATGTTTTAGCTTGTCCTAATCAAATCGCCCGAAACCCTGAAGTTTGCAAAGTGAAGACAATTAAGGAAGCTTGCTGCCACTCCTGCAGGCCTCCTTGATCCTGATGTCTGAGATTACACCTAAATGGAAGGACTCACTCCATGATGAAAGGAATCGCCCGATTTTGTCAAAGCATTATAACATATAAAGTGGACTTGCTATTCTATCACAATGTTGTTGCATTCTGATACCCTGTCAGTGGATATTTTCACCTTAACTTCAGAACTCAGTTTTTATGTATATCTTCTTTATGGTTTTTTTTGTGATTGAATAGATGTAAGTGAATATGAGTATTTAGTAGGAACAATTAGGATAGCGTGAAACAGGCAAATTAAAATAAATAAATTTAAAAAAAAGATACATACTAACACTGATATATGCCTACCAATGGATGTTTCACTGTCTGCTTTAGGGTATTATATTTTGCAATGTTAACTTGGCCAGGGGTACTGCATTTCCACTTCTAAATACAAAATGACTTGAGATGGGTACTAAGGTCTTTACCAAAATATTTGTATTAGAACCAATAAAGCGTCATTAACAACAAGCAGTCAGCATTGCAGTTCAGAGTTTTTCTTTAATACATTTATCACCCCTAAATTCCTGAAGATTATATGGCAGTTGAGTAGGTCTGCTGTGTGTTTGTTTGTCTGTCATATGCTGGATTTACATCACTGATGGCCACAAAGCCTTAATATATAGTCTATACGGGTTATATGAAAGCATCAGCAAGGTAATGTTTTCTTTTTACTCAAATGAGCTTTGATAAATTGAAATAATATCCCGGAATTATGATATCCCTTGCTGGAGCACATAATTATTATTGCTCACAGGCCCTATAGTGACAACAAACTATCTAAATTTAGCAAAGTCAATCTGTAATAGCAGATATAATAGTGAGAAATCTGAAAAAAATAGGAGACAAAGACCAAGACAAAAATAAATCCAATTCATGCCGGTCATCCCATAGGAATAGGCCAAAAGATTGTCAGTCAGATTCCCCTTACAGTTCGAAGGTGGATGAGTCAGTGATAACTATGAAAGACTATAAATAAAAATACTATGTTTATGAATATTTGAAAGCTAATGGAACAGATGGGTAAAAAAACAGTTTTCACAATTAGTGATAAAACTAACTGATACAATTGACAGCATGGACAAGGATGTCTGAGCAATTAATTACTCTCTCCAAGACATTAGAGATACAAAGAAAGAGGTAAAAGCACATCAAGAAGACATGATAGACATGACTACAGGGCAAGAGTTTATGGATGCTTGTCTAGTCTACTTGAAAGCAGAAATTAAAACTTGTATGGAACCACAGTATCAATTAAAATCTAAAAGAAAACAGTGAACAGTCTGAAAATATTTGAGTGTTAATGCAGTTATAGTAAGCACGGAATTCAGGAAACAAAAGGAGTGGACCTGAGACATGTTGTATGTGACATAGTATCAAATAGACAAATACAACTTGACCTACAAGAAATGTTGTAGGACTAGGCGCCTATAGAAGTAAAGCAAGACCTAGACCAATACAAGTCAGCTTTGTTTCAACATTTATGAGAAACCAAGTATTTGAGAAGTCGTGTATGCTAAGACATAATAACAGATGTGATGCTAATAAAATACTTCAAGACCTCCAAGAATCAGTTCAAATAAGTAAATATGATCTGAGGCTAGTAGCTGAACAGGTTATTAGGAAAGGCCCCATGTTGAAGTAAATAGGTGACAATCAAAACATAGCTGATACTAGATAAACAGCCGATACATAAGACTTGCTCCTGGTTGACTGCTCCCTTGAAAACTCCTACATGCAAAGGCATACTTTTCTGCTCAAGACATATATTCTTGTCAAATTTCCTTAAATGCAAAATAAGATATAACAGCAGAGAGTATAGCTGTGCAAGGGTGGTGGCCCTGGCAACAGATGTATAAGCACATCCCACATACTAGCTTTTATGGTGGTAATGATGCCATAAAATTCAGTAATAATCAGTGACTCTAGAAGTAAACTCATGGGTGCATTATTGTTGATTTGAATCATCTTGATGCTGCAGTTATCCTGTACTATTATCATGGTGCTAGCAAAGCACTGATCTATGCAAGCCCTGCCCCCCACGTAAAACCCTTCAATACACCCATGTATCAAATTCACCTTAGCACAGAAAACCGCTTGTCAACGCAGGAAACAAATGTATCATACCATAATACAGAGAAGGAGAATGTCACGGACACCAACTACACTGACCCAGAGTTTTTTTGACACGATTGCAACAATGTTGTTCGCATGATGAGTTAATGCACTGAAACCGCACCAATGACCAACCCTAGTCTCCATAGTAAAGGGAGAACTGGCCCTTGACTCTAAAAGGGTGTTAACCGCCAACTAGGGTAACCTATCCCTCAAACCCCTCACAGAAAAACAAAGAAACGAAGACAATCAACACCAGTGGTCAGCACTGAAGGTGATACCACCCAATCAGGATTGTTCCTTTCTTACACACTGTGAGAAAATGTTGTAAAGAACCATTTATTTGCTGAAATTTGACCATTCAATTCCTTTTTCATTTCTTCAGAAGTAGGCAGCTGCAATCATTCTTTTATTTTCAAAAAAGTATGCAATTTACTGAGATTTGCTTAGTGTACCATTCAGGAATATTTTCTATGATCGTTTTAATGTATTGATATGATGTTTGGCTAGTGTGATTAGTTACAGAGCACAGAGGTATCAGATACTGTTTTGATACATGTATAAGAGGACCGCGTAGAGAGTCGGATACAGCAGGATTGTACTGACCAATGAGTAGAACTAATGTAGTGTAAAGTAGTGTTTGTAACTGTATAACTGGCTATTGTGATGCTTTATATACTTAACTAGTATGTTCACGACCCCCATTCTGTATATAATATAGGACTGCATGAAGTTGATGTCACATTAAAGTTAGACCTAAGCTTATGTTAGCCTTAGTGTAAGCATAGAAAATATCACTCCTGTTATTCAGATAATTATATAGACAGTCATTTTGTTATGGTCAGTAATACAAATATGCAGATATGGTGACAATACAACTACTGTTGGCATGACAATAATGCACTTTGTTTTGGTGACCAGGGAACCTGTTCATATTCCTATATGTATAAATTGACGTGTCTGAATAAACAGATTGAGCTATTTCACTCAATCCTTCTGAGAGTCATGGTTTCTATAAATATAACTTACTAAAATGTCATTTGGTTAGGTTGGGTGATTGGCTGGGAATCAGTAGAGGTCCAGGACAATATAGAAGCTAGAAAGGCACTAACATGGTATTAAATCATTCTTAAACAGAAATTTAACTATGCTTAAGTTGTCTAAAAGGTACTTCGGGAGGAGCATATAAGTCATTTGAAATGATGCCTCCAGGTATCAGACGTGCTTAACCAATTAGATCCCAGAGTTTGAATTCATGTCTCCTACATTCCCTTTCAGAATCCCTTCAATACCTATTAATTGGCCATGGGGAAGTTAAAATGTTCACCCATACCATCAATTTAAGTCATAGAAATATCATTTGAAGCATTGCTAAGGAACATAAATCAGCTTTGCACACTGACCATGCACAGTGATATGTAAGGAAAAATGGTAGTTCTCTGTATAGTGTAAGGAAAGGTTATGGCACAGGGGCGCCCCCTTGTGAGTAATATTGGAACTAATACTAAAGGTCCATTGAGAGTTTTTTCCTATGGCACACTTGCGCCACCTGGGGTTTTTCTGAGCGCCCTGTGATGTCATCACACAACAAAGACGGCGGCTGTGTGAGAAAGGGCTTTGTCACTGAGGGCTTCTTGAAACCAGCAAATAAGGACAAAAAGGGCATCAAAGAGGTGTGTAGACAAATGTGTGCGATAGATATTTGTTCAATGCATATGTATGTATAGTTGCCTAGTCCTATCAGAGTGTACATAAGCTCTGGTAATTGTGTAAAGTTGACTGTAGGTCTGACCTTGTGTAAGCAGTAGTATTACTATAGTGCAGTGTATGTCACTGTATAGGTTATATAGGGCTATATAGGGCCTGAGTAGTATATCATAGGACACTCAGTATATCACTGTGTCTATTCTATGCAAGGTATTATCAGTATGTGTTACGTATATAACTGGTAGTTTATGTAATTTATATAATCTTTATGGTCAAACATATAATTATGAGTCCTAAAGTAGTATTACAGTACTTAGCTTATATGCTTTATGGTTATACTATTTATATAACTATACTATACAGGACCATTATAAATAAAGTTAATGGTAAAGCTAGTTTATAGAATATTTTTGGTAAATCCCATAACTAAATTATGTTGTATTTTGGTATTATTTTGTAGTTTCACGGATAACTTGAGGATAACTTGATGATAACTTGAGGATAAGCCGAAGATATCTCGGTGCTTATTTGAAGACGGCTGAAAGACCATATTAAAGACAGTTTTGTGCCAATCTGAATAAATAAAATATTTTCAAGTTTATTCGTCGCGACCTTTGATCATTTGATCCCTACACAAGCCAAACGAAAGAAGCCAGAATTATAATAAACTTAACACTCTGGACGGCTTTGGCCAGATTGGGGAGAATACTCATGGTTGGATAAGGCTGGATTGGGTTTGCTAACATGTTCTGTGGTATAGGCATCCCTAGTTATGATTCATGTATTCTTAAAGCCACTCCTTATTTTCTGTGTTGCAGTCTACTGGCCACAGGTTTCCCAGAAATAATAGTTTTATGTTCCTGTATTACTGTTCAGGAGCCTTCTGTGGCATGTTTTTGTAAATTATGTGCAAAGGTGGAGAATGAAATATGTTGTGCAGACTGTTAATTTGGGGGTCAACTGGTACTTTATCAATCAGTCCCCAACACCAATTTACTTTTTATTCTAAGTTTACGCTATTTATCATAATGGAAAGAGCTCTTATCAAACTGCTACTTAATTACTTGACTGTTTGACTAACAATATAGTGTGTAGGTGTCAGGCCAATGTAAACCAGTCTGATTAGAAAAAATGAAACTACACATATAGGATATTTGTATATACAAAACATAGTAATAGTTTGTTGTTTAACCCACCTGGAATACAAGTGATTAATTAACAGTTTTTCTTACGGATATTTCAACTCTGTATTTTTGTATAAGTATCTAGTGATATAAATACCTCTACTACTCACTTCTGACATTGTTTCACAAATGAGCGAGATTCAAAGAGGGCCTCTTTGTAAGGGGCCTACAACCAGCATTATGAAACTATTCCTTGCCTTTGTGGTTTTGACAAGTTTGTGGGCAACCAAGATACACGGTAAGTTCTTAAACATCCCTTCAACACTAAAGCCCTGGCCAACTGAACTCAACTTACTGTAGAGTCAAGTTGACTTGGCGTCAGTCAAAGGCTATGACATCGGTCAGGACTAAATCTTAGCTTTTTTTCTAAGACTATTCAGTCAGGGTTTAAATCTCAAGATATGTAAGGTTGGAGACTTGGATTGTAGGAAGTGTCTATTAGATTTGTATAATTATCCCATCTAGCATTCCAGATATGTCTTAATCTGTCGTGTTGTATAGTTTCTTTGCTAAGACTAGACAATATTGGGTTCTGGTATCTCCAGTTATAGGGCCCTTAGAGTCTGCCAAGCACCTAGGACTAAAGTCTCTTGCCCTGAAACATGATAAATGTAAAAGGTTGTATTTTCTTGAAATTTAATCATATTGAGCGGGTGAATAGTCAATTTGGTATTACACTGTACAACTTGGGCTCTAATGGTAGTGCAATATGATTATTTTACAGTCAATTCACATACAGGAGTGATATAATAATGGCCCTACACCCCTAAAATTGACATCGTGACAGGAGCATTTCTTATATTCAACATCTGACATGAGTCCTAGTAACATGGGACTAGGACTTTCTTAGATTCAACATGGCCAAATGGCCATTTCTCATTAAATTTGACATGTTTAACATCTTACATGGAGCCAAAAACTATGAATTAAAAGTTTATCATTTTGCAAATTCTAATAACTATTGAAATAGATTTTATGCCATAACTTAGGTTAATAGTAAAATATGGACCATGAAAAATGGCTGAATCTTCATCAAATACATTGAAACCTGTCCCAATTCAATTTTAGTGACCCACCACAATTGGTTTATTCATTGCTGTCTAAAAGTGGAATGTCATTGGTTTGCTAGAATTCAAGTGAAGTTAACTGTCATGGTTTATACCATACCATTAACTAAAGTTAGACTCATAGAATGTATTTTTGTAGTTATTTAAGTTTGCAAACTATAGACAAATTTTAACAGTCATTCAGTATTTAACACAAGACCTCGTCTTATATGTTTATCGGCTTTTACTAGACTATGATGGGTCTGGGCACCAATAGGGGCTGAGAGAGATAGGTTAAAACTTTACTGGTTTGCCAACCCTTATCTCTTGATCAAATTACAATATTAATAATTATTTTTCATCAAATTTCAGAGATATCTTGTCATCTAAACTTTCAGTTTCAAAAAAAGTTCTGATAATGTCCATAAGGCTAACAATGCTTAAGATGGCATGATCTCTATTTGTATTAAACATTTACATAATGGTCTTGTTTTTCTTTATAATTATGTAATATTATCATGTTGAATTAGTGTCAAGTAAACCAAAATGCATAAATGTTATTGGAATGGACCGGCTTCCCTTCTAGTTAAATAGAACAGCTTATTCATGACATACTCAACTGTTTTGAAATGTAGACTCATTTCAATAAAGGTATGTATCAACAACCTCTATTGTGAATCTTGAGATGAAAATTAATTCATGTAGCTAAACAAGATGGAGGCACTATTGTTCGTTTCCGGGATGTCACTGTCTCTGATGACAAGCTACCTCAAGTTCTGAAGGTGGCACTGGATCATGAAGGTCTCGACACCCAGCTCCCTGACAGCCTCAACTTGATAAAAAACAACAAGGTCCATGCCACCAAGTTTGAAGAAGATGGTGTTATTCGACCAGCCAAATTAGAGGTAAGACTAACTTTATGTAGTGGTGCTTTTTGTATTCAGTGGCCTGTTACATAATAACTCATACAACAGCCTTGTCAAAATTAAAACTGTTGTGCAAAAATCCAGCTTCAAAATTCTTCCACTTATGATAATTCTTCTGGGTTGAAATTCTCAGGAACTTTAAATGGAAATGAATATTACATAGAGCTAACAGAATCAAAATTGGTCCAGTAGAACAGCCAGAATTGAACGGTGGGACCAATCACAACACAAACATATCAGTTGCTAAAGGTTTCTTTTTTCATAGTTGTATTGTGCAACAGGCCACTGGAAACATTTAGGTCCTACTATTGATACTAATGAGGGATTACAGATGAAGGAAATTTGATCATCTGCATACTGACAGCACTTTGTCAGTAAAGGATTTTTTTTTCCCATTTATTTTTTGAGAAATATTTTTTTTTCATATAAATTCTCAGACACGGAGGGTTGCTGGAACCTTTTACAATAGGTCACTCCTCTTTTGAAAATCTTTGGTTTCCATTTCTTTGATATTATCATCCAATAAAATGTCATACAACTCTACTGATAACTTATCCTTTAACAACCTACTTCAGGTAGCCATGTTTCTCTAGACACCTAAGCCAACAGCAATGTAATGGGAACGCTTTGCAACCATACTTATTTGTTCAGTCTGTTTCTTGCTGAATTTTCAAGTTATATAACCTTAAGTAAGGTTGAGACTCATAAAAACAGAATGTTAAAATACACTCTATTTTAGTGAAGTTGATACCTTACAAACACATAATGTTACAATTAAGTAATCTTTTAGAAGAAGAATGAACCTAGAATGTCACAATAATGTCACAGTGTATTGTCGCAAAGTTAAGTTTCAGAGACATTATTCAGTGTCATCAAAATAAAGTTAAAAGAACCAAAACAGAGCTAAACAGAATGTCACTGCAGAGTTATAATAAAATTACATCCTTGCCAGTGCTTGTATTAAAACTGAAAAACCAAGAACAGGAAAATTAGTTTGGACAAACTGCTTGGCCAACAGCTGAAACTGTATCAATGAGACAAACATCGTAGATTACCTGATCAAGAATGACAGTGTTTTAGATTGTTTCAAAAAGAATACAATTGAAATGTTTGAAAGGTATTTGTTATCATTTATTAAAATTAAAAATCACAGTTAATGATTAACTTTCAGAATGTGGCCTTCTACTATGATCCAGTGCAACATGCAGTTATTACAGTAAAACTGAAACATCGAGGTAACAAACTATTGAGAACCCTGGTACGTACATTGTGATCCCTACAGCTTTTTACAGTTACATGACAATAATTGTGGTGATATTGGAAGATAATCAGCAGCCTGATTCATAAGGAATCATGGACAATTCTGAAAATAATAATTACATAATACATCTGTAACTACAATGATCGTAAACCTTGGCTTGGATACAGAAGTTGAAGTCCAAGATACAGAGGCTCTTGGTGGAGTTATGGAGGTTTAGGGTCAAGTCAAGGTATGAAGGTTTAGAATTAGGAATGGTAAACTTTGTCTGAAATATCATTAGCTGTTTCTGAATTATTGGGATAAGTATGACTTTGGTTCCTTTTTATATTGACACACTTGATATTTTGACAAAGTTGGCAGACAGAGCCCCCTGATGGTGGATTGATGTGCAATCAAAAATCCAATATTGATGTCTCAATATTAAACCAATGTAAAAAAAGATTTTGTGTTGAATATCAAATATCTAGACAATATTATGGAACATTACTATAACCTGGTATGGATTTAAGCAATAAATAATGTAGGCAGGAGTGGTGTAATAATATTTATTAGATAATGATAATAGATAAGTTTAATTAATGATAATATAAAATGTTGTGAGATAAATATATATATATAAGATTGAATAGATGAATAGAATAATGAGGTAAATAAAATAATACAAAATATGTATAAAAAGATGCAGGTGGGTGGGTGTAACCCTCGGCCTACAGAGAGACGGACTTCGTTCCTTTTGAGTTAACTGATGATTTATTTCTTAGCGTGTTTGTTGATAAACCACAGTAGAAACTGGAATAATAATAGAAAATAGTCTTTAGATCAAGTTACAAGTGTACTATGCTTACAATATCATTTTACGAAGATCTTTTACGCGTGACACATTAAATGTGTATTCAGAAATGACTTTTGATATATTTTACACGTTAGGAATATTCTTATACTCATACAGAGTGATGAAGTTTAAATACTACTACCCAGTAGGGCTTACTTTGTCATAATAGAAATATACTAAATTCACTGAACTGTGCGTATGACACCTTACACAACCTCTGACATAAAGCCTTACATGTCAGAAATGACAGAAAATGACCTCATTTGGGTCTCAGAACCAATAAACTACTCCATGTAGGATATACATACTCAGCTCATTTGGCTGTACCTTACTTTGGCCTCATGGCCCTGGGCATGAACCAAAACTACCTGGCTCAAACTAGTCAAAATATGCATTTATACTCATTGACATGCATACAATTATATCTCAGCATAAAGTATACATGTTCAACATTCACCATACATACCACAATGGTCCTTATAGGCCTTGGGGTAGTTTTCATAGCTTGGTTTTTCTAGAATTCTTGCCAAAATGTTGTTGCCTTTCATTCTCACATGGTCACAGCTAGTCTGGCTTCTATAAAAAAGTTTCTTATAACCATACCTCCATTCCAAGGAAAGTACAATAATAATTTCAATGAGACCTTTCCTAATAATAAGCATATAATATTAGTATTTTAACCAATCGAATAGAATAATTGTTCGTAGTCTCAAAGTGTAGTTTCACAAATGAATACCAAACTAAAATGTTGCAGCTAACTCCGCTAGAGGGAATGTCAACAGGCCAGAAAAAGCAGTGTGACAAACTAAACTCCTAATTACAGAAATATACAGGGCTGACACTTGAAACTGAGCACAAATCCAGGGTTAGTTTGATCATAGGATATGGGGAATACAGTTCTGGGCTGCGTTCTTGACTCCACCCCGTTGCTGGGTCAGCCAACTTATTTTTAACCAGCCAAGTTATATATGGATGTTCCCAAGTGCCCAAAATAAGTCAGCCCTGACTGGGTTAAGGGCTTCTGGTGCAATAGCACCTGCAGGGCTAATATTTCATGAGGGACATACTCCTCCCTTAGCACATTGAAAACACATGTATCTTTATATTTTACAAATTTTCTCAGGAAATATAATATCATTTCATATAAAAGCTATTTCAAAAATTAGCTTACTCCTGTGGCTTTCCATTGGTGTATGATTTCACCTATTTCATAATGATTTAGATACCAAAAAGTGTCAGGAAGAAAATGAAGTGTGTGCATTAGAGCATGACCATGGTCAGAGCCCTCCTGGTGCACCCAGACAGTGGGCAGACAGGTAATTGTGATTGACAGGTGAAGGATCATTGACTACTGAGGGGCTATAATTGCTGGCACCAGTCTCAACGACTACTGGCACCAGTGTTACATAATCTTTTCAGGTGCACCTTTGTGCCCCAGTAAGTTGTGCATGGCAGAGGTATCTTAGCATACAGACACTCTCTTCACTGAAAATGGGACAGAGGTTTTCTAAACACTATTTATTGGGTTTTAAGATTTTTGTATTTTACTTACATGTAACTCTGGCATAACATCTCAGCTTTCAGAATCTAGTAATTTCTTTCTAATATTTTAACACATTCTTTAGTAGTTGCACATTTTTGTACAAATTCATAGACACTTATTGTTGGCTGAGAGGAGTTTTACATTGGAGCCAAAAATAGCCCATTCTCAGCTAACTTAGACTTATTTCTGGTGCACTTGAGAACAGTTTTAAATGCCATATAGAGAGATATTTTTAGCTGTTATCTAAGAGAGGCAGACTGAACACACACTCAAGAATGCACCACTCTCAAATAGAGTCTAAAAATATAAGTTAGCCAAAACAGGGTTAAAAATTGGCACTCAAGAACGCAGCCCTGATAGCCCAGAGGTAGGTTAGTTTCTAAGAATTTGGCTCCAACTTTGCAAGTGATCCAATTATCGCTCAGATGCGATGTTCATCGGCGGCCACAGTGGGCTTTGAGGTGAAGTGAACAGGAACGGCAGCAGGCGTAGAGTGAACAAGGACCAGGGGGCTAGGGGATTATAAAGGGACTATAGTGTTTACCACTAGGGGGAGGTGCAGGAAGGAAGAGGAGGTAAATACTAGCTCTGAACTATCCCATCAGGGACAGCAATGATCCGCACCGCCCCCCACGGCGTGACTGTTTGCATTCATACTTGCTTTGTGGCCACTCAGCTATGAACACAAGCACATTCAACAACATGCTGGTATCTGAAACACAAGCTACTTGCATTCCCTAATATAGCAAACACAAGTAGTGAAACTATATATCCTTAGCAAATTGCTGGTATACTATCCAGATGCAGAATAAGGGCTTTAAGTGGTGGAAGAGTAGAGGAGTTATTATGCAGTTTTCTGTATTTATTTACCATAGGTCTGACTGATTAGTGATACTTGCTGAAAATTTCGAATCTGGCAATACCATTATTGCCTGACTATTGCCTGAATTAATTTCAAATTAATATAGCAGATGTGACACTGATACCATCGAGGCATAAATCTAAAAAAAACTAGCTTTTATCTACTTATAGGAGTGTGTTGACAAATCACAACCACGAGACAATCTGGTTCAATGAAGATGGCTTTATTGTTATATCCAATGTTTGGAACAGGTCGTCCTTTGTTAGGGACCTAGCTTTTATCTATTTATACTATACAACATTTACACTTCTTATTTAAACATAAATTATGAGAAGCTCTAAAGTTGATATTCTTTTCTAGCGTGGTAGTTTTGGCCAGAGAACAATGATATATGAAGTTGAGCCTGTTTCTGAATCAATCAGAGAAACAGAGACTAAACGCCATATTAGTGATCTTGATTTTGATGGTCACATGCATGTTGTGCGACGTTTGAATGCACAAGATTCTGAGCCAGAGAGTGAGTATTTATTTACAATTATAGAATAAAGGAAATGGTAGATTGACTCAAATAAAACAGTCAATATGACATAAGGAAACAAACTTGTAAGCTCTGCTACTGAAATGTAGGTAATTGTTTTAATATCTAAAATCGTGGATCAGTTATTGCATTTCTGTTGTTTGCTAAATAATTATTCTATCCAGCCTGTAATCATTTTCTAAAGGTTCTAGTGCAAATGTCCAGTAATACTTATGTTCACACACAAGATATCATTTCTCCAATAAATCTTTCTTACTTGCAAAAATATTCTCTCTAATCTTTGAATATTTCATGAAGCCTGCTACAAAAGAGTTTGTAGCAAGAACCAATTCAGCAAAATTCATACTTAGGGACAGACACTAGTGGTTAGGGGGTCTATCATATATAATCTAAAAGTATTCCTAGACTAATCTAGAGCTAACATACACTATGATATGAAATATGTACAAAAATTATGTTCCTGAGTTACAGCTGCACAAAGAGAAAGAAGTAATGTATTTACTTTTATGTTTAGAACAATGATTACTCAGTAACAGTGAGAGCTAGACGTTCGACATTTTTTATTGGCGGGGAGGGAATTCAAATATCTACATTCAATCCCTTTGTAAAAGTAAGATGCATGAATAAGAATCCTATTACCCTACAGTTAATAATTGTTTTTAAACAAATAAATGCAGGGTTCATTTCTTTTCATTTGATTGCAGATTATTCACTTTCTGAGCTTAATACTGATTATGAAGTTCCAGTAACTATGGCCCAAAGGTCAAATGATCCCTATGTTGTGGAGACGTTCTGGGATACTGACAAAAAGTTCTATGACAAGTAAGCTGAAAATGTTATCAATGTAAATGATATTGAATTCTCTAATATTTGAATACTAATAACCAGCTATTCACGGAGTCTTTAGGTTCCCTATATATATATATATATATATATATATATATAAGGTTAATTATTGCAGAGCCGGTTTTTGATAATCAATTTTATTATACCTTAGGGTGATACAAGTTTAGTAGTTAAGAGTTTAACACAGGTTGATACAAACCTGGGTGATAACCAGCCTTGTATCACACTGCAGTGTGATACAGAAACTTTTTATTTTTCTAAAATTCATGAAAAAATGAAATCACTAAGGAATAAAGAATCTAACATATGCATTATCTGCACAACGTTCCTAGCTACATTTTACTGTTTACTGTTTGTGGATTTGATGGATATCAAACGAGTTATATGAAAAAACATAAAAAAATGTGCAACATCACAGTCCCACCATCACTGATTGCTGTGCATCCTTCCTTGGGAGCTCAAATCTAACAGAAAAGGTATAATAAATCCATAACCAACCTCGAAGGGAGTACTCGGGCAGTTATCACCCCTCGCCGAGACCCCGATATCAGCCCTCGGCCGGCCCTTCGGGCCCTGGCCTCGGGCTGATATCGGGGTCCCGGCTCGGGGTGATAACCACCCTCGTACTCCCTTCTCAGTTGGTTATATGTATGTATTGCCAGTTTTAAAGTCTATTCTACAAAAAAATGTTTTGTCCACTCTAATGATAACTGTGGTATCAAATGCTAACTTTATAGATGTCCTTTCTTGCATAATGCAAACTTGGCATGTGTGCAAAGTTAGGTTGCATCCTTATCTCTTCTTTTCATATTCTGGATGATATAGATGGAAAATGATTCATACTAATGACAGCACTCTTGATGAATACTTTTATCACCAAATCAATGGCGTAAGTATTTGATATACAAATGTGAACCTTTAGAGAACAATATATTAAGATAAATAATGGCAAATTTGATTTAATTTAAGTTTTGATTTAAACTAATAGAACATAACCTGGACATACAGGTATGGTAGGGTCAACAAAAGGCTTTTAGGAAATAATATCATATCATCAAATCAGAAGTCTAGCTTCACATTATGGAGCTATTTGAATGTCACTATGATTTTGGAAGCTATATGCAAAAACGTTTTTCAGGAGTCATCAAAGGAACATAGCCAGAATAACAGATATGTCTTTGATGAGATGATAACAACACATTCTTGCTAGAGTAGGGCTGGGAAAACACAATAGAAACCTTGCTTTAGCAGACGGTCTTTAGTGCATGGTGTGAAGTACTGAAATTACACTACCCTGATCATTGTGTTTTACATTCCATTAGGTCAATTTTGCATTTAGTACACTGGAAAGATATGGTCTTGCCATTGAAGTGTTCGTAAAGAAAGTAACAATCACAAAGGTAAATCTCAAAATATTTATAAACTTTTATTTTCTCACAAACTGCTTACACTTTGATGATTTGAAATGCTCTGATACAATTCTCAATAGATTGGTAACTCCCGATAGATACATGTTGATTCAAACATGAAAATATATTCTTTTCTTCAAGTATCAAGCAGGTTATCAAATCCAGTTGCTAATTACGATGTACATTATCAAATACTATCTATTCTAGGGCAGTAAGTAGGTAAGAAGAGAAATAAACAATACCTTATACTGGTCAATTTGTGAAACTCCCTCACATAGCATTGCAAATGTATCAGAAATCATTGAGAAAAACACCCTGGGGGTCTACTAATTGCTATACTAATTTTGGCAGACCAACAAAACCCTCCCAACCGACAAAGTTTATGATAAACTTGGAGACCAGATGGAAGGGATTGATGTTCTCAACAGTTTGAAGGACTACCGGAAGGAGAAGGGGTATCCCGAAGACAACCCTGACCACCTCACATTCCTGACTGGGTTAGTATATTTGATATATGATTGTAACTTATGATTCCCTATACAAAATATATTTTAGTTACTTAGAGATTTGATCAGACTGGAGTTACACACAATAGATACGTGTATATATATATATAATTTATGTGTATGACAAGGTCTTAGGAATTGGTAGTGATATTATCTGATAGTCATATTCTGTGACTAATCATTCTGTTGGCTTTATACTCTCAATAAGTGTTAAATCTAGAAAGAGGGATTTTAGGTCCCATTATTCTTTCTCTCAACAAGCTATCAAAGAGTATGCAGACATGGAACTTTTCATGGAAGTCTTTTACAAATTGTTCTATGTATATTCAAATGGTTTCTTGCACATGAATATAAAAGTTGCTTATACTATTCTTTCTACTTCACTTTAGGATTTTAAAAACATTTTAAAAGAAAATGAAACTTTTAAGGTATCAGGGAATTATTCAGGAAAGGAAATTAATTTTGGGAATACCCTTAATTCTGGGCTGTTAAGTACTGCCCTTATTTCTTCAAAACTAGAAGGGTTGAATGGAACTTGAAAGAAACGAGATATTTTGGTGTCTTGAAGAATGTCATTGGCCTCAGGGCCTCTGTGGTTGGTGTTCAAATAAATGTTACGAGGAAAAGGGGGTCGCGATGGCTGACCTATGGCATGGCCATAACTAAAAGTTACATATTCATGATCGCAGGTCCAATATCTGATCTACATGAAAATTGCATGCAGAACACCTGGTGGGGCCCTCATTCATTTGGCCGCGGGTTCATCCTCAGGACAACAGGTGGCTGAGTGTCTGAAGACTATTGTGTCCTTTCCAGGATCTGTCCCTGGGTATACATTTTCATCATCATCATCATCCTATTTCCCTAAGCATAAGCTAAGCTAGTAGATGTTAACAGTCGAGTATCAAAGAGGACACTTATTTATTTTGTGACAATTTGCCCTTTATAGGCTTTCAAAAACATGCATCCCAGGCAAGCAGCACAGTAACAAGCACATTCTGTGACCATACCTTTTTAGTTAGTTGTTAATCTACCTAATTATCACATAAGAGTTACATTATTTTAGGGCAAAGTTGAGACTTACTAAAAAAGAATGTTACAATAACGTTGTGACCTTATTAATGAAGAACGTTATAATAATGTTATGATAATTTGAAAGAACATTTCAAGAATTTCACAATAACGTTACTGTGCGACATTGCTATGTTAGGTTTTAAAGACATTTTTTTTGGTTCCATCAAAATAATGTAACAAGAACCAAAGCAGAACTAAACAGAACATTGCTACAACATTATAATAGCGTCACAGTCTTGCTGGTGATAGCTGGTGATAGCAGCTGATCGTTTGAGACATATCACATGACACATATTCTAAAACAGTCTTCAGTGGTGTTGAGGAAATTCACAATTCGCTGCACTTGAAGTTACACACTTTCAAATCTTATTTCAAAAATTACCCAGGGGTAGATCTAGGGGGGTCTAGGGGGTCCTGACCCCCTCACGTTGGTGGGCCCCTAAACTACAAAAAGAGGGTAAATTATCTCATGCATACATGCAAATGAATGCAGTTTTACTACTTATCATTTATGCTGACCCCCTCCATTTTCGAAAATTCCTTGTCTACCCCTGTTACCTAAACAATTTATACTCTGATTGCACCAAATCTTTAAGCTTTGTTTTATATATATTGTCACAAATATTGTGTATATTGGGGGTATTTTGGTCTCTGGATAACTCAGAAGCAGTCTACATTTTAAGTTCACCATTCTAGGTTATTCATTTAGTACAGTGGCCGCCACTAGGCCGCTGGATAAAGTTAGTACTTCCCGCCATACTACAACATATATTGTACAAAGTCATGTTTTATGTTTATTTCAATACACATGTGGATTAAATTACATCAATACATATATAAAATACTGAAAGGCACTCTTATAATAATGAAAAGGCATTGAGGTTTTTCTCTGATTAATTGAAAACAAAGCTTATTGCTGTCAAACTTTTATCTGTACCTTGTTCATTCACAGGTATGATATCCAAAGAATAAATGGTGAGTATGTTATACATCAGATTAATAGAGACTTTTCTAAACTCTGCCACTTTGAAGCGAAGTGTGCATACCTCTGCTGAATCTATGTAGATGTGTAGAATCTTTTATAAAGGTACATACTTATTTAAGTATTAACAAAAAAATGATTGATAAAAGATCATTGTATATCTTTTGTGCCCGTGAATCTAAACAGAGGAAAATGAGTTTATGAGATTAGATTCTGCCGTGTAAGATGACAACTATATACCAGCATAATAAAATTACTAGACACTGCAACTTAATAATTATTCTGCTAGGCCTATTACATGTTTTGGTGGGTCCTGGGGCTGGAGCAAATGGCAGTTCCAGTGGACATTAGTATTGAACTGAGGAAGATGAAGTAGCAGAGTTGTGGATTAGAAGATTACTTGTCAATCAATGTTTCGTTTTTCTTCATGAGTGCTCCACTTACAAACATAGCAGATATCTATGTGTCCTATGTAATGACCCCGTGCACAATAGGGGTTATTTATGCAGTTGACAGCAGTAAACATTAATCCCAAAGGAGTATGGGCACAGTAAAATATGTGATTTTACTGTTCCCCAGAGATTTTGTCCTCTACCTGCCTCATATTAATGCCTTGATTTTCTATTTTGGTATATAAAGAAAAAAAAAGTCTATTACTTGGTTTTATGTATTCAGTACTAGCTAAATTTGCAGGTGAAACATTAAGATACAGTCTTTATACAGTCAATATTGCACATACCAAAAGTGCAGAATATACTTTTACCAGTGCCGATAAAAATTGGATGGTTTATTCATAAAATCTACCAACATATCAATTTTTCTGCAAATTCGATTCTGGCAGTTGATTTTACAATTGTTAATCAGAGGCCCACACTTTCGGTCCCAAAGTGTGCCACAAATTGGTGACACCGATATAAAACATTAGCATGCATAAGTTGAACATCTGCAGCAAGTACTTTGTACATGTAAATTGGAGGATTAAATCTTGCATTTTCAACAATTTAACACCTAGTTTATGTTATAATAACCCTATATATGAATACTATCAAATTTTGGTAAGTTAATTGCATAATGCCTTTGTGTAACATCTGTTGCATTTCCTTATAGGTGTGGCTTTCACTGACGCGATGTGCCATCTGAACAGTGGCGTATCTGCGGTTGAACTGTATGGCTGGCATACATTTACTACCATTGCACATGAGCTTGGTCACAAGTAAGAATACCATCCCGATTTTTTCCCATTGGCTCATGACTATCAGCCTGTTATCAAAGATAGAATACTCCGACAGATGGTTTTTCAGTGAAGGGAAAATATTTCATAATAATTTCATATTTACATATGAATATCTAAATGATATGAAAAATAACGGGAAGGCTGAGTGAGAAAAATGATTTTTTTTGTAGTTTGATATTGAAACAATGTAGTGTTATTAAGTATTATAAGACATGGCTCCAACCGTGGATTCTTCAAACAGTATGTCTTCAATTTTGAATAACTAGTGTATGGGTTTGCACATTTGATTTCTGTAATTCTCCCTACCACGGATAGCATATTTACTGTGATTTACTTGTGGGGTAGCCTAGATCAAGGTGCATCATGGGTATTATGTCGACAAATCACAAGGCTTAACTATAGAAATTTTCGATAATCTTGGCATTATTTCTGGTTAAAAATGATAAAGATCAATATAAACTATCTTTTCATTTTTAAATATGAAGGGGCAGACTATATACAACTGAATGATTCTCAGCTTTCTCCATGATTTTCTACTGTATGGCCAATTCTATGATAATAATTTCTATGATTATTTGTTAAACCATTTCACTTAAACTTATAATGACAAAATATTTGAAAGGTTACCTCCTGGCAACTATTCTCTTTATATTCAAAGATATATCCACATATTATTTAGATACCCCCATATGTCACTCGTGTATATATACAGATTGAATAGCTAGTAAAGAACCCAATCCTTTAGTACAAATCATCTTAATATATCCTGGAAAACTCTTGGTTATGAGTTCTGGAGTATCAGAAAACACAAACTTGGAATTTAGAATAGATGCACATCAAAATACTTCAGAGGGACTTTCTCCAAACTTTGTGATTAAGGTACCGATTTTGTTATGTTAGACTGAGACAAATTAAGTTAAAAGAAAGAGCATGATAAATAAAAACAAGAGCCTTATTTGGAAGTGTGCAAGATTTGAAGCCTTTGACATCTCAACAAAGAAAACCCTGTGTTCCAGATGTTTGATGACAGGGGATTGTCACTGAGCCAAGTGAAATCGCACTTAAGTACTAGTTATTCTATTGTGTTGAATCCACATTGAAAAATGGTATTCTTGGATAATCTTTCAGTTACATATCATAATAATAAGCTGTATTTCCATTTGTATTTCGGATAATAATTTCCACTAAGGAAAATGTACCAGAGAAAATTGCACGAGTTTTGGAAGAGGTTATGAGGTAAAGATCTGGCTTAAAGATTCTTTAAGGGTTATATGTTGTAGCACTTAATCCTATATCAGGCAGAATTCATGCAAAATCTTTGTAAAACACACTGGATTTACATATTTACATGTTTTCCTCAGTTACAACACAAAATCTAACTATTAGGTGGTTCCTATGACGATAAGATCTGTTTATATCAAATTAAAATTTTTTCTCTAGTTAATATATTGTAGAAGTTATCATAGCTTCTCCTGCCTGTTGATTTGCAGTCTTGGGATGAAACACGATGGGTCCAATAATTGTAGGGATGAGGGATACATAATGAGCCCACAAACACCATTTCCTGTAAATACAGGGAAAGTAATAATGTCCCTCAGCTTCAGTTCCTGCAGTGCCCAGCAGGTAAAAACCCTCATAGGGGAACGGAGAAGAAGGTAAAGTTTCATGTATGTGCATGTCATACATTTTCATAGGGTCACAAGACAATAATAATAGAGGCTTTGTGATCTTTTACTGGAGATTTTGTAAAAGTGGCTCACACCGTGATGGTCATTTTCACGAGTGTAATGTCTTGTCTCAGTAGAATAGTATTGCATTAAAAGAATGATCAAACAGTATGTTTTCTGTACTGTTATAAAATATATCGATTTGATTTTTTATTAGATTGTAGGATGCAGGATGACATTGTGGTTTGATATTAATTGTCATGGACATTCACCTTAAGGCCAAAGTCACAAAATCTTTATTTCCAGTTATTTACGCTCTTGCTTGATGAAGACAACCTGTGATGTTAAATTTGACGGTGAAAGTAACCGACAGCCAGCAGAGATAGAGACTATTGATAGTCAGTGCAAACTGCAATACGGGATGGATTCTGGAATGTGGAAGCCACATGAGGTAAGTACTATAGTACAGCATTTAACAAGAAAAGCTGTTATAAATCTGTTGAAATATATTCATGACTGAAACTGTTAGTTATGCAGTTGGATCTCCATGTCTGAAGAACTGCTGTTGCCAAAAGTTGAAATCCAGGAGATATTGAACATGATATTTCCAAGTCAAAAGTATCATGGTCTATCTCAAGATATGCTATTCCTACCTGCAAATTTCAATCAAATTTTGATCATGGTTTATGGATATGCATAATCATATAAAAGAAATATTTGATTAAAAATTGAGTGTTGTAAATATTAACTATGATTACCAACGAAGAAAGATTATTCAATATTATAACACATTTTCAAGTGATGCATTTCCACACATTTGCTTTCTCTGAATCCTGTTAATTTATATATGCAAACCACCCTTGTGGTGGTAGGTAGGAGAAACAAAACTTAACCATTAACTTATAACCCCTTCACAAAACAACATACAGCTTTCCCCACTTCTACCCACAATACCAAAGATTTGCTAACTCTGATTCCTGTTAATTATGAATATTGAATTAATCTTCTAGTTTGATGTAAGTGTACAGTATTTCCAATAGCAATATTACCATTAACATGTCAACATTCGTAAGACCCTCTTTCAAAAATCTCTTAACAAACTGAAAGTTACATGAAACTATACCCACAACTCGGCTCATCAATTCCAAAATTTGACTTTTAATCATAATGGTCCAATTATTTGAGCAAAATGGACATTATTAATGACACTGAGAAATGTTGTGCTAAAATTCCTAAAAGAATTACTTTTCAGTATTATCACTCAAAGCAAATTTTCAAGGTTTGCTTAGTAATATAAATGCATAAATAGACAGTATGCACACGCCTAAATTCTTTAGAAGCATCTTTGTACAAGTTTCTTAAGATGCCCCTAGACAAAAACAATCAAGAAAATCCAGAAGGCTTACAGTGAAGGGTAGTTCATGATACCCATTTTTTCCCCCAACCATATCATTTATATATATTAAAAATGCCAGTGGCCCAATCATACTATCCTCGAGTACCCCAGAATGTATTTGTTTTTGAATAGATATACATTTGTTGTCAGGCACCACAGCCTGAGACCAATGTGTAAGATGACTAGTATACCATTTGACTGTATCATAGGCAAAGCCTAAATGTGTTATCTTTTTTAAAAATGTCTCGTGGTTTATAGTATCGAAAGCTTTAGAAAAATCTACAAAACATGCTACTGTTAATTGATTAGTTTCAAAATTATTTGTAATTACATTGTTTAACTCAAATACTGTTGAAATTGTCGAGTGATTTGGTCTAAAGCCTCCTTGATATTTTGTCAAAATATCATTATCATCCAAGTATCTTAACATTTGGGTATGTATGAATCGTTCTAAAATTTTACCAGGCAATGGTAATAAAGTTACAGGTCTCAGGTTCCCTACATCATTTTTATTACCCCCTTTATCTAAAGGTACTACTGCAGCTTGTTTCCAAACATCGGGAAATATTCCAGTCCCAATTGACTTATTACAAATATACAACAAACACTCAAGAACCATTAGTTCCAATCACTAGTTTAAATATGTATGATGATACATAAGGAATTGCTGACGATTTTGTAATTTCAATCTTATTGATCTCCTTAATGATCTCATCCAATGTAATCGGTTCTAGCTGGAAGGTGGTTAATTTTGGTTGTGATTTAGGAGTCCATGAACCAGTATAATTACTGGCTCATTTGGCTCTTGGACTGTTAACTCTAGATTAGCTCTTTTTTTGCAATTAGATCTGCTTGTCCCGTTGTTAACAAACCTTTATTAATCCACTTTCATTCTTAATTCATTTCAGCTTTGTTTTAGACCTAGAACCTCAAAATATGTAAAAGTCTCAGCAATTATTGGTTTTGTAAAATTGCTGCTGGCTTGGCAAAGAAAAGTTGGGTAACCAATGCTAAAAGAGGATAAATGTGCTAAAACAGGAATTAATACATGTTTCAGTTTAACCCAAACGACGAACAGAACTGTTTTAAAATACGGTGTTACGTGCCGGACCCAAGGTATAGGTATGGAAGGTATGGCAGACCAGCTGATGGTATTCCCTGTAATCCCCAGCGGGTAAGAGTCCTCTTTTATATCCTTTTCCATTTTCAAAACTTGTCCTCTCCTATTCAGGTCATGAGACACAGGCCAGCTGAAATAGTTTGGACTATTCAGAGAAGTACAATCAAAGCTAAAGGGGACAAGTTATGTTTCAAATCAGATTATGCTCAGCAGCTGGGAACATGGGTATGCATTTACATTGTTATCTAAGCAGGTTGATCAGGTTCCTGAAGGTATTTACATTTGTAATTTAGCTATTTAATGACACATCCACAAATTGCTTATTAGTGATAAGGATATCATTCCAGCCCTCTATCATTTGACATGTCCAGCTCAAACAAATTACATGACATTTTGATAAAGTATGTGTTTTGTGACCCCATCTCACAAAGTAAGGCAGATTTTGCAGAGAAATCGCTCCTTTACTAGCTTTGTTATTTTGCACTCTGCCGTATCAACATCTGATACCAAGAGTGATCACTGCACTGTAGCTACAACTTGGTCTGGCCCAGGGTAGTTGTACTCTACCAGAAAACAACGGGGGACTATCTTTAGCCCGCAAGGCATAGTACTACTATAATAGCGGTATATAACACCAATTAGACCTCATGAGGAAATGGGGGGAAATCACACAGAAGGTCAAGATCTTTCTGCATACCAGTGAACCGCGAACCGCCCAGTTCTACCAACGACTAAAGATCCATAAGGGCACTTCACCGGTCCCAGGTCGCCCTATAGTATCTGCCAATGACAGTCCAACTGATTGCTTTCCACTAACATACCCAATTTCGAAGGATGTGAAGCAGCATACCAGGCCCTATGTAAACATTGTGCACTAGGTGAACACATGGGCAATCTCTCCCTACTAGAACTCTTGAGCCAGGTACTCACTATGAATAATTTCCAATTCAACAACATCAACTACCTACAAATAGGTGGTACCACAATGGGCACCAAAGTAGCCCCCTCATATACGAATATCTTCATGAGGGATTTCGAAGAAAAACATGTTTATACCTATCCCATCCAACCCCAAGTCTGGCTCAGGTATATAGACGATATCTTTTGCATCTGGCAACATGGCGAACATGAGCTGAATAAATTTACGGCGCATCTCAATGAGGCGCATCAGTCCATCAAGTTCATGAACGAACACCAAACCTCTCATGTCAACTTTCTAGACACCACCATGTCTATAGAATGCAGGTCACTAACCACCAACCTCTACTGCAAGCTGACGGACAGGAATAACATCCTACCATTTAATTCAGCACAGCCATACCACTGCAAGAAGGGTCTACTGTATGGCAATTTCTACGGATATGCCTTATCTGCAGTAAGGAGATGGAGCTCCTGTCAAATTGTGCAAAGAAGGCTGCCCTGCTGATCCAGAAAGGATACCGAGATAAACTTCTTATCAAATCCTTCCAGAAGGCAGCGTGTGCAGAGAGAGAAAACCTGTTGCGTCAACCCCCCAAAAACACTATAAAGAAGGACAAACTTTCCTTTTTCCTCACAGCCACCTACAATCCCACCAACAAACAACTAGGAGACCAAATCAGGAAAACTTGGGACTTCCTAGATAGGTCTGCATCCACTCACCATCTACACAGTAGGAATTTCAAGATAGGGCATAGGAAACCCAAATGCTTGAAAAACATCTTGGTCAGAGCCAGACTGAAAGTCCCACCAGATTGTCTGGACCAGGACAAGCACATCCAGAAGAGAATGTGCGAGACCAAAACCTGTAGATATTGACCTAGAACCAATACAACCAGCAACATTAAATCACACGTCACAGGTAAATAATACTTCACCCGATAGCATGTTGACTGCAACAGCAACAACCTGGTCTATGCGATCGGCTGCAAAAAATGCGGCAAGCAATATGTAGGTCAAACAAAGAACAGCGTCAAGAAACACTTCCAATCCCATTTCCACTACATCATGTATGACCCAACTAAGACAGAAGTATCCAGACACTTCAACTCCACCAGGCATGACCGCCTAAATGACGTTGAAATATGGGTCCTAGAGTTTTGCAAAACAACTCCAAGAGACTGATGGCCCTCCAACAGAAGCTCAACGCTGAGTTTAATTGGATCCATCGGCTACGTATCCAGATACCGATGGTCTTCAACACCATCGATACGGTCTCACTTCTATCATTTCTGGCATGGAGGGTGACTTGCTGCAGATAGTGTAATTTTGCTGAAAAAATGCAACTGACAACTGCACATGGCTCTGGCAATGGATCTCTTACCAGCCAAGTTGTGACGTAACAGAAACATTCTGCAACCATATTTTCTTATTCAGTCTGTTGCTTACTAAGATGGTACGTAACAATTACGTTACTGATGGTGAGATTGAAACCTCACCAAATCAGAATGTTATCATAACATTATTTTTTGGTGAAGTTAAGATGAAAGAAAACAGAACATTATAAGAACATTGTGTTTAGGTTGAAGAATGTAACTAGAATGTTATGATAACGTCACAGTACAACGTCACAGCAATACCTTGCAGCAACATTATTGGGAGCCATAGTGAATACCAGACTGACTAAAAAAGTATAGTTTCTGTTATGTTGCAGCTTGGCTGGCAGGTGTTCTTCCCCTACACCCTTATTATACCATTCAATACCATTAACTTAGTGGCTCTGGCAGCCTGGGGTCAATTGTGCGGTTCGCTGGGCTGCTGTACCTCTCTGCACTTCCGACTGTTCCAATGACAGGGTTATCAAAGGTGTATAGGGCACTGTCTATGGGCACATTTAGGAAAGCCTGCCTCAATGAATATATAATTATGGGTTTGGGTTCTATCTTCTCACAGATTCGGACAATTTCTTTTTCTTTTTTAATTGTATCAATATCATCATATTTTTTACATGTTCTTCTAGATGTCATTGTCAGGCAAATGACAAATTAAATGGTTAAGTAATGAGGAAAAGAATTTAGTCCCAAGTTTGCAGGTCAAATGTGATGCTGAAACTGTTCAGACTTTTTATACCAAGTGCTTTGTTCTTAAACGTAACCAGTCTTTGCCTTATTGTTGGATTCCATAGATTCCTTGGAGATGTTTTGACTTTATGCTGTTTGTTTATACTAGGGTTATCTCTACTGAATTAAGATTTGTTAATTGGACAAATAAGATCCAGTTTTTGTTGAATACCATAGAAACATCACCAAACACACCCTAGGCTAGTAAAGCTTTTGCACATGGCATTCCAGTCAGTGCTACATTGTTGAAATCGTTGAGTATAATTATCTATGTGAATGTAGTGATATTCCTAGTGTTACAATTCCACATTTAACCAGTGTAGTAGATGAGAAAACTTGAAGCTAAGTGCCGTATGTTTTACTTTTTTCAGTGGTGCATTATGGGTAGATGCGTGCGTAAGCCATCACAACCAAGTACGTTAAGATATTTTGAGTCTTTAGTTTCACAATATGTGGACAAGTTTCCAATACAATCTCCAAGAATGCTTTCTGTTTGTGTCTAATTGTTGGGCAGTCCTCCTCCCCATATGGACTTCCCTGGTCAGAAAATAAAGGCTAAGACACAGTAGGAGACTCAGCAAAACAGCAGCAATACTATACAATACAAGACTCAATTTTACAGCTTTGACCAATCTAGTTTGTAGGGCCATCCTGGGATACCCATAAGGTTCCTTATAAAATTTGAACATACTTCAAGATGCAGTAGCAGACGGAGGGCATTCTGATATCCTGTTGTATATTGAAATATAAGGAAGCATACATATCTTGCTTTTAATATAATGTCTTGTCATTATCAAACTAAATAATTATCGACCCATCCATATATATGTATTTTATCGTAGGCATATATGCCATATTGACTTTTTGGTATTGTAACACCTTGTCATCAGTTGTGGGGGCTATTTCATCAATCGTTTCTGAAATGCTATGGACCATAGCTTTCTTAAGAGTATATTTATATTAGTGTTTTTCATTGTTACCAAAAGAAATATTTATTAAAAAATAATTTGTTATCTTTTTTGAAATTTTGATTTAATCTCACTTGGTGTCATTTTGTGAGAATTGACCAGATATACAAAGTTGAAGGAATTGTCTGTATCACTTTTGTAGAGCCGAAGCTATATAAATGTACAATAATGCCACAGCCAGCGACACAGACAACGACCCAACCACCAACACAGCCAACGACAAATCCAAGTAATATCAATGTTTTTTCCCTTGAATCATTATGAAATATTTTTCTGTGGAATGGAGAAAATTAATTTCTGTGTAGTGGAGACTTTCTTTCATATAAAATTTTATCACAACCATAACAAGCCAACCTATTTCTTGGGGACAACATCTGATCACAACCCATGTCATGTAATGTACTATCCCCTTTACCTTGGAAGCTGCAAACACATCCTCCAGGCCCATAGGGAAAGGAAGTGTGTCTGCAGCCTCCTATGGAATATATATTACATAAACAGATAAAATATGTAAGAAAAAAAAACACATGGAGAGATCTTTTCACATATTCATCTAAATATATATATATATATATATATATATATATATATATATATATATATAATAACTTTAACTTCAAATGTATAGGTGTGCATGTTCTAGTTGATTTCTGATAGTGAAATGAGTTATATACAGGTGACAAATCATGAATGACCACTTGGATCTCCTTCACCCCACCAGTGCCAGGTGGGATGGTGAAGAGGAGGGTGGGTTGGGTTTCTTATGGTTGAGTCCATCATATGTAAAGTAAGTTAAAATGACCTAGTTTTTTAATCCTTAGATTAAGCTATGAACTTGTTTAAGGCTCTGACCTACTGACCTACTTAGTAGCATGGATAATGCATGCTAGTGACTCCCTTATACAGCTGACAGCCATGAATAAGATCATTATGTTGATTTTCAGATTGCGTGGATCATGTTCTAGCTTGTCCTAATTACACAGCCCAAAACCCTGAAGTTTGCAAAGTGAAGTCAATTAAGGAAGCTTGCTGCCACTCCTGCAGGCCTCCTTGATTCTGATGTCTGAGATTACACCTAAATGGAAGGACTCACTCCATGATGAAAGGAATCGCCTGATTTTGTCAAAGCATTATAACGTATAAAGTGAACTTGCTATTCTATCACAATGTTGTTGCATTCTGATACCCTGTCAGTGGATATTTTCACCTTAACTTCAGAACTCAGTTATTATGTATATCTTCTTTATGTTTTTTTGTGATTGAATAGATGTAAGTGAATATGAGTATTTAGTAGGAACAATTAGAATAGCGTGAAACAGGCAAATTAAAATAAATAAATTTAAAAAAAGATACATACTAACACTGATATATGCCTACCAATGGATGTTTCACTGTCTGCTTTAGGGTATTATTTTGCAATGTTAGCTTGGCCAGGGGTACTGCATTTCCACTACTAAATACAAAATGACTTGAGATGGGTACTAAGGTCTTTACCAAAATATTTGAATTAGAACCAATAAAGCCTCATTAACAACAAGCAGTCAGCATTGCAGTTCAGAGTTTTTCTTTAATACATTTATCACCCCTAAATTCCTGAAGATTATATGGCAGTTGAGTAGGTCTGCTGTGTGTTTGTTTGTCTGTCATATGCTGGATTTACATCACTGATGGCCATAAAGCCTTAATATATAGTCTATACGGGTTATATGAAAGCATCAGCAAGGTAATGTTTTCTTTTTACTCAAATGAGCTTTGATAAATTGAAATAATATCCCGGAATTATGATATCCCTTGCTGGAGCACATAATTATTATTGCTCACAGGCCCTATAGTGACAACAAACTATCTAAATTTAGCAAAGTCAATCTGTAATAGCAGATATAATAGTGAGAAATCTGAAAAAAATAGGAGACGAAGACCAAGACAAAAATAAATCCAATTCATGCCGGTCATCCCATAGGAATAGGCCAAAAGATTGTCAGTCAGATTCCCCTTACAGTTCGAAGGTGGATGAGTCAGTGATAACTATGAAAGACTATAAATGAAAATACTATGTTTATGAATATTTGAAAGCTAATGGAACAGATGGGTAAAAAAACAGTTTTCACAATTAGTGATAAAACTAACTGATACAATTGACAGCATGGACAAGGATGTCTGAGCAATTAATTACTCTCTCCAAGACATTAGACATACAAAGAAAGAGGTAAAAGCACATCAAGAAGACATGATAGACATGACTACAGGGCAAGAGTTTATGGATGCTTGTCTAGTCTACTTGAAAGCAGAAATTAAAACCTGTATGGAACCACAGTATCAATTAAAATCTAAAAGAAAACAGTAAACAGTCTGAAAATATTTGAGTGTTAATGCAGTTATAGTAAGCACGGAATTCAGGAAACAAAAGGAGTGGACCTGAGACATGTTGTATGTGACATAGTATCAAATATACAAATACAACTTGACCTACAAGAAATGTTGTAGGACTAGGCGCCTATAGAAGTAAAGCAAGACCTAGACCAATACAAGTCAGCTTTGTTTCAACATTTATGAGAAACCAAGTATTTGAGAAATGGTGTATGCTAAGACATAATAACAGATGTGATGCTAATAAAATACTTCAGGACCTCCAAGAATCAGTTCAAATAAGTAAATATGATCTGGGGCTAGTAGCTGAACAGGTTATTAGGAAAGGCCACATGCTGAAGTAAATAGGTGACAATCAAAACATAGCTGATACTAGATAAACAGTCGATACATAAGACTTGCTCCTGGTCGACTGCTCCCTTGAAAACCCCTACATGCAAAGGCATACTTTTCTGCTCAAGACATGTATTCTTGTCAAATTTCCTTAAATGCAAAATAAGATATAACAGCAGAGAGTATAGCTGTGCAAGGGTGGTGGCCCTGGCAACAGATGTATAAGCACATCCCACATACTAGCTTTTATGGTGGTAATGATGCCATAAAATTCAGTAATAATCAGTGACTCTAGAAGTAAATTCATGGGTGCATTATTGTTGATTTGAATCATCTTGATGCTGCAGTTATCCTGTACTATTATCATGGTGCTAGCAAAGCACTGATCTATGCAAGCCCTGCCCCCCACGTCAAACCCTTCAATACACCCATGTATCAAATTCACCTTATCACAGAAAACCGCTTGTCAACGCAGGAAACAAATGTATCATACCATAATACAGAGAAGGAGAATGTCACGGACACCAACTACACTGACCCAGAGTATTTTTGACATGATTGCAACAATGTTGTTCGCATGATGAGGTAATGCACTGAAACCGCACCAATGACCAACCCTAGTCTCCATAGTAAAGGGAGAACTGGCCCTTGACTCTAAAAGGGTGTTAACCGCCAACTAGGGTAACCTATCCCTCAAACCCCTCACAGAAAAACAAAGAAACGAAGACAATCAACACCAATGTTCAGCACTGAAGGTGAGACCACCCAATCAGGATTGTTCCTTTCTTACACACTGTGAGAAAATGTTGTAAAGAACCATTTATTTGCTGAAATTTGACCATTCAATTCCTTTTTCATTTCTTCAGAAGTAGGCAGCTGCAATCATTCTTTTATTTTCAAAAAAGTATGCAATTTACTGAGTTTTGCTTAGTGTACCATTCAGGAATATTTTCTATGATCGTTTTAATGTATTGATATGATGTTTGGCTAGTGTGATTAGTTACAGAACACCATTGGTAGGCATGATTCAGTGTTACTCAGAACCTTAGTGTAAGCATACAAAATATCACTCCTGTTATTCAGACAATTACATAGACAGTCATTTTGTTATGGTCAGTAATACAAATATGCAGACATGGTGACAATACAACTACTGTTGGCATGACAACAATGCTATTTGTTTTGGTGACCAGGGAACCTGTTCATATTCCTATTTGTATAAATTGACGTGTCTGAATAAACACATTGAGTTATTTCACTCAATCCTTCTGAGAGTCATGGTCTCTATTATTATAACTTACTAATATGTCATTTGGTAAGTTTGGGTGATTGTCTGGGAATCAGTAGAGGTTCAGGACAATAAGGAAGTTAGAATGACACTAACATGGGATTCATTTATTCTTAAAATGACAAACAGAAATTTAAAGCCAGGTCCCCACTGGGCCAGCGAGCACGTCGTCGTCGGCAGAATAAGGTAGTTTGTCGTTCCCAGAAACCAAAGTTTGTCGCCCAGGACGACAAAAATCAAACATGTCTGATATTTTTGGGCATTTGTCGCCGACTAAACCCCTAAAAACCGACTTTAGTCGTCAGCCAACCTGGCGCCAGGGCAGTTTGTCGCTTGCAGGTTAGTCGGCGAGGTGTTGGTTTGCTCAGTGGGGACCCGGCTCTACTATGCTTAAGTTGTCTAAAAGGTACTTCTGGAGGAGCATATAAGTCATTTGAAATGATGCCTCCAGGAATCAGACGTGCTTAACCAATTAGATCCCAAAGTTTGAATTCAGGTTTGCTACATTTGGATTTTCCCAGGGTTTCCAGGGATTCCTTTTCAGAATCCCTTCAATACCTATTAATTGGCCATGGGGAAGTTAAAATGTTCACCCATACCTCTCAATTTAAGCCATAGAAATTTCATTGAAGCATTGCTAAGGAACATAAATCAGCTTTTAAAAGATATGTTGGCTGCTTTTGTATGTTGCACACTGACCATGCACAGTGATATGTACGGAAAAATGGTAGTTCTCTGGAAGACTTTGACCAGATTGGGGAGAATACTCATGGTTGGATAAGGCTGGACTGGGTTTGCTAACATGTTCTGTGGTATAAGCATACCTAATTATGATTCATGTATTCTTAAAGCCACTCCTTATTTTCTGTGTTGCAGTCTACTAGCCACAGTTTTCCCAGAAATAATAGTTTTATGTTCCCGTATTACTGTTCAGGAGCCTTCTGTGGCATGTTTTTGTAAATTATGTGAAAAGGTGGAGAATGAAATATGTTGTGCAGACTGTCAATTTGGGGGTCAACTGGTACTTTATCGATCAGTCCCCAACACTAATTTACTTTTTATTCTAAGTTGATGCTATTTATTATAATGGAAAGAGTCCTTATGAAACCGTTACTTAATTACTTGACTGTTTGACTAACAATATAGCGTATAGGTGTCAGGCTAATGTAAACCAGTCTGATAAGAAAAAATGAAACTACAAATATAGGATATTTGTATATATAAAACATTGTAATAGTTTGTTATTTGACCCACCTGGAATACAACTGATTAATTAACAGTTTTTCTTAAGGATATTTCAACTCTGTATTTTTGTATAAGTATCTAGTGATATAAATACCTTTACTACTCACTTCTGACATTGTTTCACAAATGAGCGAGATTCAAAGAGGGCCTCTTTGTATGGGGCCTACAGCCATCATTATGAAACTATTCCTTGTCTTTGTGGTTTCGACAAGTTTGTGGGCAACCAAGATACATGGTGAGTTCTTACACATCCCTTCAACACTAAAGCCTTGGCCAACTGAACTCAACTTGACTGTTGAGTTGAGTTGAGTTGGGGTCAGTCATAGGCTGTGATATAGTTCAGGACTGAATCTTAGCTTTTTTTCTAAGACTATTCAGTCAGGGTTTAGACCTCAAGATGTCAAGTATGTAAGGTTGGATAGTTGGATTGTAGGAAGTGTCTATTAGATTTGTATAATTATACCATCTAGCATTCGTGATATGTCTTAATCTGTTGTGTTGTATAGTTTCTTTGCTAGACTATATTGGGTTCTGGTGTCAACAGTAATAGGGCCCTTAGAGTCTGCCAAGCAGAGTCTCTAAGTCTCTAGTCCCCATAACATGGTAAAAGTAAAGGGTTGTATTTTCTTGAAATTTAATCATATTGAGCGGGGGAATAGTCAATTTGGTATTACACTGTACAGCTTGGGCTCTGATTGTAGTGCATTATGATTATTTTACAGTCAATTCACATACAGGAGTGATATAATAATGGCCCTACACCCTTAAATTGACATGGTGACTGGAGCATTTCTTATATTCGCGTCTGACATGGGTCCTAGTGAAATGGGATATGGGACTTTCTTAAATTCAACATAGCCAAATGGCCATTACTCATTAAATTTGACATGTTGCATTGAGTTTCACTACCAAACAAAGACATGTTAAACATGTTAAATGGAACCAAAAGCTATGAATTAAAAGTTTATCCTTTGGCAAATTCTAATAACTATTGAAATAGATTTTATGCCATGACTTAGGTCAATGGTAAAATATGAACTATGAAAAATGGCTGAATCTTCAAATACAATGAAACCTGTCCCAATTCAATGTTAGTAACCCACCACAATTGGTTCGTTCACAAACATTGCTGTCTAAAAGTTGAATGTCATTGGTTTGCTAGAATTCAAGAGAAGTTACCTTTCATAGTTTATACCATACCATTAACTAAAGTTAGACTCATAGAATGTATTTTTGTAGTTATTTAAGTTTGCAAAATATTGCAAAATATCATGTTGAATTAGTGTGAAGTAAACCAAAATGCGAAGAATGGACCAGCTTCCCTTCTAGTTAAATAGAACAGCTTATTCAAGACATGCTCAACTGTTTTGAAATGTAGACTCATTTCAATAAAGTTATGTAGCAATAACCTCTATTGTGTTAAGTATCTAATGTTTAATTCATGTAGCTAAACAAGATGGAGGCACCATTGTTCGTTTCCGGGATGTCACTGTCTCTGATGACAAGCTACCTCAAGTTCTGAAGGTGGCACTGGATCATGAAGGTCTTGACACCCAGCTCCCTGACAGCCTCAACTTGATAAAAAACAACAAGGTCCATGCCACCAAGTTTGAAAAAGATGGTGTTATTCGACCAGCCAAAATAGGGGTAAGACTAACCTTATGTAGTGGTGTTTTATGTCACCATTGGCCCATCACATAATAACTCATTCAACAGCCAATGAAATCCTTGTCAAAATTAAAACTGTTGTGCAAAAGTCCAGCATCAAATTTGTCCCACTTATAATGATTCTTCTGGGTTGAAATTCTCAGGAATTTTAAATGGAAATACATATTGTTTAAAATCGGTCCAGTAGAATTGAACAGTCGGACCAATCATAACATAGACATACCAGTTACAAAAGGTTTCTTTTTTCATAGTTGTATTGTGCAATAAGCCAATGGAAAAATTTAGGTCTTAGGCCTTCTATTGATACTAATGAGGGATTACAGATTAAGGAAAACTTGGTCATCTGCATACTGATAGCACTTTGACAGTTATGGATTTTTTTTTTGCCAATTACTTTTGCGAAATATTATTATTTTTTATATATAAAAACTTGGAGGGTTGTTAGAACCTTTTACAATAGGTCACTCCTCTATTGAGAATCTTTGGTTGCCACTTCTTTGATCCAATAAAATGTCATACAACTCTGCTCACAATTTTATAGAGCTCCTTCATCCTTTAACAACCTCATTACTAGACACCACCCCTCGTCATAATATATATAAAATTATAGATTGATAAAGACAGTAAAAGCGGGCTTTTGGGCACAATTAAAATTTATTAAGAATAAATTAAGATCGCGCTAAGCGATAATTGTAAGAATATAACATTTTGTTAAAAGTAGAGTAAAATGCATTTAGAAGCACTGAATGAAAATGAGATAAAATACAATAAAAGTGCATTTAGAAGCACTGAATAAATATGAGAAAAATACAATAATTGTACAGAATGTAAATGTCATTGGATTGGTGTGGGTGGGAGGGCAAAATAAAGACAAGCTGCGTGTAAGGTAAGCAGCAGAAAAGTGAAGGTAGGCCCTGTACTACCGGAAGTTTGTGTTCGTATCCAGGAAGTTGATCCCTGTAACCAGGAAGTGTGAGTTCGATTTGTGATATATTCCTTCCGGTGGCAGCAATGCCCGGCGATAGTCCTATAGCCTCGTCATTACTAGACACCACCCCTCGTCATAATATATATAAAATTATAGATTGATAAAGACAGTAAAAGCGGGCTTTTGGGCACAATTAAAATTTATTAAGAATAAATTAAGATCGCGCTAAGCGATAATTGTAAGAATATAACATTTTGTTAAAAGTAGAGTAAAAGTGCCAAGCCGCAAAAATGTTATAAGAATTTAAAGTTTTAGGGTGGTGGAAAGGAGGCGAGCAACACTTAGATCCTCGTTCTTAGCAACGTAGGCCCGATACGCATCACTGGCCCAGCCCCCGAACTGCTGCACCTGGCGGTCGGTATGACCCTGGTTGAACGCGGTCGTTACCGCCGCCTTTCTGAGCGCGTGCAGTGTGAACACTTCCGGGGGCTGACCGATGAGAGTTAGTGCCAGCTTCCACTGAGTCCGAACGTATGATGCGGGAATTGGGCGCTGCGTCCCATTGAATACCAGCATCGGCTGTGATGGGGATTGGGTGGGCGTGTCTGCCAGGTGCTGGCGGAGGGCCGACACCAGGCACATGTCCGGGTCCGAAGCCGCGAGTATAGTCACTGTTCTCACACGATCGAACCTTTGTTGGTTTTTGGCAGCTTTTATTTTGAAATGCACTACTCCATTCTCGATTGTCACATCCGCCCTTGTCAGGTGCCGGAGGGGGTCGAAGGCAGTAATTGATTGTGGGACCACCTCCAACTGCCTCATTGCACCGTAGAACATCATCATTAGGGCAGCCCTCACAGCATTTCGATCCACAGTCTGGGGGACGGCGTTTATCGCCTTCGCCAGGACGTCGGTGGGAACGGGCGGTTTCTTTCTCGGGACATAGTCTTTTCTCCTTAAGGTCGCCTCCACCGCCCACGTCACCCGTGGATGGTTGGCGACGGGCGGGAGGCCGGCCATCAGAAGGTGGGTACGGAGGTGCCCCACGTGGTTCCTCACAGTGGCTGGGGCAAGACCCCTTTCGTTCAGCACCTCTATGTATATACACACATGGTGGTGCGTCAGTCTGTCCGGGTGGATCCGATGCTGGTAACAGAAGTCCAGGAACGCTGTCATAGCCGAGACCCTGTTGGCGTTTGTACCCGCTGCTCTCGCCCTCTGCTGCCTTTGCTGAGCCGATATCGCCAATCGCCGGAGCTCCGGATCTGCATAGAAGGTGTGAAGAGACGAGGGTTAATGGGTACAGGCAGGGTTGGATCCAGGCAAGGGACCTTTGTGCGACCAGGGCCGCCGCCCTACGCGCCTGCCCCGGGGATGTGGCTGCGCGGCTGAGGGCGTCGGCCAGGTCGTTAAGGCGACCGGGGATATGTTGGAAAATTATCGAGACCTGGAATAAAGCCTGTATCATCCAGGCAGCCCGGGCAGCCTCAAGGAGTACTTTGTTGCGGCCCCTTCCCGACTGAAGTACTTGCACAGCTGCCATATTGTCGCAATATACTGTCACCGTGCGGCCCCTATCCGACTCGCCGATAAACGTCTGTAGGGCAACGGCGACATTTATCGCCTCAAGTTCCGAGATGTTTGCCACCGGGTCCTCCTTACCAGCCACAGTATGTGTGTACGCTGTCCTGACGCTGGCGCCTCCGATCCCCGTACCGCACGCATCCACGACCAGGTCTCTTGTAGAGAGGGGCTGGGGGAACACCGCCACACCATTCCACTGGGTGGCGAAAGATCTGAACCACGTCAGGTCCGCACGCATCTCACTGTTGACATTGATGTGGGTACGTTCGATGCCCCTTAGTGCTTCCAGCAGCCGAGAGACAAATAAACGGGCGGGGCGGATACACTTGGCTACGTGGAGCAGGCGACCGATTATTGACTGGAGCTGCTTACGTGTAACTGATCGCCTCCCGATGAACTGGTCGACCGTATGGATGAGGGCCTGCAGCTTGTCCTCCGGCACTGTAAGGGTTCCTGCCTCCGCGTCAATGAAGACCCCAAGCCATCTGACCGCTTTTGCGGGGGGCTGAGCCTTGTCCACGGCCTGAGGGAGGCCGAGCTCTCGGAGGAGGTCACAAACGATGATGTACTGGCGGTCAGCCTCCCATCTGCAGGTGGCGACCACGATGATGTCATCCAGGTACATCAGCGCGGTCACCCCTTTCTCGGCCAAGATACGGACCACAGCGTCGGCCACCCGCTGCATATGGCCGCTGCTGGCCCTGGCCCCGAAAGGCATGGTCACGTCCAGGTAGTATTTGTCCTCCCATCTGACGGCCAGCAACGGCCAGTCAAGGGGACACGATCTAAAATTTTTATAGGCCCGGGACACGTCGACCGTGAACATAAATGCCCCGGGCCCATAACGCTGAATCTGTTCGACCACTGTATCAACCGATGGCAATGAGTGGGTGTGGGTCAGTCCCATAACGGTGTGTTTGCGTATATAAGCGTTCACCGATGTTGCCACGGGATAGGTGAGGTCAGTGATAACACGCCGCTGATCCACAGACGACTTGGGCCTCGTCATGAGGGGTGAGACGTGACACCAGCTTTGGAACGGGGGACGGTCAAAAGGGCCCAGAATGCCCCCGATCTGGATCTCCTTGTCTATGAATTCTATAACCTGTGTTGGGAAGGCCTCAGCGCTAGGATGATTTTTGACGTGTGTGGTGTCGGAGGCCGGGCCCATGTATCCCATAGGAAAGCCGTAGCGAATACAATCCAGCAACCGATCATCAGACCCACCAAGGTATCTCTCCCACGCTGCCATATTTAAACCATTTTGAATAGGGATACGGGCGCCGATCATGTTCGGCAGGCCGGTGGCCCTTACGGCCTCGTAGACCAGCACATAATCTGCATAATCCTGGGACATATCAGCAATAGGCCATGTTTGTGCGCGGTGAGGAGCGAAGACTCGAGGGGTTATTTCATCGAAACATTCGAGTTTATCGTTTTCACAGACAGTACGTATGTAGGCAAAATCCGAGGTTCTGCCAACTTGTGGAGCACGGTGGGATGCGCCAAACACATCAAGAGCGGGAGAGTCTACAGTCGGTAACACATCCGTGTAGGCCGTGCCTGGGATGGGGTCAATTCTCCGTGAAGACCTGTCAGGCCTTGGATCGTCACCTATTACCTGCTCCGATTGTGTATTACCACCAGGGTCCATCACCGTGCTCGTTATGCGTTTTTTGGCTGGGCAGCAGCCTGCTGGGGTTGATGTGGTGGTGGCTGAGCATATTGGTACACATATGGGGTTGGTTGGCGGAATTTCCCACCAAACGGATTTGGATTATGTCCTCCGAAGTGCGGAGAGGGGTGGTGTACCTGGTTGTTGCCTGCAGCATTAACGATGGCGGTGTGCCTATCCCGTCGCTTGCAGTCGGCTAGTGGATGATCACACCTCCCCTGGCCAGTGGCAAGACAGTACATACAGTTATGAAGAAAAGTAGTATTTCCCTCCGAGTGGTGCTTATTTTTCCCCCCATGTGGGCATGACTTCTTGGAGAACTCAGGGCAGATTACCTCCCTAACTTGGTCGGAGGGGGCTTCGGAGTGGGAGGAGTGGGCAGTGGATTCCACGGTCCTAGCCCTGAGTGAGAGGCGGAACCTGTCGTTCTGAATTCTTTGGTCATCAGACCAACGGTACTCTCCACGCTCGACGGCGTCAAAAACGCCATTAGACCAGCGTCTCACGTCTTGCCACCGGGCGACTGCAGCGTCCTGACACACATCTCTCAAGTGTACCAGTTGTGGGACTATATCCGGATTTTCCCTCAGCCTGTGATCCGTTAGCATGGTTAGATAGGATGTAACGTACTCATTTTGGGATAGGGCATCTCTCGACTCCAACTTTTTACGAAGGGGCTGCCCGGACAGCCTGTCTAGATACATATAAGGCTTTGGTGTGGGGTTATGGACTAGCAAGTCAGCCAAAATTTGCTTACCATCTTGGGGTGGTATATTATACGATTCCCTCTCGATGTAGGCGTCGATGAAAGCCGCCCTGTCAAGGCGGGTGTCATGGCGGCCCGACCGTTGTTCGTGGCGGGAAACTTCAGGGGAGGCGAAGTGCGTCGTCCAAGCCGGGCGTGCCGCCGGGGTCGGGGGCGGCGGAGGCGGCGGCGGCCGCGGAGCTGCAGCTTCACACAGGCGGTCGATTTTTTTAAACATCAACGACAATCCCCTCTTGATAGCCTCGACACGTTCGTGGGTAATGGCCTGTTCAGTGTATCCACGGGTGGAGTCCAGATCATCCTCGACGTGGTCGGCTTGGTCGGCTGGAGTGCTGGCCGGCAGGCCGGTCAGTGCACGATCCACCGCCCTGAAGCGGCTTGCCATTATCGACCTCTCCAAGTCAGAAGAATGGACACCCTCGTCCAAATCCAACGCGCTCCCGGCTCCGTTCATGTTTTCAATCACTCCACCAGGTACTACGTTCCCCAGTTTGAGAGACAGATCACAGAAAGAGTCGTATCAGGGAGACAAAATAAAGACAAGCTGCGTGTAAGGTAAGCAGCAGAAAAGTGAAGGTAGGCCCTGTACTACCGGAAGTTTGTGTTCGTATCCAGGAAGTTGATCCCTGTAACCAGGAAGTGTGAGTTCGATTTGTGATATATTCCTTCCGGTGGCAGCAATGCCCGGCGATAGTCCTATAGCCTCGTACTTCATGAAGACATGTTTCTCAGGCCATCAGCAATGTAATGAGAATGCTTTGCAACCATAGTCGTTTGTTTAGTCTGTTACTTGCTGAATATTCAAGTTACATTACTTTAAATAAGGTTGAGACTCATGAAAACAGAATGTTAAAATAACACTATATTTTAGTGAAGTTGAGACCTAACAAACACAGAATGTAACAATTTAAGTGACATTTCATGGGATTTTGGCACTTAATGACATAGATGATGAATGGAGAAAAAGTTTCAAATTTTCTCTCAATGAAAACAGCTTTTGAATATTCTAAGTAGCAGCTGAGATATTGGATTCTGAATATGATAGGTTCGGGTACCATAAATCCATCAAAAATAGATAACAAAAACACCAAGTGAGATACAAAGCGTTAAATATAGAGATAAATGCATTAAATATCTGGAAGCTGGAAGAGGTATCTCACATCAAATTTCACCACTAACAATGATTTCACTAAAAAATGACCATAACAGACCCCACTATTTGGTGCCATCAAAATAACGTTAAAAGAACCAAAACAGAGCTAAACAGAATGTCACTGCAGTGTTATGATAATATTACATCCTTGCCAGTGCTAATATCAAAACTGAAAGACCAGGTAACAGGAAAATGTGTTTGGTTAAACTGCTTGGCCAACAGCAGAAACTGTATCAATGAGACAAACATAGTAGATTACCTGATCAAGAATAACAGTGTTTACCCTGAAAAGAATACATTTGAAATGTCGGTATTTGTTATCATTTATTAAAATTAAAAATCATAGTTAAGGATTAACTTTCAGAATGTGGCCTTCTACTATGATCCAGTGCAACATGCAGTTATTACAGTAAAACTGAAACATCAAGGTAACAAACTATTAAGAACCCTGGTAAGAATATATCTTAATCGTTACAGCTTTTTACATTTACATGACAATAACTATGGTGATATTGTATGGTGATATCACAAATAGTGAAAGTATATATAAGCAGAATAAGGGCTTTAAGTGGTGGAAGAGGAAAAGGAGTTATTATGCATTTTTCAACTAACATTTATTTATCAGAGATCTGACTTGTGATTAGTGATACTTGCTGCAAATTTCGAATCCAGTGATACCATTTAATAGAAAAGATCCTGTGCTTCCAAAAACAACAATAAGTGTGGGTTTCTCTACTACTAAAGGCAAGGTGTAAATTAGAAAATAAGACAAGTTAGGAATGGCAAACCCTTTTTTCCTAAATCGCTGAAGTATTTAAGGCAGCTCAAGGGCATTTCAGATACACTTAGAGATAGATTTGACATTTTGAACAGTGGGTGTCATAGTTTGAGAACATGTGAAAACCTTTTGAGATCTTTTTTTGAATTCTGGGATCCATATCTCAGTTTAACATTTTTGTGACTATTGCCTCATTTTGTCATATCGGGTCATATTCGCAAAAATAAGTATGGTCATCATTTCAAATTGATATAGCAAATGTGACACTGATGCTATTGAGGCATTAATCTGAAAACACCTAACTTTTATCTATTTATACTATACAACATTTACACTTCTTATTTAAACATAGAATGTGAGAAGCTCTAAAACTGATATTCTTTTCTAGCGTGGTAGTTTTGGCCAGGGAAGAATGATATATGAAGTTGAACCTATTTCTGAACCAGTCAGAGGAACAGAGACTAAACGCCATATTAGTGATCTTGAGTTTGATGGTCATATGCATGTTGTGCGACATTTGAATACACAAGATTCAACGAGTGAGTATTAATTTTATCTACAATTATAGAGTCAAGGAAATGGTAGATTGACTTGAATGATACAGTCAATATGACATAAGGAAACAAACTTGTAAGCTCTGCTACTGAAATTGAAGTAATTGTTTCAATATCTAAAATCATGGATCAGTTATTGTATTTCTGTTGTTTGCTAAATAATTATTCTACCCAGCCTGTGATCATTTTCTAAAGGTTGCAGTGCAATTGTCCAATAAAATGTATGTTCACACACAAGATAACCTTTCACCCATAAATCTTTCTTACTTGCAATTTTTGAATATTTCATAAAGCCTGCTACAAAAGAGTTTGAAACAAGAACAGATTCAGCAAAATTCATACTTAGAAACAGACACAAGTGGTTATCACATATATCTAAAGTATTTCTCCACTAATCTAGAGCTAACATATAATATAATATGAAATATGTACACAAATTATGCTCCTGAGTTACAGCTGCATAAAGAGTAAGAACTAGTGTATTTACTTTTATCTTTTTGAACAATGATTACTCAGTAACTGTGAGAGCTAGAGTTTTGAAATTTTGTATTAGTGGGGAGGGAATTCAAATATCTACATTCAATCCCTTTGAAAAAGTAAGATGTATGAATAACAATCCTATTACCATACAGTTAATAATTGTTTTTAAACATATAAGTGCAGGGATCATTTCTTTTCATTTGATTGCAGATTATTCATTTTCTGATCTTGATACTGATTATGAAGTTCCTGTAACTGTGGCCCAAAGATCAAATGATCCCTATGTTGTGGAAATGTTCTGGGTTACCGACAAAAAGTTCTATGACAAGTAAGCTGAAAATGTTATCAATATAAATGATATTATATTCTCTAATATTTGAATACTAATTGTCAGATCTTCCCAGAGTCTTTAGGTTCCCTCTATATATATATGATACAACGTCAATTATTGCAGATGAGAAATGGAGCTGGCCTTTGATAATTAATTGTGTTGTCAATTTTAAAATTCATTCTACAAAAACATGTTTTGTCCACTCTAATGATAACTGTGGTATCAAATGGTAACGTTATAGATGTCTTTTCTTGCATAATGCAAACTTGGCACATGAGCAGAGTTAGGTTGCATTGATTATCTCTTATTTTCATATTCTGGATGATATAGATGGAAAATAATTCATACTGATGACAACACTCTTGATGAATTCTTTTATCACCAAATCAATGGAGTAAGTATTTGATATACAAACATGAACTTTTACAGAACAATACATTAAGATAAATAATGGCGTATCACAAGAAGATGCTGCTGCATGCAGTGATGTAAGAGCACAGTTCAAATGTCACTATACTCAGAAGAAAGGTCCTTTGTTACCTAGTTTAATTGGTTATACTCTGGCATAACCAAAATGATGGTATTGTTTTGATTTAACCTAAATAGAACATAGCCTGGGCATACAGGTGTGATAGGGTCAACAAGAGGCCTGAACAGGAAATCATATCATATCATAAAATTTGAAGTCTAGCATCACATTATAGAGCTATAAGAATGTCACTATGTTTTTGGAAGCTATATGCAAAAACATTTTTCAGGAGTCATCAAAGGAACATAGCCAGAATAACAGATATGTCTTTGATGAGATGATAACAACACATTCTTGCTAGAGTAGGGCTGGGAAAACACAATAGAAACCTTACGTTAGCAGATGGTCTTTAGTGCTTGGTGTGAAGCACTGAAATTACACTACCCTGATCATTGTGTTTTACATTTCATTAGGTCAATCTTGCATTTAGTACACTGGAAAGATATGGTCTTGCCATTGAAGTGTTCGTAAAGAAAGTAACAATCACAAAGGTAAATCTCTAAATATTTATAAACTTTTATTTTCTCACAAACTGCTTACACTTTGATAATTTGCACTACTCCGATACAAGTCTCCATAGATTGGTAACTACTGAAAGATACATGTCGATTCAAACATTAAAATATATTTTTTTCTTCAAGTATCAAGCAGGTTATCGACTCCAATTGCTAATTACAATGTACATTATCAAATACTATCTATTCTAGGGCAATAAGTAGGTAAGTAGAGGGATAAACAATACCTTATACTGGTCAATTTGTGAGACTTCATTTAAAAACCTCATTTGATGGTTGGAACATAACTTATATATCATCAAACATGATATCGGCTAAAACATATTGTAGAACAATGTGTACACTTTGGCCTGAATTGCTGTGCCAGAGTTGAACAATTTCTTTTTGTACTTTCATTGAACACATATACCTTATGACTGTAAGATGAGTTGCTCCAAATCCATTTACTCAAATTAAAAAGAAAGAAAACTTTTATCAAAGAAGGTAGGAAATACAGCATAGGTTTTGCATTACTTACGTTCTTTGGTATTTATTGGAAAAATAGTATTGCAAAGGTATCAGAAGTCATTGAGAAAAACACCCTGGGATCCACTAATTGCTAATGCTAATTTTGGCAGACCAACAAAAACCTCCCAACCGACAAAGCATATGATAAACGTGGAGAACAGATGGAATGGGATGATGTTCTCGATAGTTTGCGGGACTACCGGACGGAGAAGGGGTATACCCCTGACAACCCTGACCAGCTCACACTACTATCTGGGTTAGTACATTTGATATATGATTGTAACTTATGATTCCCTATGCAAAATATACTTTAGTTACTTAGAGATTTGATGAGACTGGAGCAGGGTCTTTGGCTGAGGGAGGTTCCTGTACAGGTACCCTGGTCCTACACCTTTTACAGAGAGAGAAGACATCTTCAGAACCCAGACCGTGTCAGGTCTTATATTGAACTGTGGTGGGTGGTCTGTACCGGTTAGTCTGGAACAAAATAGCTCTGTAGCAATCAACAAGTGGTCAGGTGACATAACCTAATCAGGGTAAATGGTGAAGGTCAGTCAGTTGAGCTGTCAAGCCACTCTTAAATCCAGCATAGTAACTGGTGACACTACACTCTCTCAGCATAGTTGTAGCCACTTGTACTTAGCATACAGCACACACAAATATCTTTCAACCATTTGCACAGTGAGGGCAATGAAATATTGGACAGAACACAATCAATGTATTCAACGTATTACTGAGGATAAAGTTGCACCAATATGTGCTATTCGAAAACATAAATTATTGATAATGACAAATTTCTCAGACCATTTGACCAGGTTTAAAATAAAGAATAACTATTCAAAAAACTATTTAGTATTTGTAACACCATTAGGGGCCTTCCATTGATTACGTACGCATCAAGGGGATTTTTGAAAATGTGAGTATGTTTTAGTACATAGCCAATGTGCGTACGTTTGAGTACATGCCCAAGTGGGGAAGGTCTGGGATTTTTGAAAATGTGCATACCTACTAAATGGAAGGCCCCTTATCTAAATACAATAGAAAAGCCTCAGATCACAAGCTCAGTTGGTACAGCTCAGTGGTAGAACTCTGACACTTGTGTGTGAGGGGCCCTAGGGTCGATCCCCAGTTTTATATTTGACAACTTGTATTAAAAACACTAATTCAACAGAATTGTGAGTATAACCCAGCAAACAGGACACATGTTTTACCAAGTTTACCATGTGTTAAATTTGTGTGATATTGGTGTTGTGGTAATGTGAGTTTTCACATAGTAATACACCTATGTTAATTTCATGAATGCAACACTATTTATGTAAGTGATATGCTCAAAGTAATCATGGAAAGCTTTAATTTACATTATTTCACCCCTAATGGCGTAGTGTCTGTACATTACCTATTTAAAAGTCATATTGCCCGACCAGGGTAATAACAAAAATGATAATCCCCTGACTTAAACTGTTAACTACAGAGACCGGGGGAATAACAAAAAGATATTCCCCTGGTCAAACCAAGGAAACCAAAGCCACACCCCCTTTTCTAAGCTAAACCAATAGGATTGCAGGGAGCCAGGGGAATAACTTATGTTAAGCCACGCCCCCTTATACAATCAGCCAATCAGAGCACACCAGTGGAATATCTAGGTCACGTCGCTAGGTCACGTCGCTAGGTTACGTTCTTACGTCACAAAATTCCGCCGTTTGTTTATGCTTTGTCGTAACTGTTTTAAATCATTATCTTCGTCAATTTTCAACCAATTTCCGTGATTCAAAAACTGTATTGACGAGATATTATTGCTTAGAATGTCCACTTAGATTTATATATTTATGGGGGGTAAAATAAATCCAGTACAGACCTCGGTAAGATATGACTCTAGTTATTCCCTGGGTGTTACCAGGTCTCGGGCCTGCGCTGCGCTACGGCCCTCTACCTGGTAACACCCAGGGAATAACTAGAGTCATATCTCACCTCGGTCAGTACTATATATTTATCTTATCTGTATGAATATTTTAACACTTTAGTGATATTTTAGTCACATTCTGGTGTAGTGACAATCTCCAAATAAAAGATGTGTATTCCACTAGTTTTAACACGTGTTATTATAATGTAATACTGGTGTTGTGTAAAACTAAGAGAATTACATGGGAAAACTGTTTATCTCAGACACCAGATTTGGACACATGGAATGCCAGGGTAAAACATGTATTTTACATACGTTTTCCCTCAGTTTTCCATGAACTTTCAGAGAAAATTTACGAAGAAAATTTTAGGAACTTGATATCTTTACACCAAAATGTCACAGTATAAACTCCTCTAAAACTGGTATGATTTTGTATTGCATTCAAATGAGTTAAGAATATTGTAAACAAAATCAAATAGAAATACATCTTACTATTCTGATATAATAGGATATTTTTTACATAAATAACAATGCCATATATGGATAAAATACAATGTACTTGCCTGTCAACTCAAGCAAATTCTGGATAACTTAGTGGAAGAGCACTGGCATTGTATGTGAAGGGTCCAGGGTTCGATCCCCCACTGTTTTCTTACTCAAAATAATTTTCATTTACAGGTATGATATCCAAGGTGCTGCTGGTGAGTATTTGATAAATCAGGATTAATAGAGACTTTTCCAAACTCTTCCACTTTGAAGTGAAGTAGTACACACCTCAGCCATATATATATAGAGAGAGGTGTAGAAGCTTTTATAAAGGTAATATACTTATTCATTTCAAGTATTTAAAGTGGGGTCTGCTAAGCTAATTTTTTTGAGAAATCATTATGCAGTGGATAAAAGCACCAAATTTGGTATAGGGTATCTCTGAGGCATAATGATGAAATCTGGAAGGGGAGCAACCTTGAAATATCAAGAGCATGGATGACGGGGCCCAAAAACCAATATGGCTGACTTTTGCTATAAACAATCTTATATCTCAGCTTCTAAAAAGACTCAAGAGACAATGTTGGTGTCAAAATTGAGAGATTGCGATTTCAGAGAATTACATTATTTGTGTTTGAAGTCAATGCGGAAATCCAAAATCCAAGATTGCTGACGAATTTTGAGAAATACCATGATTTTTAGCTGCTAAGGTATCTAAACAAGTGAAATGTTCCAATATCAGTTGTTTATAGCTTAGAAGGCTCAATAGATATGATATTCATCTAATACATATATAGTACTGACCGAGGTTAGATATTGGAAAAGTTATTCCCTGGGTCTTACAGGGTCAAGGGCAGTAGCATAGCGCAGGCCCGAGACCCTGTGAGACCCAGGGAATAACTTTTCCAATATCTAACCTCGGTCTGAACTGGATTTATTTCAACCAACCCAACTCTATAAATTTAGATGGACATTTTAAGGGCTAATATCTGTTCATTACACTTTTTGAATCACGGAAATTGATTGGATATTAGCAGAGATATTAACAGATAAAAGTTACGACAAAAAGTAAACAAATGGATGAAATGTGCGACCTGGCAACACAACCTAGTGACGCAACCTAGCAACGCGACCTAGATATTCCACTGGTACGTTCTGATTGGCTGATAGCATAAGGGGGCGTGGCTTACTAAAAGTTATTCCCCTGGCTCACTGCAATCCTATTGGTTTAGCTTAGAAAAGGGGTGTGGCTCTAGTTTCCTTGGTTTTCCAGGGGGATATGAATTTGTTATTCCCCTGGTGTCTGTACTTAAACCAGGGGAATATCATTTTTGTTATTCCCCTGGAAGAATAAAATGATGTGTAAATAGGAAATCTACAGACACTACGCCATTAGGGGTGAAATAAAATACCATAGATTTCAAAATGGCTGAATTTGTTACCATGATACCTTTGACAATGACTGCTGGATTCCAAAATAATTCAAAAGAAAAGGATTTTGTCATCTACCTGCCTCATACCAATGCCTTGATTTTCCATTTTGGTATGATAAAGAAAGAAATTAATAATGCCTATAAGTTGGTTTTATGTAGTGAGTATAGTTATTACTAGTTAAATCTGCAGGTGAAACATTAAGATATAGTCTTTGTACATGTGGCTATATTAAGGATATCAAAGTCCACTAATGATTTGTCCCCAAATACTTTTACAAGTACCAATAAATAATTCTTGCTACCAAGGATAGCTGATTTACAGTATTTTAAGGACCCGCAGGCTAATTTTGACTGATTTTGTCAACAAAATCCATGGCAAATCTATAGAAAATAAACAGATAATTCCTATAAATCAGTCTACAATGAATGAATTTGCAAACAACTCAGGAAAAACTAATGTACATGGATACTAATTCAAAATATAATGATGGCTAGTTTTCCAAAATATTGATTTACCAATAATGATAGAATTTATAAAAATTTGCATACTAAAGCCATGAGGTTGGTCAACATATTACCCAGCAGGCATCATGTCTTAGGCTAACCTGCAGGCAAAACTCATAAAACTGGCTATCCATGGTTGGGAGAATTAGTTAGACTCACTTCTGAAATCTACCAACATGTTGGCAATCATTTCCAGCCAATTTTATACTGGCAACCAATTTTTCAATTGTAAATTGGAGGCCCACAATTTAGGTCAAAAAGTGTGCCACAAATTTGTGGTACCAATATAGAACATTACCATGGATAAGTTGAATGTTGGCACCATGCACTTTCTATGATTGAAGTGCAGGCTTAAATCCTTCATTTTCAATAGGGCAACATCTAATTTATGTTATAGTATCCCCGAATATGAATACTATCAAATTTTGGAAAGTTAATTCAATAATACCTTTGTGTAACCTCTGTTGCATTTCCTCATAGGTATGGCTTTCGCTGGCACAATGTGCTATTGGAACTATGGCGTATCGGTGGTTGAAATGTATGGCTGGCATTCATTTGCTACGATTGCACATGAACTTGGTCACAAGTAAGAATACTTTCTGGATCTTTACCCTATGACTTATGACTATAAGTCTGTTATCAAAGATTGAATACTCATACGGATTGTCTTTTCAGCAACAGTGAAGGGAAACTGTTTCATGATATTTCCACATATGAATACCCAACTGATATGATGGGAAGGCTGAATGGGAAAAAAAGTTGTATTTTGTAGTTTGACATTGAAATGTTGTTAGGCACTGTAAGACATGGTTCCCACCATGGATTCTTCAAATAGTGTGTCTTCAATTTTGAATAACTAGTATAATTGGTTATCACATTTAATGTCTATGATTGGAAAATATCCACAGCATAGTAACTGCATTGTCTATCATTTGAAAGGTTATTCAATTTTTGATATGAAGCGACAAACTATATATATCAGTTTTTACTGTATGGCCAATTCTATGTGAATAATTTCTATCCTTATTTGTTAAACCATTTCACTTAGACTTAAAATGACCAAATATTTGAAAGGTTACCTCCTGGCAATTTTTCTGAGTATATTCAATGATGTACCCAACATGTCACTCATGTATGGCTTAACATTCTCTAAGGGTTATATGTTGTAGTACTCCATCTTATCCCAAACAGAATTTATGTAAAATCTGTGTAAAACACATGTTTTTACACATCTAGAACACATGTTTTTCCATGGATTTACATGACGTAAAACCAGTGTCACAGAGATGTGTTTTTCTCATTTACAACACAGGATATTACACAACACTGGTATTACATAAAAACATGCGTTAAACAGATGAGATACGATTGGTTTACTTGGGGGTTATCAAAACATCGGAATTTATTGAGTATTTTCCTATATTAAAAAGGCATGATTTGCAGTAGCATGATTGAACTGATCACATCATTTGCACATCACCTAAAAATTAAATCTACCTATGTGCTTTGCTCTTTCAAAACCCTAGTAAAACATAGTAAAGTACTGAAATTAAACAGAGATTGCACTAACACAAGTGGAACATGATTGCCTCCTTTTGTTCTCTAAATTAACCATTTAGACCCAATCCAGCTGTAGCAAGCAACAATCTAGGGCATTCTACTTACCAAGTTAAAAATTTAACAGAAACAAGATGTTTTGATGCACTAGAAAATTTGTAAACATTTTGAATTTATCAGATTTCCTAATATTAATGAAAATATTAGGAAATTTTCAAGGAAATAAGTCATTTTCATCCAAAGTACATGGGGTCCAAAAGGTTACAAATGACTATTTCACGACACAGTCTACCTACTAGGATGTTCCAATGACAATAATATCTGTTTATGCCATATGTATCTAGTTGATATTGAGAATATATTGTAGACTCTCAAAGCTGCTTCTGCCTGTTGATTTGCAGTCTTGGGATGACACACGATGGGTCCAATAACTGTAGGGATCAGGGACACATAATGAGTCCATCATTTACATTATCAAGTTCCCTCAGCTTCAGTTCCTGCAGTGCCCAGCAGGTAAAGACCCTCATAGAGGAAAAAAGGTAAAGAATCATACATGTGCATTTCATACATTTTCATAGGGTCAAAAGACAATGATAATAAGGGCTTTGTAATCTTTTAGTGGACATTTTGTAAAAGTGGCTTACATCTGATGGTCATTTTCATGAGTGTAATGTTTGGCCTCAGCAGAATAGTATTGCACTAATATAATGATCAAACAGAATGTCTTCTGTACTGTTCTAATAATTATATATGATTTTCCAACATGAGAACTGTTGTTTAATGATAATTGTCATGGACATTCACCTTAAAGAGAGGGGCCAGTGAAATTTCAATATTGTTAAATTCGCATATCATACCGTAGGTATAGTGCTTAAGTATAAATATATGACATTATTATAACTTTGAAGTGATCCCTTATAATAGAAAACTGTGTCCCTATATCAGATCACACATTGATTCCCCTGTAAGCCTGACATAGGCTGTCTGTGTGTGACGTCACACAAAATGACAGTTATATTCAAATTTCAAAATTATAAATCCCTTAATAAGATATATTTTTGATTTTTCCTTTCATGAATCATTTTATTTGGTTATTTTAAATACATTTAGGCTCATGAAAACACTTAGATAAATTAAATATTGATATTTTTTCAGTTTTATCATTTTTCAGCTGTTCTGCTTGTGACGTCACATACAGATAATTGCTCTATGCAGGCAGTGTCTGATGCAGGCAGGGGAACTCAGTTTGATGGAAACAAAATGTGAATAAAACAAAAAATATTAGAGATAAAAGCACAAAATTTGGTGTGGTTATTCCCTGGATGGTAAAGATCACGGCAGTATACTATTTTATGGTCACTGGCCCCTCCCTTTAAGGCCAAAGTCACAAAATCTTTATTTCTAGTTATTTACGGTCCTGCTTGACAAACACAACCTGTGATGTTGAATTTGACGGTGAAAGTAACCAACTGCCAGCGGAGTTAGACAGTATTGATAGCCAGTGTAAACTCCTCTATGGGAGCAATTCTGGAATGTGGAGGCCACATGAGGTAAGTACATTAAGTACAGCATTTGGTAAGAAAAGCTCTGTTATAAATCTTACCAATATATTCATTACTGAAACCGTTAATTAGGCAGTCGGATCTACATGTCTGAATAACTGCAGTTGCCAAAAGTTGAAATTCAGGAGATAATTTGGAAATTTACCTTCACCCAGTAAAACTTTCAAGTTAAATGTATCATGGCCTATCACAAAATAGCTGCTATATATCTCGAATTTGCAATTAAAATTATTGCAGATGTTGTGATGTAACAGTCTATAGTTCAAAAAACTGAAAATTCCACAAAACTATACCCACAACTCGGCTCGTCAATTCCAAAATTTGACTTTTGATCATTATGGTCCAATGATTTGATCAAAATGGACATTATCAATGACAATAGGAAATACTATGCCAAAATTCCTGAAAAAAAAAAAACCTTTCAGATGCATAAATGCATGAATAGACAGTATTCTCACATCAAATAATCAAGAAAATCCAGAAGGCTTACAGTAAAGGGTAGTTCATGATTTCCACTTTTGGCTCCTGGACTGTTATGGTTGAATTAACTCTTTTTTGCCATTAGATCTTCTTGTCACTTTATCAACAAACCTTTATTAAGCCACTTTCATTCTTAATTCAATTGAGCTTTGTTTTAGATGTAGGACCTCAAAGTAATTATGTAAAAGTCTCAGCAATTATTGGTTTTGTAAAATTGCTGCTGGCTTGGCAAGGAAAATTTGGGTAACCAATGCTAAAAGAGGATAAATGTGTTAAAAACAGGAATTAATACATGTTTCAGTTTGACCCAGAGGACCCCGCGAACTGTTTGACAATACGGTGTAAATTGTCAGACCAAAGATATAACAATGGCAGACCAGCTGATGGTGTTCCCTGTGGTCGCTTGAAGGTAGGAGTTCTCTGTAATATACTTTTCCATTTTCAAAACTTGTTCAGTCTTCTCCAATCCATGTCATGAGGCACGGGACAGCTAAAATAGCTTTGAATATTCAGACAAGTACAGTCAAAGCAAAAGGGGATACGTTATGTTTCAAATCAGATCTGCTCAGCAGCTGGGAACATTGGTATGCATTAAAATTGTAATCTTAGCAGGTTGATCAGGTTCCTGAAGATATTTAGTTTTGTAATTTAGGTATTTAATGACACATCCACAAATTGCTTATTAATGATAGGCAATCATTCAAGCCCTCTATCATTTGACATGTCCAGCACAGACAAATTACGTGACAATTTTTATAGAGTATTTGTTTTGTGACTCCAACTCACAAACTTAGGCAGGTTTTGTGGAGTGATCACTCCTTCACTAGCTTTGTTATATTGCACTCTGCCCTGTTGGCACCTTTTACCAAGAGTGATCTGTGCACTGTAGCCACCACTTGGTCTGGCCCAGGGTAGTTGTATTCCACCAGCAAACAATGCAGGACTATTTTGGGCCCACAGGGCATAGTAATACTATTGTGATGAATTGTCTATTCGAACTACAATAGTGTCAAAATGATAGTAAAGATGTAAGGTATGAATCAGGTACGAAAGTATATCGAGCCGTGCACAAAAGCACAAAACTATAGAACCACATTATAACCAGATATGACGTCAGAATAGTCACTTGACTGAAGTGACCCATAAGAATCAAGTAATAGAGTATAAAAAGGGGCATGAAGGTCCGAAATAAACAGTCCTTTCTTGGTACTCACTGTGTTTACACGTCTTTTCTTCAAGTAACCTACCCCTCAAAAACAACTCCATCGTCCCTTTGTCGTAGAGATCAGAAACCCTGACTCACCGAGGAACGTCACACTATAATACCGGTACATAATTAATTACCTAAATAACAGAACCATGTCTCACAGACTATCATTTCTGGTATGGAGGTTGATTTGCTGCAGATAGTGTTATTTTGCTGAAACAAATGCAAATGACAACTGCGCATGGCTCTGGCTCTGGATCTCTTCCAAGCCAAGTTGCGATGTAACATAAATATTCTGCAACCATACTTTTTTAGTCAGTCTGTTACTTACTAAGATGACACGTAACAATTCAGTATTGATGGTGAGTTTGCAACCTCATCAAATCAGGATGTTATCATAACATTATTTGTTGGTGAGGTTAGGATGAAACCAAACAGAACATTATAAGAATATTCTGTTTAGGTTGAAGAATGTAACCAGAGTTTTATAATAATGTTACAGTGCACAGCAGTACATTGCAGCAACATTTTGGAAGCCATCAAAATAACACAAGAACCAGTACAGAACCAAACAGAAAGTTGCTGCAATGTTTGGGTTACAGGAGGTTAAGGTGTTGTGGGTTTGGGGCACATTGTGTCCTTGGTATCCTCCCAGTAGAAATCTATTACTGGTAATATGGAGATTCCTTCAACTGCCTTGGTGGACAGGTTTAGCAAGGGATGCAAAAGATATATACACCTCCCTATTCTCAGAGTGGTACAGCAGAGGTGCACTGAACTACACTTGGGTGCTTTCATTTAATCAATATTTGAGATCTGCTAGGAAAGACTCATCTGTGTAGCACTTAAAACACCAGTCAGGTGCAAATTTTGATTGGCGCATGAAAAGAAAATTCAAATAATTTTTTAATGTTCTTTTGTTTGACAAGGGAACCCATTTATAAATTACTGACTGTTATTCTTCTGACAAAGGGAATACTTGGCATAATGACAGTGTGCCTTGTCAATATGATCATCATCTTGCTGCAATTCTCAAATAATACCCATATTCCACCAGAAAGTGCAATAGTCCTTCCAGAGGGGAAGAAGAATGATTTAATGATTGGCAAATTACCATATCTCAAATACATGGGTCAAAAACTACCAACAAAGATTACAGTACTTGTTAGGAGTAGCAAGAAGGTGTTCTTCCCCTAGAGCCTTCTTATACCATTCAATACCATCAACTTAGTGGCTCTGGTGGCCTAGGGTCAATTGTGGGCTTGGCTGGGCTGCTGTACCTATCTGCACTTCCAACTGTTCCAATGACAGGGCTATCAAACGTGTATAGGGCCCTGTATATTGGCACATTTAGTAAAGGAAACATATTATAAACGGTATTCAAAATTATACAAAGGACTGTATTATGTAATATATATGGTAGGCGCTTCTGGTAGGAGTAATAAACGTGATCGGCTATGGCAGACAGGCTAAGCCATACCAGGAAGCAGCACTACTTGGGAGAAAATCAATAACCAGGCTAATACATAAGGGCAATGATTTGCGGGTACGAGCAGAGAGCAAGTCGATACACATTTGGATCAATTGGAGTCTTTGGGATTGGGGGGTTTGGATAGCCATATACATGACATCTGGTGACTAGAAGTGGAACTGTGCTGTTTGCATTGCCGTACGGGTGGACTTTATTGAGGAAGCTTTCCTCCCGGCGGTGTTTGTGTTGTGCACATAGGATTAAGACAACTTGTAACTACACTGGCAATTGTGAAGCATTGATATCCATTAGTAAACTTGACCCTCAACCAAGCATTGTTCGCGTTATGGATATGAATGTCCATTTCGTGGACTAATCTACCACTCGTTAGCAAGGACAAAGAGGATTAAATAAAGACAATTCTAGAGCGAAGTAAGGGCAGTTCCACGTTTAATAAGTAAACACCCTAAATAGACACTAGTGTTTAATATTTCTTACATATTCTTCTAGGTGTCATCGTCAGGCAAAAGACAAATTAGATGGTTAAGTAATAAAGAAAAGAATTTAGTCCCAAGTTTGCAGGTCAAATGTGATGCTGAAACTGTTAAGACTTTTTATTTCAAGTGCTTTGCTTTCAAACGTATCCCGCCTTCGACTTTTTTGGTGAGATTCCATAGATTCCTTGCTAATGTTTTGTCTTTATGCTGGTTGTATTAACTTGGGATATGTCTACTAATTTAAGATTTGTTAATTGGACACATACGATCCAGTTTTTGTTGAATACCATAGAAACCTAACCAAATACACCCTAGTCTAGTAGAGCTTTTGCACATTACATTACAGCCCGTGCTAAATTGTTGAAATCATTCAGGATGATTATCTATGTAAACGTAGTGATATTCATAGTGTTACAATTCCACATTTAACCAGTGTAGTAGATGAGAAGACTTGAAGCTAAGTGCCGTATGTTTTACTTTTTTCAGTGGTGCATTATGGGTAAATGCGTGCCTAAGACACAACGACCAGGTATGTAAGATATTTTGAGTTTTTTATTTCACAATATTCTAACAAGTTTTGAGTAAAATCTCCAAGAATGCTTTCTGTTTGTGTCTCATTGTCGGGCAGTCCCCCTCTCCATATGGGAGACCCATAAGGTTCCTTGTAAAATTTGATCCTAATTCAAGATGCAGTAGCAGAGGAAGTGCATTCTGACATCCTGTTGTGTATTGAAATATAAGGAAGCATATATATCTTGCTTTCCACTGTAAAGATTAACCATTCTCATGTATATTACTTGTAATAAAATTGTGGGTTAATATAATATCTATTTTAAATATTCTGAAATATCAAATCAAACTAAATAACTATTGACCCATGCAAATATATAGTTGCTTTAACATCATGAAGCTTTATCATAGACATGTAGCATATTGAACTTTTTGGGTATTGTAACACCTTGTCATCAGTTGTGGGGGCTATTCCATTAATCGTTTCTGAAATGCTAGGGACCATAGATTTCTTGAGAGTATATTTATATTAGTGTTTCCTATTGTTCCCAAAAGAAATACCAATTGAAAAATATTTGTTACCTTTTTTGAAATTTTGATTTAATCTCACTTGGTGTCATTGTGTGAGAATTGACCAGATATACAAAGTTGAAGGAAGTGTCTGCATCACTTTTGTAGAGACACATGTATATAAATGTTCAATGACACAGCCACCAACACAGACAACGACCCAACCACAGCCACAGTCAACGACAAATCCAAGTAATTTCAATGATTTTTCCCTTGAATCATTATGAAATATTTTTCTATGGAATGGAGAAAATTAATTTCTGTGTAATGGAGACTTTCTTTCTTATTAAATTTTATCACAACCATAACAAGCCAACCTATTTCTTGGGGACAACATCTGATCACAACCCATGTCATGTAATGTACTATCCCCTTTACCTTGGAAGCTGCAAACACATCCTCCAGGCCCATAGGGAAAGGAAGTGTGTCTGCAGCCTCCTATGGAATATATATTACATAAACAGATAAAATATGTAAGAAAAAAAAACACATGGAGAGATATTTTCACATATTCATCTATATATATATATATATATATATATATAATAACTTTAACTTCAAATGTATAGGTGTGCATGTTCTAGTTGATTTCTGATAGTGAAATGAGTTACATACAGGTGACAAATCATGAATGACCACGCAGTTTTCTTCACATGTCATATCGCTTGGATCTCCTTCACCCCACCAGTGCCAGGTGGGATGGTGAAGAGGAGGGTGGGTTGGGTTTCTTATGGTTGAGTCCATGATATGTAAAGTAAGTTAACATGACCTAGTTTTTTAATCCTTAGATTAAGCTATGAACTTGTTTAAGGCTCTGACCTACTGACCTACTTAGTAGCATGGATGATGCATGCTAGTGACTCCCTTATACAGCTGACAGCCATGAATAAGATCATTATTTTGATTTTCAGATTGCGTGGATCATGTTCTAGCTTGTCCTAATTACACAGCGCGAAACCCTGAAGTTTGCAAAGTGAAGACAATTAAGGAAGCTTGCTGCCACTCCTGCAGGCCTCCTTGATCCTGATGTCTGAATTACACCTAAATGGAAGGACTCACTCCATGATGAAAGGAATCGCCTGATTTTGTCAAAGCATTATAACATATAAAGCAAACTTGCTATTCTATCACAATGTTGTTGCATTCTGATACCCTGTCAGTGGATATTTTCACCTTAACTTCAGAACTCAGTTTTTATGTATATCTTCTTTATGTTTTTTTGTGATTGAATAGATGTAAGTGAATATGAGTATTTAGTAGGAACAATTAGGATAGCTTGAAACAGGCAAATTAAAATAAATAAATTAAAAAAAAAGATACATACTAACACTGATATATGCCTACCAATGGATGTTTCACTGTCTGCTTTAGGCTATGATTTTGCAATGTTTACTTGGCTAGGGGTACTGCATTTCCATTACTAAATATAAAATGACTTGAGATGGGTACTAAGGTCTTTACCAAAATATTTGAATTAGAACCAATAAAGCCTCATTAACAACAAGCAGTCAGCATTGCAGTTCAGAGTTTTTCTTTAATACATTTATCACCCCTAAATTCCTGAAGATTCTATGTCAGTTTTTTTTTTGTTTTTTTTTATTTCAACTGTTTCCTGTAGTACAAGATCTTCCAACAGTATCGATATAACATGGTTAATTCAACCTTCATCACATACAGCGTAAAATAATACAATATAGTTACATAACTCAATTATCCATTCTGCTTCGAAACATCAAATATACTGTAAGTATTTACAAGTTTTTAAGGGATAGCAAATACAGTCAATACCCATTTAATACGTGTCAAAATTAATCTTACATCAAATAACATTCATTCATAACTACAATAGTCCTAGTCTAGACCACATATGTCTTTAGGAATTTTTTAAAATGTTTTTCATTAACTTCATTCTGCATTTCATATGGCAACTCATCCCACAGTAGTTGAGTAGGTCTGCCGTGTGTTTGTTTGTCTGTTGTATGCTGGATTTACATCACTGAGGGCCACAAAGCCATATTGTATAGTCTATACGGGTTATATGAAAACATCAGCAAGGTAATGTTATAATTTTTCTCAAGTGAGTTTTGATAGATTGAAATAATATCTGGGAATTATGATATCCCTTGCTGGAGCACATAATTATTATTGCTCACAGGCCTACAATGACAACATACTATCTTAATTTAGCAAAGTCAATCTGTAATGGCAGATTTATGAATATTGGAAAGCTAATGGAACAGATGTGTAAAAAAACAGCTATCACATTTAGTGATAAAACTAACTGATAAAATTGAGAACATGGACAAGGATGTCTGAGCAATTAATGAATCTCTCCAAGACATGTGAAGTTGCAGTAATAAAAAAAATTTAAAAAAATTAGAGATACAAAGAAAGAGGTAAAAGCACTTAAGAAGACACGATAGACATGACTACAGGACAAGAGTTTATGGATGCTGGTCTAGTCTATTTGAAAGTAGAAATAATAACCTGTATGGAACTAATCACTGATCACTGACATTCAGGAAATGAAAAGCCACATGCTGAAGCTTATAGGTAACAATCTTTACATAGATAATACTAGTTACACAGCCGATACATTAGACTTGCTCCTGGATGACTGCTCCCTTGAAAATCCCTACATAATCCCCACATGCAAAGGTATATTTTTCTGCTTAAGACATGTATTCTTGTCAAATTTCTCTAAGTCATAATAAGACATAACAGACAGTATAGCTGTGCAGAACAAGCTATTCAGGGAACGATGGCCAAAATCTGTGATGATAGATCTGCAGAAAAGGAAATCTTGAGTGCAATGGACCCAGTTCTAATGAAACGTATAGACATAAAATAAAACCTAACAAGGAATGTAACAAACACTGCAAGGTAATAGTGTTAAACATACTGAGAACAATATCAGCATAATCCAAATTTTGCAAAAGGACTGGTAATACCACTTTTGTTTGAAGCTACCCAGAGTACTCGCTGGGGTATAGGGAAATCTATACTGGACCCAGATGCAATGAAAGGCAAATTTAATGGCAATAACATAATTGGATTACAACTCAGGAATAAATTAAGGGTCTGGTGCTCAAGTCTAGTAAAATTAACTGCACTGACTGGCAGAGAAAAGCAGTGACACTGGCCTAAAGCAAAACTAATTGCAAGGGTGGCCGCCCCGGCAAGAGACGTATAAGCATATTTTTCATTTCTTTTTTTTATTATTATTCATATTGCACATACTAGCTTTTTTGGTGACAATGATGACATAGAATTCAGTAATAAGTGACTCTAAAGTAAACTCATGGGTGACTATATTGTTGATTTGAATCATCTTGACACTGCGGTTATCCTGTTGTATTATCATGGTGTTAGCAAGCACTTATCTATGCAAGCCGCACCCCCCTAGTTGAACCCTTCGATGCTCCAATGTATCAAATTCACCTGAGCACGGAAAACCGCTTGTCAATGCAAAAAATTAATAGTATCCTGCCACAATACAGAGAAGAATGCCACATACCCCAACTTCACTGCCCCATAGTATTTTTCCACATGGTCACAACAATGTAGTGCAAAAAAGGATATTCCAAATTATACAAATTACTGCGTTATGTAATGTAAACACGGCAGGAGCTTCTGGTAGGTGTGATAAACCTGTTCAGCTATGGCAGTCAGGCTCAGTGTCTTAGTAAGCAGCACTGCTCGGGAGAAAATTAATAACTGAACTAATATATAAAGGTAGTGATTTGCGGTTAACGGCAGAGAGCAAGTCGATACACATTTGGAGCAATACGAGTCTTAGGGATATCGGGGTTGGATAGCCTCATATGTGACATCTGGTGACTAGTAACAGAACTGTACTGTTGCATGACCGCACAAAGTTGGGCGGACTTTACGGAGGAAGATTGTCTTCCGGTGTTGTTGTTTGTGAACATAGGATTAAGATAGGCTGTGACTTCACTGGCAATTGTAAAGCAATCAACACATCGACTAATAAACTTGACTCTCAACCAAGCGTTGTGCCCGTTATGGATATGAGCGCCCATCTCGTGGATCAGTCTGCCACTTGACTAGCAAGGATAAATGAAGATTAACTAAGACTATTCGGACAATAAAGTAATAGCAGTTCCTCATTAATAAGTAAATACCCATAATAACATCTAGCATTCAGTAGCTGCAATCATTCTCTTTTTTTCAAAAAAAAGTATGCCAGTTACCAGGTTTTGCATAGTATACCATTGGGGAAGATCTTCTATGATTGTTCTAATCTATTGATATGATGTTTGGCTTGTGTGTCTAGTTCGAAACACAGAGGTACGCCTAGAGAGTAAGACACAGCAGGATAGTTATGACCAATGAGTAGAACTAATGTCCCTTACAGCATTAGGTATTCTGGGGTAAAGTATTAAATACATTCTACAAAATAAGAAATACTTTATAACGTAACACAATCATATTTCATAATGTCATAATAATTATATTATAAGTAGTGTTTATAACTGTATAACTGGATATTGTGATGCTTTATATACTTAAGGGAAAGCTTTCACATAAATTCTCAAAGTGCTATTTTTTTTGTAAAATTAACTTGACTTGATTATTCTAAAAATATTTTTTAAAGTGAAACTTGAAAATGTCAAGGTTTTAGGGAGTTATTCAGGAAAGAAATTCAATTTAGGGGATTTAAATCTTTTCCTTCCATTTTCCTTACAATGATGGTGCAAGGCGGAATTACGTGGTAAATTCAATTCATTGAAAAATAACCATCCTGCAGTTATGTGCAAGCTTTCCTTTAACTAGTAAGTTCACCACCCCCATTCTGCACATAATAATGTGACTGCATAAAGTTAATGTCACATTAAAGTTAAAGTTAAACCTAAGCTTATGTTAGCCTTAGTGTAAGCATATTAAATATATTGTCAATAATACAAATATGGAGACATGGTGACAATACAAGTATTGTTGGTATGACAGTAATGTAATTTGTATTGGTGACCAGGGAACCTGTTCATATTCATATATGTACAAATTGACGTGTCTGAATAAACACATTGAGTTATTTCATTCAATCCTTCTTAGACTCATGGGTTCTATAAGTCTAACTTAATTATATGTCATTTGGTTAGGTTGGGTGATTGGCTGGGGATCAGTAGAGGTTAAGGACAATAAGGAAGTTAGAATGGCACTAACATGGCATTCAATTATTCTTAAACAGAAATTTAACTATGCTTAAGTTGTCTAAAAGGTACTTCTGGAGGAGCATATAAGTCATTTGAAATGATGCCTCCAGGTATCAGAAGTGCTTAACCAATTAGATCCCAGAGTTTGAATTCATGTCTCCTACATTTATTCAGGATTTCCTGAGGATGTCCCAGGGGTTTCCAGAGATTCCCTTTCAGAATCCCTTCAATACCTATTAATTGGCCATGGGGAAGTTAAAATGTTCACCCATACCTATCAATTTAAGCCATAGAAATATCATTTGAAGCAATGCTAAGGAACGTAAATCAGCTTTTAAAAGATGCATTGGTTACTTTTGTATGTTGCACATTGACCATGCATAAGGCTTCGGCCAAATTGGGGAGAATACTCATGGTTGGATAAGGCTGGATTGGGTTTGCTAACATGTTCTGTGGTATAGGCATCCCTAATTATGATTCATGTATTCTTAAAGCCACTCCTTATTTTCTGTGTAGCAGTCTACTGGCCACAGTTTTCCCAGAAATAATAGTTTTATGTTCCTGTATTACTGTTCAGGAGCCTTCTGTGGCATGTTTTTGTAAATTATGTGAAAAGGTGAAGAATGAAATATATTGTGCAGACTGTCAATTTGGGGGTCAACTGGTACGTTATTGATCAGTCACCAACACCAATTTACTTTTTATTCTAAGTTGATGCTATTTATTGTAATGGAAAGAGTCCTTATCAAACTGTTACTTAATTACTTGACTGTTTGACTAACAATATAGCGTGTAGGTGTCAGGCCAATGTAAACCAGTCTCATAAGAAAAAATGAAACTACAAATATAGGATATTTGTTTATACAAAACATAATAATAGTTTGTTATTTGACCCACCTGGAATACAATTATATGATTAATTAACAGTTTTTCTTAAGGGTATTTCAACTCTGTATTTTTATACAAGTATCTAGTGATATAAATACCTCTACTACTCACTTCTGACATTGTTTCACAAATGAGCGAGATTCAAAGAGGGCCTCTTTGTACGGGGCCTACAGCCAGCATTATGAAATTATTCCTTGTCTTTGTGGTTTTGACAAGTTTGTGGGCAACCAAGATACATGGTGAGTTCTTACACATCCCTTCAACACTAAAACCTTAGCCAACTGAACTCAACTTACTGTAGAGTTGAGTTGAGTTGGCGTCAATCATAGGCTGTGACATAGGTCAGGACTAAATCTTAGCTTTTTTACTAAGACTATTCAGTCAGGGTTTAGATCTCAAGATGCCAAATATGTAAGGTTGGATAGTTGAATTGTAGGAAGTGTCTATTACATTTGTATAATTATACCATCTAGCATTCCAGATATGTCTTAATCTGTAATCTTAATCTAGTAATGTGGGACTTAAATTCAATAGGACCAACTGGCCATTTCTCATTAAATTTGACATGTTAAACATCTTAAATGGAGCCAAAAGCTATTAATTAAAGGTTTATCATTTTGCAAATTCTAATAACTATTGAAATAGATTTTATGCCGTAACTAAGGTAAATAGTAAAATATGGACCAGGAAAAATGGCTGAATCTTCATCAAATACATTGAAACCTGTCCCGATTCAATTTTAGTGACCCACCACAATTGGTTTGTTCACAAACATTGCATAAAAGTGGAATGTCATTGGTTTGCTAGAATTCAAGTGAAGTTAACTTTCATGGTTTATACCATTAACTAAAGTTAGACTCATAGAATCTATTTTTATAGTTATTTAAGTTTGCAAACTATTGACAAAAAACAGAACATTGGTTTTGGCTCCCTTTAAGCATGCAATTATATTTTTGTAATGTGTGGGTCGTCCTTCAGTATTTAACACAAGACCTGGTCTTATATGTTTATTGGATTGGACTATACTATGATGGGTCTGGGCACCAATACGGGCTGAGAGAGATATCTTAAAACTTTACTGGTTTGCCAACCCCTTCCTCTTGAACAAATCACAATATTAATAATTATTTTTCACCAAATTTCAGAGGTATCTAGTCATTTAAACTTTCAGTTTCAAAAAATGTTCTGGTAATGTCCATAAGACTGACAATGCTTAAAATGGCATCATCTCTTATTTGTCTTAAACATTTACATACTGGTCTTGTTTTTCTTTATAATCATGTAATATTATGACTTTGAATTAGTGTTAAGTAAACCAAAATGCATAAATGTTATTGGAATGGACCGGCTTCCCTTCTAGTTAAATAGAACAGCTTATTCAAGACGTACTCAGCTGTTTTGAAATGTAGACTCATTTCAATAAAGTTATGTAGCAATAACCTCTATTGTGTTAAGTATCTAAAGTTTAATTCATGTAGCCAATCAAGATGGAGGCACCATTGTCCGTTTCCGGGATGTCACTGTCTCTGATGACAAGCTACCTCAAGTTCTGAAGGTGGCACTGGATCATGAAGGTCTTGACACCCAGCTTCCTGACAGCCTCAACTTAATAAAAAACAACAAGGTCCATGCCACCAAGTTTGAAGAAGATGGTGTTATTCGACCAGCCAAAATAGGGGTAAGACTAACTTTATGTAGTCGTGTTTTATGCTAGCGATGGCCCAATTTCTTCAGCATCAAAATTGTCCTACTTACAACGATCCTTCTGGGTCGAAGTTCTAAGAATTTTAAATGAATATATAAATTGTTTCAAACCGTTTACAAAATTAAAATTGGTCTATTAGAGCAACCAGAAATAAGCAGTGGAATCCATCCCAACATTGGAATCCCACTTGAAACATATCATTTTATTTCATAGTTATATTGTGTGATGGGCCACTGGAAACATTTAGGTTTTGCTATTGAGACTAATGAGAGATCACACTTTAAGGAAAACTCAATCATCTGCATACTGATAGCACCTAGACAGATTGGGGGGCACAGCGGGTGGAAGGTATGGTAGAAATTGTTACAATTGTTCATAGTAATCAATAAGCTGCCTCCCCAATGCTCCTTCATCCTTTGACAAACTGCTTCCAGTAGCTGTGTTTCTCTAGACACCCAGGCCAACAGCAATGTAATGAATATGTTCTGCAACCATATTCTTTTGTTCAGTTTGTTACTTGCTAAATTTTCATGTAACAATTATACTATTTTACATTAGATTGAGACTCCTGAAAACAGATAAAACAGATGAAATAACATTTAAGTGAGGTTGAGATGTACCAAACACAGAATATTACAATGAAGTAATCTTTTAGTGAAAAAAACAAATCATAATGCAACAATTATGTCAATGTGCCAATTAACAAAGTTAGGTTTCAGAGACATTATTGGTACATGCCATCAAGGTCAAGTAACAAGAACCAAAACAGAGCTAAATAAGATGTCACTCACTCACTCACTCACTCACTCACTCACTCACTCACTCACTCACTCACTCACTCACTCACTCACTCACTCACCCACCCACCCAACCATCTACTCACTTACTCACTCACTCACTCACTCACTCACTCACTCACTCACTCACTCACTCACTCACTCACTCACTCACTCACTCACTCACTCACTCACTCACTCACTCACTCACTCACTCACTCACACACACTCACTCACTCACCTTATCATTTATTGAGATTGAAAAAACATAGTTAATGATAAACTTTCAGAATGTGGCTTTCTACTATGATCCTGTGCAACATGCAGTCATTACGGTAAAACTGAAACATCGAGGTAACAAACTATTGAGAACCCTGGTAAGTATATATTTTGATCCTTACAGCCTTTCACAGTTGCATGACAATAACTATGGTGACTATGGTTACTATTGGAAGAGAATCAGCAGCCTGATTAATTTTATAAGGCATTACAGAGAGTTCTGTAAACAATTATCTTTCATAATAAATCTGCAACTGCAATGAAGGTAAACCTTGGTTTAGATACAACAGTTGAAGTCCAAGATACAGAGTCTTAGGGTGGTGTTATGGTGGTTTAGGGTCAAGTTACAGGGGTTAAGGGTCAAGTTAGGGGTGTTTAGGGTCACGTTGAATGCTAGTTGTTGTTATGGTATTACTAAATAATTGGTGAACTGTTCTTATTCTATTTAGTCGCATTGTTTTAGTTAGCTTCCTCTATAATTGCTAGTCAAGTAGTAGACTGTTTCACGAGATGGGTGTTCAATGCTTGGCTGAAAGTCAGGTTTATTGGTGGATATCTCAATTGCATACAATTGCATACAATTGCCAGTGTAGTTGTAGCCTATAAAATCCTAGTTTCACAATCCTATTGCTTGAGGACAAGTTTCCTCCTCAGAGTCCGCCTTGCCTCGAATACTTTTATGATATTTCCCTTACAGTCTGGTGACCGTTTCTTTACTTTATTCATATACAATTGATTATATGCACGAGGTGTTTTACTAACTACCTTTGTGCAACGTAACAGAGGTTTAGGGTCAAGTATCAGAGGTTTAGGGTCAAGATACAGAGGTTTTTGGCCGAGTTACATAGGTTTAGGGTTAAGTAACAGAGGTTTTGGGTCATGTTACAGAGCTTTAGGGTCAAGCTACAAAGGTTTAGGGTAAAGTAGGGTATAGCTTTATTCCATTTCATAATAAATACAGAGAACTCATGAACTGTCATAAGACTGAGTATTTGTGGTCTATCACAATGCTTGCCCTATATGTTTATCTTATCACTATTCATGCTTCCATATGCCTTCTCACAATTTGATATTTTCTATTGACATAATGAATATCTGCCTACTTGATATGTTCTAAAATTGTATCCTATGATATGTCTCCATATATCTTCCATATGCCTACTATATTATTGTTTTGCCAATGAATATAATATTATACTAGCCCTTAATCATATATATATAAATATATATATTATATATGTATTATATACATTGCCATTTCGAGTGGGGATTTCTGGTGCTGGTGAGGGAGCCTACCTAAATATTAATTCAATCTGATCTAGATAATTTGAAGACATTCAGTAATGTTTAGTTATCCTTAGTTTGTCCAGAGCAGCCTAGTATCATTAGTATTATTATTATTATTATCATGTTTATGTAACTTTAATTTTGTATAGTTTCCTTATAATGTATTTTCTTAAGTCTGTTGTATTAGATGTGTTAGAAATGTGTATCAACATTCAATTGTTATCACTTCCAAGAATGGTTTCAGACTATGATTGTCACTGTACCCTATCTTGCTACTTCTTTACATGATATTAATTCCCAAAATCTAGATGGCATAACTGGGAAACAACGAAAAATGGCCTTATCTGGCCAAATTGTAACACCCAGTTTAAAAGTTACAGAGGTTAAAGAGAAGGGCCAGTGAATTTAGAATTTTGTTAAATTCTCATAGGGTACTGTTGAGAATATGCTAAAGTATATATAAATATCATTTCTTTCAGTATGAATTGATTCCTTGAGTAAATAATCTGATTTTGAAATCCCCTATCCACCTGTCTCCTCTGTCCACCTAGGATAGGACGTCTGTCTGTGACGTCACTCAAAATGACAGTTATATTCAAATTTTAAATTTCTAAATTCCATAAAACCATATTTTTTCCACATTTTCTTTTACAAAAAAAATAATTTTGTGAATTTAATCCCTTTTAGATTCATAAAGAACATTTGATAAATTTCTTATTGCATTTTTTTCAGTTTATTATTTTTCAACTGTTCTGCTTGTGACATCACAAACAGATAAATGACATGTGCAGGCATTGTCAGATGCAGGCAGAGAAACTAAGTTTGATATACAAAAATGTGCATAAAATCAAAGTTATTAGAGATAAAAGTATAAAATGTGGTATGGTTATTCCCTGGATGGTAAGGATCACGACAATGTACTATTTTTTTGTCACTGGCCCCTCCCTTTAAGGGTGAAAGCTCTTTGTTTTTGGTCAAGTTAAAGAGGTTTTCTGTGAAGTTACAGAGGTTCAGGATGTTTGATGGAATTGGATGAAATTTTACAATTGATATCAAGCATGTTTGACTGCATCTAAAGAGATTTTACAAATGCATACGTTTTGCAAAAACTTTGTAGAATTTCCATAAGTGCCATTTAAAACCTGTGTAGCTATGGAGGTTGTTACGAAAAAGGCTGCAGTGGGCTGTTCACCGTTGTTACAGAGGCTTCATTTGTACTGGAGAAAAATGTACAGGAGTTTAGAATTACAGATGTATTATTAAACTGATATAAATTACACACAAACTTCCCTAAATAAATTGCAAAGTTTTGTAGCTCTGGTAAGGGTAAAAGGTCAAGTTAAACACATGTATGAAACTCCTCCAGGGCTCTGTTAACAGCATTAACTCGAGTTTCAGCTCAATGGGTTCTGTCAGTAAACTGGTGTTGTACTATGGGAAAAACATTCTTTTTCTGAGTGAAATGTAGGTTTATATAACCATTTTCATACAGCATTTTCATTATATTCATTCCACTTCCAAATTGATTGTCATGTACGTTAGATTGGCATGTATTTATATTAAAATTAGGTGAAAATCCATGAAAGTGGAAGTAACAAACTGGTCAGAAGCACAGTTAGACCAAGTTAAACACCAGTGAGGCACTGCTTAGACATGATTTAAACATTAGTTAGACACTTGACCAAGGAATTCTGGCACCAACATTCACAGAACTGGTGACTTCCACTCTTAGGTTACAAAAGGGTGTGTATAACTGTCTCCATTGAAATTTCTTATTGCAGAACATTGCATCTTAAATTTTGTACCCAATTATTCAATGTGCATTTGCAAAAATAGTAATGTTGTTTTACAAGGAAAGGGAAATATGATAATTTAATCTGTTAATGGATTGCAACTTCAATTTCATAAATATAGCTTGCACACCTTTTTTGTAGTTAGGGGTGTCCAAGCACACCTAGGCTGCTGCGTAGGTGGTCTAATGTTTTCCTGGAGAAAACAAGTGGAATATTACCATCAATTTACCTCCAGTTACATTATGCAATTATAACCTGATGAAATAGCATTGTAACATACATCAAACTTTTGGAACTGTAAATATAATGTTCGAAACTGGGGAATAACATGTGAAAACCCATACTTGGAACTCAGGGAATAGACTGTAAATATAGTGACTTAAACCGGGGGAATAACATGTGAAAATCCATACTTCACTCAATCAGAGGGAAAAACATGTGGAAACCTGTGTTTGAAACTAAGGGAGAAACCTTTGAAATTCTGTGATTTAAAAAAACACTTTTAAGTTATATCAAACCTAGATTCATATGTAAAATACTTAGTTTATGCTGAGAATAAACTTAGCTCAAGCTGGTGTCAGAGAGGTACAGTTTCCCCCAAAAAAACACAGGATTTGAATTACACCCGTGTCACACCAGTTAGTAGATAAAAACAAGTGACCAAACTGAGTCAATTCATAGGAATTACATGGATAATACACAGGGTTTGTCAGTACACCAGTTTGCAACCATTTTGACACCAGCATGAAATAATGTTAGAAAAAAAAGTTTTTTTTTTTATATATAAATGTATCATGATGCATCCAATCATGTAAGATAGATTTGCAAGTTTAGGCATTACAAATCATAAAAACAAATTTCTTGAAGTAAACTAAAGTCACAATCAGGGAAATATACTGGCATTACACAGGGACTGTAATTAAACCAGTATTGGACAACTTTGACAAGAGGTAAACTGGTGTTAAACACATGTGCTGTTTGCTGGGATACATAAATGGCGGTATCTTTTTACTTAATGTGTTTCAAATGCTTCCGAACAATATTCTATGACACATGCTAGGAAATTGGATCTATTCCATAAACCTTTAGTATACACAAATAACAAATTCTACTGGTTTCAATCATGATACTTTTGGTATCATTAAGGTATACATTCCCAATATTGAGCCACAGGTGATGTTCCCATGGCGACTGTGGTGGAACATTCTGAAATTGATAGCACAAACTTTTGGCACACATTCAGCACAATGTTACACTGAAAGTGTATAAAAAATGTGTGTGACCTATCATGATCGACAAAATTGGCTGTCAATAAAAAAGTGACAGGAAAATATGAATACCAATATGTTCATAAACTTTGACCATGATGGGAATATTGCCAGTTGTGAAAGTATATATCCTTAGCAAATTCCTTGTGTACTTCCCAGATGGAAATAAGGACTTTAAGTGTTGGAACGAGAAAATAACAATATTTATTGGAATTGGGAGATTAATTTATTTGGTTGTCATGGAGTAACAGAAACAAAACATCAATATCAAAGATGGTTTTAGCGATGATCCATGAAATAATCTACTTTAAGGATAATGCCCACAAACTTGTGCTTCCCCCAAGTGGCAAAAACTGTAAAATCTCCTTGGGACATACCAAAATGTCCTAAAACAGCCAGCCCGAACCACACACCCACTGGCCTAGCTGCGACTAGATATGCAAGCTCTAACAACCTCATTAATTCAGCTCCGCCTTTACAGAGGCAGGCGTATTTTGCTGAGATACTACCAGAAGCCAGCGACACCTGGCGAGCCCTACGTGCAGCTCTACAACGCGAACATAACTCGAGCCTACGTGCATCGTTTACCCGCTATCTGGCCCGCGTCGGTCGGTTCCCTGACTGGGCTGCAGGTACCCTCCCCCCAGCAGGACTAATCACCACACCCTTGGCCGCATTACAGGTTGTGAACCTCCGTCGGGACCAGACCCGAAATACTATGAACTTAGTGGCATCCCTAATGGAGAACAAGGCCGCCTCGGATCACATCTCAGTTGAAACTAACACTGAGGGTCTGAAGGAGCTGTACGACCGTCACCAGAATGCACCTGGCGGTTACCAGTACACAGTAGACACAGCCACTCTCAATTCCAAACTAAATCGGGAATCAGCGCAGCTCAAATTGGGCCCTGAGGCTGCTTTGTGGAACGGGATCCCTTACCACCTGATCCCTCCAAACATCCCAGGAGTCTCCGATCAACCACGCAATCCGAGACCCAACATTCCAAACCAGGGTTTTCAGTCAGCCCTATTTTCAGACGACCAAGCGACCTTTCGGGACCCTCAGAGCCTGGAACAGGTCAGCGCCATTCCGCCTCGCAACGAGGTCTACAGCACTTCCTGGTCTCCGCCGGGCAACCGCCGCCCCACCCAACGCCGACCGAATCAAGGCCGCCGTGGACCTTATGGGGAACCAGGGAACTGCCCCCAGACCGCCCAAAATGGCCGCCAACCACAAGGCAGGGGCAACCGCCGTCAGAACCGCCGGGACCAAGAGCCAAACTCTGGTGCCCAACCCTTACTCTCCAACCAAGAGAGGAACCTCCTACAACATCTTCTGAACCGGGAAGACGGTCGGAATTAGACTTTCCTAATATCCAACAACTGACCACAGACTGCTGGTGGATTAATCCGGACTTCACATCCGTTCTTTTTTGACATTCACTTTAACTACCTACCACTTTTGTACCAAATAGATAATGTCAACAACAGTAATACCAGCAGTAAAGATACCAACAGTTTCCAAGGTGTTGTTAATTTATCTGATCGCACTCTAACTGATGCTGAACACAGCCTCTTATCTAAGGGTCTCACTTTTGTGGACACCAATCCAATGCCCGATAAAGGTATTTTATCCGAAGACATTTCAAAATTTCATTTGAGTCTTAGACGGAATTTGGCTATCCCCAAGTTTTTAACTAACACACCGCTTGTTTGTCCTGACCCTCGGCCAGATAAAACAAACATACCGTTCGAGAATCCTAAATTCAAGAACAAATCTAAATGGAATCCTCCGGGTCCACCCATCCTAGAACACATGGCTCTCCTTAACGAAAGCAGCATTCAAAATTATAAATGTCCCCGGAAACCCACAAAACATAACCTCACTAGGGCTGAAGCCGGGGCCAAACTATCACTAAGCAAAGATCGCACAATAGTTATTAAGAAAGCCGATAAGGGCTCAGCAGTGGTAATCCAGAATAGAACAGACTACATTAAAGAGGGTCTAAAACAATTGTCTGATGAAGCTTTCTATAAGCAGGTTGATACCGATTTAACTGATCAACACAATTGTTTAGTAGCTAAGACGGTTAAAGGAATAGAGCTACGCAAAGAGATCTCGGAAAAAACTTCTAAGTATTTAGTCTTAGAACAACTGAGAACATCTAAACTTTATCTTCTCCCGAAAATTCACAAAAACAAGGTCCCACCACCCGGCAGACCCATAGTCTCTGCCAATGATTCCCCGACTGAAAGAATCTCTCAATTTGTAGATCGATCACTTCATACAACCGATAGTACCTAAGGTATCATTGTATATTAGGGATAGTGGACATTTCATCAATATTATTAAGGACCTCATCTTACCTGAAGGCACTATTTTAGCCACTCTAGATGTCACTAGCCTCTACACTAACATCCCCAACTCCGAAGGAATTGATGCTGTGGCCGCGTATCTATTTAAAGAACGCGATCCTTCGGAAAATCCTACTAATGCATCCATTTGCAACCTCTTAGAATTAGCACTCACACTGAACAACTTTGTGTTTGACAATAAGCACTTCTTACAGGTAGGAGGCACTGCAATGGGCACCAAATTAGCCCCGTCTTTCGCCAACCTCTTCATGGGCGCATTTGAAGAGAAATTCATATATTCTTATAGACTTAAACCTTTGATCTGGAAAAAGTTCATTGATGATATTTTCTTCATCTGGACTTATGGTGCTTAAACCCTAAGAGAGTTTGTAGACTATTTAAATTCACAACACCGCACGATCAAATTCACAGTTGAAACCTCTTTAACTGAGGTGAACTTTCTGGATTTAACTGTGAAGAGACAACCTTCTGGTACCATTATAACTACACTTTACTGTAAACCAACTGATAGCCACAACTATCTACTTTACTCCTCTGAACATCCCAGACATATCCTTAATGGTATACCATACTCTCAGTTCCTACGACTGAGACAAATTTGCTCTCTCAATACAGACTTCACCCAGAAGGCACTCATGCTCAGTTCACACTTCATATGCCGGGGATACCCCAAATCCCTGGTCCGCAAGTCCCTAGACAGAGTGGAAGCCCTAGATAGGGAAACTCTCTTAAATAAACATTTACTTGCTGGTCCTAAAACCGAAGCTAAATCAGATCAAGATACATTTTATTGTATCACCACACATAACCCGAAAAATCCACCCATTGCGGATATTATACGAGATCACTGGGCCCTTTTGGGGCACTCCAAAACGACCCGCCAGATTTTGGATTCGAAGATCATTTTTGGTCTAAGAAGAAATAAAAATCTTGGCGATGCCCTAGTCCGGGCCTCTACCCGGACCACAATCAAAAAGCCGGGTCTTAGTGGACATCCGTGCAACCGGCCAGCTACCTGTAGGTACTGTCCGTTGATGAACAGATCTAAGAAAATAAGCTCCAAGTCAGATGGACGTCTGTTCACTCCACTATTTCAAATAAATTGCCAAAGCAGCAATTTAGTTTATTTAATCACTTGTAACCACTGCGGCATTCAATATGTGGGCCAAACAAAAAATTGAATCTTAACTCGATTCCAAGGACATTTCTACGATATCAAACAAAATAATGACACCACGGTAGCCAGACACTTTAATCGTTGTCCGGCTGACCGTCAGAGTATGACCAATGGCTTCAGCATCTAGGTCCTATCTTTCATTTCTTCTCCTCCTGATTCGAATAAAGCTCAACGGGAGAGAGATGCGGAAGAAAGACGATGGATGCAACGATTGTCATCCGTTGTCCCACTGGGTCTAAATTTAATGGATTAATTCCAGGTAAAATACCGTATGGTCTGCATCCGTCCAAATAAATTCCTCCATTGACCATATCGTATTACCAGTGACATTACACACTGACTTTCCAGTGTATGGACATAGTCCTGCCACTTTTGACCAACCTCCATCTTCCCTTCCCATTGACTACCTTTTATTGAGCATGGTTTGATTTTGGGGAATTTCACCAATATTCTTTCAATATTGGGATGGACCTGCATACGTGAGAGAAATTCTTCATAATTTTCATTTTCTCAACATTTAATATCATTAGGAATTTTCTCTAAATTTTATTTTATAAAATCTCCTACAAATTCGCACCTGATGAGCCTTTTATGGCGAAACCACCAAATACCAACAATATAACTTAAATTGTGTGCCAACTCCATCTTTTTGGATCACCAGGGAAACTACACTTTGTTGTTTATCCCAAAGGCACAACATCACCTGAGTCACATCAATTTCTGATGATGTCATTACCTGGTTGCTACACAAACCAGGGTTGTCACGCAGGTTACCGTTGGCAACTTCCAAGTGCAACTGACACTTTGAGTGGTAGTGCAAAGCAAGCTAGACACACAAAATTCGTCTCCTGCAAAATGTCCTAAAACTTGATTTAAAATGTTATTCATAATCTGTTCTTTAATCTTAAAACCAAAGTTTGATTCATTTTGATTTATTAAACATAAAATGAAAGAAGCTCTAAAGTTGATATTCTTTTCTAGCGTGGTAGTTTTGGCCAGAGAACAATGATATATAAAGTTGAGCCTGTTTCTGAATCATTCAAAGAAACAGAGACTAAACGCCAGGTTAGTGGTGATCTTGAGTTTGATGGTCATATGCATGTTGTGCGACGTTTGAATACACAAGATTCAGTGCCAATGAGTGAGTATTTATCAATAATTGTATAGTAAAGTAAATGGTAGACTGACTCTAATAATACAGCCAATATGATATAAGGAAACAATCTTGTGAGCTCTGCTACTGAAATCTAGGTAATCTGTTCTTGTAGTTCAAATTTTATTTCTGTTGTTTGCTAAACATTCTACCCATCCTGTAATAAATTTCTCAGGGTCACAATGTAAAATACTCAATAAACCTTATGTTAGGGCACATGATACTTTCTCCCGTGAGTTTTTAAATGAGTTTAAAATCTTAGAAATTCAAATATCTACATTCAACCCCTTTGGAAAAATAAAATGCATGAATAAGAATCTTATTATCCTACAGTTAATAATTGTTTTTAAATATATAAGTGCAAAGTTCATTTCTTTTCATTTAATTGCAGATTATTCATTTTCTGGGCTTAATACTGATTATGAAGTTCCAGTTACTGTGGCCGAAAGATCAAATGATCCCTATGTTGTGGAAATTTTCTGGCTTACCGACAGTGAATTCTATAAAAGGTAAGCTTAAAATGTTGTCCATATAAAGATATATTTTCTTTTATATGAATACAATTTGCCAGCTATAAATGTAGTCTTTAGGTTTCCTCTATATATATGACACAATTATAATTATTGCAGATAAGAATTAGAGCTGGCTTTTGATAATTAATTGTATTGCCAGTTTTAGATTTCATTCTACAAAAATTAGTTTTGTCCACTCTACTGATAACTGTGGTATCAAATGTTATAGAGGTCTTTTCTTGCATAATGCAAACTTGGCTTGTTAGCAGAATTTTGTTGCACTGGTTACCTCTTCTTTTCATATTCTGGCTGACTTAGATGGGAAGGTTCGTATAACAGGGAAGACACTTTTGATGAATACCTTTACCACCTTATCAATGGGGTAAGCATTTGATATATGATATAAAAACTTGAACTTTTACAGAATTGTACACTTAGATAGATAACTGATGAATCACAAAAAAAATGCTGCTGCATGTAGTGACGTAAGAGCTGAGGTCACATGTCAGTAAAACCAGAATAAAGTCCCTTTGTTACATAGTTTAGTTGATAATACTCTGACATCACCAAAAATGAATGGTGTTGTATTGATTTAAAGGGGCAAAAGTTGTTAGGTACCTAACAAATGCACCCTGCTGTGCACCTTCTGGGCACCTCCTTCAGTGGTGGATATGCTAATTTTATAATCTAGGGGTCAGTGAGGGGGGTTAGGTAAGAGGGGTGTCATTTACTGACCAGTGTCCCTTTGATATAACAGCCTCAACACGGTAGGGGTGTAAGCCTAATCAAGGAACAGCCTCCAACTTTCAAACCTAACTGAAATATTTTCAAAATAATTTTTTCTGGTAGGGGTATAATTATGGTCAATTCTCACGAAACGTGCCCAATTGGCGAATTTCATGTTTTTGTGATATAACTGAAAAAATATGAAAGCTATTTCATTTTTTTGGCCAGATTTGCATTTATCTATATTTTATCTTATACATTGACCACACTTTTGCCTATATTCTCTGTATTTTTAAAAATCATGATAGATAATGTGATATTTTCTGGAATTCAAATGTGGTGTACTTTTTGTGTAAATGTGTTTCCATACCCTTATTAAAAAATTATCAGGAATAAGTGAATAATATTTCACCAATTATCAATCTCAGTTTGTGCGCTCATGTCTAGCCAAAAATAATTAATATTTTAACATATTTTTGATCATTTTTTTTAGCTGTAATGTCCTGTCATAGTTCGTGGGGGCAGTCATAGTCCGTAGGGGCATTGTCATACTCCGTGGGGGCATATATATTTCATAGTCCTATACAAAAATTTTGGTAGTAGATAATGTTGAATTATTATACTGATTAGATATGGAAGGCTACACATTTTGCTATTGATCATAAAGATTTAGCCTAATCTTATTACATATTGACATCTCTTAGTGTTTTAATAGACTGTCATAGTTTGTGGGGGCTGTCAAAGTCTGTGGGGGCATTGCAGGGGCGGATCCAGGGGGGGGGCAGACGGGCCTTGGCCCCCCCCCCCCCCTTGCCCTGTTAAATCATGTTTGATCGGGGGCCCACCCCCCTGTACATTCATGTTTTTGGGCCCCCCCCTCTACAAATTCCTGGGTCCGCCCCTGCATTGTCATAGTCCATGGGGGCATATATTTCATAGTCCTATACAAAACATTTGGTAGTAGATAATGTTGAATTATTATACTGATTAAATATGGAAGGCTACATATTTTGCTATTGATCATAAAGATTTAGCCTAATCTTATTACATATTGACATCTCTTAGTGTTTTGATAGACTGTTATAGTTCTTGGGGGCTGTCAAAGTCCGTGGGGGCATTGTCATAGTCCGTGGGGGCATATATTTCATAGTCCTATGCAAAACATTTGGTAGTAGATAATGTTGAATTATTATACTGATTAAATATGGAAGGCTACATATTTTGCTATTGATCATAAAGATTTAGCCTAATCTTATTACATATTGACATCTCTTAGTGTTTTGATAGACTGTCATAGTTTGTGGGGGCTGTCATAGTCCGTGGGGGCATTGTCATAGTCCGTGGGGGCCTTGTCATCATCCGTGGGGGCATTGTCATCGTCCGTGGGGGCATTGTCATCGTCCGTGGGGGTCCTGATATTTATATGTGCATAAATTAAAAAATAATTGATATTAACGTTCCCAATAACATATATAGATACTCCAATACACTGAGAATATATTGACCAAAAATTATTTCATTCTGAAAAAATTATTCCCCCCCCTATTTTGTCGTGAATTGGGCACGTTTCGTTAGAATGGACCATATGTGACCCGATCTGACATAATGAGTCGCAAGTCGCGGAGATATAAATTTGAGTTAGTAAGATATGTTCCTCACCTTGAAAAGAGCTTCATTTTGATACCAAGATTGTGTTTGTACGATGATTAGGGCCAAAGTTAGGTTTTTCCCTATATGCGGTAGGCTGGAAACTTGATTCTGAGAAAAACGCGTTTGAAGTTTTTATGTGCGGTTTTGGTTACACCCGGTCGGAATTCCTTGGATACCACTAGAAGTTTATCTCCCACCGACTTGAGACTTGGAATATACATTCTAGACTAGTTGAACTACAAAATACTGTGAAGTCATGCTTTAGAAATGGAAACTTTAATCATGCCGGCCTTGTAAAGATAGAGTACAATTCCTGTAAATCTGCACCTGAAAATGAAAAACTGAAGCAAGAGGGCAAGCTCAAACAGTGACAGTACCTGTTCTAGAAGGCTGAATTCGCGGCGGATGTCTGCGAGGTCGAGGGAGTGGGTGTTGGCCTTGCGTCCGCCTGACCTCTTAGTACGGGGTACGACCCCGTTCTCCCGATACCACTGGCTGATGGCGGTCATCTTGTTGGTACTGCAGCTGAAAAACAAGAACACACAACTTACAATTGGAAATGGAATAATGTTGGACATGGCAGGTTCAGTTACATAAAAATAATGTTTGGTTACATAAAATATTATGTACATGTTAATAAGTTACAGCAGGACACAGGTTTAGGAACTACTTAGACAGAGAATGTTAGCTGCAGAGATGAATAATTACCTGTAGAGAAAAAGCAGGGTGTCCCGGCAGACCTTCCTGCCCCCGACGGTGTAGTGGCTCCGTTGGTGCTGCCTGGCACCCTTGCCCTTTTTCCCCTTCTTCCAGGTCGACAACTGTGCCGAGTTGTCAGTACAGGCACTTGTAACGCCCAACAGGAGCATGTCCTTCTCCCCTGGAATGGAAATCCGACACAGAACTTTAGTGATGTATGAGCGACTGACTTTGTGAAAAAAAAAAAAGTTTAAGAAAGTTTAAGAACATTACTCTCGGCCGGGTCTACCCCGGAGGTCACTGAGGTTACTTGGCCTAAAATCGTATGTCAATGCCACAGAGGAAAAGTTACAGCCTCCACGTGGTCATACAGGTATTATAGATGACAAACTATCTTCATTTAAGACGGTTAATAGCATGGTTATTGGCCGCACCTGGAGTCAGCTGGGCGACCTCCTGCCGTTTGTCCAGACGCTCCGCCGTTGAGAACTGGACACAACACGGGCTGTCGTTGTGGTACTTACACGAGCACCTAAACATGACGAAAGTCCACATTAATGTCAAAGATATGTGAGGGCACCCCTAAAGATTGAATTAGGTTCATTAGATGGCCGCTAAGAACTTTTAATTAGGCCTGAGAGAGCATAACGGTCAAGGCCGTCCATCGTTCAAGTGCGAGACGCCATTAAGTAGGTCACGGCGGCATACTTTCAGTAAATGTCGATTTTGAACATAAAGACAGATAGAAACATGAAAATAATTACGGGATATCTTAGAAAACATGTTTGGGCAACTTCTGATGGCCGGACAGGTCTAACGGTTTGGTATTTATAGGAATTTTCAAACGACACAACTTGGGCAATTTCGATCGCAAGTCGCAAACAAGCATGGCCTACCTAAATTTCTGGCAACTGTCAGTTTCCTCCTGCAGCAGTTGGTCCGTCGGATCAGTGATAACCAGGGGCTCATCCTCATCCTCCTGTGACTCCTCAGCCTCCTCCAAATCCTCTATGTCCTTTTCCGACAGGGTAGCATCCTCCTCCCCCTCCGATAAGTCCCCATCGTCCTCGGCAAAGACGAAGTAATCCTCAACGAGTTCTCGCCATTGCTCATCGTTGGCGCCGCCATGAAGATTAGTCCGAACAATTGTATTTAGCGCTGCTGTCACGGCCTCCTCACGCTCCTTGGGGGTAGCCATCGAATCCTAAGAATGTTGGGATCCAAACTGCACTTGCAGTTCAAACAATAACACGCTAATTAACACGTTAGGCCTCATTGAACGCGCACCTGCTTCTGTCGGTCGGACCTTTAAATTTCCCAGTCGCGCTTCCGGCACGCCGAGGGCGTCTCGGCCAATCAGAGCGCTCGGATCGCAACACGTGACCTCCTTGACAACGATTGTTTACGGCGACGGCTTTCGCGATCCGCCTTCTGATTGGTCCATCCCCATCGGAATTCAAAATCGGACGATGCGATTGGCTAGAAGAGGTCCCGCGCTTTTCGGCGGTACCAAAAGTTCTTGGGTTGTCGACTCCTAAAAGCGGCTCGCAAGTCGACAAAGTTGATAAAAATCGGTGTCTCAGGAGCCTTTTGTTTTAACTCACTGAAGCAGAAGAACAACTTTAGGGGCCATTCTAACACACTTAGAATATTAATTTCATCAAAATATTTTGGGAAATGAAAGTCCTGATATAAAAGATTAAGAAAATGCAAAAAAGTCATTTTCGATGGTGGGGCCGATTTCCGACTTCAGAGGCCCATATCTCAGTTTGACCGCAAGCGACTTGCGACTCATTTTGTCGGATCGGGTCACATATGTAGAAGGTTATTTCTCTCCATTTTCACAGCAAAGGGTCTTGGTATGTTCATGTGTTAACCCATCCATAAAATAGATGGTTAAAATCATTTATCCATCAGATATTTGAGAAAAAGACTTAATTTCCAGGAGACCTTTAAACTGTTGGAATGATAGACACCCACTGGGGTTATGGCTGCTCCATCCTTTATATACCCCCCATGCCCCTTTAACCTAAAACGAACATTGACTGGACATACAGCTAGATATGGTGAGGTCAACTTCAGGCCTTAACAGAAAATCATATCATATCATTTAAGTTGAAGTATAATATCACATAATGGAGTTAAAAGTATGTCATTGTGTAACATTCCACTGTTAGGTTACAGAGCTGTTTTTTTTTAGCTTTATGTTTTTTAGGAGTCATCAAAGGAACATAGCTAGAATAACAGATATACCATTGAAGTGATGTTATGATAACAACACATTATTGATAGAGTGGGCGCAGAATACATGATAGAAACCTTGCTTCAGCAGACAGTCTTTAGTGCATGGTGTGAAGCACTGAAATTACAACACCCTGATCATTGTGTTTTACATTTCATTAGGTCAATCTTGCATTTCGTACACTGGAAAAATATGGTCTTGCAATTGAAGTTCTAGTGAAAAAAATAATAATTTCAAAGGTAAATCTCAAATACTTATGAACTTTTATTTTCTCACCAACTGCTTATAATTTGATGATTTGCACTACTCAAATATGATTCTCAATAATTTGGTAACTACTGCACTAAACAAACTTAACTTGAACTGTACTTGGTAACTAAACGTTAAATAGGTAGGAAATACAGCATACAGAATTGTGCAATACTTAAAGTTCTTTGTTTTTATTGGAAAATAGCATTGCAAAGGTATTAGTAATACTTGAGAAACACCCTCGGGATCTCTTCATTGATTTGACGATTGTAGGTGTATGATCCTAAAGAAATTCCATCAGACAAGGCATACAATAAAGGTAGGGTAGAAGGGGATGATGTTCTCACGAATTTGGAGCAATACCGGAGGGAGAAGGGGTACACCCCTGACAACCCTGACCTTCTCACACTACTGACTGGGTTTGTACATTACATACATAATTGTAACTTTTGATTGCCTAAATATAGGCTAAAAGTATTTAGTTACTTAGATAATTGATGATAACAGAGTTCCCCACAATATATATATCTATATGGCATATCGCTGTTTGGAGGATGTAGGAGCTCTTCGTTTACACTATATGGCATGTCTATAAAGATATATCTATTGTGGGAAATACCAGTCACTACAACCTTGTCATACACATATAATGAGTGTGTGACAAGGTTGTGATAATTGGTAGTGAACATTATCTACTAGTCTTGCAGACGTTGAAATGATGGTACCTTATTCAATTCAACATATTATGAAAACTGCTACGAGGTTCTACAAATTTATTTTGTGACCAATAATATTAATTCTGTTGGCTTTATATCTTATCTCAAGAAAAAGTGTTAATTTAGAAAGAGGGCTTGTAGGTCCCATTATTTTTTCCAAAAACCAGCTATAAAACATTAAACTGTTTTACATATTGCAATATATGTGATATATATGTATACATGTATGATTATAAATAGGGAGCTGTAATCTGTTGTCTGTAACTGTTGTGTATAGGTGTGTTGAGAATATTCTTCATACTTTCCTTTTCAAGCTTTGTTTGATCTGAAAGGCACTTCTGTGCTAATGAAAAACACTATCATATATACCATATTGTCTTTTATCCATTTTATAAAATGTTTTTCATTTACAGGTACAATATCCAACGTGGCGATCAAGGGCAAAGTTTGATTGGTGAGTATATGATGGATCAGGATTTATTACAGAATTTTCCCAACTCTGCCACCTTGAAGTGAAGTGGTGTTCATGACCATATAGTATAATATACATATACATACATATATATATATATATATCTATATTATAGAGATGTAGGAAAGCTTGGCCATGGGGTTTCTCTTATGTCATGTGCTTGAGCCCACTCACATTGTATCAGTGAGTCTTTATAACCCTTTAGACCCCAATCCGACCATGACTGAGGGTGTACTCCCCAATCCAGCCATGGCCGCCCGGAAAAATGGCTGTTTTTCCATAATTTTTCCATAATTTTCCAAGGTGAACACCTTTCTGAAAATTCAACATACAAATATATCGTTTGAAAGCTAATTTAATTTGTTATCTAATTTTACAAACCCCATGACATCCATGACATTCTATGACATTCATTGATAGGGATTGGTTATCTTTTGAACATCTTGAATTACAAGGAATTTAGGGAATTCTTAAGGGAAATCCATGGAAATCATGGGGGAATTAAGCAATCCATGAAAGCAAACAGTGGGGTCTAAAGAGTTAAAGGTAACACATTTATTCATTTTTCTTAATTCTATTTAACAACATTTATTTAGCAATGATCTCCCTGTAGGTGTAGATACAGGCAATTGTAACGATAATAATAATTCTAATTATGTATGTATTTCATAATATTAACATTTAACCATCTCCTCACTCCTTCATCAAATCATTATGGCATTATGACAGTATAATGACTGATTTCTGTCTGGCCAGTACAGTGACTAACAGTCTGATGTGGGTGTTTCAAGGCAAGTATGGTGACATTATAAACAAGTATGATGACATTCAGTACATGTACACTGACCATCAATGGTACAAGTGATTTGGAGACATAACAGACATCTGTTTATTGACATGTATCAGTATGGTGACAGTCACAGTACTTGTACCATGTTTAACATTACTTATGATATTTAAATTTTAAAGTCATCATGAGTTTATGTGACTTAGTTACTAGTGATATATATAACCAGTATTTCAATGATAGGTTAATCAATTATATTATATCTATGAGAATTTTATGGTGAGACTACAATTGGGTAATATGGTTTGCTGAAAAACAAGTATATGAACAGTATTGGACATGTATAATTGGGAGACATGTACATTTATAATGTAATACAGGCCTATAAAATAATATAATATCCAAGTATGCATGAGTTTTTGGGTGAATGCATCCATTGTTGCAGTAGCTGTTCCACTGAGTAGACCACCCCACATCCAAACTTACTAAACAAATTATGATATACGAGACAAAAAATAATTTTATGTCTTATATTTGCATGTAAATTTAAAATTCTGATGAAAAAAGAGTCCATGAGAATAGATTCCTTATATGTAGGGTGCCAACTGAATGCCAGCATATAAAGATTACTATGCACTGAAGCTTAAACAAAATGCTGTTATTTTCTGGTGGGTGTTATTTGGGCCTTCAGGGTTGGAGCAATGATAGCCAAAGTGCAGACACTATTCTGGAACAGAGAAAGATGAAGTGGAAGAGTGGTGAATTGGAACAGTACATTCTATACTTGTCAATTTATGCTATGGTTTACTTCATGAGTAATACACTTATACATATAGCAGATATTAAAATATTGGAAGCTACACCGAACCCGACACAGGAGTCTCGATGACTTGGTTTCATTAATCAGACGTTTTAAAGTTGGCGAATCAACTAGTTTCGTCAGATATAGCAGATATTTACATGCCCTACGAAATAACCCAGTGCACAAAGGTTTTTTTAATGCAGTTGACAGAAGTACACATCAGCCAAAGGTGTATGGGCACAATGGAAGCTCTATATGCCTGATGCCAACATCTTGATTTTCCTTTTTGTTGTGCTAAAGAAAAGAATAAAGCCTTTATTACACATACCAAAAGTGCAGTAATGAGTTACTGCTGATATACTTTCACCAAGTGCTCTGTCACATAACAGGTTGTGCTGTTGAAGGGGTTGGCACCTACATGGCAGCCATCCTTCTTCAACAGCGAGGGAATCCAACTTTAGTGATAATAGCGAGGGTTGGCACACCCATTTTTTTAGAGTGTTTGTGGGGAATTTGGGGTCATTATTTTGATATTCATAGCTGTGATCCTTAGCTTTTAAAATATACAGAAGGTAAATTGCAGTTCTAAATGTATTTATCAATCAATTAAATGTGTTCAAAATGTGTGCAAAACCATCCCAACAACTAAGTTAATCCAACAATGCCTTTGTGTAAACCTCTGCTACATTTCCTCATAGGTTTGGCTCACCTTGGCACAATATGCGATCGGATCTGGGGCATATCTGTAGTTGAATGGCTAGACGACTGGCCAATGATTTCTAACATTGCACATGAGCTTGGTCACAAGTAAGAACAATTATTGGATCGTTTCCCTTTGGCTTATGACTATCAGTCTGTTATCAAAGAATGAGTGCTCCCACGGATTGTCTATTCAGCAACAGCAAATCAGTAACTATTTCATGATATTTTCATGTTACGTACAAACATGAAAGCTAAACAATATAACCAAAAAAATAAGAAAAAGAAGGTAAATTCATTTATTGTGTTTTGATTTTGTCTTTCAATAGACATTGTGCAGATGACATCACAACTGCCAAAACTGGACGTCCGCCATATTGGTGATCAATCTATTATCATTATTCAGAAATTTGAAACATTTAGAACAAATATTTAGGCTGAATTTGCCTAAAACAAACTAAATGAATCATTATCAACTATCATTAGTACTCAGAACTTTAAATTTAGAACTTTTTTTACAGGCACATGGTCATGATCACCACTTGGTGATCACCAAAAATTGATCACGTGACCACATCTGCACAAGGTCTATGGATGATAGAAAAAATCTTGTCTATCAGCACTTTCACACTGTGCATCATCTTTACATTGAAATGGTATATGATTATATGATTAAATAATCCCATTCGCATTTTATGATGTGATGATGGCCTGTCATTTGAGCAAATTAGACACTTCATAGGTGAGGGTCCCTTTAGTCACCCATAAATTTTATGGTATTGGGGTTTAAGGACCTTTTTGTAAAATTCCTAGTTTGATATTTTTGTCTTGATAGTTCACACACACCAGTACAGCACTTTATAGATGTTACATAGTAAATTAAATGTTTTTCTAATGTGACCAAACATTTTATTTTTCAAAATTAATTCCTCACGTGTTAAGTCTTATTGGTCAACTGTTTTTAACTTTTTATTTTCAAAATCTGTTTCATGAACTAGTCTTATTTGGCATTGCTCACACTGTTAGTCTGAGCAAAAATGATACTTCCATGTTTTTATGATTTTTTTTAACCTGTGACTTAACAGACAGACAAATGCACTGTGCAAGCTGAATAGTGTGCACACAGGGGACTGCAAGAGGATATAGGAAAACCTGAATAAAGAGATTTAAAAATAGGCATGCTGAGTAACTGTGTGATATAGATTGTAATGCTATAAGAATTCACATTCATTGGTCCATCCCTTGAAGTCAAAGTTTGTACAATAACGATTTAAGTAGCTGTGTACATTGTTAGAATCTCTTGTGGATACTAATTTTGATATTACTTAAGTGTCATGTGATCATATGTGACCCGTTTTGGCGAATTGAGTCGGATGTCGCACGGGGAAGAATTTTAGTTAGGTATACCACCAGGAAATACCAATTCTTACGTGACGTGGCCCTTGTTCTGGTCAGAGAATACAAAGTGATGATACTGCTTAATGCCCTTGACTGGTTTGATGAAAGGGGTCAAAAGAGATTGCCAGTCATACGACTCGACAAACACCTTCCCATTCTCGTCCCCCACAAGTTGGGCAAGGTTGACACATTCTTGGGTACTCTTCACCACAGTCGCCTCCATCTCCGTGAGGCTCGAGACAGGCTCACGACGAAACTTTTGTTTAAGCAAACCAAAGCACCAGTCCGGGGCAAACTTGGTGTGCCCTGTGATCAAAAAGTTTAAGGAAATGGACTGGTGCCGGCCAGTCAGGACCCGCCAGAGAAGATACGCTAGCACAAACTTGTTCTTGTTCTGACCACTACAGTTGTCACAGTGCATGTCCACCGCCTTTCCCCCAGGGAATACGTTTCAAAATAGTGGTGCAGGTATGAAATAACTGCATTTGACCCCTTACTACCGCAATGGCTTTCGTCGATCAAATAGTTCACCTGTTGGGGGATGGCCTCGGCACAGACACCGAAAATGCCGACCTTGCGGGGGACAAGGAAATACAATGGGCCAGGCTGCATAGGAAAGGAGGGAAGGTGGACCTGCTGGGCATAATCAAAACTGATGTGAACCTTCGTGTCAGAAGAACAAGGGGGGTGGGGGCCAAGGGGAGGGGACTCTGCTTCCTTGTAGGCAGCCTTGGCAGACTTGACCATGTCCTGATAAAAGCCCCTCTCCCGAGCCACCACCTCCAGGTGAACTTGTTGCTTTTTCAGCTTGGCCTGTTTCACAATGTCAGGTAGGTTACTAGAGGCAGAGATATCCCTGTTGTTGCGCTGGCATTCCCAGCAGAGGTCAGTCATAGGGCGGGAACACACTATGTGAGGGAGGAGTTGGAGCCACAGGTTTCTAAAGGTTGAGTCAGCCACACACCTGAAGTTAGCCTCCTCCATGGCGTTGCTGTACAACCTGTAGATGTCGGCCTTTGTGGAAGAGGAGGGGAGGAGGAGGATGTCATCCCGTTTGTGGGAAGACACACGACCAGGCAGGACGAGGGCGTTGGTCTCGGCATAGGAGTTGATGAAGTCCACGACCCGCCTGATGTCCTCCAGCTGGAGGATCCTTGCAGTCGCCTGTCACCCGCCAGCCTTCCTTTGCCTGGTCACCACCCCATAGCACTTGTACCACTTGATGATGGACGTCAGCTTGTTCTGGCTGATGCTGGAAAGGTCACAAGGTAAGAGTTACATTAGGCCAATAATTATTGGACACAGGCAACAAGTACAGGTAAGTATTGTAATATTAATATGGACGATTTGTGAAGGTAAGTGCCATGATCAGATTCTGTTATGATTCATTACAGTTCATCTTGTAATTTACCTCAAGTAGTACAATAATAGTAGGGACATCTAGGTAGACCTTAGTTGAGCAAAGAAGTTGAATATCAAAGCTACTCACGCGTACATGAACTTGAAAGTGTCCCTGCAGACTGGCCAAGAACCGACGAGGTAGTGGCTTCTTTGGTGCTGCCTCTCCCCTCTCCCCTTAATCCCCTTCTTCCAGGTGGACAGCCTGCTGCTATTATCTGTGCAGGTACTGGCGATGTCCAGTAGCAACATGTCCTTCTCGCCTAGAAAACAAAGTAGATTAGGATAATAACAATCTGTACATGATATGCATATGACTCAAGGAATGAGGTTTCTGGATTGACCCATGAACTAGGTTAACACGCCCTAAATACTACCTTAAAAACGGTCTGGTTGAGTGTTAATAGTTGTCTGTTATACTTCAAGACGTTGTCATGGATTATGGGGTAGTTTTGAGCGAGAACGACATAGCTACATGGTCGCGGCGACAGGTTTGCATAACATGTATCTCATGAAAAACTTACCTGAGGACAGCTGAAAGACCTCCTGCCGACGTGCGACCAGCTCCGACGTCGTGAACTGTCGGCCGGATCAGCTGACGCCATTAAGTAGGTCACCGGACAACCCCGACGGATCATCCCTGTTTATGGCATGAAATCAACTTTGAAACTTGATAAAAACTATTTAGGCAGTTAGAATACATACTAGGGCACAATCGTAGGCAGTTTCATCAACATTGAAAGGGATTTAGGCACTTTGCCTACTTGTTTCAGAGATACCGGAACCGACCGCATGTCGGCTGTTATAAAGTTTTTTCAAAACTCACATGAAGCGTTCGCAGTCGTCCCACTCCGCCTGAAGAAGGTCGTCCGTGGGGTCAGGGATGACCAGTGGCTCATCCTCATCGTCCTCAGCATCCTCCGGTTCCCCTAGATCCTCCTGAACATCTTCTTCTTCCTCGGGGGGATCGTCTTGCCCCTCCTCCCCGACGGCGAAAAGAAAGTACTCGTCGACCAAAGTCCGCCATTGCTGTCGCTCGGCTATACCACATAAATTCGCCCGATTTATCGTATTCAGGGCATCCGTGACAGCCTCCTGGTGATCCATGTCCTTCCCGACAATGTTGGGAGGTAATCCACATCAAAATCCAGCAGTGATCCAGGATTAAAACAGCTAAATCCGTCGGAGAAGTGATGTCGCACGTCCGTCCTGCTCGCCATGCGTCCCTTTAAATTTCGACAACAACTGAAACCGGAAGGCACGCGAGGCCTCTCAGCCAATCAGCACGCCGAATTCCGCACACGTGACCTCCTTGATGACGATTGTTTGTGGGACAACGATCGGGAAAACACGTTCTGATTGGTCCTTGCAGGCCCGAATTCAAAATCCGAGGCTGTCATTGGCCAGTTCACTTTGCGCCCTTTCAGCAGGTACCCGGAACATGTGGCTGGGATGGGATCCAGACCGACAGACGAGCCGCGAAGTTAGGGGAAAATGGCTTGAATCGAGGGTCTTTTGTTTCAGATCACTGAGGCGTTGCGGGTCTTTGGGGCTTATTTAGAGGGACTTAGAGATGGCTTTGGGACCTTACATTTTTTTGGGGAAGACTTCTGATATAGGAGATATGAATAAAAGAAAAAACCCATTTTTGATAAAAAAATGCGAAATGCGACTTCAGAGCCCCATATCTCAGTTCAACTTTCTGCGACATCCGACTCATTTCGCCAAAACGGGTCACAATTGTCCACGTGTTTTTTTATTTCAACTGTTGGTTCTAAAATCGGGTTGAAAAATTGGTTGGTATGATCCATGTGACGATTTTGAACCTTAGTAGCCTGATTGTGAACCGTTTGTAAACCAATTGTGAACCAATTTTTGAGATAGAAAATATTTGGAACTTATTGTGAAATCGGTCCACAGTCGGTTCATTTTCGTCGTGTAGTAGATCACCGCCTTTAAATGTCTATCTGCATCCAGGATTCTTCTACCAATACCTGCTACTGTGGAAAGGAGAAGAGACGAAAGTCTGAGATGATTTCAGTTTAGATAAAATTGTTTAAGAGAAGGAAAGAAATTAGGATATCTTTATACAAAATTCAAACATTTATTCAGGTCAATACATATACATTCTAGAAACTCTCATAGCTACTTATGTCTGGTGATTTGCAGTCTCGGGATGACACATGATGGGTCCAATAATTGTAGTGATCTGGGATACATAATGGGTCCAACAGTGTATTTTAATGGTGTGAAGGAAGCAAATTCCCTCAGCTTCAGTTCCTGCAGTGCCCAGCAGGTAAAGACCCTCATAAAGGAAAAAAGGTATGCTTTTGCATTTCATAATCTCTCATATGGTAACAGAAAATACAATAATACCCCTATTGTATAATTCAAAGCTTTGTTAATTTTCAGTAAACATTTTGTATAAGTGGGTCACACTTTGATGGTGATTTTCAGGAGTTCACCAAGAGAATGTAGTGTGCATGGTGACATTGATATATGTGATGGACATTTCATTTAATGCCTAAGATATGAAATCTTCATTTTCAGTTATGTACGCTCCTGCTTAACGAACACGACCTGTGATTTTGAACAACTGCCGAGGAAGATAGAGAGTATTGATCATCAATGTAAACGTCTCCATGGGGAGCGTTCTGGAGTAAGATGGCCATGTCAGGTAATTATATCAAGTACAGATGATATGAAAATCGCTGTTCTAAATCTGTTCTAAATCTGTTGAAATATATTTATGACTGAAATATCTAGTTATGCAGTTGGATCCCCACATCTGAATAGCTGCAGTCACCAAAATTCAAAATTCTGGAAAAATTTGAAAATTAACCTTCACCCATGGAGAATCATTCTTTCAATTCAAAAGCATCATGGTCTGTCCAAACATATGTGATACTTACCTACAATTTGTGATATTCAGTTTCAATAGATCTTAATCAATTCATTGTAGATACTATGACATAACAGTCCATAGTTCAGGGGCCCATTGTCTTATGAAAGGAATATTTGATCTAAAAAAATAATATAATTAAATCTGCATAAAGATGAATTACAATTACCATTAAATGAAAAAGGATTATTCAATAAAACATACATTCATATAATGCATTTTCTAAATCTGAATCCTTTTAATTTGTAACTCAAGCTAGTGGGGTCTGTTACGCGGCGGATAAAATCATCAAATTTGGTATGAGACACCTCTGAGGCATAACTATCAAATCTGGAAGGGGAGCCACCTTAAAATATCGATAGGATGGATTTGGGGGGCCAAAAACCAATATGGCTGACTTTTGCTATAAACAATCTTATATCTCAGATTCTAAATGAGAGACATGGTTGGTGTCAAAATTGAGAGGTTATGGGTCAGGGAATTCAATATTTGTGTTTGAAGTCAATGTGGAAATCCAAAATCCAAGATGGCTGATTAATTTTGAGAAATATTATGATTTTTAGCTACTAAGGTATTAAGCAAGGGGAAATGGTTCCAATATCAGTTGTTTATAGCCTAGAGGGTTCAATAAATATAATATTCATCCTATACAATACCATAAATTTCAAAATGGCCGAATTCATTAGCATGATACCTTTGACATTGACCATGATATTCTGCAATAATTCAAAAGAAATTAAAGGGATACTGACTTTACCCTTTCACCAAAAGATTTCTTAATTTCAATTGGCGTGATGATCCCCTAGGACCCCTTTATGAAATTTAAAAGGGGAGCCACTTTGAAATATCTACAAAACCATGATGGGGGCCAAAAATCCAAAATGGCAGATTTTCAGTTAAATAACCTGATATCTCACCTTCTTGATTTAATAGTTATGCCTCAGAGGTGCCTCATGCAAAATCCTTTGCATTCATCCGCTCTGTAACAAAAAATTGTTAACAGACGCCACTAAGCTACCCATGTGGTGGCAGGTGGGCTGATTGCTCCCACCTAGGAGAAACAAATCCTAACCATTACCTTATTACCCCTTCACAAAACAACATAGAACTTTTCCAGTTCTACCCACAACAGCATGGATTTACCAACCCTGAACACTCTAACCAATAGCAACAGCACTTGTTAAATGGCATTAATAATATCTGCATCTGTAAGATCTTCCTTTGAAATGCTATGAAAAATCTCTACAAAATTCAAACATCATTCATGATAATAGCAAATATTACAACAAAAATCCTGCAAAAAATAATACCTTGCAGTTTACATGATTATGGCATGCTATCAAACCTTACTTAGTTCTTGAGATAGAAAGGAATACATTTTCAAATTCTGCTTAGTAACAAAATTGCACAATTAGACAGTGTTTACAATGCTAAATTCGTCATAAGCATCTTGATTCATGGTCCCTGGGATTCATGTAGACAACAAAAATGAGAAAATCTAGGAGGCTTACAGTGAATGGTTGCTCATTATTTTCACATTTGTTTCTTGGACTATTAAGTTTGAATGAGCTTTCTTTTTGCCATTAGATCTGCATGAATTGTTCTTTTGTTAACCCACTTTCATTCTTAATTCAAGTCAAGTCTTCAGGTCTACATCATCACTGTAGCTTTGTTTTAGATATAGTCCTCCAAAACATGTAAAATTTTCAGATATTGTGGATTTTCTAAAATTGCTGCTGGCTTGACAATATGATTTATGTATCTTGATTTTGACCAAGATAAATGTGTTAAAAAAGAAAATTAATACATATTTCAGCTTGACCCAAATGACCCAGAGATTTGCTTAAGAATATGGTGTAACTCGGGTAACTCGGGTGTTAGTTGTCTGAAAAGCAAACCAGCTGATGGGACTTCCTGTGGTCACCAAAAGGTAGGAGTCCTCATCCATATCTGCGGATATATCTTCTCACAGATCTGTACATTTTGTTATCCTTTAATTTTATTTATGTCTAGTCTAACAGTCTATTCTTGTAAAGTTCTGGCTCATTAAATTCCAGTCAGTGCGAGATTGTTAAAATGTTAAAGAGTAATTATTTATGCGAATGAAATGATATTTATTGTGTAAAAATTCCATAAGTAACCAGTGTCATAGACAAGAAGACTTGAATCTAAGTGTTGTTTTTGTTACTGTTTCAGTGGTGCATCAAGGGTAGCTGTGTGCCTAAGCCACTAAGTCGTATGTTAAGATATTTTTATTTTCTCAAGTTGTTGACAAGTTGCCAATACAATCTCCAAGAATGCATTCTGTCTATGTTTTAGTGTCAGGGATTCTACTCCATAGGGACTGTAAATGTACTCCACCATCTAACCATATCCAATTTGATCCACATCTGACACTGATGCACAGCAGCAAAGATGGAGGGATGCTGAAATTTGGTTACTTTAATCGTGCCAACAATAGGTACTATGTGGGGATGCTGCTAAAGCTCACGTAAATTACAGACACAGTATGTGCTTGACTGTGTAAGATCATGCATAAGGTCAGCCACCAATGCAAGACGTTTCTCCCTTATGCTGCATAAATTTCTCTCTGCTTTGTCCTCGTTAAACAAAAAAACATGGCCAGGTTCCCTTAAGGTCAGCCACCAATGCAAGACGTTCCTCCCTTATGCTGCATAAGGTTCTCTCTGCTTTGTCCTTATTATACAACAAAACATGGCCAGGTTCCCTTAAGGGTACCTGATGCATCCATTACTATAGGAAAACTAATATTTAAAATACTGAAAATAAGGAGCAATACCGACAACTGGCCAGTACACACCATCCCCATTACACACCACTCATAAGTTGTAGGGGTGATAAATGTACAGCCATGAGCCTAGCTGAGCCTGTCTTATCTTCTTTGCAGATTTGAATATTTGTTGTGTCCATCTCCAAGTGTGACTGGTCCTAAATTTTCTTACCAGGGAAGCAGGATGAACTGTGCCTGCTCTGTTTATCATTGATAAGTTTAGGTGCACATATCCCACTCATCATAGTGTGCTTACAATTAAGTACACAAGAGCACTCTTAATTGAGTTACAGCAGGTGTTCTTTACATCTTCAGAACTGCATCCTTGACCTTGATAACATACTCAATGGCAATACAAATGATACTTCTGATAGGGCAAAACGCATTTCATCACCACAGAAGATTCTGATGTCTACTAAATATGTGGTTTATATTGCTTTCATAATGAAATATAGAAGATCCTTTGGGGTCATCCTAGGGTGTCCTTATGACCCAATGGGGATCGTACCTACTTCAGGCTTTGCTGTTGGTACATGACAATCCCCTGTGGGTTGAATTTCCACCTTCAGGTGCCCCTACATCTTTTATTATATTAATACAAACCTCTAGATCCAGGAGCAAAAGGGTGGCAATCTCTGAGATACAAGGCCAATATAGGCATCTGCAGATTTAGACAAAAAGAAATAAAAGTTTAGCTCAAAATAAGTTCTATAGACACCAGAAATGAAAAAATACTGATTTTAGCAAATGAGGGTATTTCTGGTAAATAGAATGGGCAGCTTTTTCTACTAATTTTATGATTACTTATGGACCACCTGTTTTTTAGGGATAATTCTTCTGGACAAACTTGATCAAAGAATTGTAATAGATTATAATAAGAATGGCAACATTTTTATTTGTTTTGGGTACAGCTTACATGTCATTGATTGTTGGAATGCTTTTATGCATGTATCTGTGAATGCATGTTTGACTTTTAATATTTCAGAATTGATCAGATATTTTTGGAGTTTTATTATTACTTTTTCTGAAATTTTAAATTTCATCTCACTTGGGCTTATTGTGTGAGAAACAATAAAATATACAAAGTTGAAAGAATTTTCTCTATCACTTTTGTAGTGAATGGGATGTCTTATCATAAGTGTCCGGTACCAGAGCCAACAATAATGACACAACCACCGCCACAGTCAACGACAAAAATGCCCTGTGATGTTGAATTTACTGATAAGCAATGCAAACGTCTCTATGGGGAGCTTGCTGGAGCAATCGGGCGTTGTCAGGTAAATATATCAAGTACAGAGGATATGAAAATCTCTGTTATAGACCTGTTGAAATATATTTATGACTGAAAAAGCTAGTTATGCAATTGGATCCCCACATCTGAAGAGCTGCAGTCGACAAAATTCAAAATTCAGGAAATATTTGAAAAATTAACCTCCACCAATGGAAAATCAAGTCAAAAGCATCATGGTCTGTCCAACACATGTAATACCTCCCTACAATTTGTGATATTCAGTTCTCATAGATCTTAATTAATTCATTGTAGAAACTACGACATAACAGTCCATCGTTCAGGAGTCCATTGTCTTATGAAAGTAATATTTGATCTAAAAAACTGATATAATTAAATCTGCATAAAGATGAATTATAATTACCAATAAAGTAAAGGGATTGTTTAATATAACGTACATTCATATAATGCATTTTCATTTCCATATAATGCATTTGCTAAATCTGAATCCTTTTAATTTGTAAATCAAGCTACCCATGTGGTGGCAGATGGGCTCATTGCTGCCACTTGGGAGAAACAAACCCTAACCATTAACTTATAACCCCTTCACAAAACAACAAACAACTCTTATAGTTCTACCCACAACAGCATGGATTTACCAACCCTGAACACTCTATAGCTATGTCTATTGGATTAATATTCTAGTTTAATGTAAATGTAAAGTATTGCCAATAGCAACAGCACTTGTTAAATGGCATTAATAATATCTGCATCTGTAAGATCTTCCTTTGAAAAGCTATGAAAAATCTCTACGAAAATTCCTACTTCATTAATGATAATAGCAAACATTATGACAAAAATCCTAAAAAATAATACCTTGCAGTTTACATGCTTATGGCATGCTATCAAACCTTACTTAGTTCTTGACATAGAAAGTAATACGAAAGTTTCAAATTTTGCTTAGTAACATAATTCTATAATAAGACATTGTTTAAAATGCTAAATTCTTGAGAAGTATCTTGATTCATGGTCCCTGGGATTCCCGTAGATAACAAAAATGAGAAAATCTAGGAGGCTTAATTCAAGTCGAGTCTTCAGGTCTACATCATCACTGTAGCTTTGTTTTTTGTTCCCCCAAAATATGCAAAAGTTTTAGAAATTGCGGATTTTTAAAAATTGCTGTAACTTGATGCTGACCGTGATGACCGTGTTAAAAAAGGAAATTAAAACATATTTCAGTTTGACCCAAATGATCCAGAGAATTGCCGGAGAATATGGTGTAACTGGCGGGAAGTTTGTGTGAAAAGCAAACCAGCTGATGGGACTTCCTGTGGTCACCAAAAGGTAGGAGTCCTCATCCATATCTGCGGATATATCTTTTCACAGATCTGTGCATTTTGTTATTCTTTAATTTTATTTATGTCTGCAGGGGCTATATTTACTCATCTTCATGAAATATATAAAAATATTAATAATAGGAAAACAAACTATTTCAATATATGTGGATTATACGAAGGCTTTTGATTCTTTAGATCTAAATATATTATTATACAAGTTTAAGTTATATGGTACTGGTTTCGATGATAAATCCAAAAAATGGTGTGCTAGTTATATGCAGAACCGGCAAATTCGAACAAAAATAGGTAAGACTGTATCTAAGCCCCTCGGTATTAACTATGGAATTGGTCAGGGAACATGCCTGGGACCTTTATTTTTCATTATATATGTCAATAACTTATTTCATGAAATTGGCAGTGGTTCAAATATTATTATGTATGCGGACGATACAGTTTTGTTTAATGGTGCTTATACTGTTGATGATGCAATGATTAATAGTATCAATTCATATAACATTTTGAAAAGATGGTGTTTACTAAATAGGCTTACAATAAATAAAAAAAAAACAAGCTTATGTTGTTTAATTATAAGAAATCATCTCCTATAGTCCCCACTGTTAATATTGAGCTTGAAACTGAAATCGTATACCTATTGGAGTGTAAATGTTGACAATGTGCTGCTCTTTGATAAGTTTGTTAACAGTGTATGGAAAAAGGTAAACCAACGTCATTATAATTTTTAAAAAAAACGGAAATTTTTTACAGAGCCAATTGCTATACAACTGTATAAACAAACTATTCAACCATTATTTGAGTATTCTAGTTTTGTAATTGATAGTGCCCCTAAATCTGAAATTGTAAAATTGGACAAACTACAGGAGAGATGTCTTCGGTCAATAAAATACGATAATAGCTTTAGTGGTAAAATTACTGATCTCTATGTACAGTATAGTATCCAGCCTTTGTACAAGCGTAGGGAGAGTCAATTGTTGATGATGATGTATGGTCTTCGACATAATGAATATTTCTTGGAAAATGATGACTCTGCTAAAACTATAATTACTCGAAGTAGTAATAAGATTAAATTCAAAAATGAATTTACTACTCTCACTAGAGTTATCAACAGTAGCTACTATAGAGGGGTCGAACTATGGAACAAATTGTCTGTACAAGAACAGTTATTGGATAATAAGATTTCGTTTAAGCGTGAGATTGAAAGGAAATTGTATTAATGTGAATACATGTAAAATTATCATATTATAAATAGTATCACATACTCATTAATCCATCTCATATGTTTGTCAACTAATATCCAAGGAAGAACTTATGTCATGTAAGATTGGATTGAAAAAAAAAAAAATAAATAAAGAAATGCCTAGTCTAACAGACTATTCTAGTAAAGTGTTGGCTCATTAAACTCGTCAGTGCGAGATTGTTGAAATGTTTAAAAGTAATTATTTATGCGAATGAAATTATATTTATTGTGTTACAATTCCATAAGTATCCAGTATCATAGATGAGATGACTTGAATCTAAGTGTTGTTTTTGTTACTGTTTCAGTGGTGCATCAACGGTAGCTGTGTGCCTAAGACACTTAGTGGTATGTTAAGATATTTTTATTTTCTCAAGTTGTTGACAAGTTGCCAATACAATGAATGCATTCTGTCTATGTTTTAGTGTCAGGGATCCCACTCCATAGGGACTGTAAATGCACTCCACTATCTAACCAAAACCAATTTGACCCGCATCCATCACTGATGACTAGCAGCAAAGATGGAGAGATGCTGAAATTTAGTTACTTTAATCATGCCAACAATAGGTACTACGTTGGGGATGCTGCAAAAGCTCACATACATTACAGACACAGTATGTGCTTGACTGTGTAAGAACACGCAGAAGGTCAGCCACCAATGCAAGACTTTCCTTCCTTATGCTGCATAAGGTTCTCTCTGCTTTGTCCTTATTATACAACAAAACATGGCCAGGTTCCCTTAAGGGTACCTGATGCATCCATTACGATAGGAAAACAAATATTTAAAATCCTGATAATAAGGAGCAATACCGACAACTGCCAAGTACACATCATCCCCATTACACACCACTCGTAAGTTGTAGGGGTGATAAATGTACAGCCATACGCATGAGCCTAGCTGAGCCTGTCTTAGCTTCTTTGCAGATTTGAATATTTGTTGTGTCCATATCCCAGTGTGACTCGTCCTAAATTTTCTTCCCAGGGAAGCAGGATGAACTGTGCCTGCTCTGTTCATCATTGTTAAGTTTAGGTGCACAGATCCCACTCAATCATCTCGGTGTGCTTACAATTAAGTACACAAGAGCGCTCTGCATTGAGCTACAGAGGGTGTTCTTGACATCTTCGGAGCTGCAACCTTGACATTGTTAACATACTCACTGGTGATACAAATGATACATCTGACAAGGCAGAATATATTAATTTTCATCACCAGTGAGTACTCTGATGTCTACTAAATAAGTTGTAGATATTGCTTTGGTGATAAAATAAAGAAGATTCTTTGGGGTCATCCTTGGGTGTCCTTATGACCCAGTAGAGATTGTACCTCCCTCAGGCTTTGCTGTTGGTACATGACAATCCCCTAAATTTTAGCTTAAATTAAGTTCTAGAGACACCAGAATTGAAAAAAATACTGATTTTATCAATTGAGGATATTTCTGGCAAATAGAATAGGCAGCTTTTTCTACTAGTTTTATGATTACTTATGAACCACCTGTTTATTAGGATTAACTCTAGATCTTCTCGACACATTTGATAAAAGAATCGTAATATATAAGAAAGGCAACATTTTTGCTTGTTTTGGGTACAGCCTACATGTCATTGATTGTTGAAATTCTTTTATGCATGTATCTGTGAATGCATGTTTGACTTTTCATATTCCAGAATTGATTAGATATTTTAGGAGTTTTATTATTACTTTTTCTGAAATTTTTAAATCTCATCTCATTTGGGCTTTTTGTGTGAGAAACAATCAAATATACAAAGTTGTAAGAATTTTCTCTATCACTTTTGTAGGGAATGGGATGTATTATGATGAGTGTACATCAAACAACAGCCCTCCGGTACCAGAGCCAACAATGATGACACAGCCGCCAATGCAGTCAACAACATTTCCAAGTAATTTCAATGATTTTTCCCTTAAATCATCATGGAATATTTGTCTATGGAATGGAGAAAATTACCTTCTCTGTAATGGAGATTTTTTTTTCTATTTATCCAAGTAATATGATAAGCATTCTTCTCATTGTGCTTGCAATAATGTTTGACAAGAAATACATTTCAACAAACATTACAGTCATGTTGAATATAATCACTAGAAAGAAATGAACTTTGATTCTTACAGGAAAGTGGAAACAAATAATGTTCCTTTGAGGTGAATAGGGAGGATAGTGTGTCTTAGATGCATGACATAGATCCTGGTTTTACCTTTAAATAATGAAGACATAACTATAACAGTACAAACGATCTTAAACTATTTTGAGGAAATAAGAAACCAGAACCTAAATAACAAACGTTATATCTAGTCACTTTGGTTCTTTACAATGGAGAATTTATTTTTTGTTGTAACCCAGCAGCGGGCAGGTAGTAATTGATTCCATTTGCAAGCCTGTTATCCCTAGCAAAATAATAGTAAACATTAAGATTGCAAGTGATGTTATATATTTGGGCCTATAAAGATAATGTAACTCCTAGGCTAACAGTACCAAGAAGTATGTATCAGGCGTTCCACTAAGGCCTTCGGCTGCCTCAGACTGAAATGATTAATACTGTCAAACTCATTCATATATCAGCTTAATAAAAGTAATTTTACAGTTAAAATGAGATGATAATTTATGAACCTTTATTTGTTGTGATATTTCGGATGTAGTTTATGTGTTATATATTGCATCAATTCAAAATAGAATCACTAAACTGGTAAACTGGTAAAAACATGTATCCTTTTGCAGAGGATCTATTCTGAATGAAAAACTGCTGAGTCCAATAACTATGCTAATTCACAGAACACTGTTTTGATGAGTGGCGGTACTGTCAGGAACACATTGATGTGGACCCATCCAGATGCAGGGATAGTTTCATCAAGTCTATTTGTTGTAGGACATGCCTCCAACCAGTGCCAGGTAGGTGAGGGTAAACTGTCACATGTGTGCTTGTTACGGTACATAACAGCCATATTAATTAAACCACATGACTTGAGCTGCAGTATCAGGGTGATATGATGATACTAAAGGCAATAGCCCCATAGGGGAAGGAGATGTGTAATCTAATGCCCCCTCCTCCCCCCGACAAATGCCACGTCACCAAAGAAGACATCTTCCTTCTGCACTTCGTCCTGTTTCTCAAATCAAAATCAAAATTGTATGCGAAACCCGACTCAGTAACGGTCCACCGGTATTGGCAGAAGACAAAACCCCTATTTGAAAACAACATACTCACTGGTGATACAAATGATACATCTGATAAGGCAGAATATATAAATTTTCATCACCAGTGAGTATTCTGATGTCTACTAAATATGTTGTAGATATTGCTTGGGTGATAAAATAAAGAAGATCCTTTAGGGTCATCCTAGGGTGTCCTTATGATGGAGATTGTACCTACCTCAGGCTTTGCTGTTGGTACATGACAATCCCCTGAGGGTTGTACATCCACCCTCAGGTGCCCCTATATTTCTTATTATATTATTACAAACCTCTAGATCCAGGAGCAAAAGGGTGGCAATCTCTGAGATACAAGGCCAACATAGACATCTGCAGATTTAGAAAAAAAGAAATATCAGTTTAGCTTAAAATAAGTTCCAGAGACACCAGAAATGAAAAAATACTGATTTTAGCAATTGAGGATATTTCTGGCAAATAGAATAGGCAGCTTTTTCTACTAATTTTATGATAACTCATGAACCACCTGTTTATTAGGATTAACTCTAGGTCTTCTGGACAAATTTGATCAATGATCATGAATCGTAATAGATTATAATAAGAAAGGCCACATTTTTACTTGTTTTGGGTACAGCCTACATGTCATTGATTGTTGAAATTCTTTTATGCATGTATCTGTGAATGCATGTTTGACTATCAATATTCCAGAATTGATCAGATATTTTTGGAGTTTTATTATTACTTTTCTGAAATTTTAAATCTCATCTCACTTGGGCTTTTTATGTGAGAAACAATCAAATATACAAAGTTGAAAGAATTTTCTCTATCACTTTTGTACCAGAGCCAACAATAATGACACAGCCACCAACACAGTCAATTACACAACCACCAACACAGCCAACAACCCAACCACAGCCACAGTCAACGACAAATCAAAGTAATTACAATGATTTTTAATTCGAATCATTATGAAATATTTGTCTGTGGAATGAAGAAAATTAGTTTCTGTGTAATGGAGGCTTTCTTTCCTATTAATTCTTTTCACAACCATAACAAGCCAAACCTATTTCTTGGGGACAGCATCTGATCACAACCCATGTCATGTAGTGTAATATCCCCTTTACCTTGGAAGCTGCAAACACATCCTCCAAGCCCATAGGGGAAGGAGGTGTGTCTGCAGCCTCCCATGAAATATATATACATTACATAAACAGATGAAATATGTAAGTAAAAGAATCACATGAAGAGATATTTTCAAATATACATCTATATATATGTATATATGAAAATATATATATATATATATATATATAATAATAACTTTAACTTCACATGCATAGGTGTGTATGTTCTTCTGGTTGATTTCTGATGGTGAAATGAGTTACATACAGGTGATAAATCATGAATGACCATGCAGTTTTCTTAACATGCCATATCGATTGGATCTCCTTCTCCCTCCAGTGCCACGTGGGATGGTGGAGAGGAGGGCGGGTTGGGCTTGTTATGGTTGTGATACTGAGTCCATGATATGTAAAATAAGTTAACATGACCTAGTTTTTTAATCCTTATATTAAGCTATGAACTTGTTTAAGGCTCTGACCTACAGACCTACTAGGTAGCAACAGATGATGCATGCTAGTGACTCCCTTATACAGCTTTCAGCCATGAATAAGATCATTATGTTGATTTTCAGATTGTGTGGATCATGTTCTAGCTTGTCCTAATTTCATCGCCCAAAACCCTGAAGTTTGCAAGGTGAAGACAATTAAGGAAGCTTGCTGCAACTCCTGCAGGCCTCCTTGATCCTGATGTCTGAATTACACCTAAATGGAAGGACTCACTCCATGATGAAAGGAATTGCCCGATTTTGTCAAAGCATTATAACTTATAAAGCAAACCTGCATTTCAATCCCAATGTTGTTGCATTGTGACATCCTTTTAGTGGGCTTTTGCACCTTAACTTCAAAACTCAGTTTTATGTATCTCTTCTTTATGTTTATTGTGATTGAATAAATAGAAGTGAAAAAAGAGAGCATTTACTAGGATTAATTACGATAACATGAAGTATGCAAATTGAGCAAAGTCTGAGTAGTATTTTCTATTGTGCAAAAAATCCTCTAAATAATGGTGATACAAATTGTTTCTTGGTACAACGTGCAACATGCATTAGATACCTAAAATTATGGTTTGTCTTTTATAACCCAAAGAGCACTTAATAGCCCTGTTCTGTAATTCTCCCAACCACGATAGCTTAATTATTGAACAGTACCTGCAGACTAGCCCAAATCAAGGTGCATTCTGGGAAACATGCAGACAAGTCGCAAGGCTAGTATAGACATTTTCAGAAATCATGGCATAACTTTGGTTTAGAATAATGGAAAACTAAAGATCACTATTTTTCCATTTCATACCTATAAATATTCAATATTTTTAAAGTTTGTTTGAAAATCCAATCATCTCACATAGAAATAAAGCAAATGTTTGTACATCTTCTATAGTTTTTCCTAAGTTTTTGTCTACAAAATCTGTCAAAATTAACCTGCAGGTGCTTAGAATACAGTAAATCAGCTATCTGTGGTAGGGAGAATTGCCGGAGCATATCTCTGTAATCTAAATATAGTAAAATTATTGATTTGTAAACAAGCCAGTGAATATAAGAAAAAATAGAAATTATTCTATTGACATGTTCTTTTTTTATATAAATGACAGGTGAGAAGCCCTAGATTACCCCTAGGTATTTATACTGTGTTTAATACCAAACTTAGATATGTGTTGTCAAGCACAATCTGTTCACATTTAGATTTTTTTTAAACTTTAGGCCTTAAGCATACTTTTGTCTTTTTGCTGTTTAAACAAGCTTGCTTTGAATACACAAAGTAAGGATTGATAAAAGGTCAGACTTCAAATTCTGTTTTGCTCTATCAACATGCAGGTCATTCATATAAATTGATAAATGTAAAGGACCAAGAACAGATCCATGAGGGCCTCCACAGGCTATTAAGTATGACCTTGAGCCATTTGTGAGTGTGCTGTTAGGTGCCCAGGGTAAATCTCCAAAGACTCAATGATAAATCTCTTGTAGGATGAATATATAGTCCTTTATTCTATGAGTAATCCTGTGGTACAATGAACATGGTCTGAACTACTCAGGGCATAGAACACTCCACCCGACTGAACCCCAAAGCCCCATAATCTGGGCTATATATACCTCAAAGTCCTGACAGGAGTTCTGACCAGAGTTCTGACTAGGGAATGTACACTCAGTGACCCCCAGTGGTCAGAAGTCTGCGCCCTTAACCTACGTGTATACATATTAAGGAAGCACACAAGATAGATAATGGTAATCAAAGGGCACAACAGTACTTTGAAATTTATGATTCAGATCACTTTTAAACCAAGCTGAATTCTTATTTTTGATCTTCAAGAATTCTATTGTTCTGAAAAATAGTTCATGATGCATTGTATCAAAAGCATTTCGTAATTCAAGGAAGGTAGCTATCAACAATTATGTGCCCAAGTATTTTGTTCCAAAAAATTGTGACAATCTTTCTATAATTATTTTACCTAAAAACATTGTGAAGTTAGTTATTGGATTCGAATCAATTTTAAAAGAGATAGGCCTATATTTTCCTGTTTGAGTCATGTCATCCAATTCAATCAATGGAATTGTGTTGGTAAGAGAATAAATTCATGCCATAGTCACATCAAATTAATTAAAAATCAGTACCTGATTGATAACAACCAATTTTAAATGCCACAAGATTATTGAACTCATAATTTGAAGGTGAAAGCCCAGATAATTGTGACACAATCATTTATTGAATTATGACGGTTACCCTTGTGGTTGTTCGTCATTGTCTACTTCTAAATTTTTAGATGTATCATCATGTACAGAAAAATTAGATCGTTCTTTTTATGTATAATATGTCATAATATATATCTACAACACAAATGTATACTCCTAAATACAGCTCACCACCTTGAGACCCCTTATCAATCCTTAACTTTACCTGGGTTTTGGGTAGAAAATCAATTGTGGACTAAACAAATAAGGGGATCTTGAAAAAATTATTTACTTGATATTGTTTCACACTGTGCTTTTTTGGGGGATCATTTCAAGATAAGATTCTCATCTAAGATCCAAATTGTACTATCACTCTTGGCCAGGTATTACTGTATGATTACGGTGATAATAATTAATAAAAATACAAATGAACCTTTTCAGATTCTAAATCAAACTTGAAATAATAGAAAAAATAATGACTACTCATAGTTTGTGCACATTGCACTTGGTTGATTGTTTATTATGTAACATTATATCAACATATAATATAATATGGTCATATCACAGTGATAACAAGAAAACGGGGTAGACATCCCAGGAAAAAATTGAATCACCCCAAGTTGAATTTTAGACTCGTCCATGTCTAATTTAATTGTTGCTGCCCTAGCTGACACTGATTGGAGAGTGTCTGCCCCACTGGTTGGTCAGTGTGATTTATGTTGTATAAAGCATCATGCCAAGCACGGCAAAACGTACAGACATTACCCGGCCATCCTGTCTTAGCGGATTTTCAGTATAAACTGCTCCGACCCGAACTTCAAAACATGCGTTCCACGGTGTCAATCTTTACTATCTAAAAGACATTTATCTCCAAAATCCAATAGCAGTATACAACAATTTACACCTTCACGAAGAAGCAGTTGAACTTCATGCGTCGACAGCACTGTGTAAACCAAAGCCACCAGTGTTGCATGGCAACAAACCTGGCGACGTCGTCCTGATGACGACGTCCCTGACAACGTCCCCTGCCGAAATTCGACGTTGCCGACGTGCAGAACTCAGTTTTACAGCAATGAATCTAATACATCTATAACCAAATGCAAATACTTTTGAATTTAGGTGTGGACATGTGGAAAGTGTGATCTATTTTAATTTGTTTAAAAAAATACTGTCAATAAGGACTATTTATCATACTTGTATATGAGAGACCAACAGAGCTGTCGTTATCAACCATGGAAAGTGACTACGGCATAACCACCCCCGGCACCAGGCCTGCAAGGTGGCTGCTTCACGGCGGGGGTGATTAAAAAAGCTTTGACAATTCTGTCCATCTACACATTTATCAATTGCAAGGTAGATGTACTTTAGTGTGCAAGGTCTCATAGACAGGGCCCTATACACACCAGGCAGTGCCTCAATGGCCTTTGATAGCGCTACACTTGAACAGGGGGAGATGCAGGGTATAGCAGACAAGCCCATACCATGATTAAAGGTACTCACAACCTATCCCAGCACTGCCACCTGGTGTATACCTGGTGAACCCTCTATGCGTTATAGTTATACTGCTGCTACACACAAACAGTGTGTCAGTTATTACTATAGGGATGATAGGAAAGTCTATGATCTAAATGGTAAAACCCTTTGATTTTTGTACAGGATATCAATAAGATCAAGACTTTAAATCTGTAGGAATTTCAAGGAAAAAACACCACAACAATTTTTTTCAGGGATTTTTAAAATTTAAAAACTCAGGTATTTCCAATAGAAACCTATAGTAAATACCTCAAATGTTTACAATCCCCTAACTGAAAAACCAAACGGTAAAACTTGTTTTCCCACTGGCTATGTATTCCTGTTGTATTAAAGAAAATTATTAGGAGGTATGGAAAAGATATCACTACAAGTTAAAATCCTGGTGAATAGGTACAAGTACCTTTAAACACACCTATATGCAAGGCAAACACACTAGCCACTTCACCACCTCGCCAGATTGCTTTACTTAGGTCTATTCCACTAGCAGAGTGCCACATGTTTGAAAATGTGTATATCATCTTGTTCAATGTTGACTGCCAGGATATTTGGTTCATACAGTACACACTGAATGGTGTTACTGTTGAATAGTAGTGCGATATATAGAAACAATAGTGAATATACCTGTTATAAACAAGTATATGAATTATTTTTTCTAGATTTACTATAGAACTTAATCAAATGATTATAGAAAATGATTATATCATTATATCAAAGAAAATTGGCAATTGAATCTCATAGACATTTTCTATGTTGTCAAAGGAACACAAATGTCACTCATCCAACAACCAAATATACTTTCGTTATGTAAGGAAAAATGTTTCACATTCATCAGTTAAATGTGAATCCGCATTAGATTGTTGCATAGGAAGCAGTGCAGACAGGTACACTTGACAAGTTCAGAGAGTACGTAATAGACAGTTGGTCTGAAACATCTGTTGATGTATAGCATCTGATCCATGCACTTAACCATGCTAAGTAGTGGTCCTTGTGAAATGAACCCATAAATCGGTCTGAATAGATGATCATAAAGAATTGACAATAAAAGGGGACATTTATTGGCTATTTTCTAATGGATGGAGTTCCGGACATTCACCTGTGAAATAGGGTACTAAAAGATTAAAGGGTTCATCTTCAAAGCTTCTTCCTGAAGCCCCACTCACCGTGGTGAAAGTGTATTTTCGTAGACCTCTGCGATCTGCAAACGTTGGAAACGTTGTATTATCATAGCCCTCTGCGACGTGGTTCACTGCGAAATTATTCAACATGTTGAATATTTTCATATAGACCCTGTGCGATTCTATACGAAATTGTTTGCGAAAATGATCGCAAGGCACCCTGAAACCCAGTGTGAATGCATTACGATTATTTTCTCTAGCTTGCGATCATCTTGTCGCAATTCAGATTATTTGCGAATCCTTGAGACAAATTTTTCGCAGGTCTGTACGACAGAACCTTCGACCACGGCGAATGGGGCTTGACGCTTAGGCAGACTACGAATTACAAATGGGCCTGCAGGCACACATTTCACGGAAAATGGGAGTGTTTTTGATGTGCATCATTTTGATAAATTGGTTTACTCTAAAATCCTCAGGTATGTTATTCTAGTATGAATATTAGTGTAGTGACTTCATGAAAACTTGTACTTGTGCTTTTTCACTCTTTTTCTGCAGATTTTTGAATGAAAACTACCTTCTAGGTTGAAAGTAATTACATTGTCTTTGAACCCATGAAACATTTTCCTTAGGTAGATTTCATCAAAATAGCACCAGTGGAAAAGTACACATATGCCAATTCTCCCTAGTGAATCGTAGCTTTAGATATTTTTAGATTTCTGTTTTCTTTTTTACAAGCAATGCCAGAGAATTCCTCTTGTTTTCTGTCAGTTTAGAGAATGAGAATTCCTTTTTCTTAAAGAGGCTCAAATTCTCTACTTTCGTGGAGAAAGAGTCTTCATTCTATGTTCTCAGGGGAGAAAGAATTCTCAGTCTTTTCTTTTACAGAGAATGAGAATATCTTGATGATTAAGAAGAGAGGTTTATAGAATTTCTTGCTAGAAAAGAGAACATGTTGAAATTAGATTTATTTTACCATAATCCAATCCAGATTCCATCTTTTATTGTTATTACACAAGGCTAATGTATAGGTCTGGGACACTTTTTGATTTAAAGGTAAATGCGGGTGTTAGGGATGAATTCTTAAAAACCGTGAGAAATTTCTGAAGCTCTTATGGTGGTTAGAGGCATGCAGGAGGAATGTAAGGGAACTTTAAAATTCATATGTTACCGTATCAATTTTTGAAATATAAACATTTGAAAAAATGGCTGCTTACTATTGGGGTCTATGGCAAAAAGTACATTTTTCAACATTCAAAAATAAATAATAGTGACATTCACTTTGAATGCTGTTAATATCTTGGTAGGGTCACAATGAGCAGTTTAGGTGAAAAAAATTGTTAGGCCACCGTGGAAAATCTCATGATTTTCAAGAAAATAAGGGAAAAATTAGAAAATCTACTCTTTTAGCACTCTATGCTTCCTTTTTTCTATGCAGAATTTGCTTTTTTTGATTCACATTTGCACGTTTGTGGATCCTGTGTACTGCCTCATGTTTAAGGGAAATTTCAAGTAAATTGTATGATGAGAATAAAATCACACCAGGTGGCGCTGCAGTGGTCACCCGTATTTACCTTTAAATGAAAAACAGTATTTTCCGTTGATCAGCTCGAAGTGTGTGTTTTTGGAGGGAGGTAACTGGCAGAACGTGGACCGGTGCAGACACTGCCTGTGGTAACCTTGGCGGTAGACTGGCCAAGGTCACGAGCTCAGCCGAAAATGATCTCATCTCAGCTATCAGGTTTGCTTTTTGCATTATTTCCTAAAGGAGCTAATATAGTAAGAAGTACCGCAGGGGGCGTCTGCGGGTGGCTGTACGACTCATAGGGGATCGTTATAAACCGAGTGCGAAGCCCGAGATTTGTCGACCCAGCCACCCGAGGACGACCCTAAAGGTACTTCTTACGTTTATCACCCAAGCATTATTCAAAATATATTAAAATAACTGACAGCTAGCTGTGTACAGTGAGCGGTGCATATGGCTTGGCAATACACCCTCCCCACAATACGCACCGCTCGTCGATAGCGCGGTTGATAAAGGAGCAGTATCATCCTCTTCTTGGTAGACTTACATTTCCCAATGTAAAAGTACACTTATGACTGCCAATTCTCCCTATTGAAAAGTGTCTTTCAAATCCAGTAAGAACATCCCTGAATTAACAGATTGGGGAACTACTGTGTATCACTTGGATGCTGTTTTAAGAATACCTCAAAAATTTCATAACGAAAACATGCCACTTTTTTGGGATGTTCCCAAGGAGGGTGTCCAAAGGGTTAGGTGAAAATGTCACATTGAAAAATAGGCTCAGTATTTTCACAATAGTATCCATGTATGCATATCCTTCTGATTCTTTTGATCACACATATATACACAGAACTAACCGAGGGGGCCTGAAGCCGCGATTATTGCCCCGTTGTCGAAGCCTATTTCAGGGTCGAGGGCTTTGCCTGAGACCCTGAAAATAGGTTGAGATGAGGGTTAGGTGAATATTTTCACATTGAAAAATAGGCTCAGTATTTAGCTTAGTTCTTGTTTTATCATATATCAAATACCCTGAGACTTGACACAAATATAAAAAACAAGATAAATTCTCATTGTTTTTGCCCTCTGGGGCAATAATTTGTTATCATTGCACAGTGTGCAATAACGGCCTCCGTTATTGCGCCTTTGCTAAAAGGGCAGTACAATGAGGAAGGTATAGGCGCTACGAAGTTGATATATAATAAAAGTTGGTAAAGACCTATGGAATAAAAATGTTGTGGCGAAGGTTTTGAACCGGGGTATGAATTTGGTTTTGATTTGTTGAAATGTGTATGACCACTGTTTCTTGACACTTCAGAAATGGTGCATGGATAGGGCTGAGAGCTGACCCATGTTCAGCTGGCATGAAGTGGACAGATGGAACCTCCCTGAGTGACTTCACCTATTGGTGCCCCCAGGAGCCAAGCAGGAGCACAGCCTCTTGTTGTGTATGGTACTACACTACATGCGGCAAGTGGGATGACACATTTTGTACGGAAAACTTCCCCTCTATCTGTGAAAAGGATGGTAAGTTAAGGCTTGTCCCCCTTCACCAGAATCACTTGGAGACTAGTGTTAAATTAGAGATTCCATGTAGCAACAGACTCTTTTAAATTCCATAGGCAGCACTGAATATTGAAAACTTTGCGATGACTATACCCAGCCAAACAGGTGATGTTATTATAACGTTGCAGTAATATTCGAGTTTGGTTCTTGGTGTGTTATTTTATCGTAACATTCTGGTTATGTTCTTCAACCCAAAGAGAGTGTTCCTATACAATTTAATTTTGGTTTCATCCTAACCTTACAAAATATATATGTTATAATGACATTCTGATTTAGTGAGGTTTTAACCTCACCATCTATAACGTAATTGTTATGTGCCATCTTAGTAAGTAACAAACTGACTGAAAAATGTATGGTTGCAGTACGTTTCTGTTACGTACCAAGTTGGCTGGGTAGATCTTGTATGATGAAATCTTAAAATTGGTTTCCTGCTTATCAGTACTAGTTTTAACATACATATTTATTTTGCAAAGAAGGTATCCATTGAGGTTAGTGATGACCAGTTTTTAAATGCTATGAAAATATAGATCTGTATATTAACAACATCAATCAATACAACATCTTAAATATCACCTTTACTTACTTTGGTTAGTGCCAATGACTCTGGTTCCAAACTCCACTCTGACTTTAGCAGTCGATACTGCCACCTTTGCCTGTAATGAGCACTTTGAGTTCTCTGATGGATCAGCCAGCAAGTCCTTCACGTGCTCAAGTGGACCTAGTTGGTCTGATATTCTTGGAGAGTTCCTTAAATGTAATCCAAGTAAGTCATTTCTTTACTATGCTTAACTAACATTGCATAGAGAAAACTGTGATAAAGGTCCTTTATTCATAATTTATGATAAGCAATAATGAACCTGGATTTTTTTTTATCTTTTTATTTTATTTTTAATGAACCACATTCATTTTGACAAATGATCTTCCATCATTTTGACAAATGATCTTCCATCGGTAAAAGTAGGTACATGTAATTTCCAAAATAAGTTGTTGTCCAAAACACATATTGCAGTCATTAGCAACTTGTACAGTGACCATATCAGACATTATAGTATTGTGACAAAGTTAAGTCACATACATTTTCCCACTGACTTTAGAGTTGGGTCTGATACAAATGCAAATGTAGCTTATAATAAAAGCAAGGATGACAAACATCAGAAAAGTTAGCATTTTGGATGAGGAACAGCATTTTTTCTAGAACAAAGCAAAGTTATCGTATAAGTAAGATTTGCAGAAACAAACTTTCTTGAACCCAAGGACACATTATCCATGGTGCCTGACTTTATTTGCCATATTGCATTCATTTTATAATTTTGCCTTGATGAACAGGATGTCCTCCCCCACAGCTAGAGGGAGCCATTGTACCAGCCATCCCTTCAGAGTACTCTATAGGGGAAACATACACCTACAGTTGTATGGGTGATTACTTCTTGGTGGATAGAGGAAGTGGGACCCTGACATGTGCTGACTCAGGGGTGTTTGATAACCCTCAGCTCTTCTGCTGCATCCCAAGTATGAGCATATTTTGGTTAATCATGTTATAGTCCTGTCTCAATGGGATTCCACAGCAGTTACACCTCACATGTTCTTCTAAGATGCTAAACTTAAAAACATAATTTTATCAGTATGCTTAGGTTGTTATAACATTTTGATCTTTATTTCTTAGGTTAGGAGTATTTCTGGTTATGTTCTTTCTTTTTTATCCAAGTATATCTTAGTAGATCTATAGATCTGGGACACAAAAAAACACTCAAAAACCTGAACATTTACTGTTACCTCCTGTTAGTTTGTCTTTTCCTATGTTGTTGTAAATTCACCAAAATGCAACTCTAATGGACATTCAAAGTGTAATGACAATAATTGGTTTCTCAATGAACATTGGTTCAGGAGGGCTCATTGGCGCCACCTAGAGGAGACAACTCACTCTCACCACTACTGCCATCTATTGGCATTCATCAACACTTCACTACCAAAACCTCCATACTCCTTCTTCTCCAAATTTCCATCAAACAACCAACACCCTACATAATTTAATCCGACAAAAACCACATCGTCACCACGCCATCCACCATCCATCATCCCCCTACAACACACAGGGACACTGCCAGGTATCGTACGAACATTGGGACACCAGTAGGTACAATATTTATGCCTATATCCCCTAGAAAAACTCTAAAATGTCCGGCAGGGTCGGCCCCAAGACACGGGCCAGGGCCGCGAAGGACCGGGCCCGCTCACGCATCAGTAGAGAGGTGGAGCAGGATAATGTGATTAGTTTTGCCCCAAAATACTCAGGGGAGATGTCTCAAGTATACGGGACGTCTGAGGGTGAATCAGGGAAAGGAGAAGAGGATATAGATAGCCGACGCTCCAGCTATACCGTTCATGACAGCAGCCGTAAAAGCTCCGTGGCGAGTAGCGGTCGCTCACACAGTGACAGTAGCCGTAGAATTGACTACCTAGAAAGGGAAGTGAAGGGAGTAAGACAAGATATGAAAGATATTACGGGAAAACTTGATCTGTTGATTAACTCTGCACTTGATAATCATGACCCTGTATATCACAGTACCCCCCCACAGGCCAAACACCACCACGGGGAGACACCGGGACCGACGCTAAGGCTCTCGAGGAGGGACGCGGAGCCCCACGCCCGCCGGCCGACTGCCTCACATCGCCGTCAACAACCTAGCCCCTCACCCCCCAGCATGCCACGGCCCAGTGCGCTCCGCAGAAGGGCCAACGCAGATGGTTATATCGATCACTACATGGAACGGGAACGCTTCAGGTTTGACCATGCCGATGGTAAGCACACAGTTTCTACCGAAATTCACGGGGAAAGGGAAATGACTAAGCCTTACATGTACATTCATAGGGAAGCGTGTTATACAGTAAAACAAAAGCTAGATGTTAGATCATCCCTATCACAACTAGAATACCTGCATGCATTCGTTGCTCTCCTCAGGGACCACAGGGCATATCACCCGGAGGATCACCCATACATCATGGAACATCTCCAGCATGTGATACATGATTGTACGGAGCGCGACTGGCCCGCGGTCCGGCGCTGGTCCCAGTTCATCTGGGACGAGGTGGAGAAGGGCCACATGGTGTGGTCCGACACACAGAGGATGCAAAATGAGCGCATTAGGATCACGATGACCGGCGGAGGGGCTACTACACAGCACCATAAGCAGCAACAGGGCAGGCTCCACCCGACCCCCAGGAGGGAGATGGTGTGCTGCGAGTTTAACATGCGGAATGGCTGCGCACATCGGGCCACACACGATGATGGCACAGTCAAATACTTGCACATCTGCATGTACTGCGACGTAGCGGGAAAGCAGATAGGCGGCCACAACATAATCAACTGCGGTCGTAAAATGAGGGACAGTGCCCCACAGGAGGCCGCGTATCAACACATTCAGTCGGCACCCCAGCACACAGGACACCAGGCGCAAGGGGATACGCGACCCCCACAATACTTCATGCCCGCAATGCAGCAGCAGTACCAGAGGCCCCATATCCACAACCCAGTATACGGACAGGTCCCAAAAAACGGGCAGACGGCGCGTCCTATGGCACCACCACAGAAGACGCGCCGGTTCATGAACAAGACAAACTTCTGGTGGCACGGACAAGGGACACGAGCCAGATGCGGCCCGAGCAACGGCGGGCGGGAAGGGCCCCGCGGGAGACAACACCCTCCAGCCCGGGGAAAAACACAACTCCAGACTTCCATAGGATTAGGAAGATCTGCCGTACGGGCATAAATGACGGACTCGACACCCGACCTCAGAGGTTCATAGCCCATAGGAAGGCGGAGTGGCCAGACACGAATCCAGGGTGTGACATGGGTCAGTTGGGCAACATATATGATCAAGTGAAGCGCACGGGTCTCCCCAACGCCATGGGGGCTAGGGTCCCCGTACCGTCTAACCTGGATATTGAGACATGGGAAAAGTACGAGCCATTAATGGGCGAATATGCAGACGTCATTCCATTCGTCAAATACGGTTTTCCCCTTGGATACATGGGCCCGACATCGAACACGGTGGGCGTGGAGAACCACCCAAGTGCGACGAACTTCCCGGATCACATAGAAAAATTCCTGTCCAAGGAAAAAGCCATGGGAGGCTTGCTGGGCCCATATGACGCCCCACCCTTCCGCCAGTGGTGTCATGTCGCCCCAATGATGACGCGACCCAAGAAGGACTCAGACAATCGGCGAATTATCACTGATCTAACCTATCCCGAGGAGGCCTCCATCAACGCCTACGTGATGAAGAATGCTATATATGGCAATGAGCGCGACCACTCCCTCCCCACGGTGGATGCACTTGTCCAGCGGCTCATCACGACGGGGTCGGGCAGTTACATGTGCACCATTGACATTGCTCACGCTTACAAAAACTTCCGCTTGGACCCGTTGGACTGGCCCCTCCTCTGTCTGCAGTGGGGGAGTGACTTCTATTGCGACGCCGCAATGCACTTTGGCAGTAGGGCCTCGTCCTACCACATGCAGAGAGTCGCAGGGGCAATCGTCTCCATACTGGAGGCGAAAGGAATATGTGCAGCCATGTACTTGGATGACCTTATAATACTGGCCCCAGACAAGCAGCAGGCCGAGGCGCACAACAACATGGCGCGCTCCCTCATCAAGGAACTGGGACTCCCGGAGGCTGCAGAAAAACTGCAGCCCCCCGCACAGATCGTCAGATGGCTCGGGGTTGACATTGACGCGAGGCGCATGCGCCTGTCCATGCCCGAGGAAAAGCTCACCCAACTCAGAAAGGAGATACGATCCGTGCAGAGGAAGCGCTCGATCTCGAGGAAGAAACTTCAATCGATTATAGGCTCAGTCCTCCATATCTCAAAGTGTGTCCCGGCGGCACGACTCTTTGTCGCGCGTTTGTTGGACGCCCTTAGAGGGATGAGACGCATTCACTGCAACATCAATGCGGACATGAAAGCCGACTTCCGCTGGCTGGAGGAGTTCATGCATCAATGGAACGGAATTGCCCTCATCCCAGGCCCCGACCCGACCAAGGAGATATACGTCGACGCGTGCCTCACTGGAATAGGAGCTGCCGACGACCAAAGAGCATACGCGGGCCAGATCGCGGATACCACGGACGAGGTACAAAACATAACCGAGATAGAAGCAGCAAACGTTGTGATGGCGCTTCACACATTCGTGGGCGAACAACATAGGGGCCAGCACATCCGCGTATGGTGCGATAATAACGCAGCCGTGCAGGTCATCAGGTCGGGGAGAGGCAAGAACAGAGTTCTACTGGAGTGCGCCAGGGCAGTCTGGATGATGCAGGCTGTACTGGACATCGCAATAACCTTCAACCATATCCCAGGGGAGAGTAACATTCTAGCCGACGCCCTTAGCAGAGTACACATACATCCCAAACATGCTGACCTAGCATATCGAATCGTACATGACCTTGGCCTACAAATTGTACAACCATGTACATACATCCTGAATGATCTAGTCATGCATTCCAGATCCGGCGCTAGAGTGGCTGCTGTCCCAGGCTGCCCGCAGACAGGAACAGGCCCGAGCCCCGGGTACGACAGCGAACAGGAAGGCCGCCGTACGGACGTACCTAGCGTTCACCCGGCACGCACACATGGACCCACTGAGCCCGCCTACGGACAGGTTCTGCGCATACATCGAATACCTTGCAACTATAGTCCCAGCTCCAGCGACGATCGCGAACCACATATCACACATCAGGCAGTACATAAGGCTGGCGGGGGGGGACACTACGGCAACGGAGAACTTCAGGGTACGCAGGGCACTCGATGCGGTGCAGAGGAACAAAACCTACGTGCCAAGGGTCAAGGCCCCGGTTCCCATGGACGTACTGCGGAGGCTGGTGGCGGCCCTGCCCGAATCGGCCCTGGGAAGGGTCGCCAGGGCGGCGATCCTCATTCTGTACTACGCCGCCCTCCGCCAGTCGGAGGTCCTGGCCCCAACCGTCAAGAGGTTCGACTCTACAAGGCACCTCACAAGAGGCGATGTGAAGGTGTCCAAAACGTCAGTCCAGGTCCAGATAAAGTGGGCCAAAAACATGCAAAAGACAGGACAAACCAAAATAGTATCGATGAGCGCTACCCCAGCCCCCATGTTATGCCCGGTCATAGCTGTGAAACAGGTAATACAGGACACGCCTACACAGCGCATAACCGACCCGATGTTCATGTTCGCGGACACAAATCCAGTTACCGTCCCAGTAATAAGGGCAATATGGAACAGTGCCATTGTGAAAATAGGAGAGGACCCGAAGCAGTTCTCCCTGCACAGTCTCAGGAAATCTGCAGCCACTCAGGCAGCAGAGCAGGGCTGCTCAGAGGCACAAATCAGAGAGTACGGGGGCTGGAAATCAAATGCGTACCAAACATACATTCGACCGAACGCTCAGCAGAAAGTGAACTCGGCGCTTATAGCGTCAATACACTCAAAATAAGAGGACATATATAGATTTCTATAATATTCCCACCCTACCACCCCCCACTTTCCCCCCTTTTTTACCATTTCATTTATCCAATTAATATGGCTACTTGGCACTTTTATACATTCATTTTATCAAACAATATTAAAACTTCAATAAATAATATTTCTATATTATATTACCTATAAAATTCTCAAATAAAAATTTTATTCCCCCAAGTCAGCCGTCACTCTTGTTTCCTCTAGTATAATGCGCTAATGGGTTTCTCAATGAACATTGGTTCAGGAGGGCTCATTGGCGCCACCTAGAGGAGACAACTCACTCTCACCACTACTGCCATCTATTGGCATTCATCAACACTTCACTACCAAAACCTCCATACTCCTTCTTCTCCAAATTTCCACCAAACAACCAACACCCTACATAATTTAACCCACCCACCCACTCCATAATCAAAACCTTATTCATACTTCATTATACACTTTTATACATTCATTTTATCAAACAATATTAAAACTTCAATAAATAATATTTCTATATTATATTACCTATAAAATTTTCAAATAAAAATTTTATTCTCCCAAGTCAGCCGTCACTCTTGTTTCCTCTAGTATAATGCGCTAATGATCCTCCCTGCTAATATACAACACTGCAAATACAATAACATTTATAATATCTAGAAAGAACTATCACCATGTCACAATAAAAGGAACACAAAATGAGCTATTTCTTGCTGATCAGATCTTCCAAATATCTCTTAATTGACATAATGTACTGTCATAAACAATGATACAATAGAAACATAAAAATGTATAAAATAAAGCTGTAGAGTGTATCTGGATTGTTTTCCTTTTTACATTTTCCGTGGAAGTTTGATCTCACTAGAACAAAGTACATGAGGATATTCAGGTAAATGACAAATTATCAAAAGTGAATTGAATCTAATCATGTTCTATCATTTCTTTTCATCTAGAGGAGAACTGGTACTTACAGAATACCAATCTCAGCATACTCGAAGAGCTCATAGATGGGGACCTGACTACCTGTTCCCCACTGAAAAAACACGCATCAGCCTGGCCTATGGACAGTGTCTATGAACTGGCATGGAAAAGCAATCTTTGCGGGACTTATGCAATAATTGGCATAACTGTCGGTATTGCATTGACAACATTTGAAAACTCTTTGTATGTATTCGCAGCTCATGATGATGAAGAATCATCAGTTCGCAGTCTTGAACACTGTATGAGACTTCGTTTGGATCACACCTCTTCTAATCTCAGAACACAACATTTTAACTGTAGCTGTACGTCTGACTGCTCTATAGTTGTTCGGGTTGGTTACCCACTAATTCACAAAAACATGGCTGATAATCTGGATATTTGTGAGATTACGGTTGATTGAATTCTTTCTGTTATTCCAAGTTTATTTTCAAAATAAGAGTCATTCTTTATACTCTTAACTGAAACATGTATCATTTTCCAAATGATTTACATTGAAAAATAGATTTCGGACTTTTTCAACAGTGCTACACTGTAAGTTTTTAGTGCGGCACATAATGTTGTTTAAATCTTGTGAAAATAATGCTCTCAGAACATTGTAGATATACAATTTTTACAAGGAATTGAAAATAATGCTCTGATGCAGAATGTTGCTACATTTTATTAAAGCATAGTACTACTTTGTATCAATGTTAATGTCACTGGTACTATTTTGTAGAAATGTTACTGGTAAGCATTTTTGCAACATTACCACAATGTAACATTGTATAAAGTTATACTAATGATGTCTGTTTGCTGGGCTGCTGGCCTAGGACAGCAGAAGTAGCAACAAAGCACACTAATACAATGTATACATATGACAATACAACAAATTTATTGTGAGATTGTCCATTAAGACCCATTCGCCCTGGGCGCTTTTTCATGGCAATCTGAGAAATAATTGCAACCTTCTTGTATTTAGAATTATTATTTTTAGAAAATATCTTTGTGGTTTACAAAGGACCTATCAATGTATAAGGTTATGCAATAATGTTGTCAAAATGATAGTTTTTCATGCTTGCGGTTTTAACATCGCAGTGAAAAATTGGCCAAGGGGAATAAGGTTTTAATCATGTATACACCAAGGGGGCTCAGCCGGGGGTCTGAAATCATATATAATGTGGAGACTATCACGGTTACCATTGTACCAACGATAGTACAAAGGAAAGATTAATGACTGTATTACATTTTCCGTGACGTAGTTGATATGGGTGCCCTCTACGAGAGTCCGTGCAACATGATACAACACGACGTCAAATTTTGGCGTTTTCGTGATGTCATAATATAAACAAACAGGTGGTGACGTCACAAAAACGCCAAAAGTTGACGTCGCATTGTATCAGGTTGTGCAGACTATTATAGGGGGCACCCCTATCAACAACGTCATGAAAATGCTGTAAGCAACACACAGACTCGGTCATCTTTTTGTAGCTATAATATCTTTGATTGTGCTAAGCAGAGTGAGGCCCCCACCTTCTATCACAGATTGTTGAAAATATGTGTATATCCATTTACAAATGGTACGCATGTGTCGGGCTAAGGTGGGGTGGGGCTGGAGTCAGAATTCAGCAAGTAGGTAATCAACTGACAAGTCTCATGCCTAATTTCACAGGTACTGTGCAAGGCGTGAGTATGCTCAGTCACCTTCAGTTGTGTGAGCTCACCATGACATAGCCAAGCTGGGACGTAACAGAAACGTTCTGCAACCATACTTCTTTAGTCAGTCAAGTACCAAAAAAAAAACCTTATTCCCCTTGGCCTTGTTTAAATAGAGACTGTTAGAACCCCCATAAAACTGTACAAGATCCAAACTGGAGACTGAGGGAGAACAGACCAAGGTTTGAAATGTCTTCAGTATAAATAAAAATGATTCAAAAAAAAAAAAAAAAAAAGTACTTACTAAGATGGCACGTAACAATTACGTTATTTATGGTTAGGTCGAAACCTCACCAAATCAGAATGTTATTAAAACATTATTTTTGGGTGAGATTAGGATGAAACCAAAACAGAATGTCATAAGAACGTTCTGTCTAGGTAGAAAAACATAACCAGAATGATATAATAACGTTGCAGTGCAACGTCTCAGCAGTAAGTTGCAGCAACGTTATTGGGAGCCATCAAAATAACGTAACAAGAACCAGTATAGAACTGAACAGAACGTTGCTGCAATGTTATAATAACGTCACATGCTTGCCTGGGTGGCCTTTTCCTAAAGAAGAAATTCTGCAGCTCTAGGTTGATCCGGATGTTTTGACTTGGACTTGTTGTTGGAATTCACTGTGATAGTTATTCAATTGATTAATATTATTCAATTACCCCGTGATATATATTAATCTGTGATATTTTAATGCTTGTAATCAATTAACACATGCCTTCGTTAAAGATAATAAAATTAATATATATTTACTCTGGTAAATGTTTAAAGCCTCTATCATACATGAAAGTGGGCTTTCTGATTTAACACCATTAAAACTAATCGTTCAACCTGTGGATTTCCACCGGGTTAAAATTAGCATGTTATACCTGGCCCAATTTATGGTTTTACCGAATTCTGATGATGGATGTAACAATCCGAAACATGTTAATTCGACTATGATGTTAATGTCTTAAATAAACGTCAAGTCTACACCAGGCTATAGTTGAGTGTGATGTATTTTCCACAACTTTACTAATATAAAATAATATATGATGCTGTTTGATTGTTACTTTTATCAACTGAGAGAGAGTTACAAATAATTTTGACTTGCACATATATATGTTCTAAGATTATGACCAATTATTATGCTATGGGCTTGGGTAGAAAGCCTGCTGTTCTTTGTAATTGATGATTGTAATACATAATGAGTCAATGCATTTGGGGAATAGCACTTGTACCTCCCATAACACAGCTTATTATAAATGCTTTCTGGTGTGCCACACCAATTAATCCCTATAGGATTATGAGATGTAAATTTGCCCAAACCTAAAAAGAATAATTTTAGGTAATCTATTCTAAAGAATTAAAGTATTGTCATCTGTTTCTAAATAATGCTGAATGTTGTCAATACAATGGTTTTCAGCAGTAAGAGGTTGAGAATTTGATTAGCTTTAGAATGATACATTCAACCAGAATCCCAGTTACATTGCTCAATGGATTGCCCCCTTAAGACTTGGAAGACATCAATATTGTAAAGTTGATTTATGATGTCTTAAATAACATACTCTAATATAGTGTGTATTTCTTTACACAGATTCCTATAGTGTAGAAACATAATTGTGCAAATATCAGTTTACTTTAAAGATGTATTTCATCCTTCAATGTATAAAAAGTATTTACCAGTTTGAAATCTATTAATTATAGGAACAAAATGCATAACTGAACATTCAGGGGACATCGAGTAAATCATTCAGAAGAATACCCTCCTTGTGTAATATTTATACATTATAGCTGGCTGTATTGAGTTTACATGGAACTGTGTATAATGTATGAGTTTAGTGCATCACATTTAAAGATTTATGGATTCCTCAAAGTTGTATCAACAAATTTCTGCAGCCCGATTCCAGAACACAAGTTTCACTCTAGAAGCACATAATAGGTCAAGCAATATGAGACTTTCTATGATGTTTGTAATCTTCATGATCTATAGAACTTCAGGTAAGTATTCAGAATATAATCATTATTTACTATAGAACCTCTAACATCCTGAGAAATTGACATTCTAAAGTATACTATTGTTTCCCTGGTTAAACAATTGCTTTAGCAATATCATCCAAAAGATCTATTTCATAAGATGTATTAATATGTCCTTCTACTTGACCTATAGCTACTACAACCTTGTTACTTCATATATTTATTGTACTTTGGTGGTTTTGCTGCATTGTGACTATATCATAAAAAATTGCTTGAGCCCTGTTGCCTCTATTTTTAATGTAAGATAAGGTTGCATGATGCATTATTTGAAATAATAGATTGCAATGTGAAACTGACAGAACAGGTATAACTGATCCAAAATTACAAATACATTATAGACTTTAAAAAAAGGGGGTTTAAGAAAGATGTATGAACAAATAAACTGGTTTCACTAAAGAAGTATCTTTTTTAGTTCTTGGTTGTAAAACCTCTCTAAAATCTGTTTACTGGATCAACTTGAATTCTGTAAATTGATGGGTGATAGGACTGTTTAAGTCAACATACTGTGCAAATTCTGGATAACAAACATCACTCTAAATAGGATCTTTTTGGGTATCCTAAAAGACCCAACAGTGATCTGATTGACACGGAAAGGTTTCAGTTATATGCAGCTGTTGTGTTTTGCGATCAGTATTATGCAACGGACCACTACTATACAATTCTTTGATATCTGGCTCTGTTGGAAATTCTAACAAGGAAAGTTTAAATCAATAATTATAAATGCTTGTCATCATCATTCAGCTCGCAGTGTGTGTTTTTGGAAGGACTCAACAGATAGAACATGGGAGGAGGCGGAAACTTCGTGTGAAGACCTTGGTGGCATGCTTGCTAAGATTGCAAGCCCTGAAGAAAATGCTCTTGTTTCAGATATAATGTAAGGTTTCTTAAGTTTCAGAATTTGTCAATAACATGGGTTTTGGGCTTTTATCAATCATTTCACTGCTGGATAATACGGGACATCCAACCTAGTGAAAAGGGGCGGGGTTAAGGGGGCTGAAGCAGGTTCCCAGCATTTTCAGGGCAGGAAGGGAGGGCAGATCTGGTAGCTTGGGTATAGCTGGAAGAGGTTTTGGGTCCAAAGATCATACTACTCACATTTGAGATTTCAGATCCAAATTTTGACAGCATATAGAATGATATCTTATTACATGAAATCTTAATCTTGGATGATGTCAACTTTTAAAAACATGTTGAAAACTTACAAAATATCAGAAGAAATTGCCCTCTAGAACATCTGTTTCTTTGATCTGACCACCCCTTAGGCCCCCACTATGCTGAAAGGGTCTGGCCCTATTTACATTAATTACCTTCATGCATGCCTTACTAATTAATATCCCACCACAGGCCATCTATGGAGTGAGGAGCATCATTTGACTTTTATGACCAAAGACAAATAAACTCCTGTCCACTCCTGGTCCATTGACTGGTCCCAGGGACCTCCTGATCTGCCCTCACTGTCCTACCCTAAACCTGCCCTCACTTCCTGCCCTCAGAGAATCCCTTAAGTGAGCCCTGTGACTGGATGTTGGACTGTTTCAGAAACCACATATTCAAGGATATCTTGTTTAATCAAGGTGCCTTATTATTGTTAGATGTACCTTTGTACAGCCAGAAACTACAAGATGTTATTTGCTTATATTAGTTGAATGTATTAATGACAGTTTACCACATAACATACGCTTTTGCTAATACATGTATCTTAAAATTTGGTTGGCATGGCAACCAGGAAGTCAAAATTAACAGGAATTGATTGCACACTTTTCACCATAAAATAAAATGTTATTTCCAGAAGTATTTCAAAAAATGTTTCATATTGCTAAAAAAAAAAAGGCCTTATCAGCCTATCTGACTCAAAGGGACAAATATCATGGCAAAGTTAATCAGTCCAAAATCTTCAGAATAATTTTGGAATGTCATTTCGTAGAATATTTTTGTAATGGTCCCATGTCCCATCTCACATGTATGTGCATGTGCAAACCAGCTATTAAAGTTATTCAATATCTAAATTTATCGATATGCTACATATCACACAAGATTAAGATTAAATGAGAATCATCAAAATGAAATAAAGGCTAACTATGGGTATATTTCTACTTTTATAACATGGGAGAGCATATGGTCACATTATGAGAGAGATTTTGAGAATTTCCAGGGATTTCCCAAGAATTCTGATGCTATTTTTAGATTAAGGGAGATACCCTTAGGCCCGCAATCACAGCATGTGGCAGTGAAATAGTTAATCAGGTTCGGGAAAGGTAAGAAAACTGATAACGCATTGACATAGAAATGGGGATTAGGAACCTAATGCAGTTTTATACTGCGGTCATACACTCTCCAAGCCGGCATTAACTATCATCAACTGAGTGAACAATCTAGGACCCTAAGTGTATGGAGAGTGATAATCATCAGTTAGGTCAAAAGCTAGGACACTTTATCTTACCAGTGATGACTACATACAGTGGGGATTCTCTTGTGAATCATTAAATCCTTATCCCTGGGATAGAACCAAGCTTAAGTTAATAATAATCAAGCTTATTAAGCTTATATTACATGAGATAACCGTATAAAATTTGCAAAGCCTTAATAGATAATGTCTCTAAAACATGGCTATCATATATAAAACTGTATCGTCATTCTAAGCCGCCACTGGAGTGGTCTTCTGTTGCAGATTAGAATAAGGTACCGCATTGAGAAAGAAACCATTTCCCCAACCTGCTAATAGATGACAGGTTGAATAACAATGAGTTCAAATGCATACTGTGCTTACTCTGCAGAAATTGGTGTAGTATAGGGCTCAGGTCGGATAACTATCCGACTAAGCCCTTTACCTGGAGAGACGGGACCCAACTATCGGGCTACTCAAACTGGGCACCGGATCAGCCTTACAGAGGGGGCTGTGTGTGGTACTACCGTAACCAATGGGATGATTCTCACTGTACACGTGATAGGATATGTTCTCTTTGTGAGAAAGATGGTATGTTTGAAGATTATAAACTCATGTCATTTGATATTTATCCTACATAATCAGATGAAGAGTAGTCAAACACCACTATACCATTTAGAATCATTCAATAATGTCTGACATTTTCTGAAAACAGGCTCAAAATGTTCAATCCTTTGCAACTATGTCAAGTCCAAATTTCCTGCCAGTATTCAATATTTGACCTGAAATTTGATAATTTGAAAATACCCTTCCCTCCAGCTACAAAAACAAAGCACAATCAAGTTATTTAATATGCTAAATGATTGCAAGCATTTTAGTGTCTACAATCACTTTAATTTGTCACATATAGCATAGGGTATTTCTCATTTTCCCACCCATATTAGTTGTCTTGTTGAAACTTATTTACTCTAAGCTATATGGGACATTCACTTTGGCTATGTAAGCATATAGACAAGGGAAGTATTACTCCTCATATGCCATGCAATGCCATACTGTAACACTTGGGGTAACAGCGCTACAAAGTTAACAGATGAAGGAATTACCAAATGAAAAAAAAGGCACAATTCAAAAATGGGGAAATAGAAATAGAAAATTTTGCTAACCTCGCTGATTTTGCAGAGAGTACAGAATCATCACAATCTTTGGTAGTAGAAGCGGTAGTGGGGTACCCATCTTGAGTGCATTTTACTTTTGTATTTTTACAGTACCTGCAAATGTTGTTGCCAATGCCACACTGTCCATAGGAATTGATTCCATTAATGTCACATGTAATGGGAATTTGGAATTCGTTGATAAGTCAACCAGCAAGTCCTTCACATGCTCAAGTGGTTCCAGTTGGCTCGAGATTCTAGGAGCCTTTACCGAATGCAGTGATCCAGGTTTTGATACTTTTCTATTTTAGCTTCCATGTAACTTCAACCATTTATTTATGTGCGCTGTTTATAGAACAATTAGAATAATGAAGAGAAATCCAGTCTTATGTCAGAACGAATAACTCCTTGGAGCATTGCCTAATAAAAATAACTTTAAGGCAAAGCCATCTAACTGTTTTCACTTTATTTTGGGTTTCTCAACAGCCCATTTCACCAGGTTGTCTTTAGATTTATGTGTAACTCAAAAATATCTCAAACAAAAATATCTCAGCCAAGAATGGGAATATCTCTAAATGTTTTCCATCATCTAAAAGAGGGAAATGCGAATGTTAATTATTGCTACTTTTCTGATTTGAATTCTATTTCAGCTACAATGTGTTTTCCAAGTCAGTTTGAGGGAGCAGTGGTGCCAGCTACCCAACCATGGTTCAATAGTGGGCAAATGTACACTTATGGCTGTATGAGTGATTACTTCTTGGTGGACAGAGGAAGTGGGACCCTGACATGCGGTGATACCGCAATGTTTCATAACCCTCAGCTCTTCTGCTGTATTCCAAGTGAGGCAATAATTTGTTTGTATCATGACATAGCTTTCTGTGTATCATGATGTAGCCTTCACATTAGTAAATCTCTCAAAAAATTTTTCAAACGTTTTACTGACAGGAATTTATCAATATAATATAACTCTCACTAGTGTTTTCAGAATGCTTATGCTTGGTCAAATGTGTGTCCTTAGAATTTTCATTTATGTGTTGTTTTCTTAAGGATAGACAACTGTTGATAAGGGGTGTTTTGCAACTGTAGCGGTATTCTATTTGCTATTTCTGTGAAATGTAACCCCTTTACTTGTGTTCTATATCATTAAATAGCTACAAGAAAATGCTATATATTGATATAAATCATATGAGTATATATGGATGGACACATTTGCAAGAAAGCTGAGAATCTAAAAAAATCGTTTTAAACAACAATTTTTTTAACAAGGATATCTCAGTAAATTATGCTTATAGAGCCATGAAATTTTGAATGTGCGTGCATGATACTCATTCGGAGGGAACCATGTCTCAGAATTTTTAGTTAAGTCTTAGTTTTTGTTTTATGGATTCTAGAAAATAGAGTTGCAAAAAATGACCAAATTCTTCCCGTTTTTTAACATAAAACAAAAAGTAAGGCCTAAATAAATAATCTGAGACACGGTTCCTTAGATTAGAATGTTGTGAACATGTGCATAAAGTTTTAGGTTTGAATCGTAGGTATCAAGGGAGAAACCCATGTTAAAAAAATAATAGTGAAAAAATAGCTTTTTATTTTACCATAATCCCAAGCAAAGTATGAAAACTCTTTTAACTATGCAAAAAGATAGAGAAAAATCCGTGCTTTCATTTGATGTATTCCATTTTAAGATAGGCTGGATATTTATTGAGATATCAAAGGTTTTGTAAAATGGTTGGTATCAACAGTTGTCTATCCTTAAGACTGTATTCCACATACCACTTTTGCTGCTGATTTTGAAAATTGGCAGTGGGAATAAAAGTCAAATATAGATGAAGTCATATATCAATAGAAAGGTCTTAAAATTCTCTTTTGAATGATGTATAAGATGTAAGGTCTCATTTCATATTCTTAGTTTCATATTCTAGTTCTAAACTATGGGAATTAACTAACTATTTTCATAAAATTCAATGCAGAGATCAACTGGCATGTAGCGGGTACAGACCTCAGCATATTTGGACAAGTCATTGACGGGGACATCAACACATGTATTCAGCTGAAAGAAAACACATTCCCAAGAGCTTTGGACAATATCTATGAACTGGAATGGAAAACCCAACTTTGTGGAAATTATTCGACAATTGGCGTAACCGTCAGTCCTGAATTGTCAACTTCTCTGTATGCTTTTACATCTTATGATGATGCCACTTCTGAAGTCCGTAACTATGACCAGTGCATAAGGCTAAGTCTGCAGGAACCCACCTCCAATCTCAGAACACAATCATTCAGGTGCGCCTGCACAACTGATTGCTTCATATCTGTTCTGGTTGGATTTAATGGCACTCTTGGTAGCACAATTGATACCATATATCTATGTGAAATCACTGTTGGATAAATACATGACCATGCACAAAGGTAGTTAGTAAAACACATTGTGCATGTAATTAGTAGTGTATAAATAAAACAAGGAAATAGTCACCAGATTGTAGAATATAAGGGTGTTGATCAGTAGTTGAGAGCAGAGCAAGTCGATACACATTTGGATCAATTGGAATGTTAGGGATTTGGGGGTTTGGATAGCTACTCGTGACATCTGGTGACTAGAGGAGGAACTATACTGTTTGAATAGCCATACAGAGTCGGGCTGATTTTATTGAGGAAGCTTACCTCCGAACGGTGACTGACTGTATACATAGGATTAAGGCATGTTGTGACCATGCCAGCAATTGTGAAGCAGTTGATGTTCACTAATAAACGTGACTCTCAACAAAGCATTGTCTGTGTGATGGATATGAGCGTCTATATGGTGGACTAGCCTACCACTTAACTAGCAAGCATAAAAGATGATTAAGTAAGGAAAAACCAAGGATTAAATTAGTAGAAGTTCCCTATCTGATTAGTTAACACCTTAAACAAACTCTAGTGTTCAACCATATGCCTTGTGAGAGGTCCTAAAAACATTTACTTTAAGGCTCAATATTGGGACCATTATTATTTATCACCTTTATAAATTATTTAGGACACATAAACCTCGCTCAAAATATCTATTGTATGCAGGTGACCTGGTAGTTTATACAATGTTGGATAATTATGACCCTTTGGGACCCACTGGGGTGGTGAGGAGATGGGGATGGTTATGGCTGAGTAAATAATGTAGCAGATTTGTGCAGAGTTAACAAATAAACTCTATGTACAAACTGACTATACATGTGTACTTTGCCTCTTACAATGAGATCAAAATGCTAGGGTCATTCCATGTAAATTCAACCTAATTGTGGATGGTCCCATGCAATTTGTCTCAGATTTTCTTTATATAAATACACCACCCTATATTTAACATCCAGAAGAACATGTAATAGAGATGAAGTTGCTAATAAAGTAATTAAAAAAAGTTTGATCATCAAATTCAAGAAACCTTTGGCTATATTGCAATTCTTGTGACCCAAGGCTGGGAACAATTTTGCAGCATAATTCCCTACATCTGATGCGAAATCTGTGCCCCCATATCTCTGCCAAATAAGCAGTTAGAGCCTTGTAATCTTTGGTACCCTCCAAGATAATATTATGGTTGATTATACCAGTTTTTATAGAGAAGAATGGTATGTGCATAAAGAATTGAAAAAGTTCATGAAAGTATTCAACATATAAATAAAAAGTAGCAATAGTTTGGACCTCATAAAGAAACCCCGTTTTCCTCCTATGCAAAAAACTGCTCATTCTTAAGCTTATAAGACCCTAATAAACATTTCAGGATGTGAGTCTTTGAAATAGCGTATGCTGGGAGATATTAATTGTAAATCCTGGAAAAATGTAATAATTACATATTTTCAGATCCAAAAAGGCTGATGTGGGTAGGTTTTAAAATTCTTTGAACTCTAGTATATGAGAGGACCTTAGGTCTACATTGTCTGGACAAAAATTCAATCCAGAAAAAATGCTTTTTCATTGTAAAATTAAGTGAGACCCATATAATGCTTCTTATCTTAAAATTGAAAAATGATAATGTTTGGGACTGCATAGAAAAAATGTTTTCTTCCTGTGCCTCTGACACTATGTATTATCATTAAGACCAAAGTAGACTTTGTAATGCTTATGACAATGCCACTTAAGACAACGTGTAGAGGGTCAGTACTAAAACATCTCATCTCAGATTTGTGTGTATACATACAACATATGTTCCTTGGATACACCCTTGCATAATTAAGTATTTGAGACAACATTCCTTAAAGATTCAGTGGAATAGTTTCTATGTTGCTAGTTGTCATGTTTTCATTTTCACTTCCAAGAAGTGCATCAACAATTATTAAAGAATTCCTTGAACTCTGGCCTAACAAAGTGTTATCAGACATGCATATGAAATATAAATGATAGAATCACCAGAGCAAAGGGTAACTCACTTGCCAGGACATTTAGCTTTAAGCCCTAATTACACTACGTGTTGGGTAGCCAGTCGCGTTGGGTAACGTTGCCCAATGCGATGGATTCGCCTTAGGGCCGTATCAAAAGCATATATTACACTACTACGTGTTTGGCACACATTGCATACCATGTGACCAATGCAATGTATATTATACTATGTATTTTGGGGTCTAATTGCTGACGCAAACCTTTTTTTTTTTTGTATATTACACTTTGCATGGGCATCAAAACGTGAGCCAGCCAACGAGTAGTGTAATATGGGCTTTATTCTTAAAGGTAAACATGGGTGACCACAGCAGCACCACCTGCTATAATGATGTTTGGATTTCCTTGAAATTTCAGAAATATTTCAATGAGCACTTCATAATGAGGAATGTGAATTTAATGAATGAAAAAATAATGAGGCTTATTAGTCAATTGAAGCTGATTAAGTAGTTTTTCTCAATTTGTCCTTCTTTTTAGGGATAAAATGATATTTTCCCTGGTAACCTAACATTTTCTTTGGCCTAAAATATTCATTAGGTTCCTACCCACACATTTTCAGCATGTCAAGTAAAATCATGGTATTTATTTTTGAATGTTGAAAAATCTATGTGTTCCCATATATTCCAATAGTAAACAGTAATTTTTTCAGATGCTTATATCTCTGAAATTGATATGGTGACAGAAGATTTTTCCTTAAATGAGCGAAAGCAAGACAGCTCCTAACCCCAGGTACCCTAAGATAAGCTGGATACACAGATTTTCATGAATTAAATTTCCCTGCCAGCTCCCTGGTCCCAATGAAGGTAAGGCCAAGACCTATATATACGCCAGTCCCCACCCTTTCCTGCCAGGCCCTGAGTGTATGTGGCCACTGGGGTGGTGAGGAGGTGGGTGTGTTACTTATTTCACCAGCAGCATGTTTGATACGAATCTTCATAGGTATGGAGATTTCATGTATGCTTACGAAAACTGCATGTGAGTTTGAAACTCTCGCACTGCTGTTTCATGACAAAACTCCCATAAACCATCCCCTCATGAGTCTCATAAACCAAGCTCAATTGCAAACTCTCATAACCGAAGCCCAAACTCTCATAAATCCACCCAAACTCATGTAAGTAAAAACAAAGCTCACATAGCTACGACGTCCAAAGAGGTGATTGTAACTTATGATGCGCAAGACACACAGAGGTTTTTTTATGAGACAGGCCATCAATTTGAAGCAATTTCCAAAATCAATGAATAAATGCTCATAACAATAGTGTACACTTCCAGAATCTATCCTCCAACATGTAAAATGCATATTCCAGATTTACTACTGCTATTAATAATAAAAACAAATTGCATAATTGACCATTCAAGGAACGTTATTTAAGGCGTTCAGTTGAATACCATCACTGTGAAACAGTGTTGAGTTTGCCCATTACTGTGTATGATGCATGATTGAAGTGTTTCAAAGATTCATGGGTTCCTTGAAGTTGGTTCAGCAAAGCCTGCAGCCTAACTCCAGAACACAAGTTCCATTCGAGAAGCGTGCACAGTTGGACCAAAATGAGATTTTCCATTGCTTTGTTAATCTTGATGATCTATAGAGCCTCAGGTATGTGTTTTGCATTTCTTGATATGTGAGATACTTATTGATCTAATCAAGCTTTTTGAAGAATGCTATTCTGCGCCTGGTGGAGCAATTGCTGATGCAATTTCATGCCAAAACATGAATTTCCTGCTTTCCTTGAAGAACATCTATCTGTTTGTACCTATGATAAACCCTTTTCCTTGTTACTTTACATAGCTAACGTTCATTGTTTACTGAGCCCAAACTGCAAATTAATCAGAGAATCTTTAAAAAACCACAAAGTCTTTATATTAGATTATGTATGGATTATGGTAATGTTAGAAAGCTATGACTTAAAATTCAAAAAAATTAAACTGTCCTCAGAGAGAATCATCAGACCTTATAAATATCTTGGAGGAGAACTGGACCAGTTCTTGAAAATGAAGGCTAAATCAGTCAGAGCCTTTTGAAATCTTCACCACTCTTTTTCACCCCTGAAAAATCATTCTTTAGTCCAGACTGCTAAGATTACTCGTTTCTTATTAGAATTAGGCATATAATTCCAACTGAAGAACCAGCAAATATATGTCGATTATAATAGAATTATCATTTTTTCCAAACCAGGTCTATTATATAATAATCCTATTGGCATGAGAACAGACAAAAGTTACATGTTGGTTTATATCAAATTTCTACTTTTTGATACCAGGTGGCGGTGTGAGCAGTGAGTAAAACAGGAAACCATGAGTATAAAGGTCCTAGTTTCTAAATAAATGAATGTAGAAAATACAGTTTCAGGCAAAAAACATTTTTAATTCATAATTATATGATTTTCATATGCTATCATCTCTTGTATACTGTTATGTAGTGATAGAAATGACCTTTGATAAGCTTAAGGTACATTAGATTGCAACACATCATCATCATTATAAGGTACATTATGTTATAATGTAAACTCAATTGTTCTTTTCGCATATGTTTGAATAGGTGACATGAATAGGTCTTTCTGAAAACCACTATTAAAATGCTTGTTGTCATTCAGCTCGTAGTGTGTGTTTTTGGAAGGACTCAACAAGTAGAACATGGAATGAGGCAGAAACTGCGTGTGAAGACCTTGGTGGTATGCTTGCTAAAATTGCAAGCGCTGAAGAAGCTGCACTTGTATCACATCTGAAGTAAGGATTTTTTGTAAGCCACAGCAATAATGCTTATCAATTTCTGCCTAGAAAAATAAATATGTGATGTGTCTACTGATATCATAAAATTACATGCTGCTGATTCTCAAAATCATAGTCTATTCCTAAAAATTGCAGCAATACATTTAGAGTAATTCAACCATACTGCACAAAGGTAAAGATTAACTCATTTACTTTGCGCATGATAATTGAAATAGTGTAAAGGTCACCAGTTGAATACAAGAGGATACTAAGAATTCTTCCAAATTACTTAGCTTATGATAATACATAGTATAAATATGGCAGATGCAGCTGGTAGGTGTAAATATACCTGATGGCAATGCTCAGCAGGGTATACCTCCCAACAGGCGTCGATGCCTGGGTAAAAATCAATACTAGACTGCTATAAGAAGCGGGAATGCAGTGTAAGGACAGAGAGAAATCATTTACGTTTGGACAATACGGATCAAGAGATTCGAGGGGTTTTAGATAGCTACGCAACCACAGGGACATCTGGTGACTTACACGGTACTACCGCACTACGGTTGGAGGTGAGACTAGGCGGACTCCAAGGAGGAAGCTTGCTCTACCCTGAATTGGAATTGTAACACCTAGGAACTTATCATCTCTTCACTGGCAATTGTACGCATCACCGTATCCACCAATAAACTTATCCTACTGCCAAGCATTGTTCATGTTATGGATTGAGCGCCCATCTCGTGGACTTACTCAACTACACTCGACTAGCATCCATTAGGAATAATATTAATGACAGTGATTATCTCGGACAATACACTATAACTATAATTAACCATAAACAATAGACTAGCATTTAATACAAACAATATTGGGCTTCAAAGATTTTTACTAAATTTAAAATTGAAAAAAAATTCCACAAATAATCGAATGCTGCATTGATTAGATGTATTTGACTAAAGGCCGTATTCCACATACCGAAAGTGCGCCGCCGATTTGCCGCCGATACAGCATCGCCACTAGCGATACATATTCGGTGACTCTGCCGATAAAATTTACGAACATGTTGGTAAATATTTATGGCCGATTATAGACCGGCCGCCGATAACGCACTTTCGGCCGCCGATTACGCACTTTCGGCCGCCGAAAATGCGTAATCGGCGGCCGAAAGTGCGGCGAAAGTACGGGCCGCCGGTATGGAACGTTGCTAGGGTGATGGTCATAATCGGCGCCGCTCACTTTCGGTATATGGAATACGGCCTTTAGAATCAAGAATCAAGGCCAACCAAAACACATCCATATGAATTGTATTAGTTCAATAAATGAATCTATACTGCACCATAATCATTCTGTCTCAGACATATCCCAGCCAATTGCAACTTGGGATGTAACAGAAACAGTATGAAACCATACTTTTTTAGTCAGTTTGTTACTTACTAAGATGGCACGTAACAATAACGTAATTGATGGTGAGGTTGAAACCTCACCAAATCAGAAGGTTATTATAAGATTTTTTTTTGTGTTGAAGAACATAACCAGTGCAATGTCACAGCAGAACATTGCAGCAACATAACTGAGGGTCATCAAAAGAACATAACCAAATACAGAACATGCAAGGATGTTGCTGGAATGTCATAATAATCTTACATCCGTGTGGCTGGGATGCTAATATCCATACTATGAAACTGGCATATAACAGCATAAAAATCTCATTTTTCTTGCTCAATTAAGCCATAGATACATAGAACACTGGTGTCCATTATCTCTATGATTAAAAAAATACAGATCTGCAAAAAATTGCATTTGTTTAAAAATAAACAGAAATACATCCATCTCTAGTGAAATTATATTAAGGTTTAGACAAATTAACCTGGCTTATACTCCACCACTGGATATACTCAGACTCTGAGGACAAACTTCTAAGATGATTTTAGGTACAAAAATTCTATGAATTATTATATTGGTTTTGGCCCCTTCAATATATGACAAAGTTGAATCACAAATTATTTGTATCCTGCAGAAGTGGGGCAAATATAGGGCTGAGGTCTGATAACTGGCCCACTGAGCCCTTTACCTGGAGAGATGGGACCGAACTATCTGGTTTCACTGATTGGGGACCAAATGAGCCTGGAGGTGGTGGCTGTGTGTGGTTCTGGAACAACAAATGGGATGATTCTCACTGTGGACGTGCCAGGTCAGGATCTCTTTGTGAAAAAAGTGGTATGTTTGCAGATTATAAACCCTTGTTATTAGATGTTCCTACTAAATAGTTTGATTCACATGACCCTCAGATAAAGAAAAGTTGTCAACTACCTCCATACCATTTAAAAGCATTCCTTTATGTGTGACATTTTTTAAAACAGGCTAAAAATATTCAATTTTTTGTAACTATGTTGAGTCAAAATTTCTTGCCAGTATTTAACATTTAACCTTGAGAATCATACCAGTTGATAATATGAAATCAAATTTTCATCAAAATTGGAATAATCACAACCTTTTGATAGGGATAAAAAGATCACAAAACAAGTTATTCAATATGGTATATATGATTGCAAGTGAATTGTGAGCATTTCAATTATCACAATAACTTTCATTTGCCACATATAGCATACAGTTTGAGGGTATTCTTGTTTCCCCACTCCTATTAGAAAGTAGTATATTTTTTCCTCTAACCTGTATGGGATCTCTTCTTTCACTGTATCACCATTATTATATACATGAGGGAAGTATTACCCCTCATATGCCATGCCATACCCTACCACTTGGGGCAAGAAAGCTTTAAAGTATCTCTGATATATAGTTAATGGAATGACCAAATGAAACTGCTAACAAAAGGTACAATTAAAGAATGGGGGAATAGAAATTTTAATTTTTTGCTAACCTGGCTGATTTTGCAGAGAATACAGAATCATTTCACACTTTGAAAGTAGAAGTAGCAGGGTACCCATCTTGAGTGCTTTTTACTTTTGTATTTTTACAGTACCTGCAAATGTAGTTGCTAATGCCACACTGTCCATAGGAATTGATTCCATTAGCGTCACGTGTAATGGTGATATGGAATTCCTTGATAAGTCAACCAGCAAGTCCTTCACATGCTCAAGTGGTTCCACTTGGCCTGAGATTCTAGGAGCCTTTACAGAATGCAGAGATCCAGGTTTTGATACTTTTCTATCTTAACTCCCATGTTACTCAAACCATTTATTTCTGTGTGCAGTTAGAAAATATATAAACAAGAGAAGTTCATCTCAGAAAGAATCACTCTTTGCTGCATATTTCTAAATAGAATGCATCATCTGAAAGAAAGGATTGTGAGTCTCAAGTCATGCTTTAATGATTCCAATTTTATCCTAATTTCAGTGTGTTTTCCAAGTCAGTTTGAGGGAGCAGTGGTTCCTGCTACCCCACCATGGTTCAGTATTGGGGAAACATATACCTACGGCTGTATGAGTGATTACTTCTTCGTGGACAGAGGAAGTGGGACCCTGACGTGCCCTGACACAGGGTTGTTTGATAACCCTCAACTCTTCTGCTGCATCCTAAGTGAGGCGATACATTTTTTCTAAAGCATAGCATAGATTCCTTGTTAATTAATTCTATTATAAGTTATTTTGAAATTAGTGTTTAACAGACATGCACAGGGATTAGTTCATATGTAATGCTCACTTACATTTCTATAATTTTTGAGTTTTCATTTATCTATTGTTTTCTCAGTCACATGCTAGGGCAACATAATATGATTATGATTTTAGAAAAAAAAAATTATATGAAAATCTAAAATCCAGCCAACAATTAACTAATTATTCCCATAAAATCTTATGCAGAGAACAACTGGCATGTAGCGGGTACAGACCTCAGCATATTTGGACAAGTCATAGACGGGGACATCAACACATGTATTCAGCTGAAAGAAAACACATTCCCAAGAGCTTTGGACAATATCTATGAGCTGGAATGGAAAACCCAACTTTGTGGAAATTATTCGACAATTGGCATAACCGTCAGTCCTGAATTGGCAGCTTCCCTGTATGCATTTACGTCCTATGATGATGCCACTTCTGAAGTCCGTGACTATGACCAGTGCCTGAGGCTAAGTCTGGAGGAACCTGCCTCCAATCTCAGAACACAATCATTTAGGTGCACTTGTACAACTGATTGCTTTGTTTCTGTTCTGGTTGGATTTAATGGCACTCTTGGTAACACGGCTGATGCTATGTATTTATGTGAAATCACTGTTGACTAAATTTCCGACCATGACCCGTGAAGGTAGATCTAAAATATGAACCCTGTCTCTGTATTCCTTGTACTGATGGTAGTTATTGTTAGTTCCTTTCAGAGCAAAAGGATTTATTCCTAAGTAAAGAATTGTTGTTTAAACAGTTCATGTTCAAGCCACAATGTGACCATAGGTCAAGAGGTTACAGTGTATGTATGTAGGGAACATTCACGATCTTGCCTGGAATCATATCTTTGCCCAATTTCCCAGCATTATGCCATGCAGTTATCTTGTATCTGCAGACTGTCATGCAAACTGTCATGAAAGCGCATGATGGGAAACATGTCGACCAGCAAAATGCATAACTATAGATATTTACATTAGTCATTGCATTATTTTTGTTTCATAGGAGGGAAAACTTGTTATATAGAGTATATCATTATTTCATGTCTGTATTTGATTTATATTTTTAAGTTGGTTTGGAAATGTAATCATTACAAATATTGATATATATAGCATATATTAAAAATTTCCTAGTTATACTTTTCCGGAATTGACAAATAGATCTAGACATACAGTGAAAGCAAAGGCTGTTGTAAATTCATCTCGTACTACCACACTCTACGCACTTTACTTGGTGCTGACAAAAATGTATCAGTAGGTTAGTCAAATTAACCTTTTTTCTTTTGTATTTCATATACATACACATTTATGTGAAATATATTACCAGAATGAACCAAAAATATTGTAACTCACGTCATGTTTATTTAAACGTCAAGTGTAACATGAACCTATCAACCTCCCAACTCTCACAATTCTGATAGCACTTTACATAACAAATGTGATCTGATGATCCACCTTTTACAAGATTAGTTGTGCTGCCAATTCAAATGATAGATGTGGTCAATTTCGTTTCTAGGGAAGTTTCTCTCCAAAGCCGAGTACTAACTCGATAAATCTTGTGTTGTGAGAATTGCTTTAGTTTTTCTTCACTTTCCATAATATCTGTTTCATTTCTTTATACATTTTATATAGAATAACACTTTATAATGAAAAGAAATCCAGAGATGAAAAGTTTTCCACTAAGTTGTATTTGTTATGCATTTCTACGAATGCAGCACAGTGATTCAACTGGCACAAAAGTGTCTATTTTGTTATGTATATAGATTTGTATATAGATTTGTTGAAGTTTTGATGAATAAAATGTGTGAAGTCATATCCAGGTTTGCTTGTTTATTGAGATGAAGTATTGTTTCTTATGATCCTTCATCTCATACCCCATACCCACTAGGCGTTTTTTCCAGCGCTGGGCAAGTAGAAACTTACTGTAACAGAATCACCATAAAAAAAAGTTGCTGGGCGACTGGTATATCAAGAAAGTTTAACATTTGTCTGGTAATTTTATCGGCAATTTTACCAGTAATTCTGTTGACCATCTCCCATTGCCTAGAACATAAACTATACTCGCAGGGGATCGCCTGGCAGCTGTGATCGCCCTGTGATTCTGCTGATCATTTTTGGCAGTTTTTTTTGTAAATTCTGTTACCCAATCAAGTGTAAACACACATAGTGCTTTACCAAATTCTGCTTTACTAGACTGTATTACAACTCTACCATACTAAACATGAAAAAAAACTAATTATTTCTTCAGACAAGGAACCAATAAGATGAAAAGTTTGCAATAGTCAGTTCAGGTTATATACGAATACAATTTACGATACACCGTAATACATACATGCATGAACACCATGCAAAACAATGCACTCCTGGTTCCTATATGCTTTGTAACAATATTTTCATAAGCAGTAGTCGCTATTCAAAGTACCAATGGGGGACATCCAAAGCTGCTGTATGTACTAGTATTGCCCAGGTGAAGACCTACAAAGTACTTTAACATTTCATAGCCCGATTAGTTTGTTATCGGCCAATAATAACAAATCAACCATGATATGTTGAAAACAAGAAAACAACTAGTGATGTATACTGCCAGTCCATATTCGATTCCTCCAATATGCACTGCTCTTTATACTGTACAGGTGATACATAGACAAAACCCTACGAGTGTTGAGATACGGATGGCCGGATCACCCGAGGCGGGAAGCGTATCACGACGAGTCCGAAGGACGAGTCGTGATACGCTTTCCGCCTCGGGTGATCCGGCCATCCGTATCTCAACACGAGTTGGGTTGTGTATTTATTATACTTTTTCGGAATTGAGAAGGTTAAATGATATCAAACAAGAAGATTTGACCAATTTCTGATATCAGACAAGAATATTTTAGCATATTTTCACTCGATCGGAAGGATTCATTTGGAACTATATGCGCGTAGGACTACGTTTGATGAAGGCGCAGAGGCGATTTGACCGACTTCGCAGCGACTTCAGACTTTCTGGTATTCTTACGCGTCTCGCCGCGAGTGATCAGGCTATGTTTTTGAAAATTCTTCGATAATATTTTTATTTCTATACTTTGTCGCCATTATACAGTCTGAGTGAAACATATTCCATGATCTGTTTTAATTATTAGCCTTTAAAATTATTCGACCGGCCGGATTCATTTGGGACTTTTTTCCGCGGCGGACTACAATTGACCGGAGTGATGCGGCTGAATGACCTACTTTCCGTTTGAACAAGCCGGCGGTTATGGCGCGAAGAGGCGAATTTGATCCTCCGGATTTCTTCAATTTACGGTGAAAATGGCCATCGTACGAGCTCATCCTGCCTGCTGCACGTGAATAACATACCCGGGATGTACGAGGACGTGTGAAATGTACGTGTCATCCGCTAAATATGGAATTATTAGACCAAGAAGATTGGATATTTTACTCGCCAACTCGCGCGCCCGCCGGCGCCATGCTTGCAGCTCGCCGAGATCCCCCTCTTCCACCCGCCAGAATTGCTTCAAAATATTACATATCTACGTGGAAAATGGGTTATTTACGTGGAGAAGTACGTGGACAACAACGTGTGTGCAAGTCAGATCTTGACATTCAGTATTTATTGGATTCTAGCCTCCCGGCAACAGGGCCCTGCAACAGGCGCCCGGCAACAGTGCAAGTACAAGCGACCTCCTCGGGTCAGGTCGGGTCGGGTCAAAGGTCAGCGCAACTTTCTGAATTCTTATATAGATTGAATTTTACAACTTCAACTCGGAGAAAACCTACTAAATATTGACATTAGATACTTATTTGCTATAAAATATCTAACAAATATACAATTATAACAACGTGGAATGCTCGATTTTACCTTAGAATATTTTACAAGTTTGAAAAAATGACTTTGAATTATTTTCACTATTATTTCATTCCAGGGCCTGCAACCGCGCCCCTCGGTCCTGCAACGACGCAGTTCTTCCCTGCAACAGCGGCTGGGTCAAAGGTCAGTACAACTTTCCAGATTCTTATATAGATTGATATTTACATCTTCAACAAGGACAGGAGTGCCCGGAATCTTATACATATCATCAAACATGGAATATTTTTAAAACTTCTTCAGATTTCTCCCGGATTACTTGGAATATTTTTTAAACTTCGTCAGATTTTGCCCGGATTTCTCGGATTTGCCCGGATTTCGCCCGGATTTCACTTGGATTTCACTTATGTTGATCTTTTTTTCATATTTTGCCCGGATTTTACATAGGCTGATTGTTCCCACTGTAATAATTGAAGTTTATGTTGACAGATCCGTGGAAGACTGCCCCACTCAGCAGTGCAGATGCTTGGGAGAGGCTGGAGGATGACGACTGGAACAAGGCAGCTGATCCAGCTGCAGCTGGGACGATGTTCATGGATGGTGCAGCCGGACCTGGAGCAACCCCCGCCGGACCTGGAGTGACCTGTGCCCACCCTGGAGGAGTTGCTGGACCTTGGCCTATGGTCGCCGGACCTTGGGTGATGGCCGCCTGCCCTGGAGGAGTGGCCGCCTGCCCTGGAGGAGTGGCGGCCTGCCCCGGAGGAGTGGCCGCCTGCCCTGGAGGAGTGACCGCCTGCCTTGGAGGATTTATACTGTGTTGTGGGGGAGGGGGCGTGGCACCCTGCCTCATAGGAGAGGTGGTAGGCCTTGCTGGTTCAATAGCCATCCCTCCTGGAGGAGATGTAGGCTTTTGTCCACCTTGGCAGGGGGGCGTGGCATCTGACACTGGAGGTGCACCAAGGGCACAGGACACTGGAGGAGGGGCACCAAGGGCACAGGACACATGCCTTCTCTTTGGGGCACCCGACTCGAACCCTGGATGCTGGAGGGCCATGGAGATGCCACTGCGATGGAGGGCAGAAGGTAAGGCCCTTTTCTTGGAGAGTTTGGCCCTCTCCTCATCACTGGTGAGAAGGTCAAACATCTCGTACTGCATCGCCATGTCTGCAGTTGCATAGTTGTTTAGAGATGCTGTGTTGTTGTGTCCTGTGAGCTGACAGATCACAGTGGGATTCACCCCGCTGTGAAGGAGATCCGTGCAGGTTTTCTTGCGGATGCTGTGATTTGTCAGCTTCACACCGGTGATGTTGCACTGCTTCGCCATTTTCTTGACAATTTGGCTGAGGTTGTGGATTCCCAGGGGTTGGGCCTTGTACCACGTAGTTGCCCTTTTTGACTTGTTAATGGCCAAGAAGAAAGGGTCATTGGGGTTGGCCATCTTGGGGGGCCTGTGTGCCTTGAAGATGTCGTACATCTTGATGGCACACCGCTCTGGGTGCCTTTCATTTGCGAACAGTTTCGGCACAAACTTGCGACAATCCCCCCCATCCTGGCGTGTCTTGGAGAAACGCTCATTAAAGGTCAGGTACACGTACCCATTTTCGTCAGAGACCTTTACTATGTCATCCCAGCAGAGTTGCCTTCCCTCATGGATACCTCTGAGGCCAAAGCATTCAACCATGTACAGGAATAGGCCCCTTTGTAATGGTTCTGGTTTGTCCATGGAAATTGCCCCTTTTTCCCAGAAAAGGTTGACATGTTCTGCTGTAAGGGGGTCTGACCTATTGGACTTGTTCCCATATCCTTTCCCTTTCAGTTCCTTTCTTTTTGTGGCCAGAACATCCCTGCTGGACTCAAATTCAGGGCTTTCCTTCATGCTGTAGCCATACTTGTTGCCCTTGAGGTGCCTGTCTATGGCCCCAAACATCCCTGTGAGTGTATCTGGCTCATATTCACCCCCATCTTTTTTTTTTACTGTCATGATGAAGGCACTTACCAGTACATTCAAGTTCAGGTCCTCCTCATACCCATCTTCACTGTCAGTATCCTCTGGAATGTAGGGGGGGTCCTCAAAATCCATACAATCCATCCCTGAAATGTTCCCTCCATCCTCGGAGATGGTGTCGTAGGTCGGCGGCACATTCACGGGTGTCCGCGGCACGTTTTCTGACGTCCGCGGCACGTTTTCTGGCGTCCGCGGCACGTTTTCGTCCCTTTCCTGATCATTTGCAGCCCTTTCCTGATGTTTTTCAGCCCTTTCCTGATGATTTTCAGCCCTTTGCTGTTGATTTTCTTCCCTTTGCTGGTCAGTTATGGGAAAGGTAGGCTCTGTGTATGCATGATCAAACAGCTGGCAAACTTCAAAAGTGTCCAAAGCATTGGTGAGGTCTGTTTCTGAGCTGTCTGAATCAAACATGAGCATAGCACGGATGTCCATGTCTGTTAGATCAATGCAAAATGTTTCCATGATCCTTTTACATCACCTTTACCGGATTGTCTGTACTTTTAGATGATTTTGTAGACCTTTTAGACGTATTTTCTGCAATTTTTAGACGTCCGTGAATTTGTAAAGAGCGGCCGTCAGCGTTTGTTGACGTCACGTGGGGTCCTAGATGCGTTTTCATTGGCTTAAAGGGCCTCGGGGCCGTCGGGAAAGGTTTTTTTTTATATAACATGTGTTTGGGAAGGTCTGGATAGCATTCTGCCATAAAAAGACTGTTTAATTTGGCAGAAAATGAATAAAAATGATCTGGTAAAGGGTTTGTTTTGGTATAGGTTAAACTAGGTCGCGAGTTGATTAAACTAGGTCGCGACGCCCTCGCGACCTAGTTCCGGCGTTTTTCATTGGTTCAAAAACTAGGTCGCACTACTTTCCTGTATTACCACACTGTGGTAATACAGAAAAAATATTACCACAGTCGAGGTCGTCACTGTATGCCTATTCAGCAATTCCGAAAAAGTATAATAAAAATTTGATGCTGCAAATCGATGCTGCCACCTGTGCTGTTATTGAACACTACCCAGGGGCGGATCCAGAGTCAGCCATCTGGGAGGGGGGGAAATCAACCCCTTTATTAAAGAAGTGAAAATAAATTAGCCTCAGATTTGTATAAATCAACAAAAGAAGTTTATTTGAAAATATGTCAACTTCATCTAAGGGGGCAACCGCCCCATTTGCCCCCCTCTCCAGGTCAACCACTGCTACTATAACACACCACTCCACAAGAACTGCATAAACTGTGTTTTTACAACGTAGCTGCATAATTAGGTTTGGGTTGGGATAATACTGTGATGTTACGTTGTTAGAACATAAACTTGTGAGCTCCAAGAAAATTTGCAGCAGTATTGTACACAAAATACTGTTATCATTTTAAAAAAGGTACATTACCCTTCACTGAGAATGGACACCATACCCATGGGGAGTTGCCCATGATAATCGAGTTGCCCAATGATTCGCCCATCGAAGATAAAATGGTATAGTGAATTTGGGGCTTTAGGTTTATTTCCTTGAACCTACTTTTGTTATGTAATTTCAATCTATCTGTATACACACATGAGCAGTTTGTATATCAAAACAGCAACATCTGCAAATATGAAATGCATATGGTTTGTCAAACATACAGATGAAACCATTCATAATAAACAAGAAAAGTAGTGGTACTAAGATTGTCATTATACTGGTGTTGGCACAGTGTGTCATGTTCAGCCTGAGTCCCAAATATGTTCTTTACATTTGAATGAACAACAATGTACTATTCGATCTGATGGAGAGGTTAAAATATTGATGACACATTTCACAATGGCATATCTTCTTTGAGCTTATTTCACATCATTAGAGACACTTGGCAGTTTCAAAAGGCATTATATATATATATATATATATATATTCAACACTTTCTACTGAGGTCTTCAAAGGGCAAGGCTTGTCAGTTCCCCACACACACTTCACTTCAACATGAGACTTTTTTCAGACCCAATCTTTTTGCTAATCATTCTGGTTTTGGAAACCTCAGGTAGGTATTTTTGTTCTGCTTGAATTTAGCATTGCCACAATAGCAACCCAACGAATAGCTTTTTTTTTCTGCCTGAAATTAAGGGCAAAGTCTTTATCAAGTCTAAAACCATTGTGCACACACAGCAGCACACAATAACCAATATTAATGTCATTATAAACTTGCACATTTTGCTTGGGTTGAACTGTCATCATCTACAGTTTCTCAGGCTGCTGTGTAAAAGGTAAATATAATTATGTAGCCAGCTAGTAAGGAGGAACAAGGTGGGTTGTCCACCACAGATGTGTTAGGCATGTCAGCCTTCAGGCAGCCTTGTAAGCCCTGCCCTAAAGCTGAAACATTGTTTTTAATATGTCATTTCTTGTCACTTTTGGCCATAAACTCCAGTTAGAATTCGAAATATAATGCAAACATTTATAACAGATGTATTTTGCTCGATGGATCCTGGTGAGATAAACATGGTGATTGGAATTAAAGGTAAATATGGGTATTCACTGCAGCACCACCTGGTGTTAATAGTTTTTCATTTCTCAAACTCTTTAAAATGTTACCAAAATGTGATCTAATTATCATAAACTCAAACTATTTACAATAATTTGCCCAAAATATATATTGTTGTTTATTTCTTAAACAAGAATAGGCTATTTTGGGGGGTTTTTGGGGTCAATTTTTGGTATTTTCAGGAATAAGCTTTGATTTTTGATGGTGACCCCATGTTTTTTTAATCTTTAAATGTATTTTGCGTTCCTATCTAAGCATTTGCAGATTTTGGTGTCAAAATTATGGATATTTATTTTTTAATGAGGAAAAATGTGATTTTTCCCATAGAAGCCAATGATAAACTGTCATTTTTTCAAATGCTAATATCTCAAAAATGGATATGGTGACATATGTTTTTTAAAGTTTTATTACAGTCCCTATGCATTCATCTAAAAGCTGTGTGAGTTTGATCATTTTATTATGGTTATTAAGAAATCATGTCGAATACCCATATTTACCTTTAAATATACAAATCCTGTAGAATTGCTAAAAAAGTATAAATTTGGGTAAAGTACATGATTGTATATCAACCACTATGCATAGGCAGTGTTCTTTTTTATTTCGGTGGAACGTATCTTAGGTCTAGTTATTGTAGATAGATATGCTCATTTTCACGCTAAGAAGTAGTATTTTCTGATGAAATAAAAACTCTAAACTGGGTCTTACTCGATTTGCTAAAACGGTTCGCATACAGTGAGTTAAGTTATAATACATTTGGTGTTCATGCACACAGGCAATATTTTTTTCATTTATGCGTAGTTCAAGTACTGGCTAAAATGAGAGGGGGGGGGGGGGGGGGGTTAATGACATCCCCATCCTGGTTCTGCCTCTGCAAAGATGGTAGATAAAAAAGACCACTCATACAAATTATGCTGATTTTTCAGCTCGAAGTGTCTGTTATTGGAAGGAGTCAACTGCTATGACATGGGACAATGCAGGTGCAGCTTGCGGAGTACTTGGTGGCATGCTGGCCAAAATCACAAGTTCTACTGAGAATAACCTTGTGTCATCTATAGGGTAAAGTTATTTGGTTGCAGAGAATAAAAGTCTAACCCACTAGACTAATTTTTGCAGTGATTCAGGTTACCAATCAGTGTGCAATATTGAAAAGTAAATTTCTGATTTGAATCAGTACTAAAATTGGCTCATTGTTACAGTAGAATCAGCCAATTTTACTACTGACCATTTGGTCAAAATTGGTCAAAATTGTCATTTTGTATGAAGCTTTATCAATTGCCCCATGCTTCAAAGCACTTTTTTCAACCTCTCTTTCAATGTTATAAACTTGTGTCATATAAATGAGCCTGCTATACTTTTATATTCTTTTAGTTTTAGAATAATGTATACTTTCTAGCTCTTGGATTATTGGAGGTTACTTTTAAAAGATACAATTGAGATCGCAACCCACACAAACATTGGATAGGAGCTACTGTCATTTTGTTGGTCTTGTTAATCAAAACAAATCCTAGATTTGTGTGAACTGAACTACCTGTTAAGACAGAACATCTTTTTGAAATTGACTTAACCCTTTCCATCCTAATTTCATGATGATTTAAAGATACTCATGGCTGTTCAGGGTGCTATCTGGGTCACATAATAGGGACTTAAAAAATATGTTTCTAAAGCTGTTTCAAACTTTTTAGAAGTTCAATGATACTTGGAGAAGTAAAGTTAAGGTGTTTCTGTTGTCATATTACATTAGTTGAGATACCCAAAATACCTCAATTTGTCAAATTTTCAGCATAGTTTTTCTCACAGTTTCATGAGAATTCCACTGGTAGTTTATCTCATAGAGAAAGAAAACTGATATTTCCCATTGAAATCAATGGTAAAGATCAATATCCTTTATAAGGCTCTAACTCTCATTGTAAACAGTGAAAAATGTTTATGTTGCTTCTATACATTCTTCTGTATAGAAGGTAGATTGCATAAAAATTTGTAGCAGATTGCATTGGTAATAGTATTTATCAGGAACTCCCCCAAGTACCATAAAAAAACAAAATGTTTTATCAGAATCAGAAACTTCACTGTTCAGTTATAGTTAAGTATAAAATAATGATTATATATGTTTTATATCTCATAGATTAAAACTGACTAATAACAACACTGTAAACAAATGCCCTTAACAGGCATATAATGATAGTATTTCTCTAAGTTTTCTTATGGTTTTATTCTGCATTTTCTCCGTATTGTCACTTTTGAGACCCACATGTTTTCATTGCAGAATTGGTGCCTGGATAGGTCTCAGCTCTGGAGCATGCACTGGGCAGTATAACTGGGCTGACGGGTCACCTCTGTCTGGGTACATTTACTGGGCACCGGGTGAGCCACGTGACGAAAGTACAACATGTTGTGTCTGGTTCTTTCCTGTTTATGAGAAATGGGACGATATTGACTGTTCAGGTGCCATACCTGCTGTTTGTGAAAAACAAGGTTTGTCCAAGTTTGTTTTTGTATTTTGTTCCTGCTCTGAAAGGGGACTTAATTACTTGCTTGGACATATTCCTTATCCTCAATGATTTCTTTATTGAAGAATTTCATTGATAGATGTCTACTTTCTTGAAAATTGATTGCAATTCTCATTTTGATTTGCTGAAACACCATAGAATCTGAAGAGAAGCTATTTCGAAACCGTTATGGTTGCCTGCCACATGCGCAATATATTTGAGTGCTAACGCTGAACAAGGAATTTGTTTTCTATGGGAATGTACATTTGGATCTCTGGGGGTATATCTATATTATAGGATTTTCAGAAAGAGCAAAACAGACACCCAAAGAACAGTTATACAAGTTGGACATACAAAGTGTGTTGTGTGGTTATTTTCATATGGAATTAGACAGTGAGAACCATGAATTTCAACGTTGGATAGATAGCCCTTAGATAACTTACTTTGTTCATTATGATGATATGATACAAAACTTAGTTCATTATGATGGTACGATACAAAATTGTATGTTACAAAATTGTACGTCATTACATTGTAGGAAACAGTTTCTTACCTCATAATTTTTAAATATGATACATATTATTTACATCAAATTATAGGCACAAATATTCCAAACCAAATAATAGCTTGGTTTTCATGAAATTCTGCTTGAATATCCTTAAACCAAGACTATTGAAATGATTTGTCTAATCAGCATTGAGCTTATTGTTTGGAAACATAATTATAAAAGGCTTTCATATGAAAAATATGCAGTTACAATTCTTGTAAAGAAAGAAAATATGAAGCTTTTACACAAGGAGTTAACTCAATCCCTAGCTCCAGGTCCAGGAGTTATTTGTCATTCATCACCTTTGAACCTTTTGGAAGCAGACCCAAACGTTGGATATCCGGATATGTAGGAGATTCTCTCAACAATCGCAATAATAATATGAGAATATTGACTTTTTGTTAATTTTATAGTACCAGAGACACTGATCAACAATTCAACATTATTGATTGGAGTTGATTCTGTCACAATCTCTTGTAAAGAGTACTTCGAATTCTCAGACAAGTCAACAAGCAAGTCCTTCACATGCTCAAGTGCCTCTACTTGGCCAGCAATTCTGGGAAACTTTGACTCATGTATCCCTAGTATGTGTATATGGTATTTTATCAACAAAAGTTTATGTGTTCAGAAAAGAGGAACAATAAAACATGGATTTCTTAAATACAAGCTTATTTATAGATACTGTAACACCTGTGATACTGAAACTCTAATAAATTTTTACTTTCTGAAATGCCTTACACCCTTTTCCATGTTTTACAGTTCCTCAAGAATTAATAGAGGCAATATTTAGAAACCATCTCATTCACTTCAAGTTAAGTCAAATTTCTGAAGAGACATAATTTTTCTAATGGTTTTATGTAATGAATTAAAGGATATTTACTAATCTACTTATCCTGACACATCCTGCAAACCTTCTTGCCATTCAAAATAGCATGTCGAGACAGTACATCATAAATTTGTAAGCTGTTAATATCTTCTATTTTTAGAATACCATATTAGCAGATTTTGGAGGTAAAGTAATATAATAAATTACCTTTTTTTAGTGTGTCCACCCCCACAGTTTGAGGGAGCAGTGGTGCCAGCCATCCATTCAGCATACAGTATAGGAGAAACATATACCTACAGCTGTATGGATGATTACTTCACGGTTGACAGAGGAAGTGGGGCCCTGACCTGCGCTGATACAGGGGTGTTTGATAACCCTCAGCTCTTCTGCTGCATCCCAAGTATGAACATATTTCTTCTGATAGAATAGCAGGGAAATAACAATCAATACATGATTAAGTGGTCTCTTAAAAAGTTTAAACTATCTAAAACTATGAATCTATCTGTACATAAGGTACAGTTTCTAATCACTATTTCTTTTGCACCTAATGTTTTATTTATGATAACAAAGAACCAGGTTACACTAGTTTCTGAAAAGGTTCACAGAAAAATGAGATCTAATGGAATTTTGTTAAGGCGTATTGGCATGTAAGTTATTGAATGGAGTCTTGTGTAAGCCTTTAATTCTCCTCATCAATATTTGTTTTTAGAAGACCGATGGACTTTGCAAAATAAGCACTTCAGCATACTGAGAGAACTCATAGATGGAAACTACACAACATGTGTCCAGCTTAAACGGGAAACACTACAAAGACCATTAGGGATCGTCTATGAAATGGCATGGTATACCCAACACTGTGGAAATAATGCTTTGATTGGTATAACTGTCTCTGCTACATCAGGTGACATTAATAGCTCTGTACATGCATTTGCAACATATGATGTTGCATCTGCAGTTAGATCATATCACCAATGTGTGTGGCAAGATCTGCTAGAACTTTCTTCTGAGTACAAAAAACATCTGTTAAACTGCACTTGCATAGCTGATTGCTTCATAATTGTCCGGCTAGGATATCCAGTGAATGAATACGCTATTGATATTTTACATTTATGTGAAATTGACATTGAATAACCTCTGATCTGGTACTACACCTGGATGGGACACTAGAGCATGGATATTATCTAAATTATAACACTTACAATTCAAATTTACTTCATTATAAAGTGCCTCTTACTTGCTGCACACAGTAGTGTTTGGCCACTTACTGTCAACAACCAACACTTATAAATAACTTAAAGCCACTGTGATATTTCGTATGAGGGGGTAAATGGATCTGGACACGAGCAAAGGGTTTCTTTGTCATGCTCTCTGCAATTGTTTGTCCCATAGTTGGTTAGGGCCTTCCTTTTCTTTTTAATTCAATCTTCATTCAGGCATAAAAGAGAGAGTTATCAGTTTCTACCAAAGAAACAGTTGTCACACAATATGATGTCTCCACCCTGTAAGAACTAAACACCTGCTACACTCTTCTGCAGCTATTGCAAAAAAAGAACATGGCTGCCAAAGGACACACAGAGTAGACTCTTTGACACCACCGATGGGCTTGGTGAATGTAGCCCACCATCCTGAAAAGGCCAGCTTGCTTGGACTGTGCTGGTGTGTGCTGGTATCCCAGAATGTACCACACCAGATCTGGAAATTAATCTTAAAGATTAAGATTTCCGGATCGGGCAGGTGCATTCTGGGATAGCGGCATACGCTGGCACAGCCCACTCAGACTCGGCTAAAGTTTGTCACCTTCGCTGGTTGTAAACATCTTTAACCTTGGAGCTGCTTCCATGCAGAAACCAACAATCATTCTCTCGCTCTCCCATCAGATCCTTCGTTGTTCACCTGGAGAGTAGCTTATGGAAAAGGTGGGAGCATGTTAATTGAAGGGGGTAAAGGGGGGAAACCCTGTTTCCCCATAATTTACCGTCAAATAATTCTAAAAATGACAATAAGGGGGGTGGGGTGCACTGCCACACCCCATATAAATCCACCACTGTTACATGTTGCTGGGACTGCATTTTTGCTGTTAGCAGGCATTAGATGGAAAGTTACTAAGCCTGGTGACTGTTTTAAATGCCCAGGACCTACCTTTGGTCCATCACATAGCTGTGTACTGGTGAAACTATTTTCAATCTTCAGCATGATCTCTAGAATGAGGCATGAAAAGGAAGCAAATTGGTCACATATCAGGATTTGATTTGTGCGCCTTGTGAGTGCCTATGCGTGCCCCCCCCCCCCCCCCTTTCCAAATTATGTATTTGATTTGTAACATGACATTTGGGAAATATAAAGTAACAAATATGATTTCATCTATAGTATTTAGTTTAAGAATCAAAGAGCAGTAGCATGATATATATATATATATATATATTACTTATTATCATAATATATTATATATTATTCTCTGTTGTTTGTGCTCCCCCAACAAAATACTAAGTCATGACCACATACACACATGCATGCAAATATATCCTGTATTATCTCGAACTCCATAACTTCTTTCAATAAAGATATTTGGTTAGAAACTTATTATGTTATTTATGAGCTCTGCAATAGTTATTATGTATAATAACTCCTAGATATTGGTAGTGAAACTTATAGTAAATATTTCTTTATCAACTTGTAGATGAGAAAACCTAAGGTTTAATTCCTTGAGCCTACAATAATATCCTTAGTAATCTTTCTGTATACATGCATGAGCAATATGTATATCAGGACAGTAACATCTGCAAATATGAAAATGTTACATATTGGTGTTGGCAGAGCATGTCTGTTTATTCGAAGTCCCAAATACATTCTTTACGTTTGAATGAACAACAATGTACTATTCGATCTGATGGAAAGTTTAAAATATTCATTACACATTTCATAAAGGCATACCTTCTTCGAGCTTATTGCACATCATTAGAGACACTTGGCTGTTTCAAAAGGTATTAAATATTCAACACATTCTTCTTCTGCTATAAAGGTTTGCCTTCAAAGGGCAAGGGTTGTCAGTTCTCCACATACACTTCACTTCAACATGAGACTTTTTTCAGACTCAATCTTTTCATTAATCTTTCTGGTCTTGGGAACCTCAGGTGGGTAATTTTGTTCTGCTCAAGTCAAGCATTGCTCCAACAACAACCCAACAAATAATTTTATTTTTTTCTGCCTGTAATTAAGGGTCAAATCTTTATCAAGTCTAAAAGAATATTGTGCACACACACCAGCACACAGTATATGTGCATGTAACCAATGTTATTATAAACTTGTGCATTCCACTTGGATTGAACTGTCAACATCTATACTTTCTATGGAAACTACGTAAAAGGTAAATATAACCACTTGGGGAGGACCTACAAGTTGCGTCAGGGATATCAGCCTGAGGGCAGGGCCTGCAGGGCTACCTGAAGGCTGATATTCATGAAACACTTTTGTTAATGTGTTATTTCTTGCTATTTTTAGCCACAGTTAAAATATGAAACATAATGCAAACGTTCATAACAGGGGGGTGATGATAAAACATTTACAAAATTTCAAATGCAATAATAAGTCACAGTCCCAAATTTTGTGTTCATGACAGATTTGTGGTCACAAATCTCATGACATTTTCCCCATGTTTTCCGTTTCCAAACTGTTTCATTTTATCATAATATTCATCCAATAGAAATTAGAATGTTTTACAAAGAAAGATATGTTCTTTATTCAAGTATTTTCTCATGTTTAAGAATGTTGATGGATGCTTACAAAGATTCACATATGTTTTCTGGACACACCCTAGGTTTGTGAGAGACAAAACCGTTATATAAATATCCATGAAGTTGTTATGGTCGCCATCCTAGATGTATTGTTCTAGATTAATACTTGTGAGATAAATGTGCAGACTGGAAAGAATTTTACTGATCCTGTAAAAGTGTAAAAAAAAAATGTAAATTTTGCTATTTCACAGCTCTTGAGTCTTGAGTGCCGGTGACAATCACCATGCTCAACAGACAAAGTTTGCTTTTTTGGTACCGCCTGTAAGGGACATAAGTTTCAACTTCCATGGTACCTCGGGCTTTTAAAGGCAGTGAATTAATTGCATACTGAACGGATTTCAAAATTGGTAAACAATTCTATAATCAATTCATGGATTGTCTTTTATAATCCAACCAATGGTAATGAAATAAAAGTATGCATATAGATTAAGTTCTAAAACATTGTCTCTTTTTTATAATCCAATCGTTAGGATGAAATGTCAATTTCAAGACTGACATCTTTGATTCCCTCAATGATTATAGACTAACATCCTCATCCTTTACCAATATGGTATCACTTATGTACAAATCCAAATCTAACCATTTATGTTATCATTCATTTCCCAAAATAAGATAGACATAGACATGCACTGTGAATATAGATTCTGATTCTTTGAAGCATGCAATTTCCATATCATATTTCTGACATTGTCAATATGGTCCAATATAAATGTAGAAGATGTTAATGCAACAGCACTAACTCACATGAAAATACAATAAAAGTCTGTAGATTAAGTCCTAGAACATTGGGTGTTCATACAGGTAGGTAATGTTTTTCATTTTGTATGTAAATTAAGTCTCCAGCGAAATGAGGGAGTAGGCAGGATTGCAATGACACCCCCTATCCTGGTCTCTGTCTCTGGTAAGATGGTTGATAAAAAGGACCACTTATAGGAATCATGCTGATTTTTCAGCTCGCAGTGTCTGTTATTGGAAGGAGTTGACTGCTATGACATGGGACAATGCAGGTGCAGCTTGCGGAGCACTTGGTGGCATGCTGGCCAAAATCACTAGCTCTACTGAGAATAACCTTGTATCATCTATAAGGTAAAGTCATTCTGTTGCAGAGAATAAAGGCCTTACTGGATAGGCTAATTTTTGCAGTGATTCACATTACCTATCAGTATGGTATATTGAAAAGTAAAAAGTTTGCTCTGAATTGGTGCTAAAATTGTTTGATTGTCATGGTAGAATCACCCAATTTCAGTACCGACCCTTTGGCTGACTGAGTCAAAAATTGCCTAGTGGGTATGAGGCTCAATCATTTGCCCCAGGCTTCAAAGCATTTTCTTCACCCTCTCTTTCAATATCAAGCTCAGATGCCAGGTTTGGTGTTATAAACACTTGTCAAATAAATGAAGCTACTAAACTTTCATTTTCTGAAAGTTTGATAATAAGGTATTCTTTGCCGTTCTTGGATTATCGTACTCCCCACCACCTTTATTAGTACATACACACTAATTTAATGATTTGGTAGGAGTTAAAAGATGAATGAAGATCATAACAGACCTCCATCCTCACTACATGATGATTGAAAGGTAGTTTGAAAGGTTGTCATGTTAGAGTGGTTTAGATACCCAAAATACTTAAATTTTTCTCTGTTTCAGTATACCTTTCCCCATTAATGCTGAATATTTAGGCTATTATTATTTCTATTTTTGACTCATCTAGTGGTTCTATTGGTATTTTTGAATAGTGTAACACAGTGCATCATCTTTAGTATATGATTAATGAGAGCTGTGCCACTGTTTGTACCACTGACCTGAAACTTACTGATCACATGATCCCTGGTGTAAGGGTGGTGTGATCATCGGCAACCCTGGGGATGGCGTGATTTGGTCTGCCGACATCAAGTTCTAAGAAACTATGGTCTGATCCTGGTCTTTGACGTCAGCAGACAAACAACAACATAACAAAACCATTGACACGTTGCCCCAGTGGCAGAATGGGCTGGGGTCGTAAGCACAATAGGGAGACAGCAGGGAGACGGCAGACCAACTTGTTTCCGGGCAGCGGACTGACGGTGGCTAGGCTCTGTACCCCTGTTTACAGATATAGCTGGATTGGAATAAACCTACTACTGTGAACCATCAGTGTTGTGTGCTGCTTTGTAACAATAGATATCTTATAAGAATGATACATTTCAATAAACTGATTAAGAAAATTGCCTCAGAAGAAGACCATATTCACAGCGTCAATTTACCCCCTAAATGTTACTTTTGAGACCTGAATAATGTTTTCATTGCAGACGTGGTGCCTGGATAGGTCTCACCTCTGGAGCATGCACTGGGCAGTATAAGTGGGCTGACGGGTCATCCTTGTCTGGGTTCAGCTACTGGGCACCCGGTGAACCACACGATGCAAGTGGTACATGTTGTATCTGGTACTGGCCTTACTATAACAAATGGGATGACATTGGTTGTTCAGGTGTCAATCCTGCTGTTTGTGAAAAACAAGGTTTGCCCAAGTCTGTTTTTGTATTTTGTTCCTACACTTTAATATCCTGAACCAAGACTATTGAAATGTGATCAGGATTTTTTTTAATCAACATTGAGCATTTTGTTTGGAAACATATAAAAGGCCTATATATATATGATATGCTGCTACAATTCTTGTTAAGAATGAAGATATGTTAACTCAATTTCTAGCACCAGGACGAGGAGTTTTTCTTGATTCATCATTTTTGAACTTTTTTGGAAGCAGACCCAACTTGTTGGATATCTGATTCCTTCCTTATCTTAGTTTTTATGTAGTGGAGTCCTTCAACAATTGCAATACAAATATGATAACGTTGACTGTTTTGTAATTTTTACAGTACCAGAGACACTGATCAACAATTCAACATTATTGATTGGAGTTGATTCTGTCACAATCTCTTGTAAAGAGTACTTTGAGTTCTCAGACAAGTCAACAAGCAAGTCCTTCATATGTTCAAGTGCCTCTACTTGGCCAGCAATTCTAGGAAACTTTGACTCATGTATCCCTAGTATGTATAGATTGTATTTTGTCAATATGTCTGGATGTGTTAAGAAAAGAGGAACAATGAAACATGGATTTCTCAATACAAACTTATCAATAAATATTGTGACACTGAGATTTTAAGTCATTTTTTACTTTCTGAAATGTATTTATAAGATCATTTGTCATGTTTTACAGTTCCTCATGGTTAAGTTTAATTTCTGATGACAGATTGAGTAATTTTTCTAGAGGTTTCATGTTATTTACAGGTATGCACACTAATCGACTTATCCTCACCTATCCTTGTAACCCCCTCGTCATTCAAAATAGCATGTCAAGACAATGCAGTATAAACTTGTAAGCTGTTACTATTTTTGATTGATAGAAAATCGTATTAGTAGATTTTTGGTGGAAAATAATCTTATGAATTACCTTTTTCAGTGTGTCCTCCTCCACAGCTAGAGGGAGCAGTGGTGCCAGCCATCCCTTCAGCGTACAGTATAGGGGAAACATACACCTACGGCTGTATGGGTGATTACTTCATGGTGGACCGAGGAAGTGGGACCCTGACCTGTGCTGACTCAGGGATGTTTGATAACCCTCAGCTCTTCTGCTGTATCAAAAGTATGAACATATTTCTTCTTATAAAATTGCAGGAATACAATGATTAAGTTTGGTTTTAGTGGTCTCAACAAATTATTGTTTACTGATGACCAATGACCAGGTTCAATAAGTTTCTTAAAGGTTTCATGGCAGAAAATTAAAATCTAATAGACATTTTCCAAGGTTTAATGGAATGTAGTTCATTAAATAGAACTTATGGTAAACCTTTGATTCTCCTTCTCAATACTTGTTTTCAGAAAGTAGATGGTCTTTGCAAAATAAACACTTCAGCATACTGAGAGAACTCATAGATGGAAACTATACAACATGTGTCCAGCTTAAACAGGAAACACTACAACGATCATCAGGGATTGTCTATGAAATGGCATGGTATACACAACCGTGTGGAAATTATGCTTTGATTGGTATAACTGTCTTGGCTGCATTAAGTGACATTAATAACTCTCTGTATGCATTTGCAACATATGATGATGCTGCGTCTTCAGTTAGATCATATCACCAATGTGTTTGGCAAAATCTGGTAGAACTTTCTCCTTATCACAAAAAGCATCTCTGGAACTGTACTTGCACAGCTGATTGCTTCATAATTATCCGGCTTGGATACCCAGTGATGGATGAAGACACTAATGATATTTTATATCCCTGTGAAATTAACATTGAATAACCTCTGTAGCCCATTGCCCAATAAGGGATCGTAACAATGATCAGTAGGTAAACAACGAAAGCTTTCGCTGTCTACTTTGATTGCTGTTCAGCCATTTTTCACACACAAAAAGAAATTATTTACAAAATGCTATTTAGTGTTCTTGAATTTTGATTTTGGACGTTTGCCGAAGAGAAAAATAATATATAAAGGATTGTGGTGATGAAGATACGATCCATATGATGTTAAAAGGTCTTTAAACAATTGCATTTACTATATTTCCATCTAGATAGGAACTTTTGAATATGTTTATCTGGCCTAATTTGACATGGAATGCTTTTAACACATGTCATATAGAGTAAAATATGTGATTTTCATACATTTTTAGAGTATTATGATGAATAGCTCCATTAATATTGACTGAACATATACGAAAGTATATATTTTCTAAAAGCCTAATGTGTTCCCTCCTAAATGACACTCTAAAGCATTTAGAAGCTTAAAGGCCTGAAATGGCTAATTGTACAGCTGTAGAAAATATGGTCAATATATGTAACCATTACTTATGTTTTATTACTGGTCGTATAAATTGGGACAGGTACATGGTTAGTGCTGCCACCTAGTGTTGCCATTTGTGACCAGTCATACTACCTGGCTTATACAAGCAGCAGTATCTGTCCCGCGACCACTCCAAGCACATGGTTTCCTTAATTAATCCAAAAAAAAGGTGGACACCTTAAATTGCCGCCGATTTTGAGGTTCATTTACTTTAAGCCCCATACCCACTAGGCGATTTTACCGGCGACTGGCGATGGGCAACAGCAGAATCACTGGTAAAATCGTCACCAATTCAGATCACATGTAAGTCTGTAACATTTCAATATTACATACTAACATGTGATCTGAATTGGTAATGATTTTACCAGTGATTCTGCTGTTGCCCATTGCCAGTCACCGGTAAAATCGCCTAGTGGGTATGGGGCTTAAGTGTTTGTGTTTTCATTATTTATGGAGCGACTTGATATAAATGTTCATATATGTTCATATACCTATATATATAAAGGTGATACATTTTTATAATGGCTACAAACACTTTAACAACGACAATCAGGGCAGAACAGCTGCTATGACTCACGACACAAGTACAAGAATAGACAGCTGGTATACCGAATGTGCAGGAAGTATATCGGCAGTGCACTACCTCTGGTAAGTCTGTATGCCTAATCATTAGTTACCGGGTCACCCCAGACTGAGACAATATCAAATGGATTATAGACGGTTACATTAGGACGAAAAGATAGGGCACACAGAAGATCAAAATATCACTGCGAGGCAAGCACAGGTAAAATATTAGCACACACGAGAAAAACATCTTTTGGCATGAAAATAGGAGCACCCTGAGATGGTTACTACTACTACTACTTTTTGTTGGACTCGTTTCTGTATAAATGAAGCCAAAGGCACTAAGACAAGCTTATACGAAAGACAGACAAATTTCTGAGATATATCAATAAAATTAGACAAAGGAAGGGTGTTAAAGTGATACCTAATGTACCAGTCATCAAGGCTGAACCTAACTGTTTAGAAAACTGACAAGGAATTCTTATTATGTATATACTATGAATATATTCAAAAGCTACATTTTATCAGACGAAGGATGGAGATGAAGGTGATGTCCTACACTACTATCGAATTGTAACAATGTTCGAGCTTACCATAAGCCTAATTTATCTGAGCCTAGATTATGCACAATGTGAAAACAGTAGTACTGAAAGCATCAATAGTACTGAAAGCAACACTACTGATGACCCCATTACACAATCAGGTAAGAAACAAATTTCCCAAATTGCAATAATTCTTCTCAATAACCGTCATAAATTATGTTCTGTTTCTCTCATTGTGGCTAATTAAATTTTTCGTGGCTCATGGTTTTTTGTGGATGTTTATTGGTCAGCATCCCCTGTATAAGAAAGCGAAGTTATACTCGAGTTACGATGAATGCTGATTGAAAATTAACCAATTTCCTGCATACATAAAAGTAAATCACTTACATAAAACTTATTTTCAGACAGCTGTTTATGCTTGACAGTCTTTAGTTGTTCCTTTCAGGTACACGCATACGTGGAGAAGGTTTTGTGATAGGAGTCTTTGTGACGGCACTGATCATAGGCGTGACGCTGTTCATCCTCTGGAAGAAGTATACCTTATTATTACTATTGTTACTTTACTTCATATAGTTACAAAAGATCTGTTACATGTACTTAAAGGGATAGTTTTCTAAAAAAAAAAAAAAACAAGTTGTGAAAAAATAATTCTGCAGGGTTCATAATGAATTACATCCAACACTTTCTATACTCAAGCATCCTGCCTTATTAGTGTGTGGTCCCTGGCGGCTTTTCAAGGCGATGAATCATTTTAACATCATGTTTTTGTCTTCTATCTAGAAAACTGTCCCATTTCAGTGTATCCCAAAAGCTTTTTGAAATGGCGGACAAATCGCCTGACATTTGACAGGATTACATTGGTCATTTCCACACCATACCGGTCATGTCTTAGCCAAATAGAAATTTAGAAGCAATCAGATATCGTAACAAATAATTTTTATAAATCCACCAATAATGAGAAATTTTCAAACAACTTAGAAAATATTAGGATACAAATCTTTAAAAAATATCTGCAAATTCTTCCTCATGTTTAACTACAAATAATGAACAGATCTATGAAAATATCTATACTAAAGCCTTGGGTATTGCCGACATATTATACCCAGCATGCAACCTGATCTAGGCTAACCTGCGGTACAAACCCAAGAGATTTGCTATCTGTGGTTGGGAGAATTCAGCCGTACCATCATGTTGGTATACTTCCCAATTTGGCCTTAGCTGCCAAAGAAAGAAAAGGAATTTTCAATATCCATTAACATTTTCTAAATAAGATATTTTCTCAGAATTATGCTACAAACAGAAAAGAAAAGTAGACCAGAATGCCTCCAAAACACTGGAACCTTATTGTCAATTCTGTCATAAATATTGTAAATTCTTAAAATATTTAGCTATCATATATCTTAAGGTTTTCAAAAGATGAAAAAGACATCGGGAAATTGAGCATGTTATGTGTGAAACCTATTGGGCCCAAAGGGTTAATAACAAGAAACATATTTTTCAGAAAGTTTCTGGTGCTGCATATGAAGTGTGCAACAAAGAAGCGAAGAAAGGTATCAATCACTCCTCCTGCCATACAACCTTATGAAGACATCAACCCGCCGCGAGATGTTCCCTTTTCGGTTTGCGACCAGGCAAAGCCGCCCGAGCCTTATGATGATGTGGTTAATCCTTATGGTTCAGCCAAACCAGGTACTCGCTTCAACAGGCCAGGCCAATATGAGAAAGTGGACATAAGTAGACCTTTGCCACAGCCAAACACAGGAACCAAAAACAGTTTGACCACCGATGAGAATGAGCCTTATTCAGAAGTCGAAAAATCAAAAAAGGAGTTGGATGTGCCGAGGGCGACATCTGCGGGTATAAAAATTGTGGAGAATGACAATTACATCTCTGCTGATGCCAAGAAGTGAGGTGAACTATATGTGGGAGAATTGTGTGTTATATTCACATTCATGTTATTACTTTATACAATCATTATATCAGAATCAAACTCCGCCGCAGAGCCAATCAAGGGGATGTTAGCGGTTCCGGTGGGCTTTCGAAGGCCGGCTATCTTGCCGACTCTCAAACAAAATTGGCCATTACGTGTAGTACAATAGTGAAATCAAAACAGTACTTATCCGATAGATTTCATGGGAAAGACTTAGATTTGAGATGGTCCAAAATTATATGTAATATACATATCTGAAACCTTTAGGTTACATCTGGGTAGAAAAAATCAAATTGGTTCAAGAGTCGGCCCTTGACCACACTTAAGCCCCATACCCACTAGGCGATTTTACCAGCGACTAGCTATGGGCAACAGCAGAATAACTGGTAAAATCGTCACCAATTCAGATCACATGTTAGTATGTAACATTTCAATATTACATACTAACATTTGATCTGAATTGGTAATGTTTTTTCCAGTGATTCTGCTGTTTCCCATCGCCAGTCGCTGGTAAAATTGCCTAGTGGGTATGGGGCTTTAGCAACATGACCGCCCTCTTTTACTTTCGAAGATTATAAAGTTCTGTCTCGTGCATCAAGGAAACTAGATGAGGTAAAATTCTGATTTTCTTATTATTCCATATTCATATATCAAGCAATCACCTAGCAAAATATGTAGGATGAGAGGTTCTCCTGAATATATGAACACCACATGTAAACAAACCGATACTCAGTTACGACAATCGCAGAGTGGTAACATCCAATCAGAAGTAGTTTATCACTGTGGCAAATGTACAGACTACCTCTCCATTAGTTCACCAGGGGACAGCAGCCACTGGGTGCTAGCACTCTGATACGAGATCTACCTCTGCGCCGAAAAATGAGTCCGTGAGAGTAGACTCTGCTATGTAGGAAGAAAACTCGACACCCGTGCCTAAAATTACTACGCCGTGACCTAGAAATTGTGACCTAAAAGTAGTCCGCGGTTTTTGCTGGTCATATCTAGGTCACTGGGGCCGAGCCCAGTGGTCGCTACAGTGCAGAGATGATTCGCAGGATAGCGAGCGTCGAAGTTGCAGAGTGGGGCGCTAGGTCAAATGCAGGTTTCTCATTGGTTCTAGGTTGCCAGGATACAAGGTCTGTATATCAAATTCCTTCTCCACCATGCCTTCCTACGGCACAGACCACTCTGACTTGTACAATATGCATATCCTCTACATATTTACAAATGGAACATATTGTAGAATTAGCTATAGATCTGGTCAGCAGGAAACAGCTCATGTTGTGTTCCTCCTATTTTGACATAGCGTTAGTATGAGTTGTGGCTAGATTAATGTTGTTTTACATGAAGTGTTGTACATTAACAGACATAAATCAGCCCTTAGTCGACGAGAGCTCTATGTGTGTGTTTGGAGGCTTCTCTAAAGAGAGGTGCTCGGTCTCTCTCTTGACAATAATTACCACCACGTTGAGATGTTGTACCAGTATGAAATCCCAAAATGGGTTGACTTGAGACAATATTATTAACAACATAGCAAGGGGTTTACCTGTATGCAACTATCATAATATTCTTATTGAAATACTGTTGAACGCATTATCATGTGTTTAAGAACATTTGGGAGACTTGGGATATAAGGAAATACTCATTTGATCGGAATTCTGGGATTTATCTCTTCTACAACTGTTACTTTGATTAAGAGTCCTACCGAGTGGATAATGTGAGAGGTAGTTCTTTGACTGACCTTTGAGTTAGAAACTTAACTAATTTAACCCTAACCCTCATATGGGAAAAGCCGGATTTGCAATCGTTGATGCAATGACAGCTCTCTCCTATATACTATACATTTGTTGCAAAAGCATAATTTTGTCTAGAAGACTGTGATTAGATGTGTTTGTTTTCACTCCCAAATAACTCACAAAATCACGTGAGGGATCAAAAGTCACACCACAAAATGGGATACATGTTCTTAAACTGTGTGACTGGTATTATTTTTTATTGTATATTGACGAAGACAATTACACGTTGAAACATGCCCAGGCAAGCATGTGACGTTATCATAACGTTTGGTTCTGTACTGGTTCTTGTTACATTATTTTGATGGCTTCTAATAATGTTGCTGCAACGTTCTGTTGTGACGTGTCACTGCAACGTTATTATAACATTCTGGTTACATTCTTCAACCTAATCAGGATGTTCTTATAACATTCTGTTTAGGTTTCGTCTTATCCTCACCAAAAAATAACGTAATAACATTCTAATTTGGTGAGGTTTCAACCTCACCATCAATTACGCAATTGTTACCTGCCATCTTAGTAAGTAACAGACTGACTAAAAAAGTATGGTTGCAGAACGTTTCTCTTACGTCGCAGCTTGGCTGGGATGTTGATCCTCCTGAGACTACCAATGTCCTTTATTTATCAATAAACATCACTTTGTCATCCACCAGTTAATCTCGTCAAGTTTGGTACTACACTACATCTTTAATGTTTATTTTGTAAAATACAATCTGATAATGAAATCACGATGGCAGAAATATCACTATATTGAGTTACTATGTCTTTACTTGATTGAATAAATGATTTCAAGTTGCAATGTCAAATCGTAATTATGTGATTTATAACCATGGCAACATCAAAAACCCATAATCCCCGTGTTTAACCTGCAGACTAGGCTATATCGAGATACAGGGTTCACAATATGACATTCATTGTAGCCTATTGTTAGATTTCATTATAAAACCATATATTAGGTAAATCTCACTGTATAATCAATTATCTTGTACATGTACCCATGTAGAGGAAGCCACAGGATATCAGTCAAATCTGACTGAGTGACTTTCGCTTTAAAAATGCAATAAAAAGAAAAAAAATATATATGTCAACGAATCACAATGCTTAAGTATAGATATTTTCAGCTAGAATTGACTATTTCTTCATTTTGTTCTGTATTATGTTTAATATTTCAAAATCCTTTTCAAAACTCATTTATTAAAGAGAGATATGAACCAAATATTTGTATACAATTATGTCCTGTAGGTTTTTCTTGTGTATTTGTCGACCAAAGTTGTCAAAAAAAAACCAGCTGCCTAGAATACTGTAAAGTGAGTATCCATGGTAGAGAGAACTAGAGAGTGTATTTTCGTTTAGTGTAGGAAGTTAGTCGGGACCTGACTTGCCATAACAAGAACCTACACAGAACCAAACAGAACATATTGCTGCAACATTATAATAAAATCACGTGCTTGGCTGGGTATGGGCTGTCATTATGCCTCTACCAGTCGACCCTGGAGGTATGCGGGTACCAGGTCACTCCACACTCTCTTCCATGCTCCCCCCCCCCTACTTCCTCCTTGGTGAGTGGGGGTGGGTGGGGGTGCACTCACTATATGATGGTAGGTGCCAACTGTGAGTATGGGGCTTCATACTGGATCTCCATGAGGCAAGCAGTTTGCGCCTATTCGTCAGCGACTAGGTGATCCATGCTGGCGCTGGGATGGCAAGTGACTAGATGCACTAATTATTGATGAATTAGCTAAGAAAAAATCTGACATTTTTGATATTTTGTGGATGACTTGCTGTAAATCGTCGACGACTAACTGTAATTTGTCAATGACGAAGATGTGTGGACAAATTGCAACTAATCGTCATAGACTAATCACCCCGTGGGGATGTGCCTTTACTGATACAAGGCCAGAGGGTGGCACGGGAAGCCTAGTTACCAGCTGGGATGTAACGTCACAGCGCATGGGTGGGCGCTTATAGGGGCCCATGTCGCATGTTGAATTTAAGAAATCATTGTGTCCCTTGTCACTTAACTTCTCATGTCCCATGCTGAATTTAAAAATAGTCCCTGTCATGTCATTTTTTTCTCTTCATGTCACTAAGCCTCATGTCGCATGTCGATTTTAAGAAATGGCCATGTCGCCGTGTCGAGTTTAGGGGTCTGGGCCATCGTATAAGGACGTATACTAAACAATAGAGGTATCATGACACAGTACCAAGTAGGTACGGGTATTGCAGCAGGTCTATAGCTGTATAGAAGACTCGGAGTGCTCTTGCACTGGATACAACAACAGCCCAGACGTTATACGGAATAATTAGGGCATAACAGAGAGATACACGAGAGATACACTCCCCATAGAGTAAACATTGAGAACAGGGACTGTTCAGATTCTATGGATCAACCACGGATTGGTTTTGGTTTCGCAAATTGCTGAATATATACAATGCTCCGATCGTGAACAAAAGATTTAGAACTTGCTAGTACCCACGAATTGAGGAAGTGTAGACCTTGCCATTGGTGGATATCCTCCCATTCTTCTCTGCTGCTTCCTACTCCATGCACGATGTCTAGGAGACACCGGGGCAGAAAAGGTGAGTCTTCACTTTAATATTGGATGAAAGCTTTAATGTATATATCAGGGGCGAATCCAGGTTTTTCAAACTTTGAGGGGGTGGGGTGGTGGTGCTAAAGCAAAATTGTCACTTAGGCCCTCCGGAACACAGTAATTTTACATTAGATTTGTTTTAAAAAGCCCCCCCCCCCCTCCTAAATCTGCGTCTGTGCCTGTGTACAATATCTATGGGACATTCTTACCAAAACATGTTGATCCTACCTAATTATCAATCAATAAAACAACACTTAGACCATCAGCTGCAGTTGGGGTTTATAGAGTTTTTACCACATCATCTTATAACATTTATGATATATATGGTTTTAATTTCTTATTTCTGTTGAGCAGCCGTCCACTGATTACATACAAATTGTCACATATTCTCCAGCACCCCCCCCCCCTCAACCCATCTGGTATTTAATTTGTATTCGAAATTGTCAAACGCCTTGACCCAATTTCTTGTGTGTATCCAGCTAAAGCCAGGGTATCGTCTGTCTATTACTATGTCTTGGCCGGCAATGTGTATTGCAATATATGTTAGGCTTTAATGGGTCATCCCTATTGAAATTGTGTTTACACGTTTATCACCCACACGGCTGGCGAGCAGTGCATATTGTAGGTGGTACATACTGACAAGCCATATGCACCGCTCCTTATTCTCAGTATTTTCTCAACAATTTGAGGACTGTATGGGTGATAGAATATAGAAGCATCTTAGGGGGCGTCCTCGGGTGGCTGCATGACCCATGGGGATCCTGCAATTGACCCTCGGTATGTGACAATCCCCTATGAGTCATACAGCCACCCTCGTACGTCCCCCGTGGTGTTACTTATGTATGTATCACTCTATAAATTGAATAATAATGAATTAAAAGTCTGTGTTAGTACTCATGTGATGGTAATTCAGTTTGAGATTTCCTATACTCATGTTTGGGCCTCAAGCATAGTGATGATTGTGTGAACTGCATGAACTGCAGTATTTGTGGGAATACCAGACGTCTTCCCTCCAATACTTCCTGCACAGGGTTCAACGTTTACAGCGTCAGGAACACGTTGTGTAGGAAGTTAGGGGAAAACCATTCCGACAAATATATCCATTCACGCAGCCATTTATATTGAGTTCACACATGCATATGTACGCATGCATGCATGCATGCACGCATGCACGCATGCACGAGCACACACACATGCACACATACATACACACACACACACACACACACACACACACACATGCACACACACACACACACACACATACACACCACACTATAATGAATTTCATCTGGTGGAATCTACATATCTAATTGAATACCTTCATTTCTGATAATTTATTACCAAAGCACAATTGTATACATGGGAGGCCCACATTATGAAACTATCGTGGAAACAGGCTGAGGTTTATATGTTAAAGGTCGTGAAGTTTTGATGTTTAAAGTGCTGATGTTTATATCTTTACGCTGCTGATGTTTTTATGTCTAAATTGCTGAGGTTTATATGTTTAAAGAGAGCCAAAACTAATATAATTGACAAAATTTTCAAAACTCAGATAAGTATAGAAATGTGTCAGATGAGTCCAGTTAAGGTCAGTGGTAAAGTATTAGCTGTGAAAACTAGCTCAAACTGAAGTAGAATGCTGCAAGAGATGGTAATATTTGCATTTGTTTGTAAACAAACCCTATTTTTGCGGATCCACATTAATTGATTTGAGCAAGGAAAACATGTTTTTAATGATTTTTTACCATATTTCATGGTTTAGATTTTAACATGGGCCAGAAATAGGCTCAAGGAATGGATTTCCATGATTATTTGAGTTTGGAAAATTTTATTGAATTTATTGGTTTTGGCTCCCTTTAAGGCGTTGACGTATTCATGTTTCAGGTGCTGATTTGTTGTGTTTAAGGTGCTTATTTTTTTATGTTTTAGGTGATGAGGTTTCAGGTGCAACCATTGGAACAAGTATTGCTGCTGGTATCCTTGTGGCTACGCTGATTGTTCTCATCATCCTGTTCATCCTCTGGAGAAAGTAAGATTGTTAAATTTTTTGTTCAAGTTTGTTCAGATGTGAATTGCTGTAAAATATCAGTCCCTAGTATCGCAGCAAGCAGCCTATCCTCATACTGTGTTATATCAAACATGATCAAATTATGAATTTAGATCGTCCCATACAGTGCAGCATCGAAATTAGTTGGATGACCCCTGCATGGTATTGCGCCCAAATAGTCCACAGGACTACAATGAATTTTTTTTATTATCAAGTGGACTTATTCTGTAAAAAAATCTGATCAAAAATGTCTATCTATTATCATACATTGCTCATATTTTGAAACTTAGGGTCCTATTGATAAATACATTATCAACGCATACATTATAATCACGTAGCAAATTACTTTATATAAGTATATGTTCAAGGGGATCAAATAATATCAGGAGTTTATAAGTAGTAAGAAAGTGTTAGACCGTAGATCAATACTTAGGTTATAAAGATAAAAAAAAATACTTCCTCCACATTGCCTGAGACTGTATTCTACCATCTATTGTAGAAACTACAGGCTCCATTTCCCTGGTTTATCCCTTGTTCCTATTACTTCATAATGAGTACTTTTTAAGTAAGACTATTTAGGTAAGCTTGTGAGCAGGCCAATATTCATTAATATAACGTTTTTTTTGTTTCAGGAAATGTCTGGAGAAATGTAGAGACAAAGATAAACCCAGGGAAAAGGTCATTCGGCCACCTATAAGTCAACCTTACAAGGAAATCCACCCAAAAGACAGTCGCCTTTCTGACTCCGACGATGCAGGTTACTCCAAACCGTATGACTATGTGAACAACCCCAAACTACTGCGTGAGACATCAGAGGAAAATGAATACGCAGAGGTTGAAAAGAGGGAACCTTTACCGTAAGCCATTAAAGGTAGCAAACACAGTTTGACCATCATGGAGAATGAACTGTATTCACATGACTCGTTGGAAAACGAGCGGGTAAACCCGTCGCGGACATCTGCGGGAATACTCATAGTGGAGAATGAAGGATACGGCATCGGTTGATCTATAAGAGTGAATTTGATTTGTGTATAAATAAAGAAACATGGGTGTGATTGTCCATAGTTCACCTGCAACAGTGGTTACAACATTATTTGTAGGCAGCGGTACCGGTACAACGTTATTTGTAGGCAGCAGCGCTAGCCCAAGCAAGATTATGATGTTATTATAACGTTGCAGCAACTTTCCACTTAGTTCTGCTTTGGTTCTTGTTACGTTATTTTGATGGCACCCAAAAACGTCTTTAGAACCTAACATTGTGATGTTGCACTGTAACATTATTGTGACATTCTTATTACATTCTTCCACATTGAAATAACGTTATCATAACATTCTTTATAAGTAAGGTCTCAACTTTACTGAAATATAATGTTATTATAACACTCCTATTTTAGTAAATGTCAACTCTACTGAAACTAAAATAATAGTTATGTACAAATTGGGCAGGCTACAGACTGACCAAAATAGTATAGACTAATTTTTACATCCAGTGCAGGCTGTGATAGCTCATTGAAGACCAGGCTAGAGTCTTTCAACAATGATTTGATCAAATCCTATACGGTGGTGGGTGGTTGTGTGGCCACAATAACTGACTTATTCGCCATTAAAGAAGGGCTTCATTCCTAATGAGGAAATTATTATTTGGGGGTATGCATGTGTTTAGAACATTATTTGTCATACACCTAAGCTATCAGAAAGACCTCATGACATAAACATATTTGAGTCTGGAATTATTGATTATGCTAATTACGGGTAAATAAAATGTAAACCTCATGATCCAAACAGTAATTGAGCCAACAAATAATTGTTTCGGTATTCAGTACTGACTGGGATGAATGTTGGCTATGATAAGCAGATGCTAACCCAGCTGGGATCCTGGTATTTTGCTCATATTGTGACGCGTTACTGACATTTATTTACTATTTGTTTACCATTTGTTCACCTTTTGTTTACATGTGACGTCATAACAGGGTGGATATGGATTATGACGTCACACCAGGGTTATACAAACATGTTATCATCCGAATCATGTTTTTTCCTATTGTGATGAATGTCTATTCATCAGATAGGTAAAAGATCGAGATAAGAAAAGTAAGGTAATACGACAGAGTAAAGTATGTTTTGTAAAAGGCCCGAAAAGGCCCGAAAATGTAAAAGCCCGAAAAACCCGAAAGGCCCGAAAAAAGGCCCGAAAATGTAAAAGCCCGAAACCCGAAAGTCCCGAGAAATATGTAAACCGGAAGTGATAAAGTAAACCGGAAGTGACGTCAATTGTAACCACGTGATCAAAGACAGCCAATCAGGGCTGACCACTAGACTATAAAAGGGGCGGTGAGGCCCGAGAATAAATGAGTTCCTTTACAGTTCTCCTTGTGTCAACACGTGTCTTCTTCCTTTGGTAACCGATAAGATGATCCGATACGAGCTAATTAACTAGAAGTTTAAGTAAAATAGTCGAAGTTCGAGGAAATTAGGCGAAAACTTAGGACGGGGGCTCGAAGGCTCGAAGGACCGAAACAGGGCACGAAGGCCCGAAACTGGCCCGGATGGAGTCCCGGAAACGCAGGCCCGGAATGGCGCGAGGGCCCGAAATGAGGGACAGAAACCCCGGATCCGGAGGAACGACGGCGCGACTGGCTCGGCCCCACGCTACCAAACAATAGGCGACCGTCGGCCCGACATCCCCGCGGACCGAGACAGAGGGTGGACCGTCCACAGGAGAGAGCACCGGCATTAGAGAGATAGAAACGACTTCCCCCTACCCCTACCACTTTTCCTTCCCCGCAGTCCTCCGCCCGTCGACGAATACCGATTTCCCAATCGACCCGCTCAAACCCCCCTCGTGCACGAGGCACGACTCTACATATCACATCTCGGTTTCTTGCCCGGATTTCCCGTCCGTCTGAGATCCGAAACAATCCCCTCGTCCCTCTGTTGTAGAAATCGGAAACCCCGAAGTACCCCGCAATATAACGTTATTGTGACGTTATTGTAACATTCTTTCACGTCACAATAATGTTATTATAACATTCTTTATTAGTTAGGTCACAACTCGACCAAAATATAACATTATTATAATGTTATTTTTTGATACGCTGAAACCTTACCTAAAATAATGTTATTGTAATGTGACAATTGGATAGGTTTCAGATTAACTAAAAAAGTACAGTCGCAGAACGTTCTTGTTACGTCGCTGCTTGCCTGGGAAGGTAGTGGTTGTAGGTTGTGCCCCCAGGTGGCAGCAATGGGCACACCTGCCAACACAAGGTTGGCCTGTGTTGCAAAATTGATAGGAAGTTTTGAGAGTTCGACCGTCAGTATGCTGTATTGAAATGTTGAGGTTTGATCGGAATAGCGCTGATAAGGTTGAAAATCACCAAGTGGATATACTGCTTAAACAGCTAATTCCAGTATTTAGTATGTCTAGTTATATGGCTCATTAATGCTGTTCTTTTGGACTCTGTGGACTGAACAAGGAATGAAATGTGGTTGTCTATATTAATGGTTAATATTGAGACCTGTCCACTTTGCCAGCTAGTCCACCCCTTATTTCTATGATATCAACATTTTTCGAAAAAAGTTCATCATATTTGATTCACAATAATTTTCCTAGTATTATTACCCAAAACTAAACTTTATAAGCTTTTACTTCCAATATGATGTTTAATATGTAGCTGTAGGACTGGAAAGCAAAAATGCCATTTTCCCATAGGGAACAGTGTTAAAGCCCTTCAGCTTTGCTCACAATGTCCAACCCTAAAATCACAAAAACATACCTTATTTTGGTTCACCTAAAATGGAGGTAATAACCTAATTGAGAGAAAATGATAATTCATCCTCATTTATCAACACCTTATTGACTTAGAAAACACAAGTACTAACTCATTAACTCAGATTCATGACAGTGCCGGCTGTGCAAAAACTGCAATTACGTCCGACCTCTGTATCATGCCAGCAATACATCCCAAAGTGGATGGGTCTAATGTAGAATCAAGCCGAAATATGCACTCAGGACATTTAGATTTAATCTAAATGTCCTGAGTGCATATCACACAGGTAATTTTCCCTTCAGAGCATATTCCACTGTATTCCTAGGCTTAATCTAGGCTTAAGTTACAAAAGCAAGGAATTCACATTTTAGAAGTTAAATTATCGGTATCTGCATGCATACTAAAGCAATCTTCAGGGGCAGATCCATGGGGGGGGAGGGGGGCCCAGGAGGTCGAATCCCAAAAGCCGAGAGCAGAATGATCGATCCGCACATTCTTTGTCATACTTTCGCCACAGTAGTACTTTTTCCTAATCAATTAAACATGATATTTAATGATTTATGCTTGATCTGACGCCAAAAAAAATGTGACAAATGGAATTTATCACTAGACACAAAACTTCCCATTGGAATTTCCATGGACTGATGTAGAGTACTTTGAAAAAATGTATTTTTACAGGACACCTCCTTGTTAAAAGTGCACCTATTCTACTGAAATGATTGTACATCCAGAAAACATCAATATAAATGAAAAAAAAGTTTTGTAATAGAAAAGTCATCATGGTTCATTTATGTAAAAAGTGTTATTTGAAACAAGGCTGGCTACTGTTGTTGCATTTTATAGAATGTGCTGTTTAGATTATTGACATTTTACGCAGTAAATTAATGTATTGCTTGTGATGGAAAACACACAATATCTTGGAATGACCCATGGCAAATATATGTCTCCCCTTCCGTGTAGTTTTAAACTGTATGAGCCAATGTTGATCTGTTAGTATGACTGGTATTCTCCCCCCACCCCCATACCTCCGCAGTATACTGTGTTTTGACATGGCAACACAATGTCAGTATAATTCACCATCAACAGCAGTTTCTTTCTCTTGGTCACCACTCAAAAGATTTTGTTGTATGTGGCATCCTCTAGATATAAAAATAATAGTAATTCCTTTTTGTGGGAATCAAGTTGGGCGGACAGTAAAGGAACATTAGGTGTTGTGTTAAAAGACATCCTGGATGGTAATATATATAATTATATGGATTCATATCTGTAAAAAATTACCACTAGTACTTCAAACAGGACTGGTTAAAAGCTATTGTTATTATGTTTTATCACGCGCACAGCCGGCAAGGGATGAATATTGTGTGCAGGGCATATTGACAGGGCGGACACACCGCTGCATATTGTCAGTATTTTCTCAAGAATTTGAGAATTGTTTGGCTGATAAAATAAAGAAGCACCTTAGGGGTCATCCTCAGGTGACTATACGACCCATGGGGATTGTAAGAACCCTGGGCTTTGCCCTCAGTATGTAATGATCCCCTATGGGTCATACAGCCACCCTCAGAAACCACCCGTGGTGCTTCTTATCATAGTATAGTATGTGCCACTTGGATTTATGGATGTGTCTCTTCTTTCCAATAGATAAAAGAGAGTTTCCCCTGGCTTGAAACTGTATAGGCCTATGTATCAACTAGACTCGTATTCAGAATAACTACTCGCTCTGATACCCTATCTGAGGACAATTTTTGACGTAACAACACAACTTCAGTATATGATGCTTTCAAACACAACATGTTTTATATTGATTGTTCGTTAAAAGCTTTTGTGGTAAGTGGTGTTGCCGAGACACAAATATATGAATCAGGTTTGTTTTTCTTACACAGTTTCAATGACCTGAATTCCGGGTGAGATGGGGAATCACAGCATTACTAACGTTTTACCTTTTTAATGTCTTTTTAAAAATGTTATTGTCCTTTTATGTTTGCTTGTTATTGTAGCAGTTGCAACATGACAACATGGCTCTAAAAACTCAAGCAACCATAACCAAAATAAACAAAATCTGATAATTTCTCTCAAATTGCATTTGAAAGTCTTGATAGCAGCCATGGATGCAGTATGATTATTACATTAAATTTCAATTTAAAATAATCCTTCAATGAGGACGTTTCTATGTTGCATTCATATCAATGTGATTCTATATTTTCTTATCCTGAGATGATTCAAGCAATACTGACAACTATACTCCTTATGTCATAATCGATTTTGAATAAATTTGTTTACATCTTTGAATGATAAGAAAAGAAAAATGAATACAATAACTATTGTCATCTATGATTTTGTTTGTTATATATACCTGTCCTATCTTTTGTTTTGGGGTGTACCATTTTGTAAAACATAGCATCAGTATTGGACACCCACTCAAAATCATGAAGAACATGATGGACCAGCTATGTTCCTTCTCAAAAAGTTGGTTCGGTTCTTACACTGGCAGATGTAAGTGTCTCTTGATTTCTAGCTTAAATGTGTAATCAATCCAGCAATAATGTCAACATGTTCGTTTGTTGGGCTCTTGTTGTAGAGTTTACCATGACAATTGATTCAGATTTTTCTGGAAAATATTCTAAAGCTGTCATCACTGATCTGCTGTCATTACAGTGCTACGATTTCTTTGCCATATGTTGGATTGTTTCATTTTAATTCGAGCTGATTCTTGGTGACAAGTACTTAATGAAACTATTGTATGAAGTCGTAAGGGCCCTCTTTTGTCAGTATGAATGCTGTTTGTTTAATTCATGCGATAATTTCATTGGCTCTGAAATGATTGTTTCCTCCATGCGAAAGCGCACCATTGAAAGTTGTAAAGTGCTTAAAAAAATAGTTGAAGGTAGTTTCAAGCGCTTGAAACAATAACGTCCAAATGGCATGTTCAACATGCCATTTGGATGCTATTGTTTCAAGCGCATGGCATTTGGAATATGCTCAGCATCAGAAGTACTACAGAAGAGAATTTATCAGACTTTCAGCAATATTCCCGGTGTACATGTTATCTTGGATGATATCATCATCGTGGGGTGAAGGATGAGAAAGAAGCTGATTAGGGACTCGAGAAGTCTTAGACTGGGTGAGAGAGATAATGTAAAGAGATAATGTAAAGAGATAAAGTTCAATATGAAGAAGATCCAACTGAAACAACCTCACGTAATGTACATGGGAAACACAGTAGGTGTGATGGGAGTAAAACCGGATCCATCAAAAGCCATCACGGATATGCCATAGCCTGAGTGTAAGAAGGATATTCCGAGGCTCATACGGATGTTGAATTATCTGTTCCAATATATCTCAGATATGTCGACAGTCACAGCACCAATTTGAGACCTAATAAAGGATGATTGTTCGAGTGGCATCAGAAACATGACAAGTCATTCAGCAAGAGCAAGTCTATCCTGTCTACCACACCTGGTCTCAAGCTGTATGATCTAAGCCAGCCAGCTTCCCATCGCTTACTACTCAAAGGCAATGACACCGACAGAGCAGAACTGGTTTCCTATTGAAAAGGAGTGTTTGGCGATAGTGTGTACTGCAGAGTATTTTTAGCAGTACATCTATGGTCACGAAGTGGAGGTAAGATCAGATCACAAACCTTTGGAGACGATCACAAAGAAATCAATTCACAAAGCATCACCTCGCATACATGCAATGTTGCTAAGGTTGACGAAGTACAACCTTTATGTGAAGTACCAACCTGGACCAACAATGTATATTGCAGATGCACTCTCACGTGCATATGTCGAGGACCAGGAGGAACCAGAAGACCTTGAGTTGGACACCAGTATAAGGATCCACACATTGGTTGAAAACCTCAATGTGACATCTGACAGGTTGAAAGACATCCATCAGGAGACAGCACAGGACGAAACTATGAGGGTGCTCAGTCAGGGCATTTGTTTTGGTTGGTCAAGATACAGAAATGGATGTGATCTGAGGATTCATCAATATTGGCCGCTCAGGGATGAGTTTCACTGTATTGAGGGGGCGATTTTCAGGGGAGAGTGTGCGGTCATTCCTCATAGTCCTAGACTAGAGATGTTGCAAAGGCTACATGGAACACATCTCGGCATGGAGAAATGCCGAGTATGGGCAAGAGTCATCATGTACTGGCCATCGATGAAGTGGTGGCAAAATGTGCAACCTGTTTAAAATATAGGAGAGAAAACCAGCATGAGCCATTGATGCCTCATGAAGTACCTTTGCTACCATGGCAGAAACTAAAAGCTTTCAGGGGAGAGGCATACATTATCATCATGGACTTCTTATCGAAATACCCTGAAGCATGTGCGTTGCAAGGTAAGTCAGCAATTTCAGTGATCCAACATTTCCGTTTTTGCGTGACATGGTATGCCAGAGGAGTTGATAGCAGAAAACATGCCATTCAACAGCCTTGAGATGAGAAGGTTCGCCAAGGAGTACACATTTGTGATAAGTACATCGGGTTCGCATTATCCCTAGTTGAATAGGCAGAGTGAATGCATGATCGGTACGGTTAAACAGCTAATGCGAAAGGCGTACAAGGAGAATCGCGACCTTCATTTAGCGTCGCTAGGTTATCACAACTCGCCAGTCGCTGGAATGCCATATTCACCAGCCGAACTGTTGATGAGTCAGAAGTTATGAGATAAATTACCAGTGACAACATCAGCTCTCAAACCAAAAGTGGCTGAGGATGCGTACACATTATTGAGACAATGACAAAGGAAGCGAAAACATATATTTCGATCGTGGAATGAGGGAGTTGCCAAAGGTGGACATAGGTGACTCAGTGTGGGTTTAGTCTGGGAGGACTTGGAATCCAGCAGTGGTGACATCCGAGTGTACTGCCCCGAGATCCTATAATGTTACCACATAAAACGGTTGTATTTATCGCCGGAACAGGAAGTGGCTCAATCATACATCCAAGCCACCACCAGTGATTTACCAGAGATGCCTCACGAAGAACGCGTTGGTGCACAGCCAAAACGACCCACTGTGGCAACACCTCCAAGAAACATGGAAAGACCCTTGGTTGTGCCAACACCATCTCCAGTGTCTCCAGTTAGTGTGGAACACTCTCCGATTCCTGAATCACCTAGGGAGATACCATCACCAGCACCAATAGTGCATAAGCCACCTACTCCAATGAGAGAGTCAGACAGGAGGAGGAAGCCACCTGTCTGGATGGCTGATTATGCGAATTAAGAAGATCGGACTATGTAGATTTTAAGGGGAATATTTTTGGGGTTTGTAAAATCTATATATTGACTATGTAAGCCTATGAACTAAACATTTAGTATGAAAGACATTCCACAAGGATATAAACATATGATATAGCATGATATAGCAGATCAGTATGCTCGAGTGGACACGCCTTATGGCATGTAGATCAGTTAGAGTATTGATCTTCTAGTGGACACACCTGGACCTGGAATGATGACCAATGAGAAGTAGGCATCCCATTCTGCCCAGGGCTACTGGCTCCACATTCAAAGCATGACTTGGCGGGTAAACAGGTGAAATGTTCTCGTTACGTTATTTTGATGGCTCCCAATAACTTTCCAGCAACATACTGCTGCCACGTTGCACTGTGACATTATTATAACATTCTGGTTATGTTATTCAAACTAAACAGAATGTTCTTATGATGTTCTGTTTTGGTTTTGTCCTAACCTCACCAAAACATAATGTTTTAATAACATTCTGATTTGGTGACGTTTCGACCTAACCATAAATAACATAATTATTACGTGCCATCTTAGTAAGTCACAGACTGACTGAAAAAGTATGGTTGCAGAAAGTTTCTGTTATGTCGCAGCTTGGCTGGGATGCCAGTGTGCCCCCCATCAGTGGATCCATTGGTGGGGGCAGCAGACCGTAACACAGGGCCAGTGAGGTCTACCTCCACACACACAATGGTATTTAGATTTGATATATATTTATTTAAATATACATATAGACACAACCAAATTGTGCCAAGACTGTTTATTTATCAATTTACATAAGAAAAATTCAATGGTCATATTTCTGATAGAGGTAAATGAGAAAAATGTGATTGAGGATTGGTTCCTGTATCACTGTCTTTGCACAGGAGGACCATTCGTCTAGAGCCCAGAGGATCCATATAGGGAATGAAGAGTGAGATAGGGATGTGTTGCAAAAACTACTTAGTGTATATGTGTCAACGATGTACCAACCTCCATTCAGATATATACGCACCAAGACACACTCACCTGACGGGTAGAGGGGCTTCATGTCCAACAGGGAAGTGTACGGACCCTACCACTGACAGTGGTCACAACAGAGGAATGGATCAGTTGGCGTAATTGTTACCATTAACTCAATTATCATTCAATATCAGGCCTACTTTCTATTAGAAATCAACTGACTCAAGTCCAACCTTGGATTTTCCTACCTGACTGAGCAATCAATGGCTTAGTTTTTACAACAGGGTACCAGACAAATTATCTGTTGATATGCAGAAACTATAGACTTACTGTGCAGCACACTGGCCCATAACATATGATAACTGTAATTAAGTAAGAAGATCCTGAAACTACATTATAAATGCCTACACCATGATCCGAGGGACAGTGCTTCAGGAATTTTCACCCAGCAGCACCCTGGCCCAAAAAAGGTGATAACTGTGTATGGACAGGTAGAGGAGACCTTAAAACGATGACCAATCATCTATTAACAATGTCCCTCATGATGAATTGCTCCAGAGTCATCTTTGTTTTACACCTCCTGTATTGTCTGCCAGTCAATTGTCAAGATTCTCAAGATTCTCAAGGTAAGGAGTTTTATTCTCTTTCAGGATTTCAGCCCTATTACCTTTACCAATGCACTACCCCCTCTGAAACTGGTAAATAGAACACCTGTTATTACTGCAGTAAAACCCGTCTGTGAATACTAATGCCAATTTTTGTGCTGTCAGTAAAAATGTTCAATATAATATGCAATGTAACTGATAAAGAATTCATTAAGTACAGACGGGGGAACACACAGAAAGCGTTATGACCCTATTTTGCACACACCTATGTCTTGTATAAATCCCTCTGTTATATGTGCAAACCATGGCAATGAAAACTGCTTTGTACCCCTTTGGTCTGTACTATGTATATATTCTATATTAGGATACCAGCCCCTATACTTTCACTAATGTCCTGTCCTCTCAGAAATCAGTGAATAAAAGATCTGTTATTGCCCCAGGGTGATAATGCCTGTCTGTGAATAATAACTTTTTTGAGTTTTCAGTAAAGATTTTCAACATTTTCTGTGTAATAAAATCAAGTACAGACTGCATGGGGCATGAAGCAATTGTTATAACACATACTGTCAAGGGCTATTTGGGTGTCAAGTTATTTTGTACTCTGCCACTTTTGTTTATAAAAATAACACCAGCATTTTCAAATACAACAAATGTTCATATTTTCCTGGGTAGCCGCAGTAGTACAGGTCAAGTTTCCATTATTTCAAACAGACTTAATAATACAAGAGCATGTATTAATAGCTATTTGGCTTAGCAGATGATATGACTTGTGGTTTGTAGACAAGGTAGCTTTTCTGACACAATTCTCCCTATCACTGGAAACTATTTTAGCTTATTTTAAGCACCTGCAGGCTACTTTCGATGTGTTTGGTTGACAATACTATAGAAAATAATCAAATAATTGTCATAATTATATCCATCAATAATCAATAAATGTTCAAACAACTTAGAAAATATTGAACGTTTATGGATACAGATTACAAAAATAATGACCACTAATTTTTCATCATGTTGAACTATAGATAATGATGGGATTTATGAACATTTACATGTCAACGCCATGTAATTTGTCGACACATTACCAAGCATGCATCCTGATCTAGGATAATTTGCAGCTGCAGGTAAAACCAAAGAAAGTGGCTATCCGTGGTTGGGTGAATTGGAGTTCATTGTTGTGTATGTATTGGGATATATTGCTAAAACTCCCTACTGAACATGCTTACAGCTTTTATGATATTATATTTGATAACAGTATTGATTCATTTCTTTTACTGATCTTTTGGATACAGAAACAACAAGATATATTTGTAGAAGAGATAGAAGAATGGCAGCAGGAGAACTGACTCGTACTTTTGTGAAGAATGTCTCTGAGATTGAGGACTTCTACGTGCATTGCATTGGCAGAACTGACTGTGCTGTTTATTCATCCCTCATTCATTCTGTCTGGAGACAATCGAAAAGATTCGGTCATTATGCCTTCCGAGATGCACAAGTGGCGATGAGGAGTTGTGACTCGAGTAGGTACCTACATTAAGTCTTACAGCAAGCAATTCCTTTTTGAAAAAAAAACAACATATTAATTAATTAGCAAATTTGGGCATTACATTGTTTTTTTACACATCTTTATTTACATAAAGCTCTAGGTTGTTAAAAATGCATTTTTCTGTTTAACTCTTTACACCCAGTCCAGACAAGCCCACCCTAGCCATGCTCCATCTGACAGTTGATGCCCCCCCTAAAATGTCAAATCTTCTCATATATTTCCAAAAAGAACATAGTGACCCTAATTTCTGACTTAGGGTCACTCTTAAGACCCTATCTCATAAAGGACTTAAATGACAAAGTCTAAGTCGCAAAATGACCCTAAGTCACATAGCACCAGATTTTGTGACTTAGGGTCACTTTGGGTCATTTTGTGACTTAGCAGGTTCGGGACAAGATTTGAAAGCAATGTAGGCATATCTTGCATCGTTGCTAAATCTTGCATCACAGGTGTATTGTCACAAGTTACAAAACGATTTAAGTGGCCCTAAGTCACAAAGTGACCCTAAGTCATATAGCTTAGTGGCCTTAAGTCACAAAGTGACCCTAAGTCACAAAGAAAGTTTGTGACTTAGTGTCTTTACCACTTAGGGTTTTATTTGGACTTAGGGACTTGAGGTGGCGCTAAGTCACATAATGACCCTAAGTCACAAAACTTTGTGACTTAGTTCCCTATGTGACTTCGTGTCTTAACAACTTACCAAACACAAATCATGTCAAAGTTAAAGCTCATACAGTAAATAGGACCCGCCCAAAATGTCCATAAAGAATAGAAAGCAATATATCTGTATCACTTCTTTAGAAAATAAAGCAAATTGTGAAATGTTGTGCCATACATAATTTCAAGGAAATTTCCATGAAAAATCTGGAAAATACTGGGGAAACCAAGCACATTATATGCCAACTGTGTGTGTTCAGCTTATAAAATGATATATTGGACGTATTTATATTTTGAAAACTCGGAAAAAATCGGTATTCTCATTGGAAAAATATTGGAAAATTATAGAAAAACGGCCATTTTCCAGGTGCCTATGGCCGGATTGGGGAGTATACCCTCGGGTGGTTATGGCCGGATTGGGGTCTAAAGGGTTAAACAGTCAATGTTTTGTTTCACAAGAATGTATTAAGGCATTCTAAGTGGAGCTGAATAGATTAATTTTGTTAATAGCCAACACATTGATAACATTATAAGTGGATGACCACCCACTTTATTTTCAGATCAGTACTTCACAGACTTGGATTCCTTTGAAATTGTCACACTGAAGGAGACATACAAAGACCATATCATAATAGGCCATGGAGGAGAGTACCCCATTCTGACTGCAGTCAAAGAGAGGGATCATGCCTTCAGCCTTGACATATACTACATACATGACATAGAATGTGAGACAGATGTGACAGTTGTAGAATCAGGGCCAAATGGGGCTAGCTGTCTCCTGTCTACTGACATCACGAGGTCAATTCTGATCAGAGGAGGTCCAGGTCCAACTAATGTGTCCTTCTCGTCCTGTACAAACACTGGTCAATTTGCCCTGAGGTATTCATGTAAGTACTATACTGAGGGTAACTCAGTTTTCAAAGACCAAATTTAACAGAAGCATTATGAATTGATGGATCCCAATAAAGATCAGACCTTCAAGAAAAATTCTCCTCATTAATTATCAATATCTTCTGCCATTTGCCTGCAGACTAGCCTAGATCAAGATGTCTGCAGGGAAATATATTGACAATTCTCGGGGTTAATCATATTGATTTTCATTATTATCATGGCACTAATTGTGATTTAACATGATTTAATACTAGCATTGAGTACTTTTCAGTTAGAAAGACGATGTGTAGAGTATGGGAGGCCTTTTAGTTTAGTCTAATAGGTTTAGACCCTGTGGTAAGATGGTTCCTAATTGGTACATCCATCTTTTCTCTTCTTTATCTCTTTTAATTTTGGAGGTTTTTGAATCTGGGTGCCACGTGACATTAATTGCACTAATGCGATTGGACAACAGTCCTACCGCCTTAAAGCGAGGGTATCGTCCTTGTGTTGCTAACGTTAGGGGCCCCACCCTATCTCTATCTGACAAAATCTGCTCATTATCTCTCCCCAAACCCAGTTCTAATGCTTAAATATAGATAAATGGGGCTGAGCTTGACTGCATTTCGGTCAAGAGAGACCATTTTGCCTATAATGGTTAAAGTTGATTTAATGACATTAAATGTCAAACTGAAAAAAATAATAACAAATGTTTCTACAGTGGACTTATTTCATGTCTTATAGTATATAACAGGTTGTTTTGAAAATTAATTTATAACAGATAGATAATTATGTGTTCGCTATGTATCTATCTGTAACAAATGAATTCTCATAACAACTTGATTTTTACTAGATGTATTCAGCTACAAGTAAGTATCATCTACACCTTTTTTTTCAACAGATGAACATTTAACGGATCCATCTGATGTTAATCACCTAGAAGCGTACACACTTTGTGACGTGAGAGGCATTGTGAAACATCGACATCTAGGTCCAGAAGGGGACACTTCTGTGGATGATTCAACCAATGATGCTGGGGAGGGTATTCCAGATGTTCCTAACACAGGTTTTCCTAAATACCCCAAAGAGAACAATACAAAAGGTATACTTCATTCAAATTCATAAATGTAGTATTAGATGTTCTGACATGATGGTTTTCCGTTAAGCCATTTCAAAGAATAGTGTATCTTGTATAACGTAATTGTCCATTTATTTCGTATGGTTACATTCCTAGGAGTCGCTTCTTTTATTGGAATAGTTCCCTTAACTTGAACACTATGTCACTTGAAACCTTTTTGACCAGACAGTCTTTTAAAGTCTTAACCTCATGTAACATAGCATAACTGACTGGCCCAAAAACTATGGCCACAGGGGCTTGTCAGATGGGTATGTTGACTTTTGGTCAATCGGGTGAAGAATTTATACATCATGAGAGATTTTTTTATCCTCTTTTATTCCAGGAAATATCATGATTGGGTCCATCACTGCTGGAGTGATATTGACTGTTGTGATTGCTGTTACCATCAGCATCATTGTCTGGAAAAAGTATAACAATAAACAGCACTCTCAGAAATACTCATTATTCTACATTACAGACAGAATCATAGCCTGCAGGGCACCAAGAGTCACAAAAACGTTACTATGTAACAAATAATTTTTTTGAGACAGCACCTGTTTTTGACCTAGTATCTAATTACAAAGAGAAGCTAAGTCAGGAACATTTGTGAGATAGCATTCAATTGTGACTTAGAGTGTTAACATGCTATTGTTTTGTGAACAGTCAAATTGGCATCAAGTTGAGATAAGTAGTATTAAGGTGCAATGGGGAAGAGAAAGTAATCCCATCCTCCTGTTAGTTACTTTTACTCTCTTTTTATTTTTAGATTTCTGAGCAGACAGCTCACCAATTAACTAAGTTGCAGTTCCTTCAATTTGAAACTTTTTTTTGGTATCTTCCAATATCATTCCTATTTTTAGAAGGCTTATATGACTGAGCTATTTAATTAAACATGAGGCAAATTACATGATATGTATTCATAATGGATTTAAATCTTGTAGAAAATTGAATAAACATAACATCTGCAATTTGTTGTCAATCTAATGAAAAGTCCGACAGAATAGATTTTCAAAGATGGTTATTAGGTACTCAAATGGTTTTGATTTGAGATGGACCAGTGCTTCATTGACCCAGTTCACCTCTTGGCCACTGTGTGGTCATTATAAGCTAGTCAGTTCATGAGCTATCACACTGATGGTCAGTCTTGCAATCAATATAGACCACACATACGCTATCCTGCCCATCATCAGATTCATTATGTTGCACCATATGTAAAATGATATACATTTTTTGATAGGATAGAAAACAATATGGACTATTCCTGATATACAAATTGAATTATAAGGATGAAGTAGCCATTTAGGTATGAATCAGAGAGGTGGCTAGAACAGAGGAACATATAATATGGTCTGCTGTACAATTCATTAAACTATTTTGAATTTACTTGGTTAGTACAGCTTCATTTATTCTCTTAACTATGTATTTATAATAATCACATCTTATTGCAGAAAATGCATTGGCTCAAAGAAAGTGCCAGAGGATCAGGACGTAGCTGAAGCACCCATGCCCGATGATAATGAAATAGAATCCAACGATATTACATATTCAGAACCTTTTGAATCCAAAGATATTATATATTCAGAGCCTTTTGAATCCAAAGATACTATATATTCAGAACCTTATGAAGTTTTGAATGTTTTAGACCTGCAAAACCTAAATAACATGGATTATGAAAATATGGACACATTTAAATCGCTCACACCTACTTCTCACATATATGAGAAAACAAATGACGGAGGCTACTGTGAACCATATGAAATACTGAGAAATAATGAAACTCAAAGTTAGATTGAGGAAATGGGGACCTAGGAGACACTGGTGTTGTTGCAAGAAACAGACCTTTACCAATTAAAGGTTGGAAGGGGGAGCAGGATTGTACACAGTTTGAACATTACGGAGAATAACCTTTATTCTTGGGACCTAGCAGATAAGAACATTACGGAGAATAACCTTTATTCTTGGGACCTAGCAGATAAGAACATTACGGAGAATAACCTTTATTCTTGGGACCTAGCAGATAAGAACATTACGGAGAATAACCTTTATTCTTGGGACCTAGCAGATAAGAACATTACGGAGAATAACCTTTATTCTTGGGACCTAGCAGATAAGAACATTACGGAGAATAACCTTTATTCACAAGACACGTCAGATAAGAACTTTACAGAGAATAACCTCTATTTACAGGACTCGTAACAAGACTTGTATTCACAAGATGAGAACATTATGGAGAATAACCTCTATTCATAAGGCCCTTTAGAGAGGAGGTATGGATGCCTGGGAGGATTTTCATTATGGAGAATGAAGCATATACTTGAACTAATTGGTTCATTTGACTCAGCACAGTGTGGTGTTTCTTACTTTGTGAGAGACATGAAAGCCTATTGTGTGATTGGATATTGCTTCCTGAACATCAAAGGAATTGCCACTAGGACAGATTTTCGTTAAGCGACGCTCAATTCATTGAGAGGAACACAGCATTAGACTTCTTTTTCTCTGTTGATCTTGACCTTTTTATACCTGGATTATATACATGTTGATACATTTGTTAATAGTAACACGCACATCAATCACAATTGACTCCAGTTGCTTAACCTAGCATAATTCCATTTATTTAAGGGATGTCTAATGTTAACAAAATGATGCACTATCCGACTATTTTGCTTCTATAATAGGGGTTATTAGTGTTATATCAATACTAATTAAGATATACATTAGATCAGAAACGTTTTATAAAAGTTGTATATTTGTATGATCTATGTCTCATTTACGTGAAAATCATAATCATAAGCGGCGTTGCATAAACCCAGATGTCTGCATTTCTGTGAATGGTTTAATACATGTATGATCTTCCAGTAGATGAGGATTACATAGTAATAATAGAGTTAATAGGTGGGCTAAATTAACAGAACACACTGTATATATGCCTCACCTATTCACAACAGATAGAATTAGTGTTGGTAAGTTCAATAAGTACATATATTTTAATCCAATATCATATACTTACAACGCGTTGTTATATCTATTCAATCCAAGTGTATTTCAGCATATATTTTCCAGTATTAAAAGCTATAACATTCCAGATAACAGACATCACTTAGAATATGATGCTTCAATCAAATTCTGTATTTGAGTTTCTAGCTGGTTCCATATTTGAATACCTCTATAATATGGACTATTCATCACTTTACTATATTGAGCTGTTTTCATTTTAAATCAAATTTTTCTAACTTTCGCTCAATTTTGTCTCATGTATAGTCACAACAATTTTATAATAATTTTTTACCTTAATTATACATAATAGCACATAATGCTCTCTTCCTTCTAATAAGGAGAGTATTAATCTTGTACTTTGTTCGCAACAGACTATGATCAAAATGTTCATAATTATGATAATGTCTTATTTTCAATAATTCTTTAAATACGGATTTGTAATCTATCTAATTCATGTATTTCTGATGGGGATGCAGAGTCTATTAAAAAACTACAATACTCAAAGTGAGGAAGAATCATTTGATTGTATATTTGTATTGCTGTACTTTCATCTATTAAAGATCGAATTTTGTGTAAAACAAATATTCGTTTTGCAGTCTTCTTATACACATTTTGAACATGCTGATTCATATCTAACGTCAAGCTAATCTCAACACGAAGATACATGTACTTATATTTGTTATAATTATAATTGACAACATTTTCAAAACTCAAATAAGTATACAAATATGATAGATTAGTCAAGTTAAGGTCAGCTGTAAAGTATTGGCTGTGAAAACTAGCTGAAACCAAAGATTTTTTTGAGAGATGCTAATATTTCCATTTGTTTTTAAACAAACCCCATTTTGGCAGATCCACATTAATTGAGTTGAGCAGGTAAAACATGCTTTCAATGTTTTTCTACTATATTTCAGGGTATAGATTTAAACATAGGCCAGAAATTGGCTCAAGGAATCGATTTCTATGATTATTTGAGTCTGGAAAATTTTGCTGAATTTGCTGGTTTGGGTTCCCTTTAAGCATAATTTATTATTATAAGAAGGAGAAGTTTACAGTATATAAAAAGGGTGTGTACAAGTAGTGTCTCAGCCTCATGATGTCTCAGCCTTGTTGAGTAAGTGCATAATAGTACTAGTCAAGGAGTTGAGAAAAAATTCAGGTGGGTTGGGAATTTATGAAATATAAAAGTAACAAGAAAAAAATGTTATCTGAATTTTTGCTGCTTTGGTTCTTGCTTTTACCATATTATGATATTCTTCAAGTAAGTTGCCATACTATATAAAATGTAAAATTCTTCTTTTTTGTTGGGCTTCTAAATGTTAAAGGCTCGATCACATACAGACTTATTTGAAACAGGACTGGCAACTGTTATTGCGTACTATAGTATGTGCTGTTTAGATAAATGACACCTTACACTGTAAATTAATATATTGCTTGTGGTGGAAAACCCAACTTCCTGGATTGACTCATCGCGAATATGTCTCCTCTTTGATATAGTTAATTAAGTTTCCCTCCCCTCCTGCTTGCCGCTTTAAACTGTATAAGCCAATGTTGATCTGTTAGAACGGTTAGTATTCCAAATAACTCCCCCACACCATACCCCCTCAGTCTTTTGACATACCAACACAATGTCAGTATAATTCACATTCAACCACAGCATGTGTTTTAGGTTCGCAATTAAAAACTTTAGATGTAGGTGGCATCCGCTAGTGTACAAATAGCGGTCATTTGTTTTGGAAACATGTTGGACGGACAGTAAAAGAACGTTAGGTGTTTTGTTTGTAACTTCATCCTTGATGATAATTATATATTCGTAAGGGTAAAAAGAAATACCACTTCAAAGAGTACCAACTAAAGGCTAATGTTATTGAGTTGTATCGTATGTGCCATTTAGATTTATGGATTTGACTCTTCTTTGCAATAGTTTAAAGAGTTTCCCCTGGCTTAAAACTGTACAGGCCTATATTTTATGTGTCATCTTGCCTTGTATTTAGAATAACTACTCCCCGCCATACCCCCTTGAGCTCAGTATACCATCTTTGGCAATGTTAGTATACACACTTTACAACCACAACATGCTTTTTATTGGTCATCTATTGAGAGCTTTAGTGGTAAATGGTGTCGCCTAGACACACAAATAAAAGTCTCTCATATTTTTGCAGAAAAAGTGTTTGAAAATCATCTCCTTTTGACTATAGACTATGGGTCTAGGCCATTACAATCGACATGAGTGACTTGGCTATTCCATAAATTGGGCATGTGACAAGGGGCTCATTAATTTGTTAACAAAAAGTACAACATAACATAGGCCATTCATTAATATAAATTTGGTATGCAATGTGAGGGATTTTTAAAATCGTCATGAATATAAACTCGAAGAACAAACCTTGCTGTAAGTGAAGTTGTGAAATAAAAAAAATGAAGAACAAAAACAAATCAAAAACAATAGAGACATGTGACTTAGCCATTTCTTAAATGCAAATTTGACATTGGGACCTCCCCCCCTCAATCTACACTCCTTTTGACGGCATCGCCTCCAAAGGGTCATAATTTGGATGATTAATCAGGTTTCAACGGCTTGACTTCCGCATGAGATGGGGAATCACAGCATTACTTACTGTTTCCTTTTTTATGTGTTTAAATCCTTTGCTTTAAATACTATTGTCCTTTTCTGTTTTCTAGTCATTGCAACAGTTTCAGAATGACAACACAGCTCTAACACCTCAAGCAAACAAAAGCAAAATAAACAAAATCTGATAATTTCTCTTAAATTGCATTTGAAAGTCTTGCTAGCAGCCATGGATGCAATGTGATTATTACATTACATTTCAAATTAAAAAAAACCTTCAATGAGTGCGTTTTCTATGTTGCATTGATATCAATGTGATTTTATATTTTTGTATCCTGAGATGATTCAAGCAATACTGAAATACTCCTTCTGTCATAATCAATTTTGAATTAATTTGTTTACATTTTTAAATGATAAGAAAAGAATAATGAATACAATGTCTATTGTCATCTATGATTTTGTTTATTATAGATACCTGTCCTATCTTTTGTTTTGGGGTGTACCATTTTGTAAATCATAGCATCATTATTGGACACTCACTCAAAATCAAGAAGAACATGATGGACCAGCTATGTTCCTTCTCAAGTAAGCGTCCCTAGATGGTAGCCAAAATGTGCAAGCTACCCAGCAATAATGGCAACATGTTGTTGGCATGTTGGGCTCTTGTTGTAGAGTTTACCATGTCAAATTAATTTGGGTTTTTCTGGAAAATATTCTAAAACTGTCGTAACCGATCTGTCATCGTTATAGTTTCTATGGTTTGTTTGCGACATGGAATCGCCCTGAGGTAGGACCCCAAAATTCTCCAAACTATGGATAGCTTACTGCAGTTTAGCCTAGTAGGTCAAGATACATGCTAGCAAATAAACAACACGTTGCAAGGCTTAATCATACATTATTTATGGTGCTTTTGGTGATAAACATGATCAAAATAGCCATGAGTATTTTTTCTTTATTCATATCTGTATATATAATTTCTTTGAGTGGGTCCGAAAGATTATTTATCAGAGAGTATTTTGTACCCCGTGTGTAGATTTTCAAAAACTGCAGTCTAGATTAATCTGCCGGTACCTAAATACCATAATTTAACTATCTATGTTATGGCGGCAAAAAGAAATGCTGAGGGTGATTTATTCTACTAAACCTGTAAACAGGTCTGTGGTTGGAGCAGCGTATACCATGTGTGGACGGGGAGAACAAAAGAACTAGGCCGTGAATATATGTCCTGTATTGGCCCCAGTGAAGCGGAACCGTATAATCTCACAGCCCACACCATTCTGCAGGGCTCACACCTCCGCTCCATTGCAGAATGGGCACCGGCCTTGCAATGAAGCTCTAGTGTTATCTTAGTTTTACAGTTTGCATATAATTTTTTCTATTATTCTTCAAAACTACAAACAGTAAGCCAGTGAAATGTAGCTAAGAATCGTATGGAGTTTACCAATATGTCATTTATTCAATTTCTAGAAGATTTCTATTTTTGATTTAATGAGAAATAAAGGTGAATTCTTCCCATAGGATCCAGTGTTAAAAACCTTCATGTTTTTACCTAAATATCTCCCATGATCCCAAGTCCAGGTCAGTCAATTTTTGGCATAGCATAATTACAATTGACCTAGTATAGGTTTGCAATGAAATGTCTCTCCACGAGGACAACATTCCAGTGTTGTATGTCAGGTAAAGCACTTGTCAGGCAGGCTACTGGAAATAACCCACTCAGCTACTTCCTCGTGGGTTATTTTGCGTAACCCGCCTGACTCTTGCTTTATCTACCACATAATAATATAAGAAGAACAGCGGGGGGCGTCCGAGGGTGGCGGGATGAATCGCAGGGGGCCCTGACAGCCAAAGGACAAAGCCCGCGGGCCCTTAGGGCCTCCAGACGTTTGTCCAGCCACCCGAGGATGGCCCCTAAGGTCCTTCTATATTTTATTACCCAACTTTTAGCCAAATTGTGTCCAAAATGATTTAAATAATATGGTACTCCTTCACTGAATGTAAAAGGATGGCTGTACATGTGAAGTGTCTCACTATGCGTAGGTACACACTGAACACTGGAATTTTGCTGCTGATTTTTTTCATACTTTTGCATCTCACAGCTTTAATATTGATCAAAAGTGCAAACAGTTCGCAAGGGAAATATAGCTAAGAACCTTGTGGATATGATGCATCTTTCAAAGTTTTGATGTTTTTCCTTTTTCCTTTTTTTATGATTTAATGAAATAAAAAGTTACGCCACGAGGAGCGGTAGGTACAGGATGGCCGTACGTCAAATCCTTATACCTACCAGATGACACACGAGAGGGCAATAAATGGGACAAAACGCCGATGTGAGAGTTTCAGCTATCTACCAATCTGGCACAAAAACCAAGACACTCACTCACCTGACGGGGCTTCATGTCCAACAGGGAAGTATACAGATCCTACCACTGACATTGGTCACAACGGAGGAATGGATCAGTTGGTGTAATAGTTACCATTAACTCAATTATCATTCAATATTAGGCCTACTTTCTATTAGAAATCAACTGACTAAAGTCCAACCTTGGAGTCTCTACCTGACTGAGCAATCTCTGGTTCTGATTTTACAACAGGGTACCATACACATTATTTGTTGATATGCAGATATGTTGATATGCGATAACTGTGTGTTGCGGTAGAGGAGACATTACAAGGATGAGCTATCATACATTAACACTGTCCCTTATGATGAATTGCTCCAGAGTCATCTTAATTTTACATCTTCTGTATTTTCTGCCAGTCAATTGTCAAGATTCTCAAGATTCTCAAGGTAAGGAGTTTTATTCTTTATCAGGATTTTAGCCCTGATCAAAAAAACTTTCTTTTTATTTATGAAAGTTGCATTATGGGTAATTTTCCAAGGAACGTCCTTTTTAATAAGGGTGTTACAATAAGGAATGTTCTCATGTTACCATGGCAACAAAAGAAGGAATATTGCGATTGCATAAAATATTTTTGTAAAGTTTGATAACAAAAGTCTTTCACTTTGCAGTAGTGAAAACTGTTATTGGAATGGATATCTGTGTGAAAAGTTATTGTATTTTTAATAATTGTGATAGTTAAGAAAATTGTACTTTTAGCTATACATGCTTTGGTTCAAGGAGCTATAATTTGGAGATGGGGCACAAACGGTAAAACAGTGGTGTGTGAGCTTGTACCGCATGGGCAATTTCAAACTCCCATAGCTCAGCCTCTAACTGGAATATTTAAAAATGGTTTGCATTATCTGAAAGGTATAATTTTAAATTCATTTTCATACTTTCCCCCTCTAGGACACCAAATCCCATGATTGGTCATATATATATATATATACATACATATATATATATGTATGTATGTATATATATATATATATATATATATATATATATATATATGATAAAGGCAATGATTCAAAATGCATACCCAAAAAACACAATTTATTATTTCATCATGCCAATTTCTTTTACTAATCTTTTGGAAACAGAAAGATACAGGTATAACTGTACAATAGATAGAAGGATGGCAGCAGGAGAACTGACTCGTACTTTTGTGAAGAAGGTCTGTGAGATTGAAGACTTCTACATGGATTGCATTGGCAGACGTGCCTGTTCTGTTGATTTATCCCTCATTGATTCTGTCTGGAGACAATTAGGAAGATTTGGTTATTATGACCTTCGAGATGCAGCTCTGCTGATGGGGAGTTGTGACTTGAGTAGGTACCCACATTAATGGTTAACAATTGCTTTTAGAAAACTGGTAGCACATGTAAAAGACAAATAGATGTAAGACACTGATTTCTTTCATAATGTAGTTACATTAAACTAGGTGGTTATCAATGCAATTTTATACTTCAACTATGCATGTTCACCCTTAGTTGTACTTCCCAATTGGGCTGCAGTTGCCCAGAAAGAATATGACCAATGTTTCAATATTTTTCTGTTTTTTTCTAATAAGGTACCATCCAACAGAATTATTATCTTAGACGTATGCTGGTAACAGCATATAACAGCTCATTAAATGAAATAAAACATAGAAGCCTTATTATTTTATTTTTCCTTTAACATTGTACTACAACTATAACACACTTTTGAAATGTTTTACAACTTATATTTAAGGAAATTTCTATAGATAATGGGTAAAATGCTGGGGAGACTGAAAATATATGCAAACTATGTGTTCTAAATTGTTAATGCTTCATTTCAGAGGATTGTATTGAAGCATTGGCGGATGTTGGTGGCCACCATTTTGATGACCTAATGAATGGATGAATGTCAACTTTCTTTTCAGATCAGTACTTCACAGACCTGGATTCCTATGAAATTGTCACACTGAAGGAGACATACAAAGACCATGCCATAATAGGCCATGGAGGGAAGTACCCCATATTGACTGCAGTCAAAGAGGGGGATCAAACCTTTAGCCTTGACATATACTACATACATGACCTAGGATGTGAGACAGATGTGACAGTGGTAGTATCAGGAGCAACTGGTACTAGCTGCCTCCTGTCTACTGACAGCACCAGGTCAATTCTGATCAGAGGAGGTCCAGGTCACACCAATGTGTCCTTCTCATCCTGTACAAACAGCGGCCAATTTGCCCTGAGGTATTCATGTAAGTACCATACTCAGAGTAACTTGGTTCTTGAAAGTCAAACAGCAATTAGAGTAACTAAATGCTTTAGAAACAGTATCATATGCACCTTTTGTCAATGCTAATTTGTTTGATAGAGACAATAAATTCAGCACTTATGGTTTGGTGGATATAAACTACTTTATATAACCTTCAAGTACAATTTCAAGCTTTAAAGGTTCAATTTTGTCAGAATATTTTACCTGGCATCCAAGGAAAGTTAATGAGTTATTGAGGCACTTCTGTTTTTAGTGTAAGCATGAATATATAGGAAAACTAAAAGCTTTGATGGTGTAAGTTAACTCAAGAAATGGTAACGCCATGTCAAGAAAGTTTAAACTTTATTCCCATTATGATTCTTCTATATACCATTCCTTTCTTTTTCAAAAGTTGAACATTCAAGTGATACATCTGACTTGGAGCGTCTCAAAGCATACAAATTGTGTGATGTGAGAGGCATTGGAAAACATAGACACAAAAGTACAGAAAGGGATGTTTCATATAATTCTGAAGAAGATAGCCGTACACGTGAAGATGATTCTTCTTATGATTGTGGGGAGGGTACTCCAGATGTTCCTGAAGAGGATGCTTCCAAAGATCCTGCAGAAGGCATTAACAAAGGTACATAATCAGGCCCTTACACAGGTACTGCTGTTGGGGGTAGGGGGTCGGTGAGGGCCCTTCAGTGGAACCTTTGCTCATAGTTTCAAAAATATAAAAAGGGGGTGGTGAGGTCCACCTACTGGAAGTTTTCAACATTTTCTTTAAATGCTGTTCACTTTTTACATTGAATTTCAAAGGAAAGTTGGTACTTTTTGAAAATTTCCCTCACCTATCTAAAATTTCTGTGGGGCAGTGGGTCGGGGTCAGGGGATAAATTGTCTGATCTGCATGGGAAATTGGCAAATGATGTTATTTCCTAGCAGTTGCACAGATTTACCTGAAGCATGTCTTGATCAACTTTCTGCATTGCCTTTTTCTCCAGGAGATATCATGTTTGGGACTATCACTGCCGGAGTTGTATTGGCTGTTATAATTGCTACTATCGTCATTATCATTCTCTGGAAAAGGTATAAGAACACGCTTCAACACTCTCAGAAATACTCATTTATCTACTTTAAAGGTAGGATCATAACATTAAAGGTAGGATCATATCTGCAGAGTCAACAAATGTCACAAAAACAATAGCTATGTCACAAATAATCTTTGTAAGATAGCGTCTGTCTGTAACTGAATGGCTTGTGATGACACTCGATCTCAAACTTTCATTTTGTCTCAAATATTTGTGAGATATCCTCTGTGTGAGATTTTCCTATACACAAATTGTTGAATAGGGAAGACTAAGCCATTTGAGTATGAATCCCAGAAATGGTCAAATGAGATAAACATTATAACATAGTTTGCTGTTTGATTAATTAATCTGGAATTTGCTTAGGTAGTACAGCTTTATGCATTATATCTACAATGTTTAACTAATAATCACACTTTATTGCAGAAAATGCTCTGGCTCCTCCCCAAAGAAAGTGCCAAAGCATCCAAACAGAGCAAAAGCGCCTATTCCCAACAATAAGGAAACTGATTCCAAAGAGCTGAATGTTTCAGACCTGCAAAACCTAAATAACATGGATTATGAAAATGGGCATATTGGCACATTTAGATCACCCACACCTACTTCTGACATTTATGAGAAAATGAATCCAAATGATGGAGGTTACTGTGAACCATATGAAATACTAAGAAATAATGAAACTCAAAGTAAGATTAAGGAAATGGGGACCTAGGATCGAGACACTGGTGGTGTCACAAGAAACAGACATTTACGGGAGGTTGGCAGGGGGAGCAGATTTGTACACAGTCTGACCATTACGGAGAATAACCTGTATTCTTGGTACCTACCAGATAAGAACATTATGGAGAATAACCTCTATTCAGTAGACCCTTCAGCAAACAGAGATGTTGATGGATGCCTGCGAGGATTTTCATTTTGGAGAATGAAGAATATACTTTAACAAATTTGTTCATTTGACTCGACACAGTGTGGTGTTTCTGACTTTGTGAGAGACATGAAAGCCTAATGAAGCAATTGTGTTATTGGATATTGCTTCCTGATCATAAAAGGAATTGCCATTAGGACAGACGTTCCATTCATTGAGAGGAACACAGCATTAGACTTCTTTTTCTCTGTTGATCTTGACCTTTTTATACCTGGATTATATACAATGTCATGTTGATACATTTGTTAATAGTAACACACACATCAAGCACAATTGACTCCAGTTGATTAATCTAGCATAATTCCATTTATTTAAGGGATGTCTAATGTTAACAAAATGATGCACTACGTGACTATTTTGCTTCTATGAAAGGAGCTATTAGTGTTATATCCATACTGATTAAAAAATACATTAGATCAGAAATGTGTCATAAAAGTTGTATATTTGTATAATCTCTGTCTCATTTATGTGGAAATCATAATCATAATTATAAGCTACATAGCAGAAACACAGATGTTTGCATTTCTGTGAATGGTTTCATACATGTAAGATCTTCCAGTAAATGAGGATTACATAGTAATATAGAGTTAACAGAACATAAACCTCACCCATCTAGAACGGTTAGCATTAGTGATATCAAGTTCAATAATAAGTTCATATATTCTAATCCAATATCATATACTTACAACATATTGTTATATCTATTCAATCCAAGTGTATTTCAGCATATATTTTCCTGATAATGTCTTATTTTCAATAATTCTTTAAATACGGATTTGTAATCTATCTAATTCATGTATTTCTGATCGGGATGCAGAGTCTATTAAAAAACTACAATACTCAAAGTGAAGAAGAATCAATTGATTGTATATTTGTATTGCTGTACTTTCATCTATTAAAGATCGAATTTTGTGTAAAACAAATATTCGTATTGTAGTCTTCTTATACAGAATTTGAACATGTTGATTCATATCTAATGTCAAATTAACTTAACACCAAGATACATGTACTTATATTTGTTATAACTATAATTAACAACATTTTCAAAACTCAAATAAGTATACAAATATTCTAGATTAGTCTAATTAAGGTCAGAGGTAAAGTATTAGCTGTGAAAACTAGCTGAAACCAAAGAAGATTTTTATGCGAGATGCTAATATTTCCATTTGTTTGTAAACAAACCCCATTTTGGCGGATCCACATTAATTGAGTTGAGCAGGTAAAACATGTTTTCAATGATTTTCTACTATATTTCAGGGTATAGATTTAAACGTAGGCCAGAAATTGGCTCAAGGAATCGATTTCTATGATCATTTGAGTCTAGAAAATGTTGCTGAATTTACTGGTTTGGGTTCCCTTTAAGCATAATTAATTATTATTAGAAGGAGAAGTTTACAGTATATAAAAAGAGTGTGTACAAGTAGTGTCTCAGCCTCATGATGTCTCAGCCTTGTCGAGTAAGTGTGTGATAGTACTAGTCAAGGAGTTGAGAAAAAATTCAGGTGGGTTGGGAATCTATGAAATATAAAGGTAAAAAGAAAATATGTTTACAAAGACTTTGAATGGGAGTTATATCAAAGCTTGTATCAGTAGGTCTTACACAATCAAAGATCATCCCGTACAAGAGTAGCCTTTTAGATGGTCCTACAAAAGATAGGAATTAAAATATCAGATGGCCTTGAGAAGAAGATGATTTCTCCATTATCCAAATTATTGAACACTTTCAATAATTGGATTGACAAGTTTTTATGCCCACTGCTTACAAGTGCTAGAGTTTGGATAGAGTCCATCAGAGAATCATATATAGGGACCCAGCCAAGCATGTGACGTTATTATAATGTTGCAGCAATGTTCCTAACCTCGCCAAAGAATAATGTTTTAATAACATTCTGATTTGGTGAGGTTTCAACCTAACCATAGAATAACGTAATTTTTACATGCCATCTTAGTAAGTACCAGACTGACTAAAAAAATATGGCTGCAGAACGTTTCTGTTACAGCTTGGACCATTTGTAAAAGAATAATAGTGTCCATTTGTTATGATTCTGCTAGCTTCTATCTTTGATTGCATTATCAATACATCAAATTCCTTTATCTGAGTTTTTGTTGCTGTAGTTCTTGCTATTACCATATTATGATATTCTTCAAGTAAGTCCTCATACTATATAAAATTGGAAATACTTCTTTTGTTGGGCTTCTAAATGTTAAAGGCTCGATCACATACAGACTGTACTCTACTCGATGAACCTCAATGGTCTCATTTACAAAATTAAAGGTCTTTAAGGTCTAATTGTATGCAGTGCTGCTTTATTCCATATAACATGTCGATGTCTTTTGTGTTAGAAAGTAATGCTGGTTAGAAGTTTATATTAATGTATGTAAAAAGTGTTATTTGAAACAAGACTGGCAACTGTTATTGCATACTATAGTATGTGCTGTTTTGATAAATGACACCTTACACAGTAAATCAATGTATTGCTTGTGGTGGAAAACCCAACTTCCTGGATTGACCCATTGCGAACATGTCTCCTCTTTGATATAGTTTAATTAAGTTTCCCTCCCCTCTCGCTTGCCGCTTTAAACTGTATGAGCCAATGTTGATCTGTTAGCATGGTTAGTATTCCAAATAACTCCCCCACACCGTACCTCCACTGTATACTGTGTTTTGACATGCCAACACAATGTCAGTATAATTCACATTCAACCACAGTATGTGTTTTAGGTCCCCATTAAAAAGCTTTAGTCGCAGGGGGCATCCGCTAGATATACAAATAGCGGTCATTCGTTTGGAAACATGTTTGGCGGACAGTGAAAAAACGTTAGGTGTTTTGTTTGTAACTTTATCCTTGATGATAATTATATATTCATAAGGGTAAAAAAAGTGCCACTTCAAAGAGTACTGGCTAAAGGCTAGTGTTATTGCTTTGTATAGTGTGTGCCATTTAGATTTATGAATTTGACTCTTCTTTGCAATAGTTTAAAGAGTTTCCCCCGGCTTTAAACTGTATAGGTCTATTTTTATGTGCCATCTTGCCTCGTATTCAGAATAACTACTCACCCTCCATACCCCCTCAGTATATCATCTTTGACAATGTCAGTATTGACTCTTTTCAAACACATTATGCTTTTTACTGGTCGTCCGTTAAGAGCTTTTGTAGTTAGTGGTGTTGCCTAGACACACAAATAAAAGTCTCATTTTTTTGGGAAAAGGTGTTGGAAAGTCATCTCCTTTTGACTAGACTGAGGGTGTAGACCATTAAAATCGACAGGGTGTCATGGCTACTTCTTAAATTAGGGAAGTGACATGGAGCTTAGTGATGTGTTGACAAAAAGCAAACAACATAACATAGGGCATTCCTTAGAGTTGGTATGTAATGTGAGTTTGTTTTTTTAAATCGACATGAATATAGGGACATGTGATAGCAATTTCTTGAATTCAACATGTGACATTGGGACACCCCCTTCTACACCGTTTTGACTGCGTTGCCTCCAAAGGGTCATAATCTGGACGATAAATCAGGTTTCGACGGCCTGACTTCCGCATGAGATGGGGAATCACAACAGTACTTACTTTTTACTTTTTATGTTTTTAAGTCATTTTCTTTAATTACTATTGTTCTTTTCTGTTTGCTTGTCATTGTAACAGTTGCAAAATGACAACATGGCTCTAAAACTTCAAGCACCCAAAACAAAAAATACAAAATCTGACGATTTCTCCTGAATTGCTTTTGAAAATCTTAATAGCAGCCATGGATACAATACGATTGTTGCATCAAATTTCAGGCTAATTCTAATTTTTCAGTTCAACTGGATTCAACGACTAACGCCCCTATGGGACTGAATGTGATGGACTAGCTAATATTAAGGTCCTAAGTATCATATTACTTTACCGCCTCCCCAATCCGAATTAGCACCATAGCATGATATCTTTTATTATGGGATGTACTATTTTGCAAAACATAGCATCAGTATAATACAAGTAGTATAGGCCACTCTAAATCAAAATTAAAGGATCTTAATAATTTTCCCTTTTCTCTGTAAATTTGTTAACTAATTTTCTTTGTTTAACTAAATTAATAACTTAGCATATTCGGATTCTTACTATTATATTAAACTTGTTCTACAGAAGATAATTGTACTCTACTAGCTTTTACAAATAGATGTAAGTCCTCATATCTAGATGTTCACTAGGGCCCAATGAAAAATGGCCTATCTTGGCCAAATTGTAATACCCAGTCTAAATAAAATACCTGAAAAAAAATCAACATGAACAAGGAAGGAACAGCTGTACCTCACCACAAGGTCGGTTCAGTTCGTCATGCGGGCGACAGTAGGTGTCCCTGGACTGTAGCCAAGTTGTCCACTTTACCAAGCAGTAATGCCAACATCTGTTCTGGCATGTTGGGCTCTTCACATACAGTATATTTACTTAATTATTTAATCAAATTACTTTGGAGTTTTATGTTGATATTCTGAAACTGTCATCACTAATCTGTTGCATTATAGTGCTATGATTTCTTTGTCACATGGAATCCCCCCCAGATGGGATCTCACAATTCTCCAAACTGAGGATGTCTTATACCTTATATATTTTACCTGCAGACTAACCTAGGTCATATACCACGGGAGCGTTATCTAAAGCCGGGTCAATCCCCGAAAAGGGGGCTCCGGTGTAAGTTCCAGGGGTCCCTGGATCTCCTTATGTTAGGGAATTAAACCTGGTATATCGGGAAAAATTGTTGAGCTTGTATGCGCAAATGCAAGTTTGAATAATTAGCTATATGCAGAGGCCCCCTTTCTTTGCAGCATCAAGGATCAGTACAGGACGGAGTTGCATACAATGGCACCTGGGGTCAAGACTTTTAATAAGCCTCTAAATAACCACCCACACTGAAAATAACCCCAGTCGTGTCTAACCTCTTTTGATATGCAGCGCCCTATGCCCTGTAAGCTGTAAAGTCTGTATTCCACTAGGGAAAAACTAGGGCCAAACATTTTGAACGATCAGGATTCTATCTATGAACGATCGGGAGTTGTGCTCTTTATATCTATAAACATCTTGTTTATAAACAGGTTGCAAATTAAAGGCAGTTTGAGACTAGATAATTTTACTACCGATTTCAAAAATGGTATAAGTAATATATATATATACTGCATAATACTATTTATGACAGAACCTTTTTCAGCACCCCCTGCCCCTATTTGTCAGCAGACCAACTGATCTAATTTGGTCACTGGACTAGTATGATAGGTGGGGAGGTGCATGCCTGTTGTGAGGACACTCTGAGTCCAGCAGCCAAAGGAGACACATCATATAGGGTAATATAAGTGCTAAAATAAGTGGATCCAGGGGAGGGGGGGATCTGCATATAGGGGAAGTACTCAAGTCAGTGGATCCAGGGGGCAATTGGATCCCCTAGACCAAGGGGACAATTTTTCAAATAATCTAAGCTTGTTGATTTGTACAAATCTGACATTTCTTTTTCACTTTTTTTTTTTATAGGGGGGGGGGGGGTTGGTTTTCCCCCCTAGATGACTGACTCTGGATCCGCCCCTGAACATGATGTGCGTTTGCACGCAAGCGTGCGCCGTTTTTTTCTGTTTAGCGAGTCCCCACCAAAAAAAAAAAGGGGGGGGGGGAAGTCAGGCCTGCCTGGACAGCCCATCAACTATAACTCAAATATAACTCCTGACTTCAAGTTTTTATTTAGTAGACCCCACAAAACCAAGTTATACCTCAGTGTCTAGCGGGCCCTGGACACGTCAGGCCCACTTTCCCACGCCGCCTTCCGTGTAGACAGGTAGGTCTGTGGTCGGCCGGGACGTAGGAGGCGGGTACCAGGGTTACTGGGGCGGAACGACCAGGGAGAGTGGCCAGGATCTAACACCCTCACATATACACTATCCACACTCACCAAACCCCTACCCCCCCTCCCCAAACACACCCCACAGACCTCTCACACAGACCTCACACACACACACACACACACACACACATACACACATACCACACACACCACACACATATACACACAACACACATACATACACACCACATACATATACACACACCACACAGACACACATCACACAGACACAGACACACACATGCACATACACACACACCACACACACACACACCACACACACACATACACACCACACACCACATAAACACACACACACATAGACACACACACTACCAACACACACACACATACACATACACACACACTACCAACACACACACATACACACACACTACCAACACACACATATATACACACACACATACACATACACACACACACACTACCAACACACACACATACACACACACTACCAACACACACATATATACACACACACATACACATACACACACACACTACCAACACACACACATACACACACACTACCAACACACACACATACACACACACACACCACATACACACACACACATACACACACACACACACACACACTACCAACACACAGACATTCCCGCTACACAGCCACCCACCATAATACGCCAACAGCCAATACACACTCCCCCTACATACACCCGTCATACATACACACACCCAACCCCCCCCCCCCCCCCAACATACACACACTCCCCCTACAAACCCATCCAGCAAACACACCCCCCCCGATACACACACCCAATCCCCCAACACCCACACACTCCCCCTACACACACACACACACACACACACACACACACACACACACACACACACACCCTCCCAACATAATCATCCCTCCCCCCAAAAAGAAAACACACTATAAAACCCCCTTCTCTACACACACAAACACACACACCCACCATACATACACACACTCTGCCTACATACTGCCGACACACACACACACACACACACCACACTACACACACACCACACACACCACACCACACACACACACACACACACACACACACACACACACACACACACAAACACACCCACCCACCCACCATACATACACACACTCCACCTACACTCAAACTGCAGATACACACACACATGCACACACACACACATACACACACATACACACACGTACACCCCCCCCCCACACACACACCCAACAACGTTAACCTGCCCCCCTCCTCCTACATCCCTTCCACCTACACACACACCCCTACACACACTTCTCCCCCCTACCCCTCACACACACACCCTCCCCAACCCACCCACCCACACATCTGAAAGTCCTGAGACAGTCCCAGTTAGACCAGGGGGACAGTGAGAAGGGAGTAGGACGGTACTGTTGGAACACAGGATTCTAAACTTACACTCATAACATAGGACACTAAACTTACACTTATAACTGGGATTGACACCACCTGTGAGTTAGAGCCCAGTTAACCATTGGCGTTACGGTCGGATCCTACAAGGAGGTATATAATATAATACTCTTACATTAGGAAGGACTTTTCCTTAAGGCATGGTTCAGAGAGTTTGGAATGTGTTTTGCTGACACGACCATCTCTACCGATCTGTATAGGGTATAGCGGGAGAACTAGGTAAAACTTAACCTGACCTGACAACCATAACAGATAGACTTTGCCAACTCTCGTATACTGAATACACAAATCCTTCTTGTAACTCCATCACCTGGACTTGTTGTAAAGCGAACGGTAAGTGTTGAATTGAGGTGACACTTTACATCTATTGTCGCTATTACATGTTGTTTTCTTCCTCGATACATTCGGAAATTACTAGATGTGCGCATTATTTTCGCATTACCAATGGATATCACGACCACATTAACAATAAGACGGGGAAGTGATTAAGCAGCGCTTGAATCAGAGATACCTGTGATTCATGAATAATTCAGTGGAATATCTTAGAAAGGCCCAGTGTATGTTGAACATCCTGTGCATCTTGATATTCAGGAGGTTTCAACCACGGTACAAATGGTACAAATTGTGCTTGTTTCTCCATCCTGTTTGAATGACATCTTAGATTTTCTGTGTGTGACACTTTAAGTGTTCAGATAATTGTGTAGAAAGTGAGTAGTAAAATAACATTTCTGCACATTTCGCTTTTATTCTTGGACTTACAATACTGGAAAGGCGACCAAAGACAATCCGCCGTATCATCGCGAGGATCTGCGATAATTTGTGAAGGTATCGCTACAAAACTTTTTTTAAAGAATGTTTTTCTCTAAATTATCAAAACTGTATTTTTGACAAGAAAATCGATTTTCTTTCACGATACTTGCATTGGTAATTTTATTTCGTGATAACATTTTCTACAGTACGTACTGCGCACATTCGCGATAGTTTTTGTGGATTTTCTTTGGTCGCCCCTTCAGAATACTGAGGTATAATATTTGATCATCAGCGGTGACCCGCTGGGCAGGAATACACCCCAGACTTGGGGTGACCTGTGACTCTGCTCATTTTCACATTTGCCTAATTCGCTGGGTCATGATTCTTCCTCTCACGAACTGGGCCCGACCGTTCGTAAAAAACTAAACATTGCTTAATCTCCGTGAATGAATAAGAGTGAATTAAATTGGATTAGTAAAGAGATTAGAAAAAAAGGGAGCGGCTCGTAACGTTTAACTTAAATCTGATTAGGGGCTAATTGTTTAATCTACCCCTTGGGGTTCGATTAAGGGCGTAGATTATATTAGATTGAGGTGAATAAGGCATTACGAGGCGTTCAATTTAAGTGAATTTATCAAGACAAGAATGTTGCCGTAACAACAATATCGTAATGGAGATTAAGAAATTACGAGCCGTCGGGGCCTGACGAGCATAGGTCACACCCCCAAAACTGAAACACTTTTGACCTCCATCTTACAGAACATGGATTACCCTCTCTATATTTTGGTGGCGCTCAGTCTCCATTCTCTACTAGCTACCTGTCAATGGAACACAGGTAAGGTCTAGTTAGTAAGCATTGCTACATTTATCAAGCTATTCTTTTGCTGTTTATTTTAATTTTGTTCGGTGTATCAAGTCAGGCACTTCAAAGGTTGTAGTCATCCATATAAATTGTTTTGCAATTAGGTGACCCATTTATATAAAAAATTGTGCAATAAGGAGGGGTTAGCCATTTGGGAATGAATCCTAGAGGTCTATTAGAAGACAGGGATATATATATGTATATATATATATATGTGTGTGTGTGTGTGTGTGTGTGTGTGTGTGTGTGTGTGTGTAATAGTCTGCTTCCCATTACAACCGCAATGGTTGTAATAATGTTTTCGTCAAACATGTGATTACAAAATGATCATTATACAATAGATTCAAATTTAACAATATTTTTGTTATATTTATGGGCATTCGATTACTCAAACATACATGTACATTTTAATATACCATACTGATGGGTGATCAAAGGAATCTATGATCACCGGGGTCCAAAGTGTCCTAGTGCATGGGTATGGGGAATTAAAACCGTATGGGGCCGAATCTATGTGAATAATCGGCCGATTATAGCAAGGAACAGTCTGCCGACTCAAGGCCCATTCGCCCTGGCAAATTCAGTACATGCGATCTCTTCCGACAATTGTTGTTCAGAATTCCTGGTACGTACGATAATGTGATCGGGAGATCTCAACCGATCAGATGCAACATGTTGGATCAAATCGGTTGCATTCCAACCGATTCTGGGCCACAAGTACTTGAGAAAATTATCATTTGCAATCGTTAGGTACCTCTCATCTCAGGGCGAATGCAATTTCTTCAATATCGCTTCCATGGGATAATTTCATCGGCCCCTAGAATATCGTCTTCTCAGTGCGATCACTTTGTCGGACCTCCAAGCGATAGAATCATCGGTCAGGGCGAATGGGCCTTTAGTTTTTCATTGGCTCCCATTTATACAACACATCTTCTCTCATGAATTTAATCAGCATGTTTGGTATGTTTCAGATACACCAATCGCATATCATTGTAGAGAAGATAGGCGACTTGGTACAGGCGGACACATTCGCACATTTAAGAGTGAATTACCAGAAATTGAAAACATTTATTCTACATGCATTGGTAACCTAGAGTGCTCGGTCAGTAGACGATTCATAGAATCTCATTTTGGGAACCCCGACAGGGAACATGGGAATATCATCAAATGTAAACCAAGTAAGATATTTCTTTGTCATTGTTGCTCATATACAGGTCATAATTTCTTTTCAAAGTGATTTATTGAATTAGTGAGAGATCTACTCCTTAATCAGATATTGGTTAAGTACACAGCTGAGACCTGTGGTGCATATTATAAGTACTTTTGATTGAATTTGTTTGGTAAGCACATCACATTCTGCAATATTTGCTTTATTACCCTCTCGCCGATAGAGCGGAACATAGAAGGATTCATTTCATGGAGACCCCTATAGTACTGGTCTTCATCTTGAAGGAAACTAGTTCTAGAGCAGGAAGGCAGAGCTACTTGCCACATAGTACGCCATGCAAAAGCAATACTCGGAGAGAAATATCCCGCTGATTATGGTGCTTGAAAAGCGATTTAACTTGGTAACAGTTGGTTGCCTACACATAGCGTTACAACAGGGGCGTTTGCCTAAAAGGCCCTAATTATTCCATGTCTGCGTCGGGCCCCAACACCCAACACCTCTGATTCGCGTTGTTAAGCATAGAAAAGCCAGTCTAGGTAATTAGCTTTAGAATTGTATGCACCCTAATTATCTATATAGAAATGATTTGTTAAAAAGCCTAAGCGAGCTTGCACGTTTGCAGGTTCAATGTCGAAAAAATTCGATGTCGTGATGTGTTGTCATGTTTTTATGGTTAAGAATTAAGAAACAGAGGTCAAGGTCAAGGACCCCTTTATCTAGGTTATGACCTGATCATGACAGACTGTTGGCACACTTTGATTTAAATCAGTCTTTTATATTACCAGCAAATGTTTTACTAAAACTGTTCCTCAACGTATGCTATCATTTACAAGCCCCTTGATTATTAAAAAAGAGTCCTGGAGAATGTTTATGGAATGTATCTCACAGAGTTATAAGACCTTTTATCACTGTATTGAAAAGGACCAATTTCTTGGGCATTAGACTGGCATATTTGATATTATACTAATAATTTACACAAAAAACATTTTTGATTTAGATTTTTATTGTATGGTATCAATTATAAGGACTATAATTTAATTTGGAAAACTGTTCGGTTTAAAAGATATGTATTGATTTGATTAAAGGTGGCCTTGAATGTGGCTAGTTCAAAGTTCCTGTAGGCATATTGGCCTATGGATAATAAGGTATACTGAGGCAACGGAAATAGAAATCTAAGGTCAAATTCATGTTGTGTTTCCTTATCTATCAATCTGCCGACAAACAGAGTATATATTACTGGCAAGACAAATGACCATTAATTATTGTCGTTTCAGTGACCTACTTCAGATATGTGGAATCGGACAGGCACATTACCATTGGCCAAACTTATGAAGACAAATTTATACTTGGGTTAGGCGAATATCCCATAATAACTGCAGTTATTGAGGAGGGTCAGGGGCTCACTCTTGACCTATACTACATATACGACGCCAATGAGCAATGTGGTACAGACTTAACGGTGGACGTATTAGGAAATAGTTTTGTCGACTGTGTATTGTCCACTGACAATATCCGATCTGTTCTCATCTGGGGAGGTCCAGTCTCAACCAACGTGTCATTTTCGTCGTGCTCAAACAATGGAACCTTCGCCTTGAGGTATTCCTGTAAGTGTTCCAGTGTAATCAATAGTTTGATTTGTATAATCTGTGTTTCTGAAATAAAGCAACAACAAAAGGCCTGATTAATTTCTGACTTATCATGGTCAACAACCCAGTATTACAGGCCTGACTCAACAGCTTGTCTAATATTCTTTGATTATAACTGAGGAACTTGAAATAACTTGATAGCAACTTTCAATAAACAACACCTTCTCTTCCTTTTGCAACAGATGAGGATGTAACTGATGCATCTGTCTTTGAGCGTCTCAACGCATACACAACCTGTGACCTGCGGGGTGTTGGAAAACATGGACACACAGGTGCACAAGGGGGAACTTCAAGTCAGTCTGAAGGATCTGAAAGCACTGAGGATGTCCCTGATGATGATTCTATGGAGGATAATCCGAATGTTCCTGTTGAGGATATTCCCAAAGATCCCAAAGAGAGCATTCCAAATGGTAGATCTCATTCAAATCCACAAAATAATTAATATGGTATCAGATGTACTCACATGATGATTGGTTGTTAAATCATTCTAAAACATTATGTGTTATGTTTCACTCATCACATATGACCTTTCCTTGAGTGTTTTCCATTTTTCGGAGAAGTTCCCAGAACTGGAACACTGTGTCACTTCCTGTGGATATTGTTCTGTTTTGTTCGATTTTTATTCTTGTTACATTATATTAATTGCACCCATTATGTCTCTGTGACCTAACATTTCAAAGTACTTTTACATTATTGTAACATTCAGGTTACATTCTTTTACTAAAAGATTATTATATCATTCTGTATTAGTGATATCTTGATATTTGGTACAATTATATTGTTTTGCGTCAGTCTCGACCTAAGTATAACATAATGTGACTGTTACATGACAATTCACCAAGTAACAGACTGAAAAACAAATTATGGCTGCAGAACTTGCCTGTTACACTGTAGTTTGCCTGGGTACGAATGCTGAACTTTTGGTATAGGGCAATTGACTGAAGAAATCATGATCAATCGTCTTTTCTTCCAGGAAATATCATGATTGGGACCATCGCTGCCGGAGTTGTATTGGCTGTCGTGATTGCCGCTATCATCATAATAATTCTCTGGAAAAGGTACAGGAATACACTTCAACATGCTCAGAAATACAGATTTATCTACATCAAAGATGGAATCATAGCCTGCAGAGTCAACAACTGTCACAAAGACAATTGCTATGTCACAAATATTTTTTGTGGGATAGCATCTGTCTGTGACTGAACGGCTTGTGATGACAGTGAATCTTAAAAGGTCTCTATGTTGCAAAAGATTGTGAGATATCCTCTCTGTAAAACTTTCCTATACACACATTGTTGAATAGGGATGAAAGAGATCAATTTATAACATAGTCTGTTGTGGCCCGTTGCACAATGAATTTCATAACAACGAAAACCAATTAAACAACTAAACCTTTCATTGTTACTATTATTTTAACAGGTATCATTTTGACAATTAAAAGAAGTTATTTAGAATGTGCTCAATGACCTGTAACTTTTACTGATTTCTTTCTACTTTTCCCCCTTTATACATCGGTTTACAGAATTTAATTTCATCCATTAGAACTAGAGATATAAAAGTGTTGTTGTTACAAAACCTGTTGCTGTTACGACAATTATCTAAAAGTTATCTCAAAGTTATTTATGTTACGAAAATTCATTGTGCAACGGGCCACAGTGCAATTCATTAATATGAAATGTCCTTGGTTAATATGGCTTCATGTATTCTCTCTACAATACATTACTATAATAATCACATCTTATTGCAGAAAATGCATTGGCTCTTCTACAAAGAAAATGCCAAAGGATCAGGACATTGCGAAAGCGCCCATGCCAGACCATAAGGAAAGAGATTCCAAAGATATTATATATTCAGAACCTTATGAAATTCTGAAGGTTACAGACCTGCGAAACCCAGAAAACGTGGATTTTAAAGACAGACATAGGGACACATCTAGATACATTTCTTCTACTAGTCACATATATGATGAAATAAATCCAAATGATGTGGGCTATTATGAACCATATGAAATACTAAGAAATCCTGATACTAACAGAAAGATTAAGGAAAATGGGGATCTAGGGGACACTGGTGTTGTTGCAAGAAACAGACCTTTACCGGAGGTTGGGCGGGGGAGCCGGTTTGTACATAGTCTGACAATAACGGAGAATAATCTCTATTCACAGGACCCATCAGATAAGAACATCACAGAGAATAACTTGGATCCCCAGGACTCATCAGATAAAAACATTACGGATAATAACTTCTATTCACAAGACTCGTCAGAGAATAGAGATATGGATGAGCGCAGGATGTCCGCGGGGATTTTCATTGTGGAGAATGAGGCATACACCTCAACAAGTTCCTTTACCTGAACTAATATTGTGATATCTTTGACTATAATGAGAGACTGGAAAGCTAATTGAAGAATAACCAAGATTGGATTGTGTGATTTGGTATTGCTTCCTGAAGATCTGTACCTAAATGTTTTTCAAGGAATCACGCCATAAAACAGCACCTCATTCCTTTAGAGGAACACAGGATCGTACCTTTTTAACCAGGATTACATATACTCATATACACATTACACACACACACACGTGCATGTGCACCTGTGTAGTTATAGTAAAACAGCAGGGATTCCTGTTGCATAATCTAGCATAATTACATTAATTTTAAAGGTGTTAAACACCAACAAAAAATCATTGAAATAGAGTGTCACATGACTAAATCTTTTTAGCATAAAAGTTATAAGTTTCATTTCAATATGATATATAATAATGAAATGAAACTAATCAATCAAAAAGAACAAGTCTCACAGAAGTTGTATATGTGTATAATTTGTATCATATTACTTCGGAAACAAACGGTATCACAGAACCTTATATGTCTGCATTTATTTTAATGTATTGATACTAATTTCATGCACAATCCAGGAATGTAAGCAGCTATTGATATAATCAATTTGATGATAGCCAGTCTACATACACAAACATTTAAAGATAAACAGAAATAACAGATTAAACATCTGCTCTCAATAGTCGAGAAAGGCAACAGTTTGGTGTAATACTAGAGGAAAATAACTATGATTATCATTCGATGAAATTTGATATAGCCATGCTCTTTATCATTCACAATTGCCTATGTTAAATGATATATGCAGCAAACGATGCATTCTTTGTATGCCACTTGAAAATGTGATAATTTGTAGATATTAGAAACATATAATGTGCATGGCAATTTTCATAAAGATAGATAAATGCATTATATATTTAAAAATATTTGCCAGTTTAGGCAATTATTGAGGCATTTGCAATCGTATATGACTGGAACTGATATCACTAGAAATCAAACAAAAACAAAATTGCCAGCATCAAAATTTATATATCAAATACAGGTTTAATATGGACTGTTGTTACCTGTCATAATGACTATTTATTTTTGATTTTATAAATTGGAAACTACTGCTGTGAAATATTATTTGAAATGCAATAAATAAATCTTTATAAAGAAGTGGACATCTAATTGTAGCAAAAATGAAAACTAAAAGGACTTAACATGAAAGCAACTAAAAAGTATTATTCCCACATTTTATTCGTATCAGTTTATATTGCTATATAGACATACATGATACTTAATATCAAGGTAATTATTACTGTTCTAAGGGCCCTGTGCCTCGGTTCTTACATATACACTCCCCTAGAGATAAGTATGTCAGTATGTTGGGTACAGGGTCACAACGGCTTGAATAATATACCGTACAGCAAATAGGATTTCAGAAGGGGGTCCACATATAGGCAAGGTAATTATTTTGTAAAATTTAATTAATACACATCAACGTTCATCACAACGGTCATTACGTGTATAAAATGTAATCACACTCATCGGAAGAACTTTGTGTACACAAAGAGATGACTAATAGAATAAAATAGAAGTCCGCATCAAAAGGTGGGGGAGGGGGGGAGTCAGGACCCCCTAGACCCCCCTGGATCCGGCCCTGTGAGTAGTTATACTACATAAGAATTGGATATGAAATACATCTTGTTGCTGCGTTTTTTTGGGTCACAAATACTTCAGATAGATGCCATCTTTCTGGGCAACCTTAATGACAGCTAATATGGTAGTATACTTTGTGAAGTTAGCTTTTTTATTTTCTGATTTATCCAGATTACAGTTTTTCTAGGTGGGCGCATTACAGCATAAAATGGTGGTCAGTTGACACCTGCGATCACCTTTAATTATTTAATTATTGGTGGTTATTTAGAATACGTTATTGAAGAGTATGTAATGAAAATGTAAAATTGGGGTGAAACTGCACAGTAAAGGCCATATTCCACTATGCATTATTTCACTTGCGTTAATCATTTCATTTGCATTAATTGACATGAACACAAGTGAAATGCATGGACATGCAAGCAATTTCAAGAATGTATGGTGGAATATGGCATTTCCTCTGTGCTGCTCTGTGTTCCTTACTTGTGTTTGGGTAACGCAAGTATAGGAACAAGTATTTGTTATTTTCTATATAGTAATTCAGATACCAACATGTTTGTATCTGAAACACAAGTTACTTGCATATCCTAATTAGGGGAAACACAAGTCCGACTGCACGCATAATGTAATAATATAGCCTTAAGCCCTGTTTCCACCTATCCATTTTACTACTGATTTTCAGAAATCGACACGGGGAATATTGGTTAATCATGAACATGTTATATACCATTAGAAAAGGTTTTGATTTCTCTCACAGATGGTACTTAAAATATATCAACATTTGCCATATTACCAGTTAAAAGTTATTAATTACCTTTTAATCGGTAGTGAAATCAGCTGGTGGAAACAGGCCTTCAAGTTAAATATGTAGTAGGAAGTCATAGTTTTCCCCGTGACCGTCCGTCAGCTCTCTTTGGATTTTCTATAGACTCGTGGCACTTAGCCAGATGTATCATGTCCAGCCCTGACCTGTTAGTGTTAGTCACAATTAACATATAATTTCAGATGAATCCTGTATCCATATATATCTAGTCTTTCAAGTGTGTGTGTGTGTGGGGGGGGGGGGGGGGGGTTGAGACGATGCACCTTGCTATTCACGTGTATTTAAGGGCACTAGTGGGCAGGGCAGATTCAATCATTCAGGGGGAGAGCAATCTTATAATAGGGGTTATAACTTTCATATAAACACTATCACAAAACTTTGGGTGTAGTTTTACTAGGTTCGTGATGCATGGTGGGTAATTAAAGTTAGAAAGTCATGCAAATTCAGACCGGAAACGAAAGTACTGCGGTTGTGTTGTGTATGATTCACTCTCCAGGCAGATGTTTATTGTAATACAGTGAGTAACAAGTCCCATAGAGGGCGGGGGGAGAGTGACAGCACAACTGTTGGGGGATGAATGCGCACACACTCACTTGTTGTGACTATTTCTATGGGTTAATACATACTAAGTGTCTGGACCAGGACGCTAATTGGCAAAAACCCACTAATTCATGAGAACATAAGATTATCTGAATAACTTTGGTATAATTCTCTTCATTAGCAGATTTTGCAAAACACTGACGACTTCAATTCTTATTGAAATTCCCCATAGGTATTTTCCACTATCTCACACAGACTTGGAGAGGGTTGCACAAGTTTCCGGTATGTTTAACAGAGACCTAACGGATACATAAAGAATATCTACTGTTGCAAAAGGAAGAGTGGACATGTAGGTTTAGTAAAATTCTCTGATGAACACGGACTTTAGTGGATTTTCTACTAGAAAGGTCTGCTAAAACTAAAGAACAAAGAGAAAATAATAGTTAAACGGAATCTAAATTTAACAGTTTAAAAAAACTGAAAATGCTATACTTTTTGTCTGGCTCGTTAATTGACAATGACGGAGATGCCTCAACGATAGACAACAACAGTGATGGATCTAGCTTTTTAAAAAGGTGGGGGCATGCTAATAGAAGGCATCCCTAATTTTTCAGAATTGTACACTAAAAAAAGCTAAATTTTGGCAAAAAAGGAGGGGGCGCGCATCCCTCTAAATCCGCCACTAGATGCTCTAGGGCGCCATTTAGAGAAAATCAAATTGTGATCTCTCTTGTATGAATACAATTATATGAAATACATCAAAATATGGAACATATAAAGCATAATGTTTTGTAATAACTTTTTTTAGCAAGAGAAATACAAACCTGAAAACATAGATATCTCAGTTACAATTCAAGATTACAATATTTGTTGGTGCTTGTCAATGACATTGTATGGAAGGAAGCATGTCTCAGTTTTCATATTTAGGTTTTAGTTTTTATGTCACAAAAAAGGGAAACTTTTTGTTAATTTTGCCAATATCTTTTTTTTTATTTTATAATTTTTTAGTTTTCATTTATAAAGCAAAAGTCCTGCATACAAAATCTGACACACGCTGCCTCACAATTTAAATGTTATCTACATGCTGACAATTTCATATCTTTATATGCAATAGTAAGTGAGGTATTAATTTTGTATTGAAATATAAAAGTTTAGAATGTTTTTTTTTCTGGCCTGCACATATAACCATATTTCTACACAAAAATATTAGCTATGATTAGATAGTGCTGTAAAAAGGGTATTTTCTGGTATATTTATGCCAAAAGCACTTTTAAAAGGAGTCCACCCAATTTTCTGCTGGGAGGGGTTGTCTATCCTTAACAAATTCTACATGTTGGTGGATTGTTATGCACCTTCCCCTGGTGAAGTTGGCTGATGTTAATTCATATTCTGTAGTCAACAGAAGACAAGAGTTGGCCCATGAATAAATCAAATGCCTAGAGGCATACTAATTACTGTTCAATTCTGGATCACATGTCAGCTTGAATTCTAGATGCCATCGGCCTCGGACATTCCCCACCTGCTTGTTTTTGTTGATATTTTTCATTTATTCATTTCCCTATGTATGTAGATTCTTTAATCTTTTTCAATAAAAGAAATAACTTATCTTAATTGATATACGACTATCAAGATCAAAATTACTGCCTTTGTTTCCCTTCTTTCAAATCATTGTATGAAATGTCCAAGACACTGTTTTTTGAATTTCAAAAGGACTTTTTACCCCCAGTTGAGATGATTGTTGGCCACATACTCCTTCCCTGATCTCCTGAATACACCTTTACAAATTCTCAACTATTGTATAGTGTATCTGTGTTGTCATTGTATTTCTTCTTTTCTTACTATAGGATACAAGGCAGGCCTCTATGTCATAGTTGTGACTTCCTCAAGCCTATTTCCCACCAAAGGACATTGTGCTGACACCCACAAATGCAAAGGAAAGGTTCATTAATCTCTTGTGGTTGTTAGTATAATCGTTAAATTGAAACATAAAATTAAACAACTGCAGTTGACTGCAAATGACAGTAAATGTGTTAGAGAGAACAATCATGTAGCTTAAGATTGTTTCAATTTAATAAAAGTGTTAGAAAAAAAATGTTTTTGCAAGATTAAAACTAATTATTTTTACCCAAAACCACCTAAATGCATAGAGTTTTCCATATACCTTCCCAGCAAACAGGACACGTGTATCACCCAGTTTGAGACGTGTTATACTGGGGTGATATTGGTATTGTTGAAATATATGAGTAATGCTAGCAGGTTATAAGGTTTTACTAGTAGTTTTTACATAGTAATGCACCAGTGAGATTTATCTATTTACAACAATATCTTATTATGAAATGTGGTCAATTCCATTATTTTAAATCTAATTATACGTTATCATGGCCATGTCAATAGTTTTATATTGTGGTGTAATTCCTGTGACATTCTGGTGTAGTGATAATCCCCATGTAAACTTTGAATATAACCTGAGTTTTTACACATGTTAATTTGATGTAATACTGGTGTTGTGTGAAACCCTGTGAATGTTCTGAGAAAAGGCCCATCCAGGGACACCAGTTCTAGACATGTATAAAGTCAGAGAATACTATGTATTTTGCACAGGTTCTGCATGTGTTTAAGGTTAGTTATCATGGGTCAGTCTACATAATAACTCTGAAATACACTCAAATTCAAACCAACTTTATACATGTAATTCTCAGTCTAAACTGGTGGAATATATTTCTGTAAGATTTGATTGGTTATAAATATTGTCTGAAATAATAAAATAGATATAATACATTTAAAAAATGTAAAATTGCTAGATTTACCCTCAATATCAATGTTGTCTAAAATTCAAATACAACTACCTTTCCTCATTCAGTATCCAAATCCTCAATAGCTCAGTGGTAGAGTGTCAGCAAAGTATGTGAGAGGTCCCCAGTTCGATCCCCAATAGGGATTTTATTTGTAAATGATGAAAAAAACACGAGTTTTTCATGTCAAATCTCGTGTTAAAAACTCGTGTTTAAAACACGTTGAGAACACCAGAAATGAGGTCCACAGAATCCCGAGTATAACACGAGTCTAAATCACGTGTATCACACCATGGGTCCCAAGCTAAACACGTCCATAACACGAGCCTTTGTTACCTGGGTTACTTCCAGTCATTCAGTTGTAACAACTAATCTTTCATCTTTGGATGACTAATAGAAGGGCCAACTTTGAGAGGATTCGTAAGCTTTTCCCTAGGTGTTTACAATTTCTAGTAATGAAACATCCAATATCATTTGGTGTGAACCTGGCTTAACGTTATTTTACACACCAGGGAAGTAGCCAGACCTCTTTTTTATTCTGTATTTCTAAAGTAGTCCTTCCTTTTGAAATCCGCTTAAAGCTGTGTATGCCCTACTTACCTAAAACTATTTCCACCAACAATTGCTTCATTCTTTTTAATAAATTCTAACCTTTAAGTTCTCACATATATTTAACAAGATGTGCTATGGTATGAATTTACTAGTTATGAAGCTATGTGTCATTAACATTGCATGAAGCAATAATACATATTATTATTTGTGTACTGGATACTTATGGAGATGCCCTGGGTTACAGCCACTTCTTCCCCTTTAAGTATTACATACTTTGTTCAATGTGTGTTTAACAGACTGGGATTTCTATATATTTCCTCACCAATAAGGGCAGAACATTTCAGTGTGAGTGATGATATTTTACAGAATATTTTTGCACTGAGCTCTCCAAATAAGGGAAGTCAGTTGAGTATACCGCTGGATCAATATAAATCATTGTAATCAATTTTGTTTAGGTGAAAATGTGATTTTAACCCATTTCAACATGCAGATTCCTGCCAGAATTCCATAATGTAGTTATGAACCATTGGCAACAGGCTAAAGGCAGAATCACATGACTTGATTTTGCTCTGTCACTGGGTACCACAATGAGGGAGAAATAGCTTACAATCAGCATTTGGTTCAGACAAAAACTCTAGTGATATTTTATATAAGTATATTTATTGAGGTCAACTTCTTTTTTTTTATTTGGTGGTTTGGACAATGACAAGGCAGTGACACGTTTTGCTGCGCTGGACTTTCCTACTGCACTCACTTCCTTCTTGCTTAAAGTCTATTCTTTTGATGCATTGGATAAGGAGGGATCCTGGGTTGAAGCACATATTATGCACCAAGAGCTGGAATTTGACCTTTAGGATTTTCACCTGTGAACATCTGATAATATCCATTGTTCAATAAAATCAAGGATGAAACTATTGGCCATTTTGTTGGTGCTCCTTTGCTATGATTTGGGTGTGTTGTCGAACTACAATGGAGCTGCACTCAAGGAGGCTAAGTTTGGTAAGTGCTACTTTGTTTGAGCTATAGCAACATATATATATAAATATATATATATATATATATATATATGGATGACATATCTTTACACAACTTGTGGTTGCCTCAATTTGGTTTTTGATTGGTTAAGAATGTCTTTCCACTGTAAATCTGTTGATCTTCAGAGGATATGGGTTGCCTAATATACATCTCTAATGTTTATTGTTAAAGGTACACTGAATGGTGCTACGTGGCTAAAATGCGAACAGGGCAAAATCACAATAAAGAAGTGGTACAAATCGTATGAAAAAATTCCAAGCATTGGTAAATTCTGTGACCATTGCATTGGTCGCCAAAGCTGTGAAGTTGGAAAGAAGCTGAAAACTTTCACCGAACACCACAAACTAAGATCATGGATGATATATTGTTTACCACGTGCGTATGAATTTCAATCATCCATAGAAAATGATATACTTATACAAAGTTTGCAATCCAACATAGATAGCACTTCATTCATGAGACATATACTGTTAAATAGTGTTTGACTGGGGATACTCATATTTTGTGAAAATACACATATATTCTATTAATTATTTGTAGATGTATGAATCATCAAGAGAAAGATCTTAAAAGTCAATTGATACTTTACTACCCTAGAGTACTGCTAGAAATGATCAAAGATACTTTTCTCTGGAAAACTCTGAAAAAGTGACGAATAATGGGGGTAGCTCATTGGCAATATGATCACTAGCTTAATCAATTGATATTGCACATGAAAATAATATTAATGTATAACATGAATTAATTGTTGAAAGTTCCTTTTGTTGTTTGCAAAAGGAGCTTTCCTGAATTAGAATTAGAGTGAGCTAGCTTAATATTAGTTTCAGTGGTAGTGATTTAGAATAATAAGTTATAATGTTTCAGAATAATATCCCTGCTTACTAAAGGTTACCTCATTGTGTAGTTATAACAAAGGACTCAATGCAGGGTCTTATTGCAAAATAGGTGTTGTCAGTCCCTGCTCCAGCCTCCAAGAGAGAGACTTGGGGTGTACTTAGTTCTTTTTATTAATTTTTTCAAGATTTGCATTGCAGTATCAATATAGACTAGATCAAATATAGTTCTTAACATATTCAAGAAATGTATGTCTCTTCTCTAAATAAGGGGTTTTCTAGATTAACACTGAGGGGTGGACACAGAGTTCCTTAAAAGATGGACATCATTTTTGTATACATTTTCAACGGGCCCTCCTGGTCCAAGACTTTTACATAATGAGGTTAGCATTTTTCCAAAATTGGGGGATACATGGACCCTTTTGAAATGGCCACTGACACTGATATTGATATTTCGATTTGAACTAACCAGATGGCTCTGACAACAAAGTCACCAGATGTCAAAGGTACAACAAAGGTAAACCTTCCAGTTAGTTACTAATCTTAATAATTCATTAACCATTATAATCATGATTATGCATAATATTAGACATAGTATATTTGATATTAGACACCTTCTTTATTTAATTGCCATCCTGCATAAAATTGCAAGGTCTTCCTCTGGTTGACAAATATTATGTTAAAATGTATCATGGTAAATATCTTAAAGTAATGTTAATTCCAAGTTTAGAGTATAAAGATATGAAAAACTCCCAACTAGGATTTCTGGGGGAGGGTGCTTTATTACTCTTAGCTTTTAGGACAAAATAGTAGGAACATACATTTCATGAACCCTGCAACATACGTTTTCTAGCTTCAATCTTGTATGGCATTCCTATTGATGTATGCTGAACAAAACTCATATAGCCTGAACTGCATATGAAGGCCTTTTTGCAGGAGCTGTCATAGGAGGAAGTGTAGCTGGGGGAATAGTATTGGCTGCTGTAATCTTTTGCCTGATCCTACTGGTCCTGTGGAAAAGGTAGGGTAAAACAGTAAGACTCTTATGTATAGGCCATAACAAACTGACAGCTAAAATGTCGAAGAAGTTACTATTTTTTCGGTTATATTTTTTTTTTTACTTTTCTTGCAACACAGGAGATGCTCTTTCAAAAAAGCCAATGTTCTCAAAAATTAGTCTGCAGATGTAGAAGGTACGGCTGGTTTCCATGGCAACTGTCAACAAAATTAGGCTATTCTGAAATTAAGCTTCTTTAGGTCATAGCTTTCCTGATATGCAAGGTAGAAAAACAATTGAGGTGTCAAATTGACAAATTCTATCAGCTCTATCAGATGATGGAATGAAATTGGTTGTTTTGGTTATTTGGTTGCCATGGTAACTGAAAATATCTTCGGAATTAACCATGATTCTAGGTTACCTTTTTTTTAGTTACTATAGCAACCACAAATAAAAGTCTTTAAAAAAAACAAGGTTTTGCTGTGAAAATATCTGTATGGAACATAGTGAATAGCTGGATTCCATGGAAACTTCTTTTGATTTTGAGGCCTCTTAGGAGCAAGCGTGTTGTGGTCTAATACTATTTTTAGCACATATCCTTTTAAATAAATATTTCTTTTAATCACTTCCGATTAATTTTAAGTAGGTACTTCTGAATTTCAGCATCCCTCTGTGTGAAGGATGGAAATACATAACCATTAAACAAATCAACATGCCTTTTGTAAATAACTGAGTAAATGCACTCAGTGATGCAAGTCTGCTCCCTTAGCTACTTTGATACCACTAGTGGTTAGTAAGGAAAACAATATGAAGGTATACTGCATGGCCAATTCTTAGTATACAGGTCAAATTATTTGCTTAATGTTTTGATATATTTTGGTTTGCATAGGAAATGTCTTGTACTACCAACAAAGTCTAAGCCCAGACCACCAGCTGCAGACCCAATATCCAGTCAACACGACAACGATGCAGACCAAAATGGGGGTTATTCTGAACCATACAAAAGTTTACGTAGACCAGATGAACTGAATGTTGGAAATGATATCCCTGGCAACCAATACACAGAGATGGTGAATGGCAAACCAAAGTCACCTGTTGAAAGAGGTATCATGTTTTCAAATGAACCTACCAAGAACGGACATAATGAAGTGAGTGAAAGGAGGGCATCAGCTGGGTTATTTGTTGTGGAGAATGAATTGTACGATGACACAATAATGAAGCCACTAGACTAGGGTATTTGGATGCTGAAGTATTCCAATATGATGTCGAAAATTTGATGAAGTGAATGGCATGTTTCATTAAGGAGAGATGAATACAGAATTTTAGAAACAAAGGGGATGGGGTCCACATATAGGCTAAGTACTGAAATGTCACACATTCTGTGCACATGCACAACATTTTTGGCACTTTGCCAAATACAAGTCCCAAGAAAAAGGAGGGGATCGGGAGCCCCTGGACCCCTTCCCCCCTGGATCCACCCCTGATTAAGATGAATTAGGACTTATGTAAAAAATAAATGAACTTATCGGATGAAATTACCAATTGTTGCTACAATATATATATGAGCTCATTTTTTCACCTTACTACAGATTTAGAATTATCCGTGAGACATTTGAATTATTTTCTAGAATGATATTTTAGCCGTTATTTACTTTTTGTAAGAAAAATAAAGGAATTACATGTAGATACAAGTATCCTAATAAAATGGTGTGAATCATATTTACTATTGTGTTTTTATTTAGGTTACAAACTAGACTAATGACAATTAATTAATTAGATGCAAATAATATTGTTATTTTGATAACATAAGAAGACTGAGGTCTTTGTAGGATGGATAGTAGTAGGACAAAAGCTGTGGGCAGTACTTGCACTCAGAAAAAATATTTAAAAAATCATGACAAAATATAAAAAAGAATATTTACGAAATCATTAAAAAAAGGAACTGTTTAACCCATTAACATAATCTCATTGCTAAGCAGATGACTCAATGATTTTCAGACACATATTCCTCAGGCTTTACCATGTAGTCTACAATCAAAATTGTTAATACTTTCTTAAGGTGTATTGCAGGACAGTGGTAGCTGAATGAGCATAGTGTTAGCTCCTAATGCCCACAGGAGGATGTAAAAACATTGGATATTAATGGAGAAGTAAGAATATTTTGAAACTATCCAGATGACCTCTTCAAGTAACAGTAGTAATTCGATAATGTATATTTTTTTGAAATGTGAAGATTTTACAAACCAATTGAGAAATGACCTCTGAATATCTGAACAAAGTTCACTGAGATATGGAAAGGTCTGCTTGGGCATGTAATTTGGTCAGATAGATCTGTATAATATCATGATGTAGGTCTATATACTGCAGAAATTACAGCTCATTTACAGCATTATGAATTGCTTATTTCTGTATGTGAAAAATGGCCTAATAACAATTAAAATTAACATTTTGTTGTTTACCTCTGATTCCTTGTTATGACCAGTGTACAATAGTATGATGCCTGGGCTATATTGATGAGTTTTTCTGTCCCCTCATTAATTCTTAAGAGCACAAATGAATATTATTGGGAAATGTGAGACTGTTACCTGCAATTTTTATTTCACAAGGATTCCACAATCTTTGTTGTGATAATTGGAACCTAGTATATATATACATCAAGATTCATTTTTCATGCTTGGTGTTGTGCAACAAAGCACAAGGCACTAATGATTTGCTTTTTCTGTCCCCTGGTTAATTCAAATTTTAGCCGCCATCAGCCTTGGATGTTCCCCGCCTGCTTGATTTTGTTGCTATTTTTCATTTCTCATGTAATCATTTTTTATTCATGTAAATTGTTTAATCCATTTTGATACAAGAGCTGACTTATTTTAATTGATATATGGTTGTCAAGAGTGTCAATACTGCCTTTGTTTCCCTTCTTTCAAATATATGAAATTGCTTTATATACACCCAGTTAAAATAATTGTAGGCCACAAACTCCTTGCCTGACTTCCTGAATACACCTTAACAAATACACAACTATCTTATGGTGTACCTGACATTTCCATTGTATTTTTCTTTTCTTACCTTAGCATACCGAGCCTCCTTGTCATGGTTTCAACTTCCTTAAGCCCAGTTCACACCGAAAGACATTATGCCAATGATCATGAATGACTGTGAAAGATTCACTAATCTCTTGTGGTAGTTTGTGTAATCCTTCTGTTGAAACATGAAATCAGTGGTATGAACAACTTGAGATGACCGCACCTGAAAGTGAATGACTGCATGACTGAAAATGGATTAGATGTATGTCGATGACTAAAACCTTTCTCACAGTCTTGATTTGTGGAAGACTAGTAAAAGGTTTGGCAATTTTGGGAGGATATTATTTTGTCCTCGATGTTTATAAATGTTAGTAGTGAAACATCCAATATAGTGTTGTGTTAACCAGGCTTAACATTATATTTTTATACCAGGGAAACAGCCAGACCTCTTTTTGATGCTGCATTTCTAAAGTAGTTATTCTCTTTTAAATCCATTCAATACATCTGGTCCACTATTTTTCCTAAAAACTGTTTGGACCAACAATAATATTGCTTAATTTAAAAAATCCCTCCAAACCTTAAGTGCTCAGATACATTTATCTAGGTATGGGCTAGCTTGAATATTCTAGTTATGAACCTAGTTATATCATTATCACTGCTTGAAGCATACCTCATACTTTTTGTTTTGGATATTTATGGAGGTGCCCTGGGTTATAGCCACTTCTACCTGCACACTGATCAATGCGAAGGAATTCATGAATGTGCCCCTTTCTACCTTTTTTACCATCCATTATCAACATAAGTCTGTAGACTGTTTTCTGTGTTCAGTATGTGTTAACTTTGCCACAGGACCACCCTAACCTCAGAGCACACAAGCCTGGCCTCAATTCGCGACTCGTGTCAATATTTCCTGGTTGTCGTATCAGGCGGAGACTGCAGCAAGAGCTTCCTGCCACAGCATTTCCTCATTTTGTCTTCCTCTTCATGTATTACATGTTTTGTTCAATGTGTGTTGAAGGTTAACAGATTGGTATTTTTATACTTCACTTCACCAATTAGAGCAGAAGAGTTAAGTGTGAGAGATGATATTTTACATATTTTTTTGTGTACTGAGCTCTCAAAAATTGATATGGGAAGACAGTTCAGTGTGCTGCTGGATCCATAAAAATTCATCATAAAGGCGGGTTTTCACCGAACAATTTCGTTGATAAAAGATGATAACTGCAAACGTCTTGTACATGTAGGAAATAGTAGTTGTCAGCATATTGTTGGCCACTAAAATGTTTTATGAGCCAACAAATGAATCAGACAAAAACTCTTTCTATATATATATATATATATATATATATACACATATATATATATATACATCTATTAAATATCTATTTTGTGATGGTTTGGATAAAACAAAGCTGGTACAAATTTTGTTATGCTGGACTTTCTATTTACATTCTGCTTGCTGAAAGGTACTTAGGAGCGTTCAGCCTAAATTCTAATAACCAATGCAATCCTCTGCAAATTTGGTGGCAAGTTAGCTTCTATATAGAGAAATATATATATAAACAATATAAACAATTTTCACTGTCTGTGATAAGAGTCTGAGCATGATAAATAGAACAGTCTTACCATTGATTTCAATGGATAAAATCAAATTTCTTTTTCTGTTAGATGAACAACATGCAAAAAATAGAATTCACTTGAGACCTCTAGGTTATCTAGCATTTGTATCACATCTAATATTTAAACCTAAAAACTCAATATTCACTGTTTGTGATAAAAGTTATACTGAAAAACATTGAAAAATTGAGTCATCTTGGTTATTCATACTTTGGTAATTTGATAACCTATTATCCTAACTGAAGGTAAATAGCTCATCTATACCTCACTCAGTACCAATCAACCAGCTAAAAACTGATTTGAAAAAATATTTTTTGTAGTTCTTAATCTATGACCCAGTTGGTGCCCTAGACATCACTGAGTACATTTTAAGGTCAACCTTGATGCATTATAAAAAGAAAGCATCCTGTCTTTTAAGTATAATGTGCTTAACAGTTGGACTATTACATTGAGGGTTTCAGAGGTGAACATCTTATAATTTAAAACAAACAATGCCTCTTACATTATACGTGTACTCTAACCATGCATATACTAACATTTAACTAGCTTATGCCTCTAACTATGCATGTACTAACATTTAACTAACTATGCATGTACTTTATGGGTCAAGACCACAAAGTTCAACACCGGAACATGGCCATCTTTTGGCTTAATGACATGCGGCAGGACCTATACTTAAATTCAACATGGCAAAATGCAACATACCTTTTAGTGACACTCGACAGGGCTTATTCTTAAATTCAACATGGCGCTAGGGCCACTTCTCAAATGCGACATCCGACATGGGGACCCCATTAAGGGCCCCTACTTTAGCTGCCCACTTTGTTTGAACAGAGATTCTGAAAAAAGCACCCTCCCCAACCTGTGTCACGTGATCCAGAAGTGGGGTAAGGTTAAAGATATACCAGCAACTCACCACTGCTGCATCAGGGAGATCAACGTTGGGGCCTCCTGCATGAGACACCTGTGCTGAGGTTTGTGTGTAAACTGTATACAATTAGAAGTGCTACTATACAATCATAAGGAATAAACCAGGAACCGAGGAACCTGGACTTCTTTATTCGTCAAAGGCATTATATGAAGAGTTTCTATTGATCAATCATCAATCAAATCAAAGATGAAACTTCTTACCATTTTGTTGGTGCTACTTTGCTATGATTTGGGTATGCTGCCTAACATCCACATCCAGTGTGCAAATAGAATCCACATGAGTAAGTACTTCTTGCTTAAGCCATAGTCACATATCTGATATGTGTCCAGAATTTTTTAGTATAACGTTTTAAGAACAACTTTATTATAACGTTTCTAAAATGTCATATATAAGTTTTTTATATGACGTTTTGTCTACAATCAGTTAAAAACGTTTTTAGAACATCTTAGTAATGACATCTTTGTTCAAACTTGTAAGAAACGTTTTCAGAACATCTCAGTGAAGACGTCTCATTGACAATGATTTTGGTAGATTGTAATAGAGGGCAGCACATTGAACCACCAGAGTGCTCCACTGTACTAGATTGACTGATATTGTAAAAAAAATAAAATAGTTTAGCCATTATTATTTGAAATGTATGATTTTGGGTGATACAATTTATTCTTGGGATATGAGGAAAAGTTAGAAAATCTAATTCAAGTAAAATATAATATGATAATGTATTCATGATAGTGTGGAAAGTGTGATACTACCAGATGTAAACACCTTTCCTGTGTATGATAAGGATACATGACTTTCAGACATCAATATCCAGTAAAAAGCTCAAAAGCTATACCTATTTCACATTCTACTTGATAGAATAAGTCTAGCTTGGACATGAAGTATCGTGACTTGAGCTGTTATGCATTTCAATATTCCTTATGGGATGAAATGAACATAATGCCTGATCCAAAAAATAACTGGTTTTAACCTGGTCAGTAAATTGGTTATATGCTGAGAATAAAACTTTCATTTTAGATGAGTTAAAAACGTTTCCTATGGGTTAGGAAAAATATATTGAGAAAAAAACTTTCATCTCAGATGAGTTAAAACGTTTCATATGGGCTTACAAAAAACGTTTTAATAACTGGTTATATGCTGACAATAAAACTTTTATTTAAGATGAGTTAAAAACGTTTTCTGAAAAGACGTTTTCAAGACGTTTTCAAATGACTTTTTCAAAACCTCCCCAAAATTGGTAATATTATGTTGAAAACAAATTTCATTTTGGAAGTTTTCAGGATATGACAGGAGATGTCTTTCGGATGTTCTAAAAACGTTCCTGTGTTACTTGGGATATGTCTATTTATATCTTTACACAAATTTTCATCACCTCCCATTAGATTTCTATTGGTTGAGATTCTCCTCCCACTATAAGTTTCTTGACTTTAGAGAATAGGTTTGCCTAATCACCACTACCAGGTAGTAGTAAGTACTTGTTTGTTCCAGCTTACATACATTGTGATATACAAAGAGCCATTATAATATACCCAGCCAGCTTGAGATGTAACAGAAACGTACTGCGACTCTACTTTTTTTCTACGTTATAATAATGTCACATCCTTGGCTGGGTATGTCTATTAATATCTTATCAATAATTCTCATCTCCTCACATTGATTTTCTATTGGCTAAGATTGTCTTTCTACAGAAGATAGGGTTGCCTAGTAAACATCTTAAATGTTTTTTTCTTAAAGGTATACTGCGTGGGACTACGCTGATAAGCTGCAAAGTGGGCAAAATTGCAATAAAGGAGTGGCACGAATCATTCATTAGAAGGTTTCCAGGAATTGATGAATTTTGTTACCAATGCATTGGGTGCCAGAGATGTGAAATTACAGAAAACCCGTTCTTTTCCAAAAAAGGTGGCATCACATTGGGCCAATTGCATGTATATTGTTCATCGGGTATGTAAATCTTTGTATGTAATACAGGAATGGAATCGTTTACCGGTCAACACAACTCTGTTGGATACAAAACTAAAATATAAACAGAGTATCCGTAATAGTATTGTAGATCCCTACTCAAAAGTGTTGTTATAAGTGTTAACGTTGTATAGTCACATTGTAAGAGAAAGTAAAATTGTGTTATCATTACCATATCATTTCATTACCCTCACCTTCATGTCATTTTAATGACGAACTATATAATACATGTTCAGTTCTGTATTCCCACCACTCCCAGACCAAGTGTATATAAAGTTCTAGTGGGAGCGGGTGGAAGATCGGCTAAAGCCGAACCTGAATACCCAATTAAAAGCAATCCAAAAAAAAAAAAAAAAAATAATAATAATAATAATATGCAGAAAATGTTATTTTAACATCTAATTAGTAGTCCACAGGCATTTCACACCAGAATAGTTGTAGAATACAGCAGTTTGTGCTGTTTGCAGTGATTGACAACTCAGGGCACTCAAGATTATATATTTTGCTGTCCTATTTAAAATATCATCAATTTTCAGGTCGCATTTACATTTACATTTAATTATTTCTTCAGTCTGTCTAAATATGCATTACAGTGTTGACAGTGCTAAAACAAAAATAATCTATCGAATTTTATCTTAAAAAAGTGTGCTTCTTTTCTAAACACGAAGTCTTTTAGAGCAACAGTGTTTTTTTATTTTTCCATTGAAACAACAGATGCCAACAACACCTTCGTTAGATGTGGGACTCACAACGAAGGTAAAACAGATTCTTCCTGTTGTTCATTAATTAGTCTTGATTCATAAAAGATTACCATTATAATTGTTTAGTTTTTTTCCAGAGGAAAGACGTATAGTGCAGTTGATTTTAGAAACATTCTTTATCTAATTACCAGTTTACATATTATTGCAAGATCAGAACACCAGAATAGTTGTAGAATACAGCGGTTGGTGCTGTTTGCAGTGATGGACAAGTGGGGGCACTCAAGTTTATATATTTTGCTGTCCTATTTAAAAGTTGTTGTTTTTTATTCAAGTAATTTGTACAGTAATGTGAATCCTCAGTGCTAATATAAGCATTGGTCTACCGGATGGTTGCTATTATAAATTTTCAGGTTGTATTTGCGCTAAGATTTAATCATTTCTTCATTCTGATAAATATGCTTTACAGTATTGATAGTGCTAAAAAATATAATCTATAGAATTTCACTAAAGAAGTGTGCTTCTTTTCTAAACAAGAGGTCTTGTAGAGTAACAATGTTTTTTCTTTTTCCATTGAAACAACAGCTGACCACGACACCTTCGTTAGATGTGGGACTCACAACGAAGGACTCACAACAGAAGGTAAAACAAATCCTTCTTGTTGTTCATTAATTAGCCTTGATATACAAAACATTACCATTATAAACGTTTTTTTCCAGAAGAAAGACATAATTCAGTTGACGTCAGAAACATTCTTTATCTAATTACCAATTTTCATACTATGTTCTGATAAATATGCATTAAAGTATTGATAGTGCTAGAACAAATACGATTGATAAAATTTCACTAAAAACAGTATGCTTCTTTTCTAAACAAGAGGACTTGTAGAGCAACAGTTCCTTTGTTTTTTTTTTCATTGAAACAACAGCTGACAACACCTTCGTTAGATCTGAGACTCACAACGTAATATTCACAACAGAAGGTAAGACCAAATCTTTCTTGTTCATTAATCAATCTAGATTTCTAAAACATTACCATTATAATTGGGTTTTTTTTCCAGAGGAAAGACATATGCATAGCTAAGTTGATGTTGCACTAAGGTAGCAGTTAAATACCTCGTGCATACGATTAGCATAAATGAAATGATAAGTTGATGGCAGGTCACTAGAGGGTGAGCGAGCACAACATTATAGACTCCACAACAAGCACAGAGGAGCAATAGCCTAATAAGTCAGATTAACCAGCTGTTACAACAAGCAAGATAGGTGAACTGGAAGGATCGGAAGCTTACGACTTAGCTTTACGGGTGGAGTACTAGTACACAACAGTGACTCTCCCACTATATAGCTATCTGTTTGGGTATTCACAGTCCTTGAAAGGGGAAGCGTATCGACAGCTATACCTGGTTGGAACGTTACTGATGTTGATTGAGATGTTTATGAGATGAATGGCATGAACTGTATGGATGAACTGACTACTTATTTGTATCTTCAGTATATATTTGTTGGATATAATAAACTTACCTCTTGCCAAGCGCGTGTTCATTGTACGGGATTGAGGCCCCTTACTTAGAGTCTCTACCACTTATGAACAACATGGATAATCAAACGAAGATCTATTCGAGTTAATCGGTAAAGAGCTGGCTACAGTAACGAATAACAAAGACAAATTTCCCCAGTAAATATTATACCAATTTTATTCAACATTATCAATACTGCAAGCGAGTAAAGGAATGATTATCAACATCAAGCAATCTAGTAAAACTGAACAGTTATTGTTGTTATGGGGATTAACTATTAACTTTGAATCGAAACGCTTAGCAGCCAAATCGTCTTAGTTAAACTTCCTTTATGTTTACTAGTCATTTGGTATACTGTTCTGCGATATGGGCGTTCATATCCATGACGCAAACAACGCTTGGCTGAGAGTCAAGTTTATTAGTGGATATATCAATTACACACATTTGCCAGTGTAGTCATAGCCTATAAAATCCTAGGTTTACAATCACATTACACGAAGACAAGTTTCCTCCATAGAGTCCGCTCGGCTTCAGGCGTTTATGCAACAGTGTAGTTATCTCATTAGTCACCAGATGTCCGTCTATGTGGCTATCCAAATCCCCGAATCCTTAAGATTGTACTGTTCCAAATGGTATCTAATAATGGTCTCTCTCTTTAACCATAGGTTCCCACCTTTATAATATATCAGTCTGATCATTAATTTTATCCCAAGCAGTGGTGCTCGCTAGGAGATGCAACCTGTCTGCTATAACTAAACAGGTATATTACACCTATCAGAAGCCCATGCTGTATTTACATTATGTGATGTGGTAACCCATATAATTCCGAATACTTCATGATATTTCTTCTGCAATCTGGTGACAATTTCTTTACTTTATTCCTATACAACTGATTTTATGCACAAGGTGTTTTTACTAACTACCTTTGTACAAAACATCAGATAAAACTCCCAAGTTCCCGCCAAAAGACATTGTGCTATTGACCACAAACGAAAGGGAAAGGTTGACTAATCTCTTGTGGTTGTTTGTATAATTGTTCAGCTGAAACATAAAATTAGTGGTTTGGATGGCTGTAATTGACTGCAAATAATAGTGAACGACTGCAAAAGTTGCTAAATGTTTGTTGACGATGTAAACCAACATTTTCTTCCAAAATCAAATAAATGAAATATTTCTTTTGTTCTCTTGGCATTGAATCTTTATCCATTTAGAAATAGTCATCTATCACCTTTCAGAGTTGTTCTGTATAAACTTTCTTCTAGTTATTCAGTGAAAATAACTGATCTTTCATTTGTGGATGACTAATAAAAGCACTGACAACTTTAATAGGGAGGATTTTTTTCCCTTATTTTTTTATTATTTGATGGGAACCAGGCTTAACATTATTCTACATATCAAGGAAGCAGCTGGACCTCTTTTTGAATTTGTGTTTCTAAAGTGGTTGTTCCCTTTGATATCCATTCTATAATGCACATGGCCTTGGTTCTCAAAACTATTTCAACAGTTGCTTCTTTAGAAGAAGAAAAAAAGAAAACACCCCAAATTTTATGTGCTGACAAATACTTTTCTAGATATGATCAGGCGTGAATATACTGTAGATCATTGCTCCATATAGTTATTGGAAAAATCTGTAAAAAACGAACATTTTTTTTATAATTTCAGCTCAGCCTTCTGACTATGTTCATTTGCTAATAATGATTGCATATAGGTGAATGATATATCATTAGCTTCCAAATTTAATTCTCTAAACTCCCTACTGACAGAATTGAAATAAAGTGTAAATTGATTATTCTATCTAGAATTAAGTTGATGGAAGTAAGGAAAAATACAAAATTTCAGACAAATTTTGGAGGACATTCCAAACATTCCAAATCATTTAGAATTTTCAGTTGGAACACAGTTTATCTAAGTTCATACTATACATATTCCTAGCTTTAGAACAATACCAAGATGATTGAAATTGATCAAGAATTGTAAGAATTATGACGATTTCTGAAAAATGTTAGAGCAACTTAATTTTTTTGATTTCAATTTGCTGCAATGATCTATGGTTATGAACAGCATTGCATAAAGCAATACTATAAAACGTGACTATCTCTGTCTAAAGATTCTTATAAAGATACCCTGAGTTATACCATGAATGAATTTGTATGTGCTAAAATATGTATGTTCACAGTATATAGCCACTTTTTCCTCTTTAAGTAGTACACAATGAGGTTAAACATCTGGTATCAGAGTCATATAATATAGTTACAAACCATTGGCAAGAGGCTAAAGATATAGAATCATATGACTTGATTTCGTTCTGTTGCTGTGTCCCACCTTGAGGGAGGAGAAGCTTGTAACCAGCAACCGGTTCAGACAAAATCTCTTTCAATATATATCTAGTAACATCAACTAACTTTTTTTGATGAAGTAGTGTGGACAATGACAAGGCAGCTACACATTTTGCTGCGCTGGGCTTTCCTGCAGTTCTTACTTCCTTCTTGCTTTAGGTCTATTCTTTTGATGCATTGGATAAGGAGGGATCCTACATTATAGCACATATTATGCACTCAACAGCTGGATGTTCACCTTGAGGGTTTTACCTGTGAACTTCTTATAGTTATCATTAGTAAATAAAATCAAAGATTAACTATTAACTATTTTGTTGAAGCTCATTTGCTATGATTTGGATATGATTTCCAGCTACAAGCAAGGAACTGAGTATTGAACCATTATGATTATGATTGCATAATAATTTATTTGGAAGACATAGTATATTTGATATTAGACACATTCTTCATTTAATTACCACCATACACAGTGCACCGAGGTATTCATTAAAACACCTCGTGCATACGATTAGTAGTAGTGTATAAATAAAATAAAAACAGGCACCAGGTTGTGAAAAGATATGTTATGGAAAGGTTTGAAATTGTTCGAAATTACATAAAGTACCCTATCTTATAGTTTGGTTATGGTTGGCGATGTTGGCAGGCATAGTAAACCTGCATTAAAATAGCCAGGCCTTGTCTACCAACAGCAGCACTACCTGGGATAAAATAAATAACTAATGAATATATAAATATGACGACTATCAGTGTGAGGGCAGAGCTAGCCGATATTTGTTTGGATCAATTTGAGTCTTAAGGATTTGGGGGTTTGGGTAGCAGCAAATAGCAATTGTTGATATCTGGTGACTAAAGGAGAAACTAACATAGCTTGTGAAGTTGAACGGAGTAAGGCGGACTTTGTTGAGGAAGCTTACCTCTGGGCAATGAAATATCTTTGTACGTAGGATTTGTGACGCTACTGGGATTATCAATAAACTGACTCTCAACCAAGCGTTGTCTGGGTTTTGGATATGAACGCCCAGACTGTGGACTAGTTCTACCACTTGGTTAGCTGAGAACAATACTCAATAAACAATGACAAATGTGAAGACAAAGCGAGCTAAGTTCCAATTCTTATCAATAACCGTAAACTAACACTAGTGTTCAATAGAATTGGAATATTTTCCTGTGGCTGATAAATATTATGTTAAAATGTGTCATGGTAAATATCTTAAACCCCACAGGAATTCAAGGTTTAGGGTATAAAGGCATGAACCAAATTCCAACTGGGATTTCTGGGGGAGGGTGCTTTATAACTCCTAACTTTGAAGACAAGAGGTAGGAATATACATATCATGAACCCTACAACTTAACTTGTGTTTACTAACTTCAGACTTCTAGAGCATTCCTATTCATTAATGCTGAGCAAAAGTCAAACAAATTGATCTCTGTATGATGGCTATATTTGCAGGAGCTATCATAGGAGGAAGCGTAGCTGGGGGAATACTATTAGTTGCTGTGATCATTTGTGTAATCCTGGTGATCCTCAGGAGAAGGTAGGGTAAAACACTATAGACTCTCACATTATAGTCCCAGTTGTTATTTGTAGAGAATATCATCTTCTGGAAAAGGTGGACAAACTAACAAAAATGTTGTGTATCTCTGTAGGTTTCAAAGCCTCTTTTCACCCTCATTGGCCTGATTGATAGGTTTGAATATATCATGGTATTTTTCTCAGTTTAAAGTTTCAATCCCTCTAGATAACCATTGATACAATTTTAAAAACTTAAGTTAGAAATTGGATATTATACACACATTTTCCTATGACATTTGTCTATAGAAAATGCCTTGTTCTCCCCAGGAAGTCAAACCAAAGACCACGAGCTGAAGGCCCACCCACAGATCAACATGACCAGGACAAGGACGCCAATAAGGTGTACTCTGAACCATATGAAAGTTTACACGGGAATGAGGGAAATGACATCGATGACCACCAATACACAGAGATTGTGGAAAGCAGCCCATGAAGTGATTCCATAGTGAATGACAATCCAATATCAACCCTCACAGAAAGTAATCTTTATTCACAGGATCCTACAAGGAAAGGGCAAAGTGTCAGCTGGAGTTTATCTTGTGAAGAATGTATTTTACCAGTATCAAAACTTGACTCATTGGCATATGCCATCATAAAATTTTGTTTATATTGTATTTTGATGCTGAGGTGTTTCAAAATGGTGTACATAATCAGTGGAAGTAAACATTCAGAGGATTGTTTCATGGGGCAGGTTGGCCAATGTCGTTTAGGCGTTGGTACCACTTGGTCGCATTGGCACTGCTTGAGTTCAAGTCCAATGCAGTGCAGCATGAAAAAAGGGACATTTGAATGATCCCCACAAATCTGAATATGATAACAGAGAATGATTATCACCAGAATGTAAAGTATGCACCCTATGTATCTATGAAAAAAGATGTAATATTCCTTGTCAAAGAAGACCATGCTAAATAACCGTGGTTTTTACTATATTCGGTTGTGACTTTATTCCCAGCCAAGGATGTGACGTCGAAGAACGTTCTAGAATCACAGAATGTCACAGAACATTATTAGAACGTCGCAGAATGTGACCGTTACGTTGCACCTTGGCTGGGCTTAAAGTATCTGTATAACCTTGATTTATGTTTTCTGTAAATTAAAAGTGTATTTGTGGCACCTCCTTTTTTCTTTACGATATTCATTGACATAAGCATTATACTTTGTACAATCAAGGACACGTAATTCATTTTATCATGATCAGAATGACAATATTAATGGGGCTCAACAAATCATTCATGGCCACGTGGAACAAAGATTAATGTATGCCTAACAGATTAATAGAGTATGCTTAACTCAGCAGAACAGCCTGATAAACTTCTTTGTATATGTCATTATTTGGACAAGGCTGGTCATTTTTCTTCCATTTACACGCCCACTAGATCAGCTTTAAAAAAACTGCCTGACTTATGCTCCATATAAACATTTCCTCATTTGCTGGACATGAGCATGGGTTTCTAATGGTATTCATTTTTCAGAAACTTGTACACTGCTCTGAAATCTTTTCTTGTGGTATTCCCCATTACCCTATTGATGTATACCTGACATTGAGGCCACCTGTTTTGCCCCAACATCTAGAATAGCAACATAAATATTTATGGTCAGATCCTTCTATTGGGGACCAATAGGGGAGTGTTCATGAAATGTATTTGCCAGTTTCTATTATGTACTTAGTTTTAGCCAGGTCAGTAATATAAAACTGCTTGTAATTCATGCTGTCTCTATACTTTTATCGATATGTAATTCATATTCTGTTTGTATTGACATTATGCATATAGTTTGGGAACTAGTTGGAAAATTACAGACTAACATCCACACAGGACCAACATTAATAGTGTAACTTAATTCAGGGTTTATAGTGATGCCTAAGTATGATTATCTATCTACAAAAGCAATGTTGCTCTCACCAGTATAAAAGGGGCAGGATTCTTAAGTTCCTTAACAATACCCTTGACAGACCGTGCGCAGACCATGGCCTTTGTTTTGTTTACATTCAGCATCAGATATTAAGTCACTATGTATAATAATGACCAATCATTAACAATAAGTTATGGAAGTATTTCATGACATGTATAGCCATAAAACCTTGATCAGATGTAGAACTTATACGGTATTGCATAGGTGGCTTTTTGATGCATGGGGATTGTGAATGTGGGGTTTGGCCCTTGATTTGTGATAATCATTTTCGAGTTGCTTTTCCACTCTCTTACATCCCCCTAACCAGCAATTCTTCTTATATCAGTACAACCATTGCAGATATTTGTGTTGTCTACAGTAGAATACTTATACACATTCACTTAACTAGGCACTGGGAAAAGTCTTCCTGGTTAGATGGTGTAAATCTTTGCAAAAGGTATTTTGAGAATGAACCATTTTAGAAGACTGACCTCTAGGCTTTCTAGTTGCCAACTAGGGCAGAACATCTCAATACAGAGACATAAACACAAATCCCGAGTGCTATAAAAAAAATGGTTAAAGGCAAAGACCTGAATATGTAGGTCAACTGCCAGTTAACATTTGCAATTCTCAGATCAAAAAGCTTAAGTGTATACGATGCAGAGGACAGATCGAATTTGATAATATGGTTTTCTAGCTTTGTAAGGAAGTTACTATTCAACCCAAAGATTTGAAGATGAATCATATCTCTGTTTTGCTGGTGTTTGTTTGCTACTATATATCCATCTGCAGCTCTACTCCGAACTTCAGACTTACTACAGGTAAGCAGTGGTAAACTTGTAATAATATGAATGCCTTATTTTTTCATTATCTATGTATTCACATACTTACAATCTTTAGCCTCATATGCCCATATGCCAGGTTTCTCTGAGTCTGAGGACAAATTAGTAAAATCATCACAGGAATTTGAATATCATCAGCTGACTCAAGAAATTAGCATTCATCTGTGTATGGGTATGCCTTGTCTGGTGAGAGCACCAATCCATATTCTTTTGATTATTTGAAGCTGACCAACAGTTGCCTTTGGCTGATTCTGTACGAAACCGGTCAGCCTTTGATCAATCATCCAAGTGGGTATGGGGCTGTAACCCTGTAGACGCTTAAGCCCCATTCACTGTGGTCAATATCTCTGTTGCAGATACCCAAGAAAAAATTATCTTAAGCATTCACAAATTACTTTAGGTATGACAACATTATTGCAAGCTAAAGAAATTGATAGCATAGCGTTCACAATGAGAAGGAGGGTGCATTACGATTATTTTTGCAAGCAATATTATCTTGAATCGCACAGGATCTCTATGAAAATATTAAACATGTTGAATAATTTCACAAGGGAAAGGGTCGCAGGAGACTATGATGATACAATGTTCCCAATGTTCCAAGATCTTACGCCCCTACGACAATCCATGTCCAACATGGTGATTGGGGATTAATTGAGCTGTATCTGCCTGAGCTTGTACTCCCAAGTCTGGTCGCAGCCATCTCAAAAAATGCAATTTTTCCATAATTTTCCATATTTTTACCAAGGAGAATACAGTGATAAGTATTTAAATTACAAAAACTGTCAATTTATTGTTTAAATGCTCATTAATTTCTTCATCAATGCAACAAACTAGATTTCTATAGCTTTAATGGAAAGGGATGGGCTCTCCTTTGAACCTCGCAAATTAGAAGGAAATAAGGAAGGTAGGGAATTCGGGAGGTAAATCCATGGGAATGATGGGGAAATCCAGCAATTAATGGGTGTAATCTCTGGGGTCTTAAAGGTTAAACACATGAACACAAACAAAAACAAAAACACGAATACTACAGCCTCACAGTGTTTAAAATGAATTATATTAGGGAACTTTCAAATATTGGAATTTGTATTACTCAAATTTACTAAAGTGGCAAACAATTGAGTAATTTACCACTCTAGGAGATCAAGATATATTTCTCATTTGTATTTATGCCCCATTAGATGGGTATACCAGTTAATCATTCTGTTTATCCATTAAAGAACTCTCACAGATACCTTGATATTATATTTTTAAGTCAACGATCCTGAAGATACATCATGGAAAATATTGAGTTGTCCCAATGGAAGCAGACTTGTAGTTGGAACATGTTTCAGATCACCTCAACATATTCTGGTGATCAGATACCTTTACTCTGAATGTTTTGGACAGCAAATATGTCGAGTAAAGAAAGCACTATTAAATGATATTTTCTCAAAATATGGAAGTGGACTGATAAAATGCTTTCCAAGTAAGTACATATAGTTGAATTAATCTGATCAATATGAAAACACAAGTATGAAAATATCTCATAACATATCATGATAAACGCTGTTAAGGTTATTATTCTAATAATTCTGCACATTTTAAACCAACTTTTAGATTGATTATATTTTCCATTTTACAGTCACACTCACAACTTTGTTCCTTACCTCCTTTTTAAGACCTATGATTCCTATATCCAAAGTTAAAGTTCATCATCTTACGATTGCATATATATAAACATTTTGATTTTGTGAGTATTCACTTGTAGTGGAAAATTGTGATGGGTTTTCTGTATAAACTATCTAGAAAAATGAACAAAGTTTTAGCATCACCTCCATCAAAAATGTATTCTTGGTTATGTGATGAATCCTGGAAATACGGACTGCTTCGCTGTTCTTAATCCTTTTCTCCCCAGGCAAGCAGTGACGTAACAAGTACATTCTGTGACTGTACTTTTTTTGTTGGTCTGAAACCTGGCCAGTTGTCATGTAACAAAAACGTTATTTTAGGTTGGGATAAGACTTATTAAAAAGAATGTTATAATAACATTATATTTTGGTAAAGTTGACACCTAATTAAGAATGTTATAGTAACGTTATTATAATGTGAAAGAATGTTACAAGAACATCACAATCACGTCACAATATGACATCGCAATGTGAGGTTCTAAAGACTTTTTGGGTACCATCAAAATAACGTAACAAGAACCAAACCAGAACCAAGTAGAACGTTATAATAACATTATGATAATGTCATATTCTTGCCTGGGTCCCTATATATCGTCTCCCCACTTTCCTTAAGCTACAAGTATTTCCTATTTTAGACAGATATTTGAAAACAGTTATGGATTCAGCTGTGATTAATCTTCAAACCACCCCTATCCACCAGTATATTGTAAATCTAGGTGGAGGTTTGCCATTCATATCACTAAAGTTGCCAGATCAATCATACCTGGTCCTTAGTGTCCTTTACATGACTGACCTCTGCAATAGGAGTGTGTGGATGAGAGTATCAGGCGGACCCTCACCTTCTTTCTGTACTTACAATAACAAATCTGTAGTATTTAACAAAGATTGGCATGTAGGATCAGTCAACATATCCTTTCTCTCATGCACCGATGAAGGGAAGGTTGCTATAGGATATTCTGGTGAGTACAACAAGCATTATTTGGGTGTATCAGTAATATTTTTGATATGGTTATGACATGCAGCAAAATTTGACTAAAACAACATTTCCAAAATAGTACCAAATGGTAAATTCATTGTAATAACGTTTTATATTCTGATGAATTGAAAGGCTGAGTAGATGTGTACAATCAACCAAAGAGAGGTGTAAGGTGGGTTATCAACCTTAAGATATGCCAGAGATAACAGCCTGAGGGCAGAGGCTACAGTACTGCCTGAAGGCTGGAATCCCTGGCACACTGAGGGTTGATAACCCACCAAGGATCTTCTCCTAATCCCAAGTTGATAGTGGATTTATCCTATCTTCCCATCTTCTTACTGACCCAGCAGACTTATTTTATAATAAAGAAACTAGACTACTTTTGTGTATCACCAGTAAGGTGATTGCACTTTGGTTATCAGCCTGTTTGTAGCAGTGATGCATTTAACTCATAACTACTCACCCTAAGGTAAAGCAAAATGCACTCTCACTCCATTATTATCAAAAATATAGTACATGTCTCTAAAAATATCTCCTTATCCAAGAGAGGAGCACTCTAAAACTTGACAATTTACTGACAAATACATGCTTGCCGAATTTTCAAATAATATTAGTATCAACATTGTTAATAGTTTGATTAATTTACTTTTTGCCTTTCCAGTGATCACAAATTCCTATAGCTATCGAGTATCCCAATACAACACTAGCTGCAGTATACAGAGACCTAAATTACGGTGTGAAACAGAGTGTGAGATACACCAAAGCTCAAGAAAAGGTGGAACAATCGGTTCTGTTTATCTAAGATTATCTGTTATGACTTTATGATAAATCTTTCTTGATACAATAATATGAACAAGGAAAATATTTTAATCACTTATCAATCACTAATCATTTCGAAATGAAGAGAAGGATTGAGTAAAGGTACAAGCTATTCACTCATCTTGATTATTATAGATTTTATGTACAGCATAACTCTCGATGTCAAAGCTTGTCTAAAACTTTGCACAAAGAACACCGTGATAATGGCGCTTTTTTGCAGGAGCTGTCATAGGGGGAAGTGTAGCTGGGGGAATAGTATTAGCTGCAGTGATCATTTGTCTAATCCTGTTGATCCTCTGGAGAAGGTAAGGTAAAACACTGTAGACTGTAATTGTTATTTGTAGTGTTTGTCATCCTCTGGAAAGGTAGACAAACTCACAATGATACTACATGTATTTATCTCCTCTTTAGATTTTACAGCCTTCTCCCCCCCCCCTCATTAGATAGGTCTGTAAATAGCACGGTATTTTTCTAAGAACTCTTGACTCCTTATATATAATGTCCATTGATACAATTATAGATACTAGATTAATAAATTACACATGTAGTATTTTATGCAATACTATACAACAAATCTTTTTGCACAGGAAATGCCCAAAGAATGACAGAAGCAACCATTTAAGTGAGTCCATAGTGAATGACAATCCAAGGCCAACTATCATAGAAAGTAATGTTTATACCGAGGATCCTACCAAGAAAGGACAAAATGAAGTGATTCCAAATCAAACGTCAGCTGGAGTTTATCTTGTGGAGAATGCACTTTACCAACCTGCTTGAGTAGTTGACTAATAAAGGGATGTATTTGAGACTTGTATATGCTGAGGTAGTTCAACACAGATATAATTATAATTAGTGGAAGTGACACTTAAGAAGATTGTTTCTTAAAGTGAGATAAAAACTTCTGTAAAGTGATGTATGATGTACTATCTTGCTAATTGTAGCCATGATGATTTGTATGAGGGAGGTTTGATATCTTACGACATGTATGGAATCGTTGCTGAGAGTTATTTTCCAGAAGCTTTTAAAATTGTGTAGATTTTCTAAAAGCGATGAAGTAGCCATTATGAAAAATAATAATTGTCACCAGCATATAAGCATGTGCCCAATGTATCTGGGATGAAGAAGGAAAATTTCATATTTCATATCAAATAACGGAATTGTTTGTATGTAATCTAGGTATAAGCTGATCCAGCAGGAGACCAAGAACATGTTATCTGAGCTGTACAGTTTTCAAATAAAGAGAATATTCCTTTTCAAAGAACCCCCTTCTGCTAAACCCCTGTAGGCGTAACTATTTCCTTTAAGATAGACCACAAATAAACAGAAAATATTTAGTTGGTCTTGATAAAGTCTTGATACTAAATTAATTGCTTGCAATTAACTTACAATAGGATTATGATTACCAACAGTGTCTACACAAGTAAGAATGCAATTTTATTTGTATCACATTCTTGGCCTTCATATTTGCAAAGCCAGTATTGCCTGTAGTTAAAGTATCTATGTGATGTAAGTATTCTTTAAAGACTAAGTATTTTTCTTAAGGACAATGGCGCCATTTTCCAGATACCCAAAAATTGAAAGTTCCTCAATCTAATTTATATTTTGCAGAAAGACTCATTAATATATATAGAATTTATAAATGATAAAGAAAATTGGCTAAAAGGAAAAGTTTTCAAGGTAGAAATGGGGAAACATCACCAATTTTGAGAAAACTTAGTAAATGCTGAAAAAATAAATTTGGAACAAAAATTACATTTTCTTCTGTCACTCTTTTAATTTAAGTTGTATAAAGGTATATTATGCATCCAAACTATTGTTAGGGTCTCAGGAATAACACAGAATTTTCAAAATACTTTTTAGATAAAAATTTTAGTGAAGTTATAGGAAAACAAATAGATAACCATTTTAAGTCATTTTTTGCTTTTAAAATGGATATTCATCTCTGCTGGCCAAATTAGTGCGGTGACCCCCTGTTTTTTTGGCTGGATATGATAGCCTACATCCTTATGCATATGATATTAATTTTTAGAGCAATTTTCAATGTTTGATTTTTTTGTGTAGAACTTTATTTTTGAATTTTTGTGTCTTTGAAATAGTTCTTTTTGCATACTTTCATGTTAAAAATTTGTATAACATCATCAAATCTACAAAAGTTTTTCTTTCTCACTTGGGAAAACATAAACACATTTATCAAAAGCATTAGCCTTGTCAAAATATTATTTCTGTGAAAATAATTGGCAAATGAACTAAGATTTTAAAATTTATTTTTCAAGATTATTTTTGAATAATTAACATATATTTAGACTACTTTAGTGGAAAAGTTTGCACAGTGACCCCTGATTATTTTTGCATTTTTGGTACCTATATAGTTATAACTTTCACTGTGCAAAGTTTGAAACAATTCTCAATGTGACTTCTATAATGGCGCGATTGTCCTTAAAACTTCCTTTGTTTCTAAGATTACCTTACTTATCTTCACATAAATGTCAAACTATAAAACTCTAGTGATTAGAATTAATGCAGGTTTGAGGAGAGGTGGTGCTGCCTTGGCTAATTCCATGTAAACCATTTGGGTACATGTCTACTACTACTACACTTTGTTGATGACATCACTACTTCCTGGGCAGCCACCTTCTCCTCTCTGAGTGTTTCACTAATTCCTGTATATTACTGATAATAAATGGTCATATATATATATATATATATATATATCTCTATATATATATATATATTTGGGGCGGCTACCATTTGCTGGCTCCGGGCCAAATATAATTATTGTGTTCCTTGTATCAATGTGTAATGAATTTATAAAAATTGTATCTTGTGTAGACAAGGACCCATGAAAAGGAAGTATGCAAAGAATTCATCAGCTCATGCTATATAGAATAACACATGAACAATGGATTAATATAGTATACCAAATTCAGCAGGACAGTCTGATAAAGTTCCTTCTGATTCAATTCAACATGTAGACAAGGCTAGCTCTTTTTCTTAAATTTGCCTACCACTCTATATCTGCTGTAAACACCTGCAGTTTGCATTTGCCAGTTTTATCATCCAAATGAATAGTTTACTCATTTGTCATTCTGCTTTTTCATTGACATGAGTATTTTTCCTAATGGTATTTATTCTTTAGAAAACCTTACACAGCTCTGACATTTTTGTCCGGTGGTATTCCCCACTTCCCTTTCGCCACACACCTGACCTTGAGTCAGGGGGCACCTAATATAACACAAATATCATATCTACACTAAGATATCTAACTCTGACTATTGCCAACAATATCTTTGATAATGTTGACGAAGGTGCTTCACCCCACCCCCTTATGAGTCTGTGCAAGCCGTTATAAAGCCAATTCGGTTTCGCTGATTTTGATTCATAGGGGGCAGAACTGTCACTACTTTCACAGTGAAACATCATGAATTGACTCTTATCTTAGAGTTTCTTTGATACTAGTATGCACTTTATCTCTAAGAATGCACTAGGCCAGAGCAATCACACACACAGCCTACTTCTAACCTCTTTTAGAAATAACAACATTAGAATACAATACATACCATATTAGAGTTTGATCTTTCCATAGGAAAGAAATAAGGATTAGCCCATAAAATGGATATGTACCCAGCCAGCAGTATGACGTTATAATAACGTTGCAGCAAAGTTCTGGATTCATCTTTGTTACTTTACATTGTAACGTTACAGCGACGTTATTTTGATAACTCCCAATAACGTCGCTGCAACCATCTGATGTGATGTTACATTGTGACGTTCTGATAACATTCTTGTAACGTCATTAAGGAGGCTGAGACTTGATAAGAACATCGCAATAATGTTCTGTTTAGGTGTGGTTCAGACCTGACTAAGAGAGAATGTCACAATAACATTCTGTTTAGGTTATGTTGACGCCTGACCTAATAAGATAGTCACAGTTACGTTCTGTTTAGGTTAGGTTAAGACCTGGCCTAATCAGAACATCACAATAACATTCTGTTTAGGTTAGGTTGGGACCTCCCCTGGTGAGGAAGTTACAATAATGTTCTTTTTAAGTAAGGTCTCAACCTCACCTAATCAGAATGTCACTATAATGTTCTGTTTGGATTTGGTCTTGACATTACTTCATAAGAACGTTATGATAATATTCTTTTTTGGTTAGGTTTCAACCTCTCAGAAAAATAACATAACGGTTACGTGTTATTTTAGTAAGTAACAGACTAACCAAAAAAGTATGGTTGCATAGCGTGACTGTTACGTCATACTCTGGCTGGGTAGGTTTTTTTAAATCATGTGCCTGCCTCAGTTTTAACCAGGTCAGCCATGGACAGTTACCTGTAATGGAGATTCAAGTAGCTCTGCTGTACAGGGTTCTGTAAGATGATGAAAACATCCTGGCTTGCTCAGATACAGTTCACATGCAATATTGTCAAAATTTTCTGGAGAATCTCAAAAGGGGAAGTTATGATGAATCCATCACCAATATGGAAGGGGATACGAGGTGGGTTACCAACCAGAGGGGGTCAGCCGATATCATTTTATCATTATATGTTGAGTCTATCGATTCATGAAATTTTCATGCATTCTTTCATGTGCTATGTACTGGGCCACTATGGTCGGCCATTATGCAACTCCTGTATTATCACTCACCTTGGGAACGTAGCAATTACTATGTGTTTTCATGTATTTATGTGTTAATCATGCATTTCATGCTTAGATCTGCACATAGAAATAGAAAACCTCACATATTTTTAGGAAAAACATGCATTAAATAACGCATTATTACAGACTATTTTTGCAGAGGTTTACATGTTGTGTGCTGTATATTCCTATGCAGTTTCCCGCATGGACTACTTTCCTTTATTATACCTTAGGGTGACACAAGATTAGTAGTTAAGAGTTGAACACAGGGTGATACAAACCTTGGTGATAACTAGCCTTGTATCACACTGCAGTGTGTTACAGAAACTTTTTATTTTTCTAAAATTCATGAAAAAAATGAAATAATTAAGAAATAAAAAATCTAACATATATTTATGCATTATCTGTACAACGTTTCTAGCTTCATTTTACTGCTTACTATTTGTGGATTTTGTGGATATCAAAAGAGTTATATGAAAAAATATTTAAAAAATGTGCAGCATCACAGTCCCACCATCACTGATTGCTGTGCATCCTTCCTTGGGAGCTCAAATCTAACAGAAAAGGTATAATAAATCCATAACCACCCAAGAAGGGAGTACTCTACTCCCTTCTTGGTTGGTTATATGTATGTATCATCCTATATAGGGTGGTTAGCACCCAGGTTTGATACAGCATGCATTAAACTATTACAGCACCTGTATCACCCTAAGGTATAATAAAATAAGTTATCATACTATCGCATATTGAGTTTGTTGTGATGTTGAATTGATTCTATGATACATGAATCAGTGTCTGAATTATTTGCAAACACTCTCCATACTGTAAAAGAGCAGAGAAGGTGATGTCAATCTGCCAGCCCCTAACCCATGAATAGAGGGGTGGAAGGGCAAGTGAGCATACATATACTTTTTGTAGCGTTATTAGATTTCATTCTGTCACAGAATATGAGTTTTATATTGAGTGTAGTGAGGAAACAGTTTATGTATGAGCGCCAATTATGTGTTTATTTTAAGTAATATATTTGATCTGATTTGGCCTCTGTCGGTCATAGCAGTGCCAACTATTTTACATACTCAGTATGCTTTGAAGTTGTTCAGCAGGGTTTAACAGTTGTTTATTTGTAGTTGTGCATGTTTGTTTAGCACATTACCCATTCTCGGCTAAGATGTATAGAGTAAATAGGAAGGCAGGAGTGGTGAAAAAGATTTATGAATAATATAAAAAAGGTGTGGGCAGAAAATGCAGCTGAAATGCAAAGGTTATTCTATGGAGGTGTGTACACTGGGAGCGTATGGGTCAAATAATACATCATTATTTTGTTGTGTTTTTCAAACAGCTAGGATTCTAATTTTTCTCTTAATGAAAACAAGTTGCCAGTGAACACCTATAAAGGAAGTCCCAGATTGGGTCCCAATAACATTCTTTTGGTAAAGGAACAAGCTAAAAAGCGAATATGAATTTGGTTTAATTAAAGCCCCATGCTTTGTATTGTTCAACTAGGATACTCTAACCAGAGGCCATAGCGTGCCATGAAAAAGGCACTGTGCTCTGTTGCATAAGCCAACCCCCGTAACAGCGAGAGCACAGCGAGGGTTTGGTCAAAGTCTCGCTGTTATACACAAAATTCATCATTGATTTTCACCCATTTTTAATAATTTTTTCCAGACTTAGATCTAATTTTCAGAACTGTTTACAGAATTAAGATCCGTTCAGTAGAACAGCCACCGATCAACAGCAGGATCCATCGCAACAGCAACACACATTATATTTGATGCAGTCCAACATGTTACATTATGATAATGGTATTTGACAGGAGTGATTATATCTAATTTAATTTGACCATTACAGTGCCAACAGGATTATTCTTTCATTTTTTGTCTTCTAGAGAAACAATTGCTGCTATATGCTCGTATCCAGAGGAAACTACTACGTCTTTTTTTTAGAATTATTTATACACTCGTAGCATTTAGGAGCAATGTGAAAACATAAATGGTACTTGTAGTACTTCTGAAAAACAAACGTGAAATTTCACTGTTTCTTATCAAACTGCCTCTGAAATGCTGTTACACCTCACATTGCCATTTACATATTGTCATAAGTTTTCAGTAGAAATAACTTAGATAAATCAATGAAAACCTCCATGTTGTGGTAGTGTTTCATGATCCGTGAAACTGACTTTCCTCGGGGAGTCGGGGATTCCAAACTCTATGCTGAAGAGACGTTGGGGTTGTTTCGGTCCTGAGACAAACGATGACTTCAAAGAGGAAACCAAGGCGTAGGATTAAGAGTACAGAGTACAGAGCATGAGGGCGAACGCATGGGACGTATGAGAAGTCAGTGCGGGGTACTTAATAGTCGAGGCAGGAGGGTTTTTTGGGTAGGGCGTGTCTTGGGTATCAAGGTAGATATAGAGGTGTGTGGTCCGGCCAGCCCATTCCAGGAGTCGGGTCGTCGCTCACCTATGTGGCTCAGCGGGTCACACCTTCGTCCCTGCTAGTTGGTTTGGCTGGTCACTATTGTGAGTTTCCATACCTGGCCGGTCTTTCGGTCTCGGGCCACTTCTCAGGTGGATCCGGGTTTCCGTACCATGTTCGGGCTTCTCGGACCGATATCTAATTTACTGGTAACTCACTTCTTTTAGCTAAGGTTTACTTGATCATTAACTACTAGTATTACATATCTTCAGCTTAGGCCAATTCAGGGGCCGGACATCTTAAAGAAGAGACATGTGGACATAGTGAGTACCAAGGAGGAACTGTTTATTTTGGGCCTTCATGCCCCTTTTTATAGTCTAATATTCGATTCTGATTGGTCAATCTCAATCATTTGACCATTCTGACGTCACATCCGGTTATAATATGGTTTCGTACTTTCGTGCAAGATTTGGTCTATTTTTCGTACTTGTTTTGAACCTTACATTTGACGTTGATTATTTCACATAATTCATTTTTGTCCGTACCTCTAAAAATAGATGAATGGACAATTCATCACAAAATTCAGAAAATATTATCGCCAAGCCTCATGGTAGTTTTGTTATGATATTTTCAAAATATCTCGATCTTAACAATATATATCTTCACAAAGAATGACATGAAAATATATGTATATGACCAAAGAATCGTGTGTGTAAATTTGAAAAAAATTAGAAAATAAAATCCATTTATTGAGAACATTTTTTCGGTATTGTATCATATCCTAAACATGCTTATCACAATTCTCATATGGAATGCTATCCAGGTTAGAACTTTGCAAAATGTATTTTGAGAATGAAGCATTTTAGCAAACTGACCTAGAGGCTTCCTAGCCGCCAACTAGGGCAGAACGTCTCCGTGCAGAATTATATACACAAATCACGACTGCTGAAAAAATAATATGTAGGTTAACAGCCAGTAAACATTTGTCAAACCAGTGAGTGTATACAATGCAGAGGACAGATTGACTTTGATACTGTGGCCTAAATTTTCTAGCAATATAAGGTATAGTCAGTATTCAATTCAAAGATTTGATAATGAATATTATCCCTATTTTGCTGGTGCTTGTTTGCTGCTACCTAGTGCCATCCATCTGTAGGTCTCCCCTGAATATTGAACTTACTACAGGTAAGTAGAGCTAAACTTTTGATGACACAAATGGCTTATTTTGTCATGCTGACTTTCCCAGAGTCAGAGGATGCCGTCAGCCAGCTCTGTACAAAATCAGTCAGCTGTTGATCCATCGTTAGTATGGGGCTTTAAACACATACACACAAATACAAACACAAACACAAACGTGGATACAATAGCTAGCTTGATTTCTTATACAAAACTCTGTATACTTTGTTGTCAACAGTGAGTCCCATTGAATTCATGTGTATTAATATTATAGATATGTGGGCTTTTATTATGGAAAAAAATGTCAAAAGGCCCTTAAAATAGTATTTTCTGTCACCACTGATAGACAAGCAATGAACATCACTGTGGTTATATTGTTGGAAAGCTTAACTCAAGTCAAATGGTTTAAAATGATTATAATGAATGATATTGGGAAACGCTCAAATATTCTATATTGTTAAATTCAAATTTGTTACAAAAAAAAACTGTCACAACGGGCCAAAATCACTATCTTATCAAATTAAGACAAAATTGAGTAATTTACCACTTCAGGATATCAAGATCAATTTCTCATTCATAGGTATGCCTCATTAAATTGTTATACCAGCTTACACTTTTGTTTAGCAATTGAAAAACTCCCACACATCACTTGATGTAATATTTTTAAGATGACGACCCTGAAGATATGTCATTGAAAATATTAAAATGTCCCAATGGAAGCAGACTTGTAGTTGTAACATGTTCCAGTTTACCTCAACATATTCTGGAGATCAGTGACCTTACTCTGAATGTTTTGGACAGCAAATGTGTTGTGTAAAGAAAGCACTATTGAATGGTATTAACTCCAAATGTGGGTATGGACTGATAAAATGCAAAGACAGTAAGTACATAATTTAATTAATCTGATCAAAGTAAATCCACAATTATGACAATATCTCATAACATATGATGATGAATATTGTTAATGTAATTCTTCTGATAATTCTTCATATCTTTAACCAACTTTTGGATTGATTTTATTCTATCATATTACTCTTAGGGGCTTTCCATTTATCATATTATGAATGCTCATCTACTGATGATTTGCATTCTATTGCGAATATATTTAGACTAGTACATAGGTGATATTTTCATTTATTATCCTATGCCTTTAGTCAAGCAAAGTTGGTGCTTTACATTATAAGAATAAGACGTTGTGCAAGGCCATATTTTTCCATCCCTAGGTCCCTTCATTACAAATTTCAAAGAGATCCTACATACAGAGCATGTGTTGCCTGGAATAATTTAACAAAAATTAAAGTATGCAATTAAACTGGATTCAAATAACTCTAAGTTACAGATAAAGCAAATGATAAAGGATCCTTATGAGAAACTTTGAATGATTACCAAGGGACCTAAGAGACCTACGACAATTTAACTGGAAACATTATCTCTTCACTTCATTCATTATCATTTCATTACTAATTGGGTATCATGTTCTGAATGGCTATGTAAAATACATCAAGGCCCACTTATCTTTTTGATATATGTTATGAAGTGGGAATGGGCGGAAGATCAGCTATGCCGAGCCTACTTAGACCCAATAAAAAACAATTAAAATAAAAATTTATGTTTTAAGGGGAAAGAGGTTGGGGATTCTATAAAATGTACATTTACTTTCATTCTATCCCCCTGATAAAAGGGTCCCCTGCTTAACCTTTAGATATAGGATTAATATATTTAAAAGTACATGTTTCATAATAATATGATTGCATATGTGAAAGCATTTTCATTTTGTGAAAGTTCACTTATAGTAGAAGGTTGTATTGAATTTAGTGAAAAGAATTTAATCAGGTCTTCCATGTCTCCATCAAATCTTTGTCATGAAATTAATCAGTTAAAATCCTTGGAAATACAGAGTGTTTTGCTATTGTTAATATGTTTCTGTCTATATATCGTCTCCCCACTTTCTTTAAGGCAAATTGTTCAGAACAGTGGATTCAGCTGTGATTTGTTATATATCAGGGTGGGCAGATGCCATACATTTCACTGATGTTGGCTGATCAATCATACCTTGTCGTTAAGATTTTTTACATGACCGACCTCTGCAATAGGGGTGTGTGGATAAAAGCATCCAGAGGACCATCAACTTTTATCTGTATTTACACTAACAAATCTGTAATATTTGACAAAGATTGGCATGAAGTATCAGTCAACTTATCCTTTCTCTCATGCTCCAGTGAAGGGAAGTTTGCTATAGGATACTCTAGCAGAGAAGCAGGTGAGTAGAGTTTTATAAATTTTATATTTTTCTATGCCTGTTACATGCTTGTTACACTGACTAAACATCATCTAGAAAATGTAATGTTTGATAGACTGATGTATTAGAAAGCCTCAGTATAGTGTATAACCAGTCAGGGAGGAGGTACGAGAAGGTCCACGATGGGTTATCAACCCAAAGTTTGTGAAGGTGTTATCTCAGGGGTCCCTTACTGCTGAAACTACTTTCCTGTACAACAAGTATTATTTAGGTGTACAAGTTATGGCTGGTAGCATTGCACCTTTTCATTTTGATATTGTAGTGACATGCAGCAGAACCTAATTAAATAGCATTTGTAAAATATATTCTTTAAGCTTGATCAATTCATTGCATTAATGGCTGATAGACTGCTGAAATGGAAAAGCTCAGTATAATACACTATCACCAGGTCTGGCTACGACAGGAAAATCATCTGTTATATTGGTATGGCCTGATGAATTGTCCCAAAAAGCATCCCTGAATAACAGGAAATCCTGTCAAAAGATTTAAATCATTTTTCTCGTTTTCTGTATCCTATGCTATTCTATTTATTGTAATCTATTATGAATGATGCAATGTAGTATTGATCTAATTTTAGTGGGTTTTTTTAAATGTGCGTTTTTATATGTGTTTAATATTTTCTATAACTATCATATTGCTAAATGCAAATTTTGTATATCTCAAGATGGCGGGTTGAGTGCACGCAGTTGACAACGCTCCAGACCATTTCTATCAGAACCCAAGTCAACTTTTAAACCTAGCATTGAAAATATGTGAAAATATATGGGAATACATCTACCATATAAATTTGCTTATTTAAATGCCGGTGAAGACACGTAGCCATCAAGGCAGGGAAGAAAGGACTGATAATATTCAACCTGACGCAGTCACCATGGCGGAAAATACCAACCCCACACTTCAAGATCTGCTAAATGAAATACGGCAAGGAAGACAAGACACCAAAACTGAACTTGTGGAAATCCAAGCCAAAATGAAAGTAAATCATGATCAATTCATTGAACATACAAAAACAAACAAGGAAGAGCTAACTAGGCTGGCCCAAGAAAACACTCAAATGTCAACCAAAATGGCGACACTAGAGAAGACTGTCAAGGATCTTGAAGAAGTAGTGACAACACTTACAAACCGACTTGAAAGTGCAGAAAAATTCCCTACCAGATTAGAAAAGGTTGAAGAAAAAATCAGGCAACATGACGAAGAGAGGAAAAGGCTAAATCTGATCCTAGAGGGGGTCAAGGAAGATGTAAATAGACATCCGAGACAAATTATCAAAGATCTCTTCGATGATATAGGAGTCAACATACCGGATGGCGGAGTGATGACAGTGTCCAGGTTAGGTCCAATCGGTGACAGTAGCAGACGACGTGCGCGACCAATCCTCTTGAAACTTACCAACCAGACCTACAAGCAGGAAATATATAAGAACCTGAAGAAGCTAAAAGGCAACGAGAAATGGAAAGGTGTCCATATTACAGATGATTTAACCCCAGAAGTCTTGCAGCAGCGGCGGGATATGCGTAGCCTAGCAGCACTAGCGAAAGACAAAGGCCACACGGCAGTAGTTCGGGGAAACTCTATCGTAGTTGATGACAAAAAATATCTGTATAAAGATATAGATGACCTACCTGAAGGCCTGGATATGGAAAATGCCAAAGTAATTGAGGTGAAAGACGGTATTGCCTTTCAAGGGCACCACGCCTACCTGTCACACATGTACGAAGCAAAGCTACTGCACGATGGTAACCAGTTCCACTGCGTAGAGCAAGCCTATATCTATGAGTATTGTCAAACGGCCGGAGACCAGCGAGTGGCAGAGAAGGTGCGTGCTTGCCAAAATGGGTACGAGGCAAAGAGGTTAGGAAAACAAGTTAAAATTTCTCAAGACAAAAAAGAGGAGTGGAACGGGAAGAAATACAACGTAGTGAAGGACCTGGATGATAAAAAATTCCGACAGAACGAATGCCTCAAGCAGAAATTAATACAAACCAAAGGACGAATCTACGAGGCGACCCACGACGAATTCTTCGGTGCCAAACTTACAATCTCGCAGAAGGACAAATTTGGGACACCTGAGATGAAGGGACACAACAAACTTGGCGAAATCTTGGAATCTCTCCGTGATATTTACCAGCAAGAAGGGGCCTAGCCATATAACATGGACACAGACACTACTCATGCTGGGCAACAACCGCTGTCGATACTACTACTAACTGATTCACGTGGAGCAGATTTCCAACCCCTGCTACGAGACAAAGAGAAAAATCGGACGGGCCCATATGAAATACACATAGATGTAATCTGTTGCCGTGGTGCAAGTTTGGATAATATTGCTGCAAGACTAGAACAACAAGTGAAGTCGGCTCAACGCTGGGACTTGATTCTTGTATTTGCTGGTGTCAATGATTTAACATACAAGATATACCAACACGTTTACCTGCCTGTATTTGATACTGTTCCCGAGCTTGTAGAAACACTACATGATAAAATGGTTAAACTCAAAGGCTATCTCTCACAAAAGAGTAGTAAAGTAATTTTATGTCAGCCCATAGGTATTGACATATCTACCTATTGTGATTTTATATTAAATGACGATTTAAAGGCAAAGCAGAATGTTATAAACGAGTCAATGCCCATCTTAGCCCATACGGTCACCTTTTTAAATAAATGTGACAACCTTGTAGGTCCTTGGTTAACATCGACGGTGCACGACTGGGTTAATCATAAATTGTATAACCGGTATGCCAAACTTAGGGATGGCCTTCACCCAACACCAACTCTAAACAAAAAGTGGTGCTGTCTCATACACGCTGCTATCATAAAAAATGTTAACAACTTATAAGTGCAAGCATGAGTGACTTACTACCTCATCCCTCTGTGGAAGGAGTAATGTTACACTCATGTCGGATTAATATCTCGTTATTTTTCCACCCTCTCTCCTGATGTATGACTCATGTATATATCTGTATAAATGTAAATAATCTATGTATAGGTTTATGTATATCTTTTCCTTTTTAAGAAAAATAACTGGAGGCGTTGTCAGTTGTATCTGCTCATATTCCTGGTTAGATTACCTGCTTGGAATTTTTTCTGGAAGCTACAAATGCTGTATCCGGATTCTAAAATCCATGCGGTTGGTCAATTAGGACATGATTGTAGATATCGAAAGGTTGTTAGAAATAATATGACTTTTATTTTTGTACAGTATTTAACTTAAAAAATGTTACTGCCCACAAAGGTTTAAGAATGGGACATATTAATATAAGAAGTCTATGGCCCAAAATCGATACTGCTCGCCTAGAATTTGAAGACTCTGCTTTGGATGTAATAACAATGTCAGAAACATGGCTAAATGAGTCAGTACCAGACACCATTGTAAATATAGAAGGCTACATCTTACATAGAAGTGATAGACATTGGTCTGACGATCTAAATACTGGAACTAAGCGTGGAGGTGGACTCTGTATATATACTAAAAATGAGATTAACTATCGAAAGGATCACATACAAAATCTTGAGGTCAGTTCTAGAGATCTTGAATGTCAGATTATAGAATTAATATTTCCGTTTGCAAAAAATATAATTTTGATAAATATATATCGTCCCCCTCAAGGTAATGTGGGAAACTGTCTGACTGAATTTGGGAAAATACTTACTTCATTAGATCCTATTCGTTGTAATATCTTTGTTATGGGAGATTTCAACATAGATTTCTTAGACAAGACAAGCCCAGACACAAAGAAAATAGTAAAGTTTTTTAATCAGCAAGGTTTATTAAAATATATCAATTCGCCTACTAGATTTTCGGCAAACAAAAACAGTTGTATAGATCAAATTTTCACAAATGCAAATTATATTGCGAATGCTGAAGTACTGGACTTGAACCTAAGTGATCACCAAATGATTTATATAAACCATAAAAAGATTAAAATAAAAAATGAAAAGGTTATATTCCATGGGCGCTCTTACAAAAATTATGATGCTGAGCTTTTTACCCGACAATTACAGGAAACAAACTGGGATCGTTTATATCGAATGGATGATCCAGAAAGTATTTGGAATGAGTACATTAAAAATGTTAAGAATGTATTGAACAATATGTGTCCTATGAAAACTTATAATGTACATAAATTAAAACAACCGTGGGTGACCCCGGAATTGTTAACTGTTATGAAAGATAAAGACATTGCTCTTAAAACAGCAAAAAGAACAAAACGAACAGAGGATTGGATCAATGCTAAAGTACTCAGAAACAGATGTTTAAGGCGTATTCGGAATGCAAAATCTGATTATATTAAAAATGATTTACGGGCAAACGTGGGTGATAGTAAAAAATTTTGGAAGACAGTTAACAATGTGTTGCCAAAAGGGAATAATAAAAAGCAAAAGATCTCTCTTATAGATGATCATACTCAAAATCCAGTAGAGGATGCTGAGCTTGCAAATTACATAAATAACCATTTTTCTCAGATTGGCCCAAAATTAGCAGGAAATCTTAATATACCATGGTCTTATGATGGTGTAGTCTCTGACGTAGGGCTAGCAGATGTTACGACTAATGCTATTGAAATTGTACAAATATGTAAATGTATAAATAGTAATAAGGCTTCGTCTGTATCTGATATATCAAGTTCTGTACTACTTGATGCCATAATTGCTGTGCCGGATTTGTTTGCATATTTATGTAATAAGTGTTTTGAAACGTGCATTTTTCCCAATATGTGGAAAGTTGCAAACATAATTCCTATACCAAAGGGAGGTAATTCAAAGTCAGTAAATAATTTGCGACCAATTTCTCTGTTACCTCTTCCGTCAAAAATTCTAGAAAAAATAATCAATAATAGGCTTATGACTCACCTTGAAACAAATTTCTTACTGGACAATAAGCAAGGTGGTTTCCGTAGAAATCACTCTACAACCCAAACCATATCAAAATTTACAAATGAAATATATAATACAATAAATATTGGACATATAGTAACAGCAATTTTTGTGGATCTAGCCAAGGCTTTTGATACGGTAAACCACACTATTCTTACCTCCAAAATTAAAAAACTTGGAATTACAGGGAACTTTTTGAAATTGATTCTAAATTACCTTGACGGAAGAATACAATATACAACCGTGAACAATATGAACTCATGCCCTAAAAACTAATATGTGGCGTTCCGCAGGGATCAATTCTCGGTCCCACCTTGTTCTTGATATATATCAATGACTTGTCAAATTGTCTGTCAACTTGTAAATATTTTTTGTATGCAGATGACACCGTTATATATATGTGTAGACGTATCTCTCAGCCGACTACCGACTTACAATTTGACATTAATAACTTTCAAAATTGGTGTGACAAAAATAAGCTTACTATAAATATTAAGAAAACCAAACTTTTGAATTTTGGTCAAGCTTCTAAACTAAAAAAACTTGGTCCAAGTGAGGTTACAATTAATGGTATATTACTTGATGTTGTTAACAATTATAAATATTTAGGAATGTATCTTGACAGTCACATGACTTTTAAAAAACACCTAGAAGGTTTATCTCTATCATTATCATATAAAATTGCGCTTTTATGGAAATTACGTAGATATATAACCTTCCGTACTGCCCTAAACTTGTATAAAACTATGATTTTACCAGTGATTGATTATGGGAGCATTATTTATGAAGGTGCAAACTCTGAGTTGTTGATGAAATTGCGAAGGTTGCAAAATAACGCTTTACGTGCATGTATGTGAGATAATGTACATAGAACAATCAACCAGTTGCATGATATATGTAAGATAGATGAACTAAGTACTAGGCGCAACAAACAATTGTTACTTTATATGTACAAACAACAATCTGATATAGACCATGTAAATAATAGGGAGATAAGAACAAGAGCTCATGATGCTGTATTGTTTGTTACAGTCAAGCCAAAATATGAAAAAAACAAAAAAAATGTTTACTATCGTGGGGCGATCTTATGGAACTCATTAAATCCTGCTCACAGGAATACTGAAACATATACGAAATTTAAAAATTTACTAAAATCTTTTGTATTTTAAGGAAAGACTTTCCCTTCTTAAATCGGGTACATCTATAGTTATTTGCTTAAAATTTGATATTTTCTGATTTTCTTTACAACAGTGTGCAATGATATTGACCTTTCATTATGTCTACTGAAATTTGTTTGAATCTGTCAACAGTACTTACATATCTGCATGTTGCGGATATGTACAATCTTTTGATTGTATTAAATTATAATATCAATATAATTGTAAATGGAAATATTTTTTGGGATTGTAAATTGAAATTGCTGTACATATTACAAAAATTCCTGGAGGCTAGAGAATACTAGCGTATTGTGCTGCTAACTTGTCTTCAGGTTAAATAAAAGAATCAAAAAAAAAAAAAAAAGTTTAAAGTCCATGGAAATGAGAAGATTGCTAAAATTAAAAATAATATTTTATGAAATACTCAATTATAATGTCTAATTCAATTAACAACAGGAGTCCCGGAATCACAGGATGTCCCAGTTTTACAGGCATACTTTTTAAAACCATTAAAAAATAAGGTGTTTCGGAATTAACATGTGATACACCCTATTGTGATTTAAAGCATGATATCCTGAAATATGAGGATACATCATTTTCTCTATGGTAGCCCCAACCTGATAACTATAAACAGGAAGAAATAATACATTTTTTTCTTAAAATAGCCCCATATCCAGCAGAGGAGCACTATAAAATTTTAAGATTTTACTGAAAAAAAAAAGATTTCTGCTCATTTTTTAAATATTTATATTAACACTGTTAATAGTGAACATTCATTTACTTTTTGTCTTGCCAGTGAATAGAAACGACACAGACTTTCAAGAATCCCTAGATTCTTGTCGGCAGAAACCTCCATTACAGTGTGTAACCAGTTGCAAGATAGACCAAACATCAAACAAAGGTCAGATAGTCACTTTTGTCTATTTGAAATAATCCATAAAGACTGTGTTGATAGGTTCATCTTGATAAAATAGTAGGAATATAGAAGTTGTGCCAACCAAATTATAAATATTATTTTGGTAGCATAATATTGTTTATTACTAATTAATTGGGAATGAAGAAATAAGGTAAAAAAAGAATAACAAAATATAATTCTGAGATTCTACAAACAGCTTTAGTATGGATGCCTAGGCTTTCACTAAAACTGTGTGCAAAGAACGGATAATGGATTCTTCTTTTGCAGGAGCTGTCATAGGAGGAAGTATAGCTGGGGGAATAGTATTAGCTGCTGTGATCATTTGTCTAATCCTTGTGATCCTTTGGAAAAGGTAGGCTAAAACACTATTGACTCTCAAATTATAGTCACAGTGGTTATTTGTAGAGCAAATTATGCTCTGGACAAGTAGGACAGATTCATGATAATACTATGTATCAACTCTTTAGGTTTCACAGCCTGTTCTTTGCCTCATTGGCCTGAGAGATAGGTTAGCAAATAGCATTATATCTTTCTCAGAACTCTTAACTCCCCATAAATATTCAATGGTACAGTTACAAATTCTAGAATCATACCAAATCCACACCAAATGCCTTGTTCTTCCTAGGAAGTCCAACCCAAGACTACCAGCTGAAGACACACCCACAGATCGATTCGCCCAGGACATGGACCCCAATAGGGTGCATTCTGAACCATATGAAAATCTACATAGGCCAGATGTTGTGAATGACGGAAATGGCATCGATGACCACCAATACACAGAGATTGTGAAAAGCAGCCCATGAAGTGGGTCCATAGTTAATGACAATCCAAGGTCAAACAATGCAGAAAATAAAATTTATTCGAAGGACTTTATGAGGAAAGGGCAAAGTGTCAGCTTGAGTTTATCTTGTGAAGAATGTACCTTAACAGTCAACTTAGCTCATTGACATGATTTGAACTTAGGTATTTTGATGTTGAGGTGCTTCAACATGATTATTTAATCATTGTTCCAATGATCCGCTGTATTATAGGAAAACTGCATGAGGATGTGGGATGCACCAGAATACTCACTGGTGGTAAGTAACTTCCCTGCACGAGCCGGAAGGGTGAGTGCAGGGAAGTTACTTACCACCAGTGAGTATTCTGGTGCATCCCATCATCCGAATGCAGTTTTCCTTTTATTATATGTCGAATTTGTTACATAAAAAGCAAAAATAGGACTTAATCACAGTAATGTCATGGTTGACTGGTATCACAGAATACTAAACGGGCTGCTTGCACTGCTGCAGAGCTCCATGTGGGATGAAGAATACTCACTGGGCCTGTTGTTCTGCTTTCCTGTAGTAAAATGTGCAAAATAGTGCATTCATGTGCATTTTCATGAATCTATGTTGTATCAAACATACAGGGATGACATTTTTGTGATGAATTGAAAAAAGAAATCATGTAAATCCGTTGGATAGTGCGAAAGTTAGCAGATAAGCATCCTCCGATGCTCGACGATTGCTGTGTGTCCTTGACATTGGCAGCGCGTACCTATAGCAACAAGACCACTCTACCCCAGCTCCGGGCAAGGCCCGCATATTTTGGGGTGCCTCAGGGAGAATGGTGCAGTGCCGTGCGGGACACTAACACATCCCAAATGACGCGTAACACAGGATGATCACTTAGGACGCGTGCACCGACGTATAATAAAAACGTTTATTGAACGGAAAAATTAGAGCTGTGCTGCATCTGCAGCAAATGATAAGGGCTACAGTTTCAATGGATGACAGTTGCTACATCAGTAATAGGTTACTAGTTGGGCTTAATCCTTTATCATTCTATTTCATTCTATCAATTCATGAATTAAATATTGATGTTGATTTTGTCGACCACTTAACTCTTCTCAAGACTTGTTGAGTGTGGTAAGATTGGTACTCAATCCCACCCTCCTCTAGCATCATCTACCTGCAGAGTTTACCATTATGGTGGTCTTAAGATGCTGTCAACCATATAAAAGCTTTAACAAGTTATGTTAGTATACTGAATTTCTTGTAGATGATTAACAATGTTTAAATGATTCTATAAATTGTTCTAAATTCTTATTGATTAAGTTCAAATTTAAGAGTTGTATTAAGGGATTAAAATTACAACAAGTATATATAAATGAATGTGTACTTTTATAATCCCAACTCAGACGTTGCAATATATATAATCTTTGCCACAAGTAACGTGATTAGGGTTGGATTATGTGATACCTGCTCATCTCATATCAGTGTTGTATATATGTCGACTCTTATCATATTACGAATAAGCTGGAAGAACATGTACTTATGTGAAGCCTTGGATCAATTAAAAAAAAGAAGTCTATGATAATGTCATATATCAATGTCTAGTAACAGCTGTCACCTAAAAGCTACAGTTTAGCTGCAAATAACATAAGCAATGCTGCAGAAAATGCAGCTAAGATGCAGAGTTTATTCTTTGGATGTAAAGTATGAAAAAGTTACATAAATTTTTAAAAAGTGCATGTACATTTGATAAGAATTTATAGCAGGGAAATTCCCACTGCAACCTACAATACACTCTACTATAGGTGAATGCAAGACAATTCCATTTTCTTAATCAGCTGTCAAAATCCTGCCCATGTGCTCCACTCTCCAAGTAAATTCAGGTATAGCCTGTTTGGAGATGGTATATTGAAGTCATCAAAGTAATTCACGTAAGACCACATGCAGTGGAGAATCCCTTACATGGTAGAGCATTGATATTTTGCACTAGTTTTTAGTCTATGGGGGCAATTTTGAACAGATCTTTGTAACTATATGGAATTTTAGGTTGATTTTTGAAACATAAACAGATCAAGACTAGATCTCAAGGAAACAATTCATATTTTATAGAAAATATAAGATATGTGAAAAAATTAAGGGGTTTTCTCAGACATCCTCAACTAGTAAATTTTCATCTGTATTATAAAAATACAAAAACAGCTGTTTCTTGCCTGCTAGATCTATAGATCGGGTCTCAATTACATTCTTTTGATAAGGGACCTAACTAAAAAGCAAATATGAAACTCTAACCAGAGGCCAGAGCAGAACCATGAAGAAAGCACTGGTGACAGGTACAGCCTATCAAATAAAACATGTCTTCGTTTTGTCTGATAGGTAAAAAACAAGGTATAGTATGTTCAGTCTTACTTATGTTACAACTAGATTTTGATAATTTGTTAATAGGCGGTAAACATGGGCTAATGTCATGCGTGTTAGAATACTTGAAAATATCTCGTTCTACCAACAAATTATAATTTACACCCCATCAAACAATCCACATTTAAACATGAATATGATAATTTGATTAACTTTAACTATAGTTATATGAAACGTATCTATTTTTTCATAACATTTTATTTACCCTTGTCATGAATTGGATCGCCCCAGTATTCTTCCATTCCAAGCCATAACCTAATAAATACATCAAAGTATTTCCTTGTATATGATATTGTATTTAACGGTATACACACCCATTATATTTGATATAGTCCAGCACGTTACATTATAATTCAGCTTACCTAGGTGATCACATTAGAATATTGAATGAGATGAATGAGTATGAAATGAAGATACTCCCTTGTCTTAGTTCTATCTTATAATTATGGTATTTGATTATGTCTCATTCAATCTGAGCATTTCAGCATCAAAATGATTCCCAGGCAAGCATGTGACGTTATTATAACGTTGCAGCAATGTTCTGTTCAGTTCTGTATTGGTTCGTGTTACGTTATTTTGATGGCTTCCGATAACGTTGCTGCAACGTACTGCTGCTACTTTGCACTGTGACGTTATCATAATGTTCTGGTTACGTTATTCAACCTAAACAAAATGTTCTTAAAACATATATCATGGTATCCTAAATATGATTATCACAATTTCTTTATGGAATACTATCCAGGTTAGATGTTTTAAACTTTCCAAAATGCATTTTGAGAATAAACCATTTTAGTAGATAGGCTTTCTAGGCGACAACTAGGGCAGAACATCTCCATGCAGAATCATATACACGAATCTCGACAGCTGTAAAAATAATATGTAGGTTAGCAGCCGGTTAACGTTTGACAAATCAGTAAGCGTATACAATGCAGAGGACAGATTGCCTTTGATACTGTGGCCTAAATTTTCTAGCATTGCAAGGAAGTCAGTATTCAATCCAAGTATTTGAAGATGAATCATATCCCTATTTTGCTGGTGTTCATTTGCTGCTACATAGTGCCATCCATCTGCACCTCTGCTCCAAACATCAGACTTACTACAGGTAAGCAGAGGTAAACTTTTTATGACATGAACGACAAATTTTTCCATTAATTTATGCATTTACTTATTTGCACTCTTTAGCTAACCAGCCAAGCTGCGACGTAACAGGAACATTCTGCAACTATACTTTTTTAGTCAGTCTGGTACTTACTAAGGTGGTACATAACAAATTTTACGTTATTTATGGTTAGGTCGAAACCTAACTAAATCAGAATGTTGATAAAACATTATTTATTGGTGAGGTTAGGACAAAACCAAAACATGAATGTTATATGAACATTCTGTTAAGGTTGAATAACATAACCACAACATTATAATAACATCGTAGTGAAACGTCACAGCAGGACATTGCAGCAATGTTATTGGGAGCCATCAAAATAATGTATCAAGAACCAATACAGAATTAAACAGAACATTGCTGCAACATCACATGCTTGGCTGGGTACCCATATGCCAGCTTTCCCAGATTCAGAGGACAAATTAGTAAAATCACCAGGGGAATTTGAATATCATCAGCTGACTCAAGAAATTAGCATTCATCTGTGTATAGGTATGCTTGGCTGGAGAAGGTTGCATAACTTTAACGGATGTATAACAGATATGTAATGAAGACCAAGTGTTGCATACAGAATACAGAGACCAAGGTATTGTAAAATCCGTTAAGAAATTTTCGCTAGGGACAAAATTTAGCAGATTTCCGCTGTTAATTTTTGCTAAAATGATAGGACAAGTAAAATAAATTCTTTAATGGATCAGTTATAATTTTAGAATAACGATATATGCAACCCTGTGAAATCCAATCGGTGTGTCTCAATAACAGAGAGTCTCTAAGGTAGATTTTAGTGGAAATATTATGCAAATCCGCCCCGGTCAGACCACCAATCCATATTATCACATTTGATCATTTGACACTGATTACTGCCTGCCTTCAGCCATCAGTTGTTGCTCCATTTTCCTATTAGGTATGGGGCTTTAAAGACACATATGTGCAAACACAAATTTTTTTCATATCAAAGATATATAAATATATACTTTAATGTAGAGAAAATGATCATACTGTAGTTTGGTATCTTAATAAATACAAATCACTGTATACTATGTGGTCAAGAAAGAGTGCCATTCAGGCTATGTGTAATGATATAAAAAATGACATGGAGATTGGCTTCTTTGTTGGGAAAATGTGACAAAGCCCTGGGAAGGGGGATTTCAGTCAACACTGATGGACAGGCAATGAGTCTGAATATGACAATGATTGTATTCTTCTAAAGCTAGATTCAAGAGGAGTTCAATGTTTATAGTGAATGATATTGGGAAATTTTCAATGTTGGGGATTGTAATACTCAAAATTTGGTAAGCTGTCATATTAGGCCTTAATTAATATTTTATTGAATTAATCGAAAATTCAGTAATTTACCACTTCAGGAGTTCAAGATCAATTTCTCATTCATATTTATGTCTCATTAGATTGTTATACCGGTTTAAACTTCTGTTCAGCCATTAAAAAACTCTCACGCATCCCTTGATGTAATATTTGTAGATGAAGATCCTGAAGATATGTCATTGAATATATTGAAATGTCCCAATGGAAGCAGACTTGTAGTTGAAACATGTTCCAACTTAACTCAACATATTCTGGGGATCAGAGACCTTTACTCTGAATGTTTTGGACAGCAAATGTGTCGTGTAAAGAAAGCAATTTTGAATGGTATTAACTACAAATGTGGGTATCGAGTGATAACATGCAAACTCAGTAAGTACATAATTGAATTAATCTGATCAAGGTAAATCCACAATTATGACAATATCTCATAACATATGATGATGAATATTGTAAACGTAATTTTTCTGATAATTCTTAATATTTTTAACCAACTTTTTTATTTTATTTATCATATTACTCTTAGGGGCCTTCCATTTACCATATTGTGAATGCTCATCTACTGATGATTTGCATTCTATTGCGAAAATGTTAAGGCTAGTACATAGGCGATATTTGCATTTATCATCTTATGCCTTTAGTCTAGTTATCTACTAGATAAGAAGCAAGTAATAACTAGACATAATGCAGGGCCACATTTTTCCATCCCTAGGTCCCTACATTACAAATTTCAAAGAGATACTACACACAGAGCATGTGTTGCCTGGAATAATTTAACAATAATTAAAATATGCAAGTACACTGGATACAAATAAGTTTCAGTTGCAAATAAAGCAAAATGATAAAGGATCCTTATTAGAAATTTTTAATAATTACTAAGTGACCTAAGGGACCTACGACAATTTAGCTGGAAACATTATCTCTTCACTTCATTTATTATCATTTCGTTACTTATTGGGTATCATGTTCTGAATGGCAATGTAACATACATCCAGGCCCACTTATCTTTTTGATATATGTTAAGAAGTGGGAATGGGCAGAAGATCAGCTTTGCCGAGCCTAATTAGACCCAATAAAAAACAATTAAAATAAAAATTCATGTATCAAGGGGGAAGAGGGTGGGGATTCTTGTTTGATGACATAATGGACATACCTAAATAGTACTGTTTAGGCTAAGTGTAAATTCGCCTGGTTTCTAAATTATTAACTCTCATTCTGTAACCCCGGTAAACGGGTCCCCTGCTTAACCTTTATATCTAGGATTAATATATCAATAGTACATGTTTCATAATAATATAATTGCAGAAGTGCAAGCATTTTCATTTTGCGAAAGTTCACTTACAGTAGAAGGTTGTATTGAATTAAGTGAAAAAAATGTAATCAAGTCTTCCACATCTCCCCCAATTATTTGTTATGAGATTAATCAGTCAGAATCCTTGGAAATACAGAATGTTTTGCTTTTCCTAATGTGTTTCTCACTATATATCTTCTCTCCACTTGCCTTAAGCTAGAAACTTTTCCTATTTTAGGCAGATTGTTCAGAACAGTGGATTCGGCTGCGATTACTCTTCAAACCAACAATACACAACAGTTTGTCATATATCAGGGTGGGAAGATGCCATACATTTCACTGACGTTGCCAGACCAATCATACCTCATCCTTAAGGTCTTTTACATGACTGACCTCTGCAATAGGGGTGTGTGGATAAGAGCATCAGGAAGACCCTCAATTATAATCTGTATTTACACTAACAAATCTGTAACATTTCACAAAAATTGGCATTTAGGATCAGTCAACTTATCCTTTCTCTCATGCTCCGATGAAGGGAAGTTTGCTATAGGATACTCTAGCAGAGTAGCAGGTAAGTAGAGGTACAAGGTGATTTTGCTGTATCAATAATTACAATTTTATATTTCTCTATGTTTGTTACGTGCTTGTTTCACTGACTAAACATCATTTAGAAAATAGTTTGATAAATTCATTGTATTAAATAACTACCAAGTTTTTTTTTTTTTAATTTCCTTTATTTATACTGATAATTGTCAGCTACAAAGTCGGTTTTAATCAATTACCAGTGTAAAATCGCGGTAATGATTTTCTATATTGGAGTTGAAACAACTCAACGTATAATACAAAATTAATACATTTTTGAAAATACACATAATCTCTTTTTAGTATCCATTGGACACAAAAGATATCAACATTCAGTTCTTTGTGCAACTAAATTACCCACTTTGAAACGCCGGTGTAATTCATTTACAGGATAGCATCTTTCACATTTTGCACATATTCAAAGGCAACTGTTTTGTGCCTGTTGCAGTTTAGATAAATCGCCATAGTTAAGATAGGGCAAAATCATGGACTTATAGATTGTTATACTGGTACCTTCTAGGTAGATACTTTTTAGGACTTTTTTGATCATATGTCTTGTTCCAAACATCATAATTTTTGTTTTTGATATATTTATGAGCGTTTGTTTTCGTTGCACCAATGGTGCAATTTATCGATGTTGCCTTGTATTTGCTTAACTACTTCATTCATGACTTTACCCTGCGAAACAATCACAGTGTCATCCACGTATAAGTAGGCATCTATGCCCTTTAGTACACCAGTGAGATCATTTATATAGATTAAGAAAAGGAGCGGCCCTAGTATACTACCCCGGGGGACCCTACAAGTGATATCAAGTGATTCAGAAGTAGTATCATTAACTAAGTTTGAAAAGGATATTGTTGGTAGTTTTTTTACTGTTGGGAAAAATGTCATTTTTCCTATAGAAATCAATGGTAAAGGATGATTTTCTTCATTAATCAATCACCTTTTTCACAAACAGTGAAAAGTGATAATTTTGATTGCTATGGCCTTTATATGACCTGAACTTCGCTGACTAAAGTTATCTGAGATATATTGTTGGCCATTAAAAATCAAGCTGAATGGCATCATGTACCTTTGAATGTGCGTTTTTATATTTCTTTACTATTTTCTATAACTATCATATTGCTCAATGCCAATTTTGAATATTTAAGTTTAAAGTCTACGGAAACGAGGAGATTACTTAACTTGAAAATAGTATTTTTTACGAAAGACATTAGTGAAGTGTTTGCAGATTAACAAATCATTTTCAATTGAATTTTTCATTTGGTGAAGATGAACTTGAATAATAGACCATTCTAAACAGCAGGGGAGTCAGGTGTCCTGGAATTACAGGATTTCCCACTTTTACAGGCATACTTTGTAAGACCATTCAATCAATTGTTTTATGTATGGAATTCAATCTTGATATCATCGATGATTAATTTGTCATTAAATATGGTGTTTTGGGATTAACATAATTATGATGATGAAATACACCCTATCGTGATTTAAAGCAGGATATCATGAAATATGAGGATACATCAATTTCTCTATGGTAGCCCCAATCGGATCACTATTAACAGAAAGAAATAATACGTTTTTCTGAAAATAACCCCATATCCAGCAGAGGAGCACTTTAAGATTTTAAGATTTTACTGAAAAAAAAAAGATTCCACCAAGGAAGTGTAGCTGGGGGAATAGTATTAGCTGCTGTGAGCATTTGTCTAATCCTGGTGATCCTCTGGAAGAGGTAAGGTAAAACAGTGTAGACTCTCTCACATCATAGTCCCAGTTATAGCAGAGATAACCCCGGTCTTAACACGTCATAACTGCCCGCGTATCCAGGTTGGTTGCTAGGCATCTCTAGGTCATCCTCTGGAAAAGGTGGACAAACTCACTATAATACTATTTATCTTCTCTTTAGATTTCATGGCCTTGCCTCTCCCTGATTGGCCTGATAGATAGGTTTATCAATGGCATGGTATTTTTCATATATATTCACTCATATATATTCACTGATACAATCACTAATACTTAAATCATAACTGGAATATTTTGTATATAGAGAGTATTATACAACAAATATTTTTCCACAGGAAATGCCTTGCACTCCACAAGAAGTCAAACCCAAGACCACTGGCTGAAGGCCCACCAAAGACTGGAATTAACCAGAACGCGGACCCTAGTAGGGTGTATTCAGAACCATATGCAAGTTTACATAGGCCAGATTTGCTGCATGTGAAAAATAACACCCATGGCAACCAATACACTGAGGTTGATGGAATCAGACCATTGAGTGCGCCCATAGTTAATGAGAATCCAAAGTCAACTATTACAGAAAGTAATGTTTATTCAGAGGTCATGAAAGGACAAAATGGAGTGATTCCAAATCGAATGTCGGCAGGAGTTTATGTTGTTGAGAATGCACTTTACCAACCAGCTTGAAAAGTTGACAAATGAAATGGCTTGAACTGAAGTATTTTGATGCTGAGGTATATCTCTGCTACGAAAGTACCATCTTGCTGAAACCCTTGATGTAAATACTTGTAATCTGGGTTGAGTATATATTATGTATCAAACTGAACAGTATAATATCTTGCTACCAGTATTATAATCAAGAGATTGTGATATCATTACATACTTGTAGTCAATTAAAACCGACTATTAAGCTGATGACAGCTAGTCTAAATAAATGAATTTAGAGAAAAAGAAGAAAATATCAACATTGTGTGTATAATCACCAGAGTGAACATTCAGAGAAAGATTGATATTACACTGCAGGTATTGAATTGTGAATTAGACTTACTTTCCAGAATGTTTTTTTAAATGTTTATCAGTTCATACACTCTTTCTAATTGACCAAATATCCATTGCTCCAGAGATGTGTACATTCATTTAATATCTTGATTAAGGATAGGCAACAGGTGATAAGGGGTGTTTTGCTATGGTCGCAGTAATCGTGTTGCTATTTCATTATTCCTAATATCTTACATTGATATCATATAACACCAGCAAGCCAATCAAATACCCCATATGTTAATATGAATTATAAAAATATAGTCCGAAGGACACCTATCTGTCATTACTATAAAGTTGGAAAATCCTATTTTTACAGCATCATACCCATTAAGAGGGGAGTGTGTCTCATTTTGTTTATTAAGGCCCTAGTTTCCTTTTTTGTAATAAAATTAAAACTAGTACCTACATAAAAAATCTGACACAAACTTCCCTGCAACAGAAACATATCAGGAGGCGTACAAAGTATGAAGTCTGTAACTTTTGTATTAAAAATGTTATCCATGTTCAAAAAATAAAAGTTAAAAAAATGGTTTTTAATTGCTTATGTTTGAGATACTGATTCAACTATAACTTTTCTTATTCCATTAGATAGATAAAATTATTACCTTTCATTTGATATTTGATACGATGTTGTATCTTATTAATGAAAAAGGCGAGGAGAAAGTGCGAATAAAGCCCTGTCTACTGTTGTCTATCCTTAAGATCGAAAATACTGACTTTTAACTTCCATACATGTTTCCGGTTAAAACTATGTCGATGATATTGATAAACATCTCCAAATGTTATTGATATTGATCTTTATTTTAGGATGTTGACTGAAAGGTTTGTAAATATTAGAATATATATATGGCCCTCTTTAAAGAGAGTCCCGCAAATTGGCAGCTGAGAGGTGTTTTCATTAATCATTTCATCATTTGTCCTTAAATATGGTGAGATACTAGTGATCATTATCGTTTGATTTGCATACATATACATATATATATATATATATATAACTATATACCCAGCCAAGCTGCGACGTAACAGAAACGTTCTGCAACCATACTTTTTTAGTCAGTCTATTAGTTACTAATATGGCACGTAACAATTACGTTATTGATGGTGAGGTTGAAACCTCACAAAATCAGAACATTATTACAATGTTATATTTTGGTGAGGTTAGAATGAAACCAAAACAGAACGTTATAAGTACGTCCTGTTTAGGTTGAAGAACGTAACCAGAACGTTATAATAACGTCACAGTGCCACGTCACAACAGTACGTTGCGGCAACGTTATTGGAAGCCATCAAAATAGCGTAACAAGAACCAGTACAGAACTACACAGAACGTTGCTGCAACGTTATAATAACGTCACATGCTTGCCTGGGTAAGTTGTTTAGAAATTAATGGATTATAGATGGATGTATAAACGTAATTTGATTATTTTCAATGTTGACAAAATAGTCCAAATTAGCCTGCAGTTACTCAAATACTGCAAATCCTTGGTAGCAAGAACTGCTACAGTATACCAAACTCAGCAGGAACGTTTGATAGACTTCCTTGCAATTCGTATCATCGTGCAGACCTGGCTGGTTATTTTCCTTCCATTTGCCTATGACTCTAGATCTGCTGTAAAAACTTGCCAGCTTTACTCTCTATATAGATAGACTACTCATTTATTATTCCGCTTTTGCAATCGGGTCGACATGAGCTTGTTGTCTGATGTTATTGATTCTTTAGAAAATCGTGCACGGCTCTGACATTCTCGTCCTGTGGTATTCCCCACTTCCCTGTTGGTGTACACTACCTTGGGTCAGGGGGCCCCTAGTATGCAACAAATGGTATAGCTACACTAAGATATGTAACTCAAGATAGGTGCTTCACCCCATCCCCTCGAGAGTCCGTACAAGCCGTTATAAAGCCAATTCGGTTTCGTCGTTTCCATGATGTCATTGCATGACAGTTCATTAATGTTATGACAAAGTTGAAGGAGACAGAGTGCTGTCTTATTTGTAATGTTTTGCACAGTCTTATAGGGGCCGAACTGCCGCTACATTCATGGTGAAAAACCATGAATTGACTCTTATCTTGGAGTCTCTTTGATACTACAATATCACTAAGCATGGACAAGGCTAGACCAATCACACACAAGGCCTGCTTCTAATCTCTTTTAGAAACAATGACATTGAAATATAATAAATACCATATTATGGTTTGATCTTAACAGCAATAAAGAAGAGCTCATAAAATGGATATGTTGGTTTCTATTTGTGTACCTGGCTCAGTTTTAACCAGGTCAGCCTGGGACATTTACCTGTAATGGAGTGTAAAGGCTATATTCACTATGTGGTATTTGCTTGCGGCACCATGAAAAAATGCATAACAAACTGCCGCAAACAAGTATGCGGCAGGGTGCCGCAAGATGGAATATAGGGCTTGTGGTAGGCGATATTTTATATAGGTTTTTTACAGTTTGCTTGCAGTCGGACCACCAACATGTTGGTATCAAAGACACAAATTACGGGCACCCCTAAATAGCAACAACAAAGTACCGCAAAGTGGAATACAGGCTTAAGGCAACTCTGTTGTACAGGGTACTGTAAGATGGTGATGTAAATATCCTGTGGGCTTGCTTAGACGCAGTTCACAGTCATTGTTTTCTCAATTTTCTGGAGAATCCCGAAGGTTATTGTATAATAAATCCATAACCAATGTGGAAGGGGATACAAGGTGGGTTACCGACCAGAGGGGGCTGGCTTTTATAAGCCTGAGGGCAGAGCCTGTAGGGGTCCCTGAAGGCCGATATTGGGCAGCACCCTTTGGTTGGTAACCCATCTTCACTTATATATAATGTAATATTATTTACACTTTGTTTGGAAGATATTGACCAAGTCATGAATGAGATAAAAGGCCACTTCTCCTTTTTGCAACATGAAAATAAAACTGGAACAAATGAGTCTGGACTGTTTCAATTTGTTTTTCAAGTTTTATTATTTGTTTAATACTTTTTATCAGTTTGCAAATTACTTGTCAGTCTTGGCAATAATTCTTTGAAGCATGCGCAATGCCCCAACGCTGTCACGTGGTACCTGAAATAGAAACAAACAAATTGTTCTTGTATATGGTCCATAATGTGCATATTTTCAAATCTGGATGGCAATTAGATCAACTTCGAACATAGACAACTTAGGCCCTCCTCAGCCAAGTCGTGATGTAATAGAGACTATAGTTTGGTCAGTCTGTTACCTACTAAAATGGCATGCATATAGCAGTTACATTATTGATGGTGAGTTTGAGACCTAGAAATTAGAAATAGAATGTTTTCATAATGATATTTTTCAGCTCTCTTCATACCAAACCAAAACAGTCTGCTATGATAACATTTTGTTCAGCTCAAATAACATAACCAGAACATTGCAATAATTTCACAGAGCCGCAATTATTGAATTCTCCCTACCACGGATAGTTGATTTACAGTATTTTAAGCACCTGCAGGTTAATTTTGGCTAATTTTGTCGACAAAAACACATGGACATATAAAGGCAATATATAAATATTTGCCATATTATATGTAATGATTGAATTCCAAAAAATGATATGCATATACAAATAACATTATGAGAAAATAGTGGATATTGATGGCCACCATTTTAAAAACACAAGTAATGCCATGATGAGTGAAAATTCCTATACTTAAGCATTGTGATTTGTCGACATATTACCCAGCATTCACCTTGATCTAGGCTAACCTGCATGTAACATACAGAAAATTTGCTATCCGTGGTAGAGAGAATTCAATGTTATGATAGGAATCAGTAATTGATAACCAATATTCTCAGGCAAGTATGGGCAGTTTGCTTCACTTGTATACCCAATTATTATGCGGAAATTGCTAATGCTGGAATTTGATGAAATCAGGGGCAGTGTTTCATAATAATCCCCTTAGCTACAGTGGTTTTATATGAGCTTAAGGAAACTGTACAGGAGTTTGAATCTCTCGTAAACTCCTGTCTCACAATGAAACTCTTGTAAATCAACTCAAAACGCTTGTAACTAATCTCCAAACTCAGATAAGCAAATTCAAACTCCCCCAGCTACAATGACGAAAAATCTGGTTGTACCTTTATGAAACGCAAAGCTCAGGCAGCTGTATGGAGAGTAGGGATTTTTAGCAACCCCCGACGCATACCGTAACGCAAACGCAATGTATCTCTTACCCCAGGTGTAATGACTGGTACCGAAATTATATCTTTAGAGGAATATTTTGTTGCCTGTGATATCAATAAATATGTATCTGCTTTTAATGAATGTTGCCCTGGTAGTATGTAATGTGGCTTGAAAGTTTTGAGATACGTCAACGTATCTAGATGCGTCGTGGTTGCTAAAACTCCCTTGAAACAGGCCACCGTACATGCATGTACAGAAGAAATCAAGGGTAAATAAAATTAAGTTTAAAGTAAACAAAAACCCTCAGCTGGGGTATACTCACAGCGTGTCCCTCCTTGAGGTTCCAGTAGAACTTGAACTGTTTGTAGGCCTTGACGAAGGTCTCCGTCTGCTTGGTGGTCGGGTGGGTCAGGGCCAGGCGCGGGGCAGAGTTGTACTTACCCAGGTCTCCCCAGGTCATCTTCTGCACCCAGTCCATCGCACCTGTTGGGGAAAGACATGTATAATCTCCAATGATGTTTTTTTTCTTTTTTTTTCATTTGATGTTTATACAGGCTGGGTTCACTTTATTAAATGTTCTTCCACTGGAGACCTGTGGACCATTTGGGCACAATTCGATGCAGCAGTCAACCAAATATCCTTTTTCTATGCTACACTGCATGGGATTCAAACCCATGCAATGCCAATGCCAACAAGTGGTACCAACGCCTCAACGATAGCAAGCAAAGATAAGTGATTCGTGACGCTTGACCGTGAAAGTGCCGACGACGGCGCCCCCAAAGAGAGTCCATGCTACCAGATACAAAAAATACAGCAGTGTGCCTTTTGTGATCTTTTTCGAAACGGCACCATCATCAACTTCGTTATGAAAACCACATAGGCATTTGACCTAGTCACCTATCTTAGTGTAGCCATAATACTTTTGGTAACTCTATGCTGTGGGGGAGAGAAAGGGGGTAGGGGTATTCTCTTATTGTGTAAAGGCTGTATTTCATTACCCGACTTGAGCTGGGTACCATATATTTTGGTCAATTCTTTTGGAATTTGAAAAAAAAAAAAATTGAAAAAGATTCTTTAAGAATTAAGGGAAGGACCAAAAATTGTGGGTAGGTCAGGTTAACTGCACACAACAATTTTTGATCGTTAAGCCTTATACACAATGGCGGTAACATGCGTTAAGTAATCAACAGCGTATTGTAACAAGCAACAAGCTGGCCACAACATGCACAGGGACGGAATTAAAGGGAGGTGCCTTAGCATCCCGCCTTAATTTCTTTTGGTACCAAATTTAAATTCTTGTGTATGGATTCTGGATTCGTCACTGGTACAACACTTTCTAAAGTGATAACTCGTAGTAGCGCTTGGATATTGACCTCAAGAATATGGCGGGCTCATGTTGAAATAGCAAATTTAGCTTGAAACAAATGTTAAGGGGCCTTCCATTAAGTCCGTACACAATTTAAAAAAAGAATCCGATTCCCCCACCCCCCTCGGGCCAAAGTATGCATTGAATTCATACAGGAACATACGCAGATTTTCGAAAATCCCAGACCCCCCTCCCCCTCTTGGTGCGTATGTACTTAATGGAAGGCCCCTAACATACTGTATGCACATTCAATTATCGGATTGTACAGAAAACGTACACGAATAATGTATGACCTTTCCTGAAGATCATGAGTGATTTTTCAAGTTTGTCAAATAACCCTGAAAGGAATAACCTTAACTAAAATGTCAAATAAGAGGTTTTCCTGGCAGGAAAATACTCCCACCACAGTTCTGTTACATCCATCGAGGCTGCGCTCGGTCAAAAATGCCCCCTGGTGTCAACTACTGGAATCTCAAATGTCTGGAATAAGGGCGTGTTTAACACTAAGTGTATCTTAAATGCGTTTCTCACATCTCACAAAAATCGAGATGAAATATTTTTAATCATCAATGAACTTAACTCTAAAAAATATGTAGATAACCGCAGGTATGTACCATTATTTCAAACAGATAAGATACAAGCTTAAGGACTAGATATCTGACTAACACCCGGGGTTGGGGGGTGGACACACTACCAACTCTATTACGTAATTCCCACCTTTGGTGTCACAGATGACTCTGTATCGTTAAGTAAAGGTGGGTTTCAACCAAATGACATTCTCCTCAAGACAGCATAAGACTGGTAAAGATTTGGAAATCGTTGATGGTCTTTCATAAAATCGCTCAGTGGAAACACAAACGTTAGTTACGACATTTGTTAAAGATTTTGCTCACGACAAATGTTAAAGATTTATCAAAGACAAAATATTGAACACGTTAGATTTTACTCAGGTCAAAAGCCAATGATTTCTTTCAGGTCCAATTAAATGCAATTATTCCTATTATTTTGTCAGTGCTGGATCTTAAGACCACATAAATAGTCATTCAGGACCTCCCTGTTTCATACATGTAACTATATTTCTGTCGTTTAGTGGAAACGACCAGTCGTATATATATATATATATATATATATATATATATATATATATATATATATATATTAATATAATCCTCAGACAATTTGCTGACGATTACAATTTTTTCCAGTCGTTCATAGTTGTCACCAATTCTCAACCTAAATCATTTGGTGGAAACACGGCTTAAGCCCCCACCTTTGGTGTCACAGATGAGGTCGAGCTGTCCCTGGTACACGATGACGTCCATAGAGGTCGTCTTCAGCAGCTCGTCCACTGTCAGACAAGGGAATAGATAAACAATTATTAAAGGGTTCCTTGCACATAAATTTACAGGTTTCCAATTCTTGTACATTTCACTTCAGTTACAAACTCTAAAAATGCAAGAAACGAAAATAATTCAAAATGTCAAGGTACCAGAGAATAATATAAGAAAAAAAGTTATTTTGGGAATTCAATCTATAGGTCATAATGATGGGAATTCCCTTTCAAGAGAACTTGGGAATCCCAGGTTATTGAATATATTTAGGATAGTAAAAATGAAACCAATAATAGCCAGTACGGACCTGAATACAAATATCGTATGCTTAACATTAATTTCCTTTCTATATATTTTTTGACAGTGGGGAATTCCCTCTTAAATCCACAAAATAGACCAAATTCTAAAGTCTCATGACCATATATAGATACTTGGGATATTCTTACTATATGTCTAGCATCATTAGTTCTTCATACATACGCCATAAAATGTAATTGGAAAATATCCATCCTATAATTATGTGAAAGGTTCCCTTTAAAGGAAACCTTTCAAATAACAATAGGTTGAATAATATACATTTACAGAATCATTACTTTGTTATAACATTATGCTCATATTGTGCTATTAGGCCTATATTACAAATCTGTTGGAATATCACATCTATGTACATGATCAGTTTAATAAAAAAAATCATAATAATTAATTACCCGTTTTTATAACAGGTTTCATGAAATCTCCCTCCTGCTTTTGAAACACCAGACGCCTTTGGCCTGTAAATAGATAAGAAAATTAGATAAATAAAACAAAAATAATTTAATATAAAATCGTTTTTACCTATATTGATAACCGGCTTCATGAAGTCTCCCTCCTGCCTCTGGAACACCAGACCGCTCTGGGCTGAAAGGTGTCATACCTAAGTTAGGTACATGTACTTATAACATTGGCACATATACGCAGTATGTTGGTCTTAAAATTGCGCATCGAGCAGCAAATTTTCAGGGAAATAGTGGTCGGCAGTTGGTGGTGCGTTTAACCAACGAGAGTAGAAGGTCCCTTCTACTCTCGTTGGTTTAACATAGGATCCTATGGGAGAAACAGATTATTTCGCTCTAACATTTTAAATATTGCTCAAATATTCATACAGTAAGTGAGAAAAAAGTTTGGAATTTTTCTCATAAATGTCATACAATCCTTCAAATTTTCCTCATATTTCCAGTTTTTCCACATTGGCCGAAATTCTGTTTCCCCCATAGGCGCCAGTGTTAAGTAGCCAACATACAGAACCCAGAATTTCACCGCGCGATGTCGGAAATGGCGACTATACCACTAACCGGTTTACTCTGTATACTAACATAACACTGTGCTGAAAGGTGTCATACCTATGTTAGGTACATGTACTTATAACATTGGCACATTATACTAACATGTTATACATCATATGAACACTCAAAATTTGCTCTTTTTGATGGTACAATATGAATACGATCGAACAAGTTAAGGATGATACAAGCTATGCATTTAAAATTTGCTTTTTCACTTTTATGTTTTGAACATCGATCTATACCATCAAAACAACGTCTGCCTTCAAGTCTTCATATATGCATACATTAAAACCTTAGTTTCACAAACACGTTACCTCATTTACACATAAGAAATATCATAGCTTCACTGAAATGGTTATATAACTCCGACCTTCACCTACACATTTTTCATTATTTCGCCAATGGTGCCCCCCCCCCATGGGAGTGCATGCAGCCTGTTACTATATGCAATCTCTTTGGGATATTTTTTTGCCATCATCAGTCGAGGATTTGGGGGGGGGGGCAAAAGGGGCAATTGCCCCCCTTAAGAGCACTGGCTATGGATCCGCCCCAACATCCTGATGGGGTGGTTGACATGGCGGAAAACAGTAACACGGATGCACTGTCTAGTCGCAATGGTGTGCATGCATTCCCATAGGGGGCACCACCATAGCAAAATGTCACCAATAGGTAATCTTATCTTGGACTCTTGTTGTTGATACGTTCAATCATTACATTGAAAGCATATAGCATTTTACAGTTAGCAAGCTCATTGCTTGTGTAGAAACAGATTATGTATGTTTTATTGAGACAGAAAAATTAATAAGGTCGGTAACTTTAATATTGCGGTGATAACCGCAACAGAGACGCGACATCGTTTTTGCAATCTCTTTAAGTTGGCAATCTCAAGGATTGCATACAAAACAAATGTGTTATTTTTAAACGAGCTTGCTACATCCAAATACTGTTTATACAGACTTATAAAGGGACGATAGCATTCATTACTTACTCAGTCATAGTTAAGCAATAAAACCTCTAGATCTCATTATCTATGAAACATGAAATATGTTTTGTTCATGCAGAGGACGTAACATAAAATTGTAAACAGTTGTATTGATATTTAACAAAATTGTTATGCTTGATTCTAATGTGTCTTGATTTTCAGAAATAGTGACACATTCCTTATACCAACATGATGGTTAGGGGGATGTATAAGGAGCGTAAAGAAACTTTAAAAATCCCATGTTACCACATTAATTCTAGGGATATGAGCATCTAAAGACTGACTCTTTGCTGAAAAGTGCATTTTCAACATTCAAAAATGAATAACTGTGATTTTTACTTTAAATGCTGAAAATGTGTGGGCAGGACCCCATGAGTATCTTAAGCCAAATAAAACCTTAGATCACCATGTTTTCCTGGTAATAAAGTGCCAGCCTTTTTTCAGTGTTATACAGCCCAATCCCACCTCTTATTTTGCAACTGGTTCATGTGTATAACCAACATGGGAGGAGGTACAAGGTGGGTTATCATCCCAAGGTGTGTCGGGGATATCCGCCTGAGGAGACCCTCCTAGGACCTTCTCCCTGGTTGGTTATGGATTCAATAACCCTGGCCACATTTTTAAAGTAAAATTTAAAAGCTTATTCTAAATGAACAAGTGGAACTCTTTTCTACTGCTGGAACTACTTTCCTGTATTACCCTGCAGGGTGATAGCACTTTGGTTATCACCCTGTCTGTATCAGTGATACATACATATAACCAACTGAGAAGGGGGTACGAGGGTGGTTATCACCCCGAGCCTGGACCCTGATATCAGCCCGAGACCAGGGCCCGCAGGGCCGGTCGAGGGCTGATATCAGGGTCCAGGCGAGGGGTGATAACTGCCCGAGTACCCCCTTCGAGGTTGGTTATGGATTTATTATACCTTAGCCCCCGACATCTTGGCCCCCCTGCAAGATCTCTGAGGGGACTCCCCGGGGGGGACTCAGGCACTAGCGGCCGCGGCTGGGCTTGCCTGACTCAGGCCGGCCCAGCCGCTGCGGCGGTGGGCGGCGGTGACGGCCGGCGGTGACGGGCGGCGGCGGTGACATTACTGGAAACCAGGAAATGGCTCATTATCCTCCATGATTAATCTTAGAAAACATTAGCTGCAAAATTCCACTAGGCTGGGCCACTACAAACGTCTGTAGTGGCCGTCGACGTCTGTAGTGGCCGTCCGTAGCGGCCCGCACGGCCGTAGCGGCCCTTATTATCGCCCATCTGAACGTAGGCGTTTAAATGTGTTTTTTTATGCGTTTTTAAGCATTTTTGGCTTTTATTTTAAATATCTACGCATAGATTAACGCATTCTACACAAGAAAAACGCATTTTTAAGGTAAAATATGCGTTAAATTATGCATTACCACGGACTATGTTTTCGCGGCCGTTCACGCGATGCGCGATTTGTATTCATACGCCTTTCCCGCGCGAACTATTTCTTGTATCACACTCCCGTGTGATAAACGGCTGGTTATCACACGGGTTTGATAAACCATGCGTTAAACTCTTAACTACTAAACGTGTATCGCACTAAGGTATAATAAATACATATAACCAACTGAGAAGGGGGTACGAGGGGGGTTAGCACCCCGAGGCTGGACAATAAGCAATAAAATGTAGCTAGCTAGGAACGTTGTGCAGATGATGCATATATGCTAGATTTTTTTATTTCTTAATGATTTAATTTTTTTATGAATTTTTGAAAAATAAAAGTTTCTGTATCGCCCTGGAGGCTGGTTATCACCCAGGTTTGATATGGCATGCGCTAAACTCTTAACTACTAAATGTGTATCACCCTAAGGTATCATAAATTGATTTCTTAACTATTGAATGTGCATTACCCTAGCATATAATAAATATACGTACCTCCCCAGGACACGTTGTCTGGGATAATCCCCAGGTGTTTCTTGACCACCGTGTTCATGAGTTCTGACACGCTGACGGCCTGCGGGCTCGGGTTCACCAGGTACTCCATCCACCGGTCTGACAAACAAAGGCAAACAAATTTGACCTTTACTGAATCCAGATTTTGTAAATGGTGTATTTTAAGATTCATCAAAGGTAGTGGAGAAGTCATTTTTCAAAACATTTACAAGATCTTTGCAAGGTCTCTCCATCACATGTGATGTACTCTTGAAAAGAGTGAAAAGATTCCAAATTCAGAGATATTTTATTTGAATTAAGGAAGGGGTGAATTAGCATGAATGATATTTGGCAGTCAGAAAAACACTAATGGAATATCCAGAAATATTTACAATGGATCTGAATATCTCAAAAAAATAAAGCAAAAATAAAACATTGAATTAAAACAATAAAGTGATAAAAATCATTATCTAAAAAAGAAAAGCCCTAATGAGATAATAATTGATACTATTCAAAGGGCACAAGTGCAAGATTGAAATCTATCCAAGACTGATTCACAAGGGTTACCATCCGCTGCCAGCTCCTCTTGGGCCTTGGAGAACACCCTGTAGTTGAGGATGTTGTAAAAGTCCACATAGTTACTGCGCTCCCCCAGCACTCTCTGAGTGTTCCTCCACAGCTGGGTGGACAGGTACCACTCCTTGTTGTCAGCTGCCTCCTTACACTGACCCGCTGCCTCCTGGATGGCGTTAAGGCCCGGTTCATCTACCACGGACTGGTCAGGGGTAAAGTACAAGGTTAAAACTATGGAAAGGTCATTTGAAGGTCATACACGCTATGATACTAAAGTGTACCACTCCCCATTGTCAACCACCTCCTTACACTGACCCGCAGCCTCCTGGATGGTGTTAAGGCGTTGCTCGTCTACCACGGACTGGTCAGGGGTAAAGATACAAGGTTAGAGCTATGAAAAGGTCATTTGAAGGTCATACACTCTGTGATATTGATGTGTACCACTCCTCATTTTCAGCCGCCTCCTTACACTGACCCGCTGCCGCTTGGATGGCGTTAAGGCCTGGCTCATCTACCACGGACTGGTCAGGGTGAAAAGTACAAGGTTAGCGATATGAAAAGGCCATTTGACGGTCATACACTTTACGCTATTGTATCTTCCACTCCTCAGTTTCAGCCGCCTAATTATGCTGACCCGCAGCCTCCTGGATGGCGTTAAGGCCCGGCTCGTCTACCACAGACTGGTCAGGGGTGAAAATACAATGTTAGCGATATGAAAAGGCCATTTGAAGGTTATGCAGTCTTTGATATTAATGTGTACCACTCTTTGTTGTCAGCTGCCTCCTTACACTGACCCGCAGCCTCCTGGATGGCGTTAAGGCCCGGCTCATCTACCACGGACTGGTCAGGGGTATAAATACAAGGTTAGTTATATGAAAGGGTCATTTGAAGGTCATACACTCGTATTACTTTCATTGTGCTGGATATTATAAGGTCAGTCGCAGGATCATCATTGTGTTATTTTTCTTGTATTATTAAACAAACATTGTGCGAACAAGGCAGTGAATGATATGTGTGTATAATTGTAGCTAGGCAACTCAGCAGACACACACACATTGGGGCCCCCTAGTGGTATAGACCCACACTACCTGCCTCTAATTTGTATAGCCAAGAATTGCATTATAGGCCAAACATATACTACAAATGCAGCGGTTCCCATCTTTCATGCTTGATTATAATCACTAGGGAGTTTCTGATCCCACAACGCATCTCGATGCGTCAACATATCTCAAAAGTACAGAGTCATAATTTATTTAAAGCTAAAATTGTTAAATTTGATAATTATCATTCAATGGCCATGTAGGATAAAGGCAAACTAGTTACACTCATAATGGAATATTCTTGAAAAACGTTTTAAATGCTGAGATAAAAGATACGTTACGTTTGCGTTACGTCATGCCTGGAAGGATCTGAAACTCCCTAATTCAGGCAGACGCAATTCCAAGTTTTCCTGTAATTTATGCACCTGCAGGGTAATTTTGGCATATTTTGTAGACTAAAACATTGGAAAACCAACTGAATAAGCGCATCTTATGAAAATATTTATAAATCAACTTCAGAAATTGAGGTATATACAGTAACTAAAAGAAAAAAGTACCTAATTCTACCTTTTTATAATTTCGAACAAAGGAAAATGTCATTGAGGACTAATAATGTGATGTTAAAGGCCTGTAACAGGAAATGGACTTGTCAACATATTTCCCACAATGCACCTTGATTTAGCCTGCAGGTTGGCCAAAATAGTACTAACCAGAAAACTGCGTCTGGGAGAATTATACTGAAAGTGCCTTACCATCCAGTAGAGCAGGGGTCCCCAGGTCATGGTGGAGTCGACGGGGGAGATCCAGGCGTTGCCCATGGCGAAACCCTCCAGCTTAGCCTCCAGCTCGCCCGCCTGGATGGACTGCAGACACAAAGTAAAGAATAGACTGTTTGGTGTGGTAAATTATATCATTTGACACCTCCAAAAAAAGGAACTTGTCCATAGACACAATGCTTAATAATAGTGTTTTTGTTTCCCAGTTTCTCATATGATTACTTCCCAGAGAAAATGTACACAATTTTGGGTAGCTGTGGTCTTGATCTATACAATACTAGAAGATCAGTATTGATTTATGAGAAATTGCCATGAAAACCAATGTTTTCTGTCACCTCCGATGGTGTAGCATAGGGCAGATGTCAGTAGTAGCAAACTGGCAAACGGTCTATTAACACTTCTAGAGTTAAAGATATTAGATATTACCAGGCTGGGGGATTGACTGCATTCTCAAAGCCATACCATATCATTATCCACAATAAGAGACAGCGGCAGTTTAGAATAATAATGTGACTTTATATAGCTTAAACATCAAAAGTGCATAATTCTTAAGGCTCATCAGTTTTATCTTTTTTCAGTGAGCAGAGCTTTATTTCCCATAAGCTTTTAACAATCTGCTTCAATTTGTGTCTAAGGTTCTGAAAATTTCATTTAAAATAGCCAACGTTCTGAAAGCTTGATAAGCTTGAAAATATGAACCTCAAGCTTTGTTTTACCACGGGGTTCTATAGGAGTTCGACTAAGTAGAAATCAGTGTACTCGGTACACTGATAATCCAAGCTATAGATAAGTTAGTCATATGTGACCAACTTTCTTAGTCAATTTGGCTGTGGTATATCTAGCTACCCTTTTGCTTGGATATTAGTCAACTCTGACTACCCCTAATTAGTCAAAATATTTCTAGGAATGATACTAAAACATAGGCTAAAATGACTAAGGTATCAGTCATTAAGACTAACAGAAGTTAGTTTTGTTGACTAAGGGTTGGTCGCTTATGACTAACCCTCAGGCAGTTCTGACTAAGAATATTTGTACTTCCTGGAATCAGTTGGTCATTCTGACTAAGCATATTAGCCACTGTTGACTAACCTTTTTTAAGCTCTCTGAGCTCTTATAACAGAGCTGTATGGCAAAAAAAGGAATGGGCTAGGAAGAAGGGCCTCACAACTGTCAGGGTCTCCTCCCAGCCATCAGGGTTTTCTCCTTGCTATCAAAGCCTCCTCCTGGTCATCAGGGTCTTCTTCTGACTGTCAGGGTCTCCTCCCAGCTATCAGGGTCTCCTCCTGGCTGTAAGAATCTCCTCCTGGCTGTCAGAGCAGAGCCTACTCCTAGTCATCAGGGCCTCCTTCCAGCTAGGGATTCCTCTCAGCCATCAGGGTCTCCTCCATATAGACAGGGCTTCCTCCTTGGTATCAGAATCTCTTCCTGGCCATCAGGGCCTCCCATTGGTCATCAGGGTCTCCAGCTGGCCTTCAGGGCCTCCTCCTTGCCACCAGGACCTCCTCCAGGACATTAGAACCTCCATCCAACCGTCAGGTCTCCTCCTGACTGTCAGGATCTCCTCCTGGCTGTCAGGTCCCCATCACCATTGTCAGGGTCTCCTCCCAGCCATCAGGGCATCTTCCTTGCCAACAGGACCTCCTCCAGGCTGTGAGTACCTGCTCTCATTTGTAAGGGTCTCCACCTAGCCATCAGAGCCTGCTTCTGCTGTCAGGGCCTCCTCCTTGCTGGCAGGGTCTCCTCCCAGCTGTCAGGGTCTTTCCTCAGCTGTCAAGATCTCCTTCTGGCCATCAGGGTCTCCTCCCTGCAGTTGAGGCATACTCAAGGCTGTCCCATCCATCAGAGATCACTCCCAGCCTTCAGGAACCACTCCCATCCATCAGGGTCCCCTCCCGCCCATCAGGGTCCTGCCCACCCATCAGGGACCCCTCCCACCCATCAGGGCCCCCTGCCACCCATCAGGGTCCCCTCCCACCCATCAGGGACCCCTCTCACCCATCAGGGTCCCCTCCTATTCATCAGGGTCCCCTCCCGCCCATCAGGGTCCCCTCCCACCCATCAGGGTCCCCTCCCACCCATCAGGGTCCCCTCCCACCCATCAGGGACCCCTCTCACCCATCAGGGTCCCCTCCTATTCATCAGGGTCCCCTCCCGCCCATCAGCGTCCCCTCCCACCCATCAGGGTCCCCTCCCGCCCATCAGGGACCCCTCCCATCTATCAGGGTCCCCTCCCGCTCATCAGAGTCCCCTCCCGCCCATCAGGGTCCCCTCCTGCCCATCAGGGACCCCTCCTACCCATCAGAAACCCCTCTTGCCCAGCAGGACCCCTTCCAGCCCATCAGGGTCCCCTCCTGCCAATCAGAGACCCTCTCCCACTCCTCAGAGACCCCTCCTGCTGATCTATAGATCTACAGAGAATGACAGCCAATACTACTTTAGAGTTGGTCATAATGACTAATATCCAAGTCATTTTGACTAAGGTTCGTCATTATGACTAACCCTGAGAGACACCTCACCATCTTCACTCAAGTTAACAAATTTGTAACTAAATAGACTATATTGTGGATCTAAATGACTTTAGAAATCATCCTTGATATCTGTTCTTTCATGTAGAATGTGTTTAAATGTTAGATGCACAATGTGAGCCAAGGATGAAACTGGATAAACTTACCAAGTTTAGGAGTCTGTTTACTTTTGTATGCCTCTTTCCTGAAGGTCATGTGATCAATTATTTGGTCATGTGACCTCTTAGTCATTTTGACCAATCATTTAGTCATAATGACCGACACATTAATCATAAAGTTGGTCAAAATGGCTGACTGATAATTGACTAACATGAGTTAGCCATCCCTGACTAACTTTTGAAATCCCTAGATTATCAGTGTAGAAATCAGTTTATTTATTAGGATAGGGTAAACATCGGTGTGGAGAGTGTCAAGACACAGTCAAATATCGTATTGCTTTTCTAGTCGCATCTCTCTATCACTGCGTTGACATGTTTTGAACGTCTCCCCAACCTGATTACTGCTATTTTTCCTATTTTGATTTGATCTGAACATTAATGTCCCCTCACAAAAACTGGTATGAAGGTTAAAATTTAAACAGAAGGATAAGATCTTATCCCCATATGCTGCATTTTTTCCCATAATTACGTAAAGGGTCTAGTAACTTATCTTGGACATTGTTGTAATCGCATTACATAGTTACGTTTTTACCGTTGTACTGATAGCTTTATCTACTAAAATCTTCAACACAGGCCACTCTTGTGGTGGCGGGTGGGCTCACTGCTGCCACCTGGGGAAACCTACTCGTAACTACTAACCTACAACACCCTAACATATACCTACCATACAACTTGTCCCATTTCTACCCACAATCCCACATTCTTTAATTCAGACCTTCAAAAACAACCCATAGGCCTATATTACCTCAATCTTCTCACATTTCCCACCCATCCTCCCTATATATATCTAACACATAGGCCTACATACATGTATACATCTCATCTTTCGTTACTTTTATATTCAAATATCCCCCAAAAGAATTGATAATTCAAAATTCAATATTCTATTTTTCTCATATATCTATATTATTAACAAATAAAATTTTGATATGAATAAAATCTAATTTTCGGAATTCGCCCCTGATTTGTCTCCCCCCCCCCCCCCGCCCCCATGGGCAGTCATTGCTTAACACTAGTGGAAATATGAGAGAGGCGTGGTTGGGGTAATAAAATTTTATTGATAAATTAAATTTTATTTGAGTATTGATATATTTGATAAAATGGTATAATTAAAATTTTTACCGCCTTAGCGGAATGAAATATAAAAGTAAATAATATAAAATATGGTGTGGGTGGGTGGGGATTGAAGAGAAGATTGTATGGAGATATTTGGGATTTTGGGTTGTTGTTGTAATGGAGGTGAAGGTAGAAGTGAAGGGGATTGTGGGATTTGGAAGGGTGTATTGTGGGATATTGAAGGTAGTGTGTTTATGATAAGGTAGGGGGAGTTTATGGTTGTGGGAAAGGGAGATGATGGAGGGAACCACCAGGTGTCAGCAATGACGCCACCTGTCCAGCACTAGTCTGGCATGTGAACACAATACAGAGCACGAAGTGAGACTTCAGCACTATTTGACTTACGGTTATACTTATTTTCTTCATATAAAAATATCTTTATATAAAATAAAAGTTGACTTACAGCATGAAGCCTCTTGGCAAACTGAGCGGCCATCTTCCCGCCATAGGATTGTCCGAAGATGTAGAAAGGCACAGTCTACGTGGAGAAAACAATCATGATAAATGGTGCTTGACACCAGCTCAGTAACTGTCAGTTTTATGGTATACAGAACACGTTGTTATTCCATTTGCTGACAATCTCCCTACCGCGGATAGCTGTGTTATAGTATTTTATGCAACTGCAGGTTAATTTGGACAAATTTAGTAGACAAGAACAGAAGAAAAACTATAGAAAATAAAAAAGTATTTGCTTTATCAAAGTGTAATGAATGGATTTTCAAATCAACTTAAAAAAAGACAAACATAAATAGATATATTTCAGGCCTATGGTTTGTCGAGATCTTTCCCAGCACCCCGATAATGAATAGTTTGCAGGTTAACCCTAGGAAATAAGCTATCCATGGTAGGGAGATTGGAAAGACACATTTAAAAATAAAATTTAATGTTGTTGCGCCCTAAGCCAGCTGTAAATATTTGAGCATTAAAGCAGCCATTCATATATTATAAATCGTAATGTATTATCTATTATGATACTAGGCACATTAATCTGAATCTTTAAATTGTATGGAGATTTCTGCTATGCACTCTGTTCTGCTGGCTTTTGAAGAATGTTTCATGAAATAGCTTTTTTTGTGAAAAGGATATTATTAACAATATTAGTTCTAGTAAAGTCATATGGGTATTTATTGCACCCAAATCATATGGGTATTTATTGAACGCCGTGTGATCCAAGTGCGTTCCCCTTACCTTGAACTCAGGGTTGGCCCTGAGGAACTCCTTGTAGAGGGTAAGTAGGTCCAGGGCGATCTCATCGACGTCCGTCGTCAGAGCGTCCACCGAGTCGACGTAACTGTACCCAGCCCCCACGGGGTTATCCACGTACAGCACGCTCACCTCCTGCACCTGGAGGGGGGAGGGATGGATGTATATAACATATATAATAATATAATATAATATAATATAATATAATATAATATATATATATATATATATATGTGTGTGTACATATTACTGTACCCAGCCCCCACGGGGTTATCCACGTACAGCACGCTCACCTCCTGCACCTAGAGAGGGGAGAGGGAGGGGTTTATATAACAAATTTGTAATAATGTAATATAATATAATAATAATTATATATATATATACTGTATATATATATATATATATATATATAACTGTACCCAGCCCCCACGGGGTTATCTACTTACGTATACAGCACGCTCACCTCCTGCACCTAGAGAGAGGGGGGATTTATATAACATATATATAATAATATAATGTAATTATATATATATATATATATATATAGCCGGGCCCCACGGGGTTATCCACGTACAGCACGCTCACCTCCTGCACCTAAAGGGGGTAGGAGGGATTTATATAACATATATATATAATAATATATATATATATACATGTATGTCTGTATCTATGTATGTATGTACATATGTGTGTGTATATATATATATGTATATATATATATATATATATATATATGATCAATGTCACTTCTCAGCAACCACAAGCTTACCTCCTGAACCTAGATAGAAGAGGAATGGATTTGTATAAGGCCTAAACAAATTGTTGTGTCCAGGTAACTCGACTTACCCTAATATTTTGGCCCCTACCCGAACTTTTCCATGATTATTTCTTTCCTGAAACCTATCTCAAAATTCGAAAAAAAAAAAAAGACTTAAATAAAATGAAATGGCATATATTTGATCAACTGATGCTTTTCAGATCCCAAGGGTATTGTACGTGTTTCCAGAATTTTGCCTTCGTCTATTTGTGAGACTGAAAAAAAAAAGTTATATAAAAAGGTTAAATCGACCTACCTATTCTATTTTTTTTTACCTATGTTACCTGAACACAACTATTCTTTTTTTGGCCTAACACACTCGGATCAATGTCACATCTTACCAACAGGGGTTTCTCCACACCACATACTTACCCCCTGAAACTAGAAAGTAGAGGAATCGATGTATATAACATATTCAGGGGCCTGTTTCATAAAGTTACAATCACCTTTTGGTCATCGTAGCTATGTCAGATTTGATTTTGCTTTCATGATTTTGGGTGGATTTATGTGAGGTTTGGATAGATTTACCAGGGTTTTGGGTATATTTATGCAGGTTTTGTTATGAAACAGCCGTATAAGAGAGTTTCAAACTTGCGCACAGTGTCCCCAAGCTCGCGTTAACTCGTGTGGCATCATTTTCTTGCATTATTTTAGGGCTTTTACAATGAAATTTTAAAGGAAAGATGGAACTTTTTGCCTTACTATGAAACAGAAACGTTCTGCAACCATACTTTTTTGTCACTTTGTTACTTACTATGATGGCACATAACAGTTGAGTTATTGATGGTGAGGTTGAAACCTCAGCAAATAAGAATGTTATAATGGCATTATTTATTGGTGAGGTAAGGACGAAACCAAAACAGAATGTTATAAAAACCCATTATTGTGAATTAAAGCTGTCATGACACACCCAACCCAACGACGTTTTTACAGACTGGTTTGATCTTTAATGCAGCAAATCAACATGTTTTCAACCCGTTAGGGCCTTCATCAGGATTATTGTGAAGTACATGGTAGGACAACTATTTGTGCATATATTAATCCAATATTCTAATCTACATCAGGCCCCATGGTCTTGGGGGGGGGGGGGATTCTTGGTCTAGAAATGGGTACCAAATGCGGTCAGACCATCAAGGGGCTATATAGCTGTCGATCGCCAATTTCACTAAAAAAGGGGCACTGTCAAACCATCTAAGCACCTTTTAGGATAGCTGTCAATAATAAATTATATCTGATACTAGATTAAATTGTAGGGTTATAATATTCCTTCAAAAAATTCCTTCAAAAAATGGGGCTGCCAGAGTACTGTCAAATCCCCCCACCCCCCCCCCCTGAAAAAAAAGAAAAAAAAAGAAGAAAAAAAGAAAAAATGGGGGGAGGGAGGCTGTAGTTTCGTAGTTGGTACCTACCTGCATTATACTGAGTCCCCCCCCCCCCTCCACCCTATGGTAGACACACTAATCCCTCCGTGGTACAAAGGCCTACATCTGGAGGTGGTGACTTATGTCATAGACACTTTGTAGGTGAGGTAACGCGGCCAAATGTCAATGTGTGGGCTGATCACCTTCACCACACTCATCTGGGGTGTGACACTCTCTGCACAAGGTCTATACACCCTTTTCACGAGCCTGCGCAGTGAACCCTCCCATAGACGACTTGTTCAAAACCATTTCTGGGGCAGATGCAGCATTTTGGAGTAAATTAGGGGGTAGGTCATCACATAGGCTAAGTACCAAAACATTGCACTGTCGCGCACACACGTGCAACGTTTTTTTATTTATATTTATCAGGTAAAGTCCCAACCTAAGGGATGGGGGTTCTGGACCTTTTGGAACCAGAACCCCTCGAGATATCCCCCTGCATTAAAGCCTTGCCATATAGGAACCCACTTTCCAATTGCTACAAACTGCATGGTTGCCACTTGAAGAGAAGGGACCTTTTGTCTCCACCATGTCCCAATCGCTTGGTTCAGGCCCATCCAAGCCAGCTTGCAACATAACAGAAACGTTCTGCAACCATGCGTTTTTAGTCAGTTTGTTACTCACTAAGATAGTACATAACAATTACATTATCAATGGTGAGGTCGAAACCTCACCAAACAAGAATGTTATTGTAACATTATTTTTTGGTGAGGTTAGGATGGAACTGAAACAGAGCTTTATAAGAACATTTGGTTTGGGTTGAAATACATAACCAGAACATTATGATAACATTGCAGTGTAACGTCACAGCAGTACATTGCAGCAATGTTGTAGGCCAATAAAACAATCAAAATAATAATCAAAATCAATACAGAAAGTCACACCGGCTGGGATACCACTAGCAGGGCGTCACACATTTGCAAAATGTCTATAGGACATGTGAATGGAGGTGCTATACACTTTACGTGAAGTGGCCACGTCGTTAACAAGTCATGGACCTCAGTGTCCCAGAGACGGCCCATTGTGGGGGTATTGTGGGCCTTATACTGCGGCTAATGGCCTGTCAAGTCACATTAGACCTGCTGGGACGACCAAAAATCATCCACAGGTGTATTGATGGCCACTATATCACATGTCCATAACTAGGGGGGTTGGTGGGGGGTGGGGCGCCATTTCCCCCCCCCCCGAGGAAATTAGTGAAAAAGTTCCACCTTTCCTTTAAAAATTCACTGTAACACCCTTGTAAGAAAATAATGTAAGAAAATATTGAAAAAATCATCTATGGGAACCTCATCACCACCCTTTATAGGTTGAAATTATAAGCAAAAGTCCCTGGATCACTTAGGGAACCTCGCCACCCCGACCCCCACCCCAGAGCAGACCCTGGGTAGGGGCCTGTTATCAAAAAAGACTCCCCAGAAACTATCCAAGGAATTTCCTGGACATGGGTATTCATACAAAATTCATACAGACGTCATGATATGTGTGTTCAGAGATGATACTGTTTTGTATATGTTGGAAGGACATTGATATAATTTGGTGGTCGAAAAATTTGAAAATAAAACTGGGGAAAGAAATCCACGAAATTCCGCAGTCAATTAGATTCCACGATATCAAATGGTGGTATCGTCGGTATTTAAACTCTTCGTGGATGGGGACTTTTTGTGATTGATTTTTGGTGGGGCCGGGATCTCTGACCTGATCATATTTACATAGGTGTAGGGTATAATCTCTGGGAGATGTCCCATGGGAAATTATACCCTACTGATATTGATGAGCGGATAAACCCTTTACAGGCTAAGCAATTTGTTTATAGTTCAATGCAGGCACCATGCATCTTCTGAGAAAAGATTATAAAGGGTATTACTGTTAATCAATCAAGAATATAATTATGAATATATAGATATATGTGGGTATAGATGAGCCGTCTAGTATTATATTTGGGTATAAGGAAACAGCAAGAAACAGTTTGTTTTACCGTACTATTTATAAAACTTCATTAATTTTGGTTACCTAATACATGATGTTATCCTATTTTTATAGTAAAGAAAATTAGCTCACGCCCCTGTTGGGTGTTATAGTAGTTGATTAGGTGTGGCTGCGGCATCAGGGAAGACTTACCAAGACTTACCAAGTCAATGGTTGCTTTATCCTATCTAACTTCCAGGTATATATACTGCCCTTACACTTTTACCGAGGCAAGGGTTCGTTTACTTCCCATACTGCATAAACACAGTATGAGAAGGACATGTCAATGACATAGCAGTATGTCTCACTGTTTGAGGTAAGGAGGTCCAACTGCTGTTAACCTGCAGGGTTTTTGACCAAAAACACCCACGAATTTGCATGGGGGTGTTTTAACCGCCACAATGAGAAAATAACGGGAAAAAAACATCCAAACATCCAAAAACCTTCGGGATTAAATCAAAATCATTGAAATATAATTCACAATACAATTATGTATGTTGAGAGATGATACTTTTTTATGTAAGTTGAGAGAACACTGGTACAGTTTGGAAATAAAAGGATTGAAAAAAAAAATACACGTAATTTCGTGGTGCACTAAAATCCTTTAATAGGAAATTGTGCCCACATGAGAAATTTAAGTTTTTGTTGGTCTGAACTTTACGTGATTGTCTTTTTTTGGTCGGCACCCACTGGACTGCTCTTAAATACTAACGGATGATTGAAGTATGTTAAGATTTGGGGTAGTACTTTCTAATTGTGGATGTTGTTCAGGGGAGTAATGAAGAGTTGAAGACAAAAGTAGTTTGGAGATAATGCTGTATCGTTTCTTCAGTCAGAGGTTATAGAGCAAGGGCAATAGCCGTGGCTCTTAAACAAATAAAAACGTGGGAGTGTCCAGACTCCCACTGCCTGCACAACAGGGGTGCACTTCCCCACCTAACCTTTGGCCTCTGACCTAATTATATTAATTATGCCAGTTGACCACTAGGGGGAGGGGGAGTGTTAACAAAGGTTTATGAAGTAGTTCATACATATTTCATATGTCTTTTAATTATTGTTTAGGGAATTGTGATATTAATTATATTTCATATGATAAATTTGGTAAATAGTTGTAGTTGTAGAGGGAGGATATGCCCTGCCTAAACTCAGGTATGATGATTGGTCAGTCTTACCCAGGTGGTGTTCCTCTTCTCCAGAGCAGCGTTCTGTGGTCCCATGATGTCAAAGTTGCCGTATCCAGTCGAACCGGCCCCGGGACCGCCCTGAATCAGAAAGCAGATATCATGATTATTATTTGGCATTATCGCAGTAGTCAACGTCTTGGTGGAGGGTAATCCATTATTGGTTGTTTAGGTCGGTCAGTAAACCAGTTTTGCCAGTTATTGTTTATGGAGCAATTTCTAGGAAACTTAAAAAATAGGAAGAAAAAAAAGAAAAAAAAAGTAGGGTTTGGTGGCACAGCCCCTGGTTTTGTAACCTATATCTACAAAAAATATTCAACAAAACTCAAAAATCAAATCAACATTTTTGTCTGAAAGGTATTATCCTTTAATAATATGTGTGTACACTTTGACCAACACTACCATCCAAGCCTTATCCCTCCATGTTGTGGATGGTTAAACGAATGAATGGCAGCCTGTTATTTGCATGGCATTTCTTTAGTTGATGCATCTTAACTCGTAAAGCGTATATGGGGAGAAATTACTTTCCTGGGCCATTGGGTACCAGCAGTATGTTATCAGTCCACCACGCTGGAAACCTCTCTTTACCACTGGCTCCCAGCGAGGTACACCTATAGCCTGTGGCTGATACCAAGTGGCCCAGAAAAGTCGTTTACCTCCTCATTCCACTTATGCCGATTTCAATACCATGATTTTTTCTCATGAAATGTGGCATACATCCATACATCCTGTGTATCATTTGTTACATTTGAATAACAAATGTAACTCCTTTCCAGTGATCTATATACCATGTCTATCTGTCAAACCTGATTGATAAAGTCAGCAGCAAATGGGAATGTGGAATTATATGCATATGTTACACAAATTCCAAGGTGAGGATAGTTTTGGTTTGATATTTTCTGATATCTTCCGAGAAATATGTCAGTTTGTCAGGATCATTACTTGCAAGAGGATGAGAAATATAATGATCAGCGGTTAGCCACAGAAGAGATTGTGATCATGTAACTATTGTGGTTGTGGTGAATGGCAGGAAGTGTCATACATAACTGATGTGTGACCAGAATAACTACTCATGTTAAGCCACAACCCGAAAGTCCATTCAAATTATTCTTGTTTCGTCACACACTGAGTGTTTGGTTTAACAACTATATTTAGCCACATAATCAGAAACACATAACCACATACTAAGTGTCTTGTACAGCTACTCAAATTGAGCAAAAGTTATAGTATTTTAATCACCTGCAGGCTAATTTTAACCAATTTTATCGACAAATCCCCAGGAAAAACTACAAAAGATAATTGTGATATTTCCACATTATAATGAATTAATTATTAAACAACTTTAGAAAATTTAAAAAATAATGATCTCTGGGTTTTCTTCATGTCAAAATAGAAATGGTGACATGATTAATGGAAATTCCTATGCTAAAGTCGCGATTTGTCGACATATTACCCAGACTGCACCCTGATAAAGAGTAACCCGGTTGAGGTGGCAGTCCTTGAGAGACGTGTAGTAGAGCCACCAGAACATGTGGGCCTGTGGCCGCTCATCCATGTAAAGATTAACCCATACCACTACTCACGTTGAGCCACATAACAATTAACGAATAATACTACTACTCATGTTGAGCCACATAACGATTAACCCATACCACTACTCATGTTGAGCCACATAACGATTAACCCATACCACTACTCACGTTGAGCCACATAACTAGTAACCCATACCACTACTCATGTTGAGCCACATAACGATTAACCCATACCACTACTCATGCTGAGCCACATAACAATTTACCCATACCACTACTCACATTGAGCCACATGATGAGCAGCCAGTTGAGGTGCCCAGCCTTGTGGGAGGTGTAGTAGAGCCACCAGAACATGTGGGCCTGGGGCCGCAATTAAGCCATACAACTCACATTGAGCAACATAACGAGTGACCCATACCATTGCTCATGTTGAGCAACATAACAATTGACCCATGCCACTACTCACGTTGAGCCACATAACAATTAACCCATACCACTACTCACATTGAGCCAAATAAAGATTAACCCATACCACTACTCACATCGAGCCACATAACAATTAACCCATACCACTACTCACGTTGAGCCACATGACGAGTGGCCGGTTGAGATGCCCATCCTTGTGAGACGTGTAGTAGAGCCACCAGAACATGTGAGCCTGTGGCCGCTCTTCCATGTAACAATTAACCCATACCACTACTCACTTTGAGGCACGTAACAATTTACCCATACCACTACTCACGTTGAGCCACATGACGAGTGGCCGGTTGAGGTGCCCATCCTTGTGAGATGTGTAGTAGAGCCACCAGAACATGTGGGGCTGGGGCTGCACATCCACATAACAATTAACCCATACCACTACTCACATCGAGCAACATAACAATTAACCCATACCACTACTCGCGCTGAGACACATAACATTTAACCCATACCACTACTCACATTGAGCCACATAACAATTAACCCATACCATTACTCACATTGAGCCACATAACAATTAACCCATACCATTACTCACATTGAGCCACATAACAATTAACCCATACCACTACTCATGCTAGTTGAGCCACGTAACAATTAACACATACCATTACTCACTTTGAGCCACATAACAACTAACCCATACCACCACTCACGTTGAGCCACATAACAATTAACCCATACCACTACTCACGTTGAGCCACATAACAATTAACCCATACCACTACTCACGTTGAGCCACATAACAATTAACCCATACCACTACTCACGTTGAGCCACATAACAATTAACCCATACCACTACTCACGTTGAGCCACATAACGATTAACCCATACCACTACTCACGTTGAGCCACATAACAATTAACCCATACCACCACTCACGTTGAGCCACATAACGATTAACCCATACCACTACTCACGTTGAGCCACATAACGATTAACCCATACCACTACTCACGTTGAGCCACATAACAATTAACCCATACCACTACTCACGTTGAGCCACATAACAATTAACCCATACCACTACTCACGTTGAGCCACATAACAATTTACCCATACCACTACTCACGTTGAGCCACATGACGAGTGGCCGGTTGAGATGGCCTTCCTTGTGGGAGGTGTAGTAGAGCCACCAGAACATGTGAGCCTGGGGCCGCACGTCCACGTACGCCCACTTCTGTTTGTACCCTTCACCGATGGTCGGAGCCACCCTCTCCTCCGGCTTAACATCTGTTTTAGGGGGCAAAATAGAGAAAATATATTTGAATGTCACTTGCATGGCGGACAAGCGATGCATATTGCGGGGAGGTCATATTGCAGGCCATATGTACTGATCACTGCTCACTCCTTATTTTCAGGACTTTTAGCATATTTTTCATTTTGTTTGTGTGATAAAATAAAGAAGGATCTTTGGGGTTGTCCTCAGGTGGCCATATGACCCATGGGGATCATACAAACCTCAGGCTTCGCCCTTGGTATGTGACAATCCCCTGTACGGCCATCCTTGGATGCCCCCTGCAGTGCTTCTTATTATAAAAAGCCTTGTACAAAGGTGAAATTTTATAAATCGTTAATAAATCAGATTGAACTTTAAGCTTTGGCCAAATCAGTGGATGACCAACGATTATTCTATTGGTTTTGACTAGGCTGTTGTTGTTATATCGAATTTCATAACCCAAAACTCCAAGAGGGCCCAGAGCCGAGCGTATTCCCCTACCCTAAACCCCCGCCGGCTTCACCAATTGTTTGTTTCAAGCAATATAATATACGGTGCTAAAACGGAGATTCCTTATCCATGGTACCGTACCTTCGTTGACTGCCTTGGCGGCGGCCGACAGGACCACGGCCAGCAGGACCATGCATAATAAAGTTGGGACTGTAGCTTTAAGTGACTGCATCCTTAGAGTGTCCCTCGTCTAGTGCCTTGGCCAGTGGTCGACTGACCGGCAGGTAGTGTACCCCTGATCCCGGCTTATCGCTAATCTGACCCTTTCCCTTACCGTCTGATAGCTTATCTCACAATACACTTAATCCCCTCCACAGCTCACCATAGGAGGGATGTGTACTCTCCCTACATCCCCCTAGTATCAGCGTGATTTGATGTATTTTCCCAGGATTTTTCCGGACTTTTTTTTCAAAAGAATTTACAGAAGATGACACATGGTTATGATAACATCATTATGTTTTAAAAATGTGTCTCAGATTCTTAAGTGAGGTCCTTGGTTTGATTTTATGTTTCAAAAATCTGGGAGATTATCTGTTCATTTTTCCTGATTCATATTCAGAATTTATTAAACATATTCACCTATAAGTGTAACTATATATATAAGGACAGTACACTTATACCATGGCATGGCTTTGGTTCCACATGTACTTAACACTATTCACCTGCCCGATTGTATTTTCCTCTGATCGCCCGTGAGTATAATGTATTGAAAAGTGCGTGTTTGATATATTTCGATTGAAAGGTTGCCGAGGCTTAAGTCGTATAAATCACGTTTGTCAATAATGACGGGTTTAACTTACTGGGTATCTACAGGTGATAATGTTGCAGCGACTGTCAGATAAAGATTAGGAGATTAGTGGTGTCAAATCACGAGGTTGAGGTCTGGTGTGAAAAGAGGTAGAAATAGTTTTCTGATGGGAACTTTTGAAGATACGGGGTAAAGATTGAAAGACCGGCAGTTCAACCCATTTCGGATAAGCCAATATAAGAATTCTATATAATAAAATGTATTCAAACATCTTTTTTGACATATTCATCTGGGCTGAAACAATTTCAGGAATCTCTTCTTCTCGATGTCCCACACCAGTCTGATGGGCTATGTTGTTGGGTGGGGCTTTGTTTTGTTATTTAGATACTAAGTAACAGACTAAAGGCTTTTTTTTACCTTTTTTTAACCCCCTCCCCCCTCCCCCCTTGTCATGTTTCGTCATGCGGCCCTTGACCCCCCCTTCTAGAAATGACATCATTTTAAGTGGACCCCCTCCCCCAAATCACAGAAATGATATAATAAAGAATGCATTTGTTTTTGTTTAGAAAGATGTCTATCCCCTAGAAAAATCTTTGATTTAACTGAAAGTGAAAAATACAGCCTTTAATACCCAAACCTAACCTAAAATTATCTCTGAAATTCTTGAAATTCAAATTTCCGCAACATGATGTCATGCACCACATGACCCTCCCTCCCCCCTTGTCACATTTGGTCATGGAAGCATGAACCCCACTCCCCCCCCCCCCACCCTACTGCATGACGTCATTTATGAACGGCCCCTAATATGCTTCACGTCGCGTCCGAAGCGTAGTATGTTAAAGCCCAATGCATTATAGTTCGTAATGGGGAAAACTCTCAAACACAAGATCCAACGTGAAGTGTAATTTAGGCTTAACACCACTACCTCGTATCTATGTCTGAGGATATGATTATACCATGAGCTGCATGCAGGGTAGAAACATTATATCTGATGTTGGACCCATGCGTTATGAAGGAAATGGATTTTAGTCTGTCAGTGTCGGGTTCACAATTTCCCTTTGTGTCATAATACCAACAGACAGGTCACACATAGCAACAAACGTTCTCACCTGTGACATTGTAAGCTGGTTTGAGTTGAGAACATGGAAAATTGTGTTAGATTATGGAACTTTTGGCTGCCTTTGGTCCTAATTCAGGCCCTGAAAAGGGGCTTGAGTAAAGCCCCAGTCGTTATGGTTTATATTTTCCTCGGGATTCATTGCAATCCCAAAATTGCAAGCTAATGCCCCGTTCGCCCTGGTCATCCTTTGCCTCTGTGATCTGCAGTAGAAATGTGATTAGAATGTGATTAGAAATATTGGATTGTCGCAGCGCTCAACAAGGTGGTGCTCTACGAAATTATTCAACATGTTGAATATTTCCATAGTCTAACTCTGCGATTCTACATGAGATTGCTTGCGAAAACGATCACACGGGAGCTGCCTTCTCAGTGTGAATGTTATTTGTTCAATTTTGCTGGCTTCCGATCTTTTTTTTTTATGCAGATCGCAGCTTTGACGTGGGAGGCTCCAACCCACATCCGCTGAACTGGGACTTTGTATCTTTATTTCCGTCAGATTCATGGAAACCTAGGCGGAACTAGGCCGTGGGGTGAGGGCCTGTCGATCCCTGCACGGTCGGTTGACGGAGTGTAGTGGGTCAGGATCACTCAATCAACTCGGACCAGCATGCAACGCCACAATATCCGGTGTCGCACGCTGATATTGCACCCCAGGACAATCCGCTGTCACGGGAAAATCCAACCCCAGACAGTTTGGGCTTTTTTAGCCCCCTGACCAGACTGCTTCTGGGATGACAACTGTATTATTGGTATGGGGCGTTTGTATGGTTCAGTCACACCCAAGCAAGAATATGACGTTATTTTACGTTATTATAACGTTTTGTTTAGTTCTGCTTTGGTTCTTGTTACATTATTTTGATGGCACCAAAAACTGTCTTTAGAACCTAACATTGCAAGGTTGCAATGTGACATTCTTGTGACATTCTTGTAACGTTCTTTCACGTTATAATAACATTATTATAATGCTCTTTATAAGAAAGGTCTCAACTTCGCTAAAATATAATGTTATCATAACATTCTTTTTTTTAGTAAATTTCAACTTTACTTAAAATAATGTAACTGTAATATGAAAATGGGGCAGGTTACAGACTAACCAAAGAAGTACGGTCACAGAACATGCTTGTTTCGTCACTGCTTGCCTAGGTAGTTGACCCTTCAATGTACTAAGTTTGTGGTCTTATGCAGGTTATAACAACAACATAATTATTTACTACACGGATATTTTACGTACTGACTACTCACCAATTAAACAGGATGCATCTTTTTATACCATTCCTGTCATTCATATGACTCATTATTCAATTACACCACGCACAGAACGAAATACTTGTCATTACACGTATGGTAACCCAATTGTCCACAAGTCATCTGTATCCCAATTATATAAACATAATCAGATAAAGCAATAAAAAACTAATAAAACAAGACATGTGCACTCTCATCCACTATTTCCCCCTGTATCACCCCGTCATCTGATTGGCTGAGCCTGTGTCCATGTGGTTTTAACGAAGCCCGCCAGGCGCGCTGCATTAGCCTTATTCGCAGCGCCCCCCAGTGGATGATCCTAACGCGGTTACCTGGTCTGCGCATGCGCGGAGGGGGTCCGAAGATCCGGAGTGACCGTCATTAGGGGGCTGCCCAGTGTGGGGGTGACCGCCGCCTGTCCCCCAGCCCCACCCTGAATGGGGGACCGAGTGTACCAAAGCAAAAATATGACGTTATAATGACGTTGCAGCAACGTTCTGCAACGTTTTTATGGCACCCAAAAACATCTTTAGAACTAATGTTGCAACGTTGCACTGTAATGTTATTGTGACATTCTTTCATGTCATAATAACGTTATTATTACATTCTTTATTAGTTAGGTCTCAACTTCACCAAAGTATAATGTTTGGTTCTTGTTATGTTATTTTGATGGCACCTAAAAACATCTTTAGAACCTAACGTTGCAACATTGCACTGTAACATTATCGTGATGTCTTAATTACATAATTATTACATTCTTTATTAGTTATGTCTCATCTTCACCAAAATATGATGTTATTATAACGTTCTTTTTTAATAAGTCTTAACTATACCTAAAGAAACGTTGTTGTTGTGTGGAAATTAGGCAGGTTTCAGATAAACCAAAAAAGGTACAGTCACAGAACGTTCTTGTTACATCGCTACTTGCCTGGGTAGGCACATGAAAGTGGGGGTCCCAATAAGCCCATCCCACTATTAGGTATATCCTAGAGTTGCACATGGATTGCGCAAAATATCAGTATTGGTCATCTTTGTCTCTGAGAGTTGTCATTGATGAAATAAGAAAGAATTATATTTTTCTACATCTCGAAGTCTTGCAAAAACATTATGATATTTTATATTTTATCACTTGGCAGATTTTCAGGTTTGCCAGCCAATGAAAATGCTGTATATCAGGGCAAAATAGCATTGGACATTACAGGTTTGGCTGACAGGCTTTACCAGTGGTTCCTATGCAGAAACTTCCAAAATATAAGGTTGCATTTTTGAAATTTAAGAAGCTATCTGTCAACCAAATTGCTTTGGTTAATTTTGTATTATCCAAAGTTCTTCAGGAAATAAGTACAGAAGCAATTTTGAGAATATTTCATGGTTAACTTTATTGTTGGTTTGAACTGGGATGGGCTTGATAGGATACTTCCGAGGCAACTATGCAGTATTATTATAACATTGATCATGAAGTAACGTTCTGATTAATTCTGTTTGGGTTCTTGTTAGATTATTTTAATGGCACCCAATAACATCCCTGGAACATATCATTGTGACATTCTAATTATGTCCTTTTACTAAAAGATAACGTTTCTATAATGTTCTGTATTGGAAAGGTCTCAGCTTTATTAAAATGCTATCAACGTCACATAACATACCTTAACTATTATGTGATAATTTAGCAATTAACAGGCTGACCAAACCACTATGGTCACGGGATAAGGAGCCTCAGTCTCAGCTTGCCTGGGTGCAGTGAGATTGAAAGGGATAGTTGCAAAGGGCGAATGGGACTTGTTACTGTGCATATACCTAAACATACAAATCCAATATTGTGAAGCCATAAGATTTAAATTAGGTTAGATTTGAATTGGCCAGCATTCTCCTTCATTGTGAGTTTATTAACAGTTTGGGTCTGGACATAGCTTTTCTGTTTTTCTGTTGACAGAAATCTTAAAAGTAACCTGACGGGTCGATAATGCCAACAAGCCTGGTAAGGAGAATTAAGACGTTATTCTTGAACATTGAATCCTGCCATGGACAATAGGAAAACATACAGAGGTTGACTGTATGACCCTCAATACGAGGTGGGTGACAAAATAATTACTGCCCGAGGCCATTAGGCTGAGGGCTATAATCTGTCTGATATCCCACTAGGTATTGAGGACTCTATCACTATCTCCATTTAATCAGACTGCATTATTTTACCTCACATAAAACAATCATGTAAACCCATTCAGAATTCACAAAATAAATAGAAAAATATTTTACACCATGAAGCAAAGTGGGCATTATACACAAATACTGCAATTATCATGGCATTAGTACAATTATAGCATTAATATAGACCCCTCAGGCAAACAGTGATGTAACAGGTACATTCTGTAACAATACTTTTGGGGTTAGTTTGTTACTTGTTAAATTTTGACATAACAGTTATGTTTTAGGTAGGGTTGAGACTCACTAAAAAAGACTGTTATGCCAATATTACATTTTAGTGAAGTTGAGATGCTACTAATATAGAATCTAGAGTAATGTTATCTTAACATGGAAGAATGTAACCAGAATGTCGCAATAACAATACCTTAGAATGTCACATTATTCTTAAAACGTTGGTGCCATCAAAATGACGTAAGAAAACTAAAGCAGAACATTGCTGCAACGTAATAGTAACACTGCATTCTTTCTTGGGGCAATGAAGTATTTCAATGGTGTATATGAAAAGAAAAGAAAATGAAAAGCAATTGTAAATTTACGCTGGACCTATCAGAAAAACTACAATGTTTTTCATAACAACAATAATTATGTTTCGTAACAGCAACACTTTTATATCTCTGTTAATACTCGATGAAATTGAATTATGTAAATTGATATATGAAGGGCAAAAAAATAGAAAAAAAATTTGTAATAGTTACAGTTCATTGAGGACATGCTAAATAACTTAACGATTGCTGTTTCGATAAAAGTAACAGCAAAAGGTTTCGTTGTGTAATTGATTTTCGTTGTTATGATCAGTATTGTGCAACGGGCCACAGGATAATAAAGAAAAATAAAGAAAAAAAAGGTAATGAAATCGGTAGGTGGACACGTGGCGCCCCATGCCCGCCCCCATGTCCCGTCCTATATATAAATAGGTTATGAGTGGTGCTTGATGTATGCCCAGCAATGGTGGGAGATGAGTCGTGCATCTTGACCACACAGGGTCGGCGAGTGGTGTTCTGAGAGAGTTCTGAGAGTGTTCTGAACCGCGCCGTTTGGCCGAGTTAGTGCCTGAGCTACTCCTGAGATACTTCTGAGTTAGTCCTGAGTTGCTCGTCTATTGCTGTCAGAAGGCGGTGGTTCATTAGGCTGTGAAGGGGCAGAGGGAGGAGTGGGCAGGGTAGGGGCAGTGGAGGATGACGGCCGACAGGAGGATGACCCTCGGACTCACCATACTGACTACCGTACTGGTCAGCGCAGCCACAGGTAAGATAGCTTGATTTACTTGATTGCTTGATTTCTTGATTGTTTGATTTGTTGATTTGTTGATTTTCTTGATTGCTTGATTTATTGACTGATTGTTATATTGATTTCTACCCAGCCAAGTTGCGACGCATTGAAGTTGCAGCCATACTTTTTTGCCAGTCTTTTACTAACTGAGACGGAACATAATACGTTTTTTGATGTCTCGCCAAAAGTTGAATGAGTTATTAGAACATTTCATAACGTAATTCTCTGTGATATTTAATACCCAATCAAAACAGGAAGGTATGAAAACATTCAATGAACTATCAGGGACCCCCCCCCCCTTCTTTTTTCTTTGTCTTTGTCAAATATCTGGGGTTCTTTTTACTTGAGAATGCCGCCCCTCTGATGGCACAAGAACCTTTTTATATAGGTGCCCCCGCCCCCATTCTATTATAGGATCCCTGGATCTGGCCATGGTTAGTTTTGGTTAAAGAATGTAACTAGAACATTTCCAGGCAAGAATGTAACTTTATTATAATGTTTTCTGATTTGCAGTAACATTCTATTTGGTTCTTGTGGTGTTATTTTGATGGTACCCAATAGCGTCTTTTGAACCTAGCATTGCGGTGCACCGTGACGTCATTATAACGTTCTGGTTATATATTATTTCACCAAAGAGAATTTCGTTATTTTAACATTCTATATTGATAGGCCTCAACTTGGAAACTTGGGCAGGTAGCAGATTGAAGTGATATTGCAGTACGACGTCACAGCAGTATTTTAAAGCACCATTATCCTATTATTTCCATAGCGTGAGAACTAAAAGTTGTATTATTGCAAGTTCGTAGAATCTCGCTGGTGTCCAATGGATTTTACGGGAGATTGTCTCTGTTAGTCTACCCTTCCCTCGTCAAATAATATAATTACCGTAATCTAACAAGGGCATGAAATACTGTTAATTTTCCATGTACGTATGAGGCTTATACGTTATATCATTCCTGTGGTCGTTTGACCACAAACACTAGTAATCAGAATATTAATTTACTACCCTATAGCTAGTAGCAGAAAAACATCAGTTATCATATTGTCCAAACCAAACATCGACCTATACATAAAACAATGTCCCATGATTTTACAATCTAATATTCATCATCACGTCAGATAGCACTGGGTGAACATTAACAATGAATGGTTTACTAGCTTCAGCGACTTTATTTTAGCAAAGTAGAGATACAACGAGGATTTTCTTTTTAGGTCCGGTGTTCTCTTATTGATGTCCGGAATCTATGTAAAAGGAAGATCGAAAAGATTAGGGATATATCCAGGGGGGGGGGGGGGTGGTCCAGGGGGTCGATCCTGACCTCTCACACACCCCCCCCCCCCCCTCTTCTTTTTCTCTTTTCTGTTGTTGTTGGTGGAAACTTATAACTCACATAGATTAAAAGAAAATCCTTTGTGCATACAAATGCGTAAGGTGTCAGTACTTAGTCTAAATGCCGAACCCCCTCCCTTTTCAAAAAGCTGTATCCGCCCTGTACCATATAAGGAGAGCTAGGCAATATTAATGTGACACAGAGTCCAGCTGTGGGGAGCTACATGTTGCAATGTGTTGGTGTCATCCGTCATGTCGACATTACTACTGGCCTCCTACCGCTATCGCTAGTAGACAAACTATTTCTGTGTCCAAGGCGGAGGTGCCACGGTATAATAATGTCACAACAATGCTCTGGTTTGGCTATTGTTACATTATTTTGATGGCTCCCAATAACATTGCTGTAAATAGTGCTGTGAGTGCATTGCGATGTTGTTATAATGTTCTGGTTATATTCTTCAACCTAAACAGAATATTATTATTACATTCTGTTTTGGTTTTGTTCTAACCTCACCAAAAAATAATGTTGTAATAATGTTCTGATTTGGTTAGGTTTTGAACCTCACCATCAATAACATAATTTGTACATGCTATATTAGTAAGTAACATACAGGTTGGCTGAGGTGTGACTTGTAGTACTCCGACAAAACATGAAAGCCATGAGGCACCCATGACTCTTTTGGTTCCCGATACAGATTATGGCTTACAGATATAAGATGTATTACTTTTCACTCTTATTGTTTGTTCTTAATAATGGCATAGCGATGGCATAATGAGCGGATACCACATTGTAGAATATTCAATTACCCTTAAAGGGGGGAACTCATTGAGCGATTTAATTATAACTCTGGTCGTTTCAACCAGTTCTGGTTATTTAGTTCTGATAGTTTTGACCAGATCTGGTCAAAAATGGATAGAAACATTGTTCCCACTCATGAATGCGACCGAAAAGTTAAAAAAATTACTTACCAAATATCTGACACTGTTAGATATTGTTAGCTGGTGATCTCCTAATCGACCAGAATCTTGGTTGCGTCGCTCAGGGGGTTCCCACCTTTAGTCCGTTATGATTATGGTGATTCTATTCAACCAGATTTCCTGTACATTCTGTACCTTTGGGGGATAGAGTCGAATTCAGACATTTTAGAAGGGGGGGGGGGGGACGCCCTTATGTAAAAACTTTAGGCGCCCTTTCGGGGGCTAGAGCTTTACATTAAAAGATCGAAAATTGGCAAAAATTAGTGCAGGGGGGGGGGGCGCCTCAGGCCTCAGGTGCCCCCCCCCTGCATCGGTCCCTGTATATGGTATTACAACATTAGTATTCATCAATCCAATCGTAGAGTGTAGCTGGGTAAGTTGTAGCTGCACCTGCAATTGAGTCCTACATGTTGGCGCCACCTTTCCATATATATATGGCGATTGACTAGAGTTGGGCAGTGTAGCCGGCCCTTTATATATGGCATCCGCTAAAGTTATGTAACCCCCTCCTGTTTAGAATCAGGGAGCCTTTATGCTGGCTTATTGTTACCTTGTTCCATGACAGAAGTATACAGATGTATAACATGGTGAGAAGAATATTACAAAACATTACGGTTAGCGTTTACCTCCTATATCTGGTTATAATGAATATGATTTTAGAAACAGAATTGTCTTCTTCAAGTAAGGATTATCACCTACGGAGAAAGTTGCATAACATTCAACTAAAACTATCTTTAATATATTATGTTAGTATGACATTGGATTGTCATGGTGTAGCATTATTGGAATACGCTAAATTGTTATTTTCCAAAGTAATAACGGAAATCTTTAACAGAAACTTTGCTAAGATTTACCTTTACCAGACACATTTTAACGGTTTTACAACACTAAGGTATCAGCTAATAATTTTGCAACAGTTGTGAGTATTACGAAAGAGTCGTTGCATGTATTGTTATTGGGACCCAACAAACCAAATACAGAACCATCGTCGCTGGAAAGTAATTATAACAATATCAATGTACGTTCCTTAGTGTAGAATAAGAGTAAAGCCTCTTTTTTGTTGGCTTGCTCAGAGAATCCTTTCCCTTTCGCGAATGCATTTTAAAACCATTTTCATTCCGAATCATGTATCTCAATTTCAATTAAATGTACATTAAGAAGAGCATAGGTATTAACACCGTAAATATTTTTATGGCTGAAAGTGTTTATTATAATGAGTATATCACTAATGGTCTTACGTGTTAATTATTAAAAGCGAAAAGTAATTTCATATATGGTCAGCTCCCACGAAAGGGTGCCGAAAGAGGAAAATGTGAAAAAATCGATATTAATGAATTTCACCAATTGGCCCTCTCTCGTGAGAATTTACAATACGACTATATTTTGTAAGTAGTATAGACAATCGTCAGTTATTTCACTAATCAGCCAAGGACATTTTCCTATATGGATGCCCCTCCCTCTTCTGAACCTCACGGATCCGCCCCTAATGTTACCTTCCTGTCAATGGTTGGGTGTCAAATGATCGATCAGTTACCTTATCAGCTTATAACTAGTAACACTATAATGCTAGTAGTAAACACGGGCGGATAAAAAGCGTCCCGGCCGCCCCTCCAAGGTCTTGAGTTTTACATTAACAAATCGGATTTTGGTAAAGAAAAAAAGAGGGGATATACACCCGCTATAATTATAGTAAGGGGCACACATGATGGCAGAGTCAGCTTGCAATGATTATTTTTTTCCGGCGTTGAATGTGATTCGTTGCAGAGTGCAGTTCATGGTTTCTCTAAACGTCGTTCATATATATAATATTTATTTATTTTATGTACTTATATAGATATGTTTCCCTTGCAGCCTACAACTGTGTGCGCCTGCGCCACGCCCCCGGAAGTTGTTACATCTTCAAGTCGTCGCCCAAGACGTGGCGGGAGGCGGTGGTGGACTGTGTGACCCGCCACGGAGGACACCTCGTCACCATGGAGACGGAGGCCGAGGTCAAGGCCGTCAGGGCCCACCTCAAGGTCAATGGTAAGTCAAGGACACGAGGTTTGCCCACAATGAACGACGAAATTGGGACGTTCGGATAACGTTCTATGATATTCCGCAACGTTATTAGAATGTTCTGGAACTTTACTTCCTTGGCTTGGTCTCTTACCATCTATTGCCATTATAATATCATATGCTTCGTTTAAAATAAATGAATAGAGATTTCCCGATGAAAGATATCATAATGCCCTTCTTTTAATGACATCCCCAGTGGCGGATTTACATGGAGGCGCGGGAGCGCACCCTCTCCCCCTTTTTTGGACAAATTTAATTTAGCTTTTTACAATGTAAAATTCAGTAAAATAGGGGCCTTCCTCCCCCCTCCTTTTTCTTAGCAAGCCGTCCCCCATCTTTTCAAGAAGCTGTTTCCCCCATTGGTCCATGTTATTTACCTATTGCAAACTTGTGATTAGATTTATAGAAATAGTTGGCATTAAAGTAATCAAGTATAACTTGAAAATATCCATAGTGACCACATTCATAATTATGTATGTAAGTTCTATTGTGTGATAAATGTCCTGCAACAGAAACAGGGGTTTTCACATTCCTAGTAATATTCACATTCATTATTGAGGATCTGTATGGAAATAACCACAATACCTACCCCTATGACCCTCTATATTGTTGTATGTCATGTAGTCATAAATGTATAATAAGGCCTTCTGTGCCAGGAATTCTACATACTTCCCATATGATGTTAATGTTCACATGGGGGCACTTTACACTTAGCCTGCAAATACAGTTATAGCTTGGAACATACTACACAATGCTTATCATGTTTTCTAAGATTAGAGCATGCTACACGTTACAATATGCATGTAGCGTTGGAGCTTAGAGCATACTAGGCAATGCTCTACTATAGCTCAGAACATACTGCACAATACACAAATTGTTATAGTAGTCCATATTTTGACAGATTTCAGGATTTGGCTACTGGACTATAGCGTAGGGCATACAGGGCATATATACGATACTACATTATACATGTAGTATTACAGCTTACAGAAGATGCGAAAAGACAGTTTTAATGATCATATTGTGTTCCTTTTATATAACTAATGCTCTGTAAGAGAGCAATTAAATTCTATTGAAGATTATTAATAAAAATAAAACTTATTCAAATGGAACAATCTGGTCGATTCGCACAGGAGTTACCTCTCTGCAGCCACATGTAAACAATAGCTTGTGACACCAAGGGAGGAATTAGGCCATGCCTGTGCATCATGTTTGAAAATGTATAATGCTGAAACTACTACTTGAAAAATTATGTGAAAAATCAAGAATATAATATACATAATTATGTTACTTCACATTCAGAAATTTTCATAGACCTCGGATATAATATTATTATGTTATAATAGAACTGCAAAATAGGTAATCCAAATTTGGAAAATTGTCTTTGCTAGTGAGCTTTAAAAGATACTACCAACGGATGTAGACTTCTGTCTATACTCGTTGATTCTACATAATGCACATAGTGGTTGAGCTTAAAACACACTACAATTGCTGAACTCTGAGTTAATATGGACTGTATGTTTGGGATATATATTTATATATGTATATATATGAGGGGATAGTTAGCTCAACAGTATTGTAGGGTAGTATCGATCCTATCTTACCTCAGTGCTAGGTTGCTCAAGTCTGTTATTGAAGAGGCACTCGTAGTTTGAGATACAGATAGATGTTCATTTGAGGCTATATTCCACATGCCAATTTTGATGCTGCCGATTTCGTATTTGTTTGATTTCTCTGAGAATATGACATGATACATTACACCCTATATACCATTTGAAAGAGAATTGTACTAAGACCTTTCTATTGAATTATAACATATCAATATTTAACCTTCATTTCAACTGCAGATTTTCAAAATCAGCAGTAAAGTCGGTGCGTGGAATACAGGCTTATCCACACATGAGTACAGTTCATAACTTCCCCTCTCACTCTGTTAGAATGACAGATGTCCAGTCAGACAATATTGCAAGTAACTCTGACTACCAGGTGTTTCATTACACTCAAATCTGCCACTAGTGGCATGTGTACTCCAAAATATACTACCAATATTAGCTCTACATGATCTATACCAACTTCAAACTACCCTGCAAGGCAGTACATTAATAACATAACCTGTGTAGGGGGATGGGTCCACTGAAGGGGGTCACTCTGAAGTCCCATGCCCACTAGGCGATTTTACCTGCGCTGAGCGCCGGGCAACTGGGAGAATGGCCATTGTCATCGCTGGGCGACTGTCATATCAAGCAATTTTGATATTTTTCTGCCGATTTTCCCGCTGATCCCATCACTCGTTGCCCGTCACCCAGAATCTACACATACCCACAGGGAGTCGCCCAGCGATCATGAGTTGCCTGACAACTTTACTGTTGATTCTCCCAGTCGCCAGTTGTCCATTACCCGGTGACGGTAAAATCACTAAGTCAGGGTATGGCCCTTTACAGTCATCCTCTTCATGTACGTTAGCATAATGCACATAGTGTTATAGCTTAGAACATATTACACAGTGCACATAGATGTATAGCTTGGGAAATACTGAATGGGACATGTAGTACCATAGCTTGAAAAATACTACCCTGGAGGGGGGCAACTTCCCTTCTTGATGCCCGGATGTGCATGTTGAGGTTTTGAAAACAGACCTATTTTGAAGGACACAGTAAGTTTGGAAACCTACCCATAGAAAGGATGTTGTTAATATATGTCATATCCCTATTTGTTAATATAATGGAAATATATACATGGATAACTATTCATTAAACCACATTAATGCCTATCAATTTTGATCTATTTCCCTTAGTTTACTTAGAAAGTGTTCAGTTTGATCACTACAACTATGTATAACTCTGTTTAAATTCCTAACCCATAATGAGTGAGGAGGCAAATATCACACCCATTTTGAGTTAAATTTTCACGCTCATTTCATTCACTTGAGCCTGAAAAAGGACCCATATCCTTCACTTTTCGACACACACATCCGGGCAGGTTTGAGACCAAGTTGTCTCCCTGGGCATACTACACTTTTCTTATAGTATTTAAATGAAATTCCACAAAATGTCAACAAACCCTGTAAAATATATAACAAACCCTGTGTTCTACCAGCCTGTTTCCTGTTTTCTCCAGCAGAGGGCGGCACCCACTACACGGGCGCCATCTCCGTAGACGGCCACCAGTCGTGGTTCTGGTACCACAGTGGCGCCCTCTTACGGCTCCCGGCCAGCCAATGGGAGGACGGCCAGCCCGACAACGAGGCTGGGCGCGGCGAGAACTGCCTCGTCCTGGATGCTCGGGCCGGGCGGGACGGGGGACTGGCCGACGTGGCCTGCTGGGGTCGTAACCCCTACGTCTGTGAGGTTCCGACCCCCGACTATGCCGACTATTATGGAGGGTTCCGATTGGACGAGAGGTCGGCGGCGGACAACATCCCGTGGGGCTAAGGGGGTGTTCACACCGTAGGGTTATTTCAGCTGAAGAGCCGTTCACACCTTACGATTCATCCTGTTACGATAAGGATTAGGACCATACTCCTTAGTCGCTTCACATTCCCCAAGTAATGATCGCTCCGAGCTTGGCCTTTTTTCGTTATGTAATTTTACTGTATCCCTCCGCGCTGCCATTAACTAGGTCAAGCCTACATCCGGGCACTTGCAGAAACCCAGAATGCTAAGGGTGGAGCGATGATTACACGGGAATCTGAAGCGACGTGGAGTATGGATTACGACAGCGTCGTAACAGTACCGGAACAGATATTAAATACAGATTCTGTTGCGATACTTCCCACAGCTTTTCTAACAGTATGAGTTCCTATATAGTGTTCACACTATAGTCTGGAATAATGCTCCAATTCTATCCTTATTTATTACCGATACTGTCGTAACCCCTGTCGTAATGCCAAAATGTGTAAAGTGTAAACCAGCCTTAAGATAAGTGTTTGAGGATAACATCGCGACCGAATCGTTACAGAATTCTGGGTGCGATTTTGTCCCAATACTGACGATAACTTTTCTGACATTATTGATTTATTTATGCTTGCCCCACAATTTTCTAGGAGTTCTTTACAAACTGAAATACCGATTCTGTTATGAGTCTTGTCGTAACAGGAAAAATCATGAGGTGTGAACCAGCCTTAAAAGCTGCACTAAAGGTTATATTAATTTTGAGATTTTACAGGTTATTGATACACTGAAAACTATGTGGGGTATGTGTATGTAGAAAAATAAGTTATTGAAAAACCGATTGAATTACAGTGATGCAATGTATGTTGTTTATCTATATAAACAAAATGGGTAATGACATAGGCCTGTTACTTAATGATGATTAATGAAGTTTATTTAGAAAACTGACTTTACATTAAGATTGGTATTTTGATGAATGTAAATGGTCTGATGCGTGAGCTCGGATGATGATCAGTGAGGAATTTAGAGGGGGGCGCAGGGGGCGTGAGCCCCCCTATTTTGGCCAAATAGCGAATGTATTTAATGTCAAAATTCTCTGCCCCAGAGGGTCCACAGAAATTGTTTGTAAGAGGGTGCTCCCTTTCAAAAATCTCTGGATCCGCCCCTGATGATAACTTTATTACAGTCGTGTGCACTATGTATGTCTGTTGTGTGCTGAAGCTGTCAAACCTTTCATGTGATATAATTATGATTGATAACAGAATACACTGAGTACTTAATTTATTACCTTGTCGATGTATTGACATCATGTTCCATGAAGGAATATATATGCATTAATTAGTTTATAGGTATATTGACTTCTTTGACAGGCCTGTGTGTTAACTAGAACCTGGCCGTTCGCTATCAGTTAATGGGTGGCTAATTACATGTAACTTTAAATGTACAGTTCATGTGTTTGAATAAATGGAGGGCATTAAAAATGTAAAACAATTGTTCAATAGTTCTTGTTCCTTTCCATATTATAGACCTGCAATAGCTTACCTAAAGCTTAAGAAGGTATCATATACCAGTAGATTATTGCAAAGGATCTATGCATTCAACCGTACCCCTCATCCTTCCTTTCGACCTATCTCTGTTTTCGACTGAAAACTACTAATACATTTTCCCATATGCATATACTGTTTAAATATACAATTGTATAAGTGAGAACGGAGAAAAAAAGTGAAAATTTTATAACATAAATAACAGACCACTACAAACAACTAAATGGCTCATTTAAGAACTCCAATAAGCCACGTAAAAGGTACAAAAGCTCATGCAACCCCGTTCAATAAGTAGATATAGGCCTACCAGACATTGGAACTTGCAAACCCCTGACAAGAGGATAAGTATCTAGACTACATTCTTTTCTTACTCTCCATTGCTCGTAGAGTTGGCGTGTCCCTTGTACTAAACCATAAAGCACCCACAGTCGGGCATATATGATAAAACAAAAGATGTAAAACAAAACATATCTCATATATATATATATATATATATATATATATATATATATATATATATATATATATAATAACGGTGATAGCTCAACCCTAACTCGGACGGTACAGATACGACTGAACAAAACACAAGTGTACAATTTTACATTTTTACATTTTATTCCAATCACCCATGCGGAGGTGTATTTACAGTTTGTTACTTACTCATCCTTTCTTACATCCTGGAACAATTCTTTGAACATCCCAGGCATAATTCACTTGTTTTGTGTAAAAGGTAATACTGACGATTAGCAGAATCGATTGATTAGCCTATAGTTTAGTTACAGACCCTTTAGGTCATGTTATCTTCTGTGCCTTGCGAAGGTTAATGTCTCCCCCCCTAAGCCTAGCGACGTTGAGGCTGGTGACGTGTTTTGTGACATTAGAACATACTCCAGCGACGTTAGATATCAGTTTTGTCTTGAATTCGGCCCCACAATCATGCAGTTACAACATAATCAAATAAGTATGTCTGACGGATGATACACTGGCTTTAAAATCTTTTATTAATTTCTTCAGGGCGACATGCATGGCGTTTCCCTTAGCAACAACGACAGTCAATGTATAGCATTTCTTAAAATCGATAAGGTGACATGGCTCCTTCTTCAATTCAACATGGGACATGGTATTTCAACAGCGACGACGACAGAGGACATGGGCATAACTACTGCCATTAGGCCATATATATTAAATTCAACACAGGGATCCTCCGAAGAAGAAACCCCCGAAGATAGCGCAACCAGTCCATTGGAGTCCTCCCAGGTTCATTGTAATCCTTGTATGTATACATAAAGACCAGTGTTTGTTCAACTGAATGTCGTTACACAGTCTGCAGCTATAACTGCCCTCCTACAACCTCTTCTTCTTTGAGAGGGCCCTGTAGCCTGTCGCACAATGACATTTTGTTTTACAATAACTCTATGATAACTTTAAGATTGTTTTCATAACAACAATAGTTATCGTTTTTACACTACCCCTTATGTCTCTGTGTTTACTGGATGAAATTAAATTCTGTAAATTGATATATGAAGGGGCAGAAACAGATTATTTCCTATTAAAATTACAGCTCATTAAGAGCATTCTAAATAGGTTTTTTTTAACGTTAAAACGATAACTATTACTCGTAAAGTACCAGTAAAAGGTTTTGTTTTGTTTTTCTTATTTCCGTTGTTATGATTGGTGTTGTGCAATGGGCCACTTGCATCCTTTAGAGCATTTCGTGAATGGCGGGGAGGTTCGGGTGGTTCTCACCAGGTGCCGCTCGTGCCGCCCTCAGTGGTGTGAGGGGGAGCCCCCAGGGGTCGCCCCGCCCCCCGCCCCCCGGCCACGTCCTCCGACCCCTCTGTCCGTCCAGGTGGGTCACCTTGTAGACCACCCTGAAATACATGGAAATTGAAAAATGTTAAAAAAAAAGATATTGAGGAACATATCAGCCATATTTGGTCTAGTTAAAAGGGAGCCAAACACACTGGAGGGTCAATATCTCAATAATTCAGTTAACCAGTGAAATATGTTCTATGGCCATAACCTAGGCCTGTGGTAAAATATAGACTGTGAATGCACACTAAAACTAGATCAAAATACATTTAAACTTATCCCTGGTCAATTTTCGTGACCCACCAAAATTGGTTTTTTTTACAAACATTGCTGTCTTCAAGCATAAATGACATGAGTATTATGGAATGTACTTTACCCATGGCTAAAATTAGATTCTTAGAATGTATTTTCATAGTTATTTGAGTTTGCAAAATGTTGTCATATTTTGACACAACATTGCTTTTGCCTCCCTTTAACATGCTTTTTGAATTTCATCTCTATCTACATTGGTTCAAAAGTTACAGCTAGTTATACATAGTACTCTGGTTTTGCCCTGTCAAAATGACATGTGTATTTGGAAGGCTCACTGTGCAGCTCGAGGGCAAATTACAAACCAAAGCTATATGTCATTTTGAAGGGAAGATAATGTAGATAAATTTTCTTACAGGTTTATCAAATATTTTCTTGATCTTATATCTTCATTTTACAAGTGAAAAACTCCGTCACAGCTTTACCTCAAAAATAGGGCAAACTTATAATAGGTAAACTGGTGGAATGTTATGTACCTACCTGAAGGTGACCCCTCCCAGGATCACCATGGCGACGACCAGGGCGACCAGGGCCCAGCCGTACAGGGTCAGCGTCCGCTGGAGGCCGGCAGGGGCCGGGAGGGGGCGCCCTGACGCACCTGGCGGGGGAAAGGAGAACTAGGTTAGGTCACAGGAGGAAAACGTTATTTATTTCTGTTGTTCGTTTTACTTTATATTATACGAAAAAATAACAGAATAGCCCAATTCATTAAATAAAAAGCAGTTCCCTGATTTTTAGATTCCCCCATATAGGCCTACATATAATTATATTCTGGTTATATAATCAGAATTTCGAACCCCTCCCTCATCGACCGCCTCTATCAGTGTCTACTAGAGGGAGGTACCTGATGATCTGTCTGTGCAAACCCTTAGGTTACTCTGGTAACTCACCTGTCTGCGGCATGTAGTAGGCGTATTGTGGGTAACTCTGGTTATGGGTAACGTCTCCTGAAAAAGATATAATAATACCCATACAGACAACTGCATTGTATCATTCGAAACCAATCAAGACCTTCCCTTGGTTGACATTTTCCTCTATCATGCGCACAGCCGACGAGCGGTACATATAAGTAGGGCCAGTGCATATTTACAGGGTGTAGGAACCGCTCCTTCCATCCATGTTTTTCAACATTATTTTGTATTTTGCTTAGGTGATAAAATACAGAAGACACTTAGGGGTAGTCCGTGGGTGTCTGTTCTACCTGTGGGGGTTGTGCGTACCGAGGGCTTCGCCCCCAGTACGTGACAAACCCCTACAGGTCATACAGATACCCTCATACGACCCCCAAGTGTCTTCTTATATTAATATGTAATATGGGACAGTTAAGGTTCTGGAAACACAGGATAGAATTAATAAGTTGGTCAATGTGTCAACAGCTTGGATTCTTACCAAACAACCTAATTCATTTAAGACATTGCCTTCATAAACAAAACGATGCCCTTCGGTTTAACTGATCAACTTCTGTTGCAAACACTCTGTATAAGTTATAAAAAAACTTGATTACAGCATTGGTATTTTAATTCAATAAGCCCATCCCAGTTTACACCAACATTACAGTTTGCCATGAAATATTCTCAAATTTGAATCCATCCTTATTCCATGAAGATAGTTGCATGATACAAAATTAGCCAGAGCAATTTGGTAAATAAATTGTCCTAAAATTTGTAAAATGCAGCCTTATATATTGGACTTTTCCCCATAGGAACCAATGTTAAAGCCAGTCAGCCCAACCTATAATGTCTAACCCTGTTTTACCCTAAGATACAGCATTTTTATAGGCTGGCAAACCTGCAAGTCTGTCAATTGGTGAAATTTAAGAAATCATAAATTTTAGTTACCAGTTCATGGGGTATGTATGGATTTTTTTTCAATTCTTTTTTAAGCTATGCAGCATCTTTCCTTGATCACATACATATATTTTCATATGTGATTCTTTGTGAAGAAATATATTTTCAAAATTGCAATCTTTGAAAATATCATGACGATACTATCGTGAGACTTTGGCAATATTTTTGTGGGGTGGAATTTTTATGGACGTGCTTTGACACGCGATAGTTATCAGAAAATCTTTATGGAAGGCTATCCTGGATGTGGACTTCTCAAACCTGAAAAATGAGGTCACCTTGACCTGTGTGCACTGACCAACCTAATACTAATAAATTCAATGAAATTTTCCAAACTCAAATAATCACAGAAATCAATTCCTTGAGCCTATATCTGGCCTATTTTAAAATCTAAGCCATGAAATATGACAGAAAATAATTAAAAACACATTTTCCTTGCTCAACTCAAATTAACGCGGATCCACAAATATTTGGTGTTTACGAACAAAAGGATATATCAGCATCTCTCAATGAATTCTAGTTCAGTTTAAGCTAGTTTTCACAGCTAATACTTTACCCGTGACCTGAAATCATCTAACATATTTCTTTAATTATCTGAGTTTTGAAAATGTTGTCAATCATATCGCTTTTTGGCTGCCTTTGACCTGTGTGCACTCACCGACCCTGCAGGACGAGTCCCGGATGCAGGCGGGTGGCCAGGGGATGAAGCGTCTCCCAGAGTAACACGCCATCTCGTGGTCACCGCCGAAAACAGCCCCGCACGTCACGAACTGCCAGCAGTGGAAAGGGTGCGAGTAGAGGCCCGGTGAAAGGCCCTGACACACCTCTGTAACGGGTAGAGGGGGACATGGGAAAGATATTTATAAAGTGGAGAGTGAGTCCGCAGTGGAAGGGGTGCTAGTAGAGGCCCGGCGACAGGCCCTGACACACCTCTGAAACGGGTAGGGCGGGACATGGGAATGATATTTATAAAGTGGAGAGTGAGTCCGCAGTGGAAGGGGTGCTAGTAGAGGCCCGGCGACAGGCCCTGGCACACCTCTGAAATGGGTAGGGCGGGACATGGGAATGATATTTATAAAGTGGAGAGAGGGTCAGCAGTGGAAAGGGTGCGAGTAGAGGCCCGGCGACAGGCCCTGACACACCTCTGTAACGGGTAGAGGGGTGACATGGGAAAGATATTTATTAAGTGGAGAGAGGGTCAGCAGTGGAAAGGGTGCAAGTAGAGGCCCGGCGACAGGCCCTGGCACACCTCTGAAATGGGTAGAGGGGGACATGGGAATGATATTTATAAAGTGGAGAGAGGGTCAGCAGTGGAAAGGGTGCGAGTAGAGGCCCGGCGACAGGCCCTGACACACCTCTGAAACGGGTAAAGGGGGACCGTGAATGATATTTATAAAGTGGAGAGAGGGTCAGCAGTGGAAAGGGTGCGAGTAGAGGCCCGGCGACAGGCCCTGACACACCTCTGAAACGGATAGGTTGGGGACATGTGAATGATATTTATAAAGTGGAGAGAGGGACAGCAGTGGAAATTAATGGGTGCGAGTAGAGGCCTGGCGACAGGCCCTGACACACCTCTGTAATGGGTAGAGGGGGACATGGGAATGATATTTATAAAGTGGAGAGAGGGTCAGCAGTGGAAAGGGTGCGAGTAGAGACCCGGTGACAGGCCCTGACACACCTCTGTAACGGGTAGAGGGGTGACATGGGAAAGATATTTATAAAGTGGAGAGAGGGTCAGCAGTGGAAAGGGTGCGAGTAGAGGCCCGGCGACAGGCCCTGACACACCTCTGTAACGGGTAGAGGGGGACATGGGAATGATATTTACAAAGTGGAGAGAGGCTCAGCAGTGGAAAGAGTGCGAGTAGAGGCCCGGCGCAAGGCCCTGACTCTGCAACAGGTAGATGGGTGAAGGATGAGCGGAGAAAGGGTGAGAACCCATCGAGCGATGCAACTGAAGTTCTTGTCAAATCAGGGGGGGGGGAGGAGGGACACAAAGGAGTATACACTATACTGATATGACTAAATGCAGATGGCTGAGATTAAAATAGATTACTCAAAGGTTAACTTTTACTTGAAGATTATGATGTCATCTCCTGAAAGTTATGACATCACTTCATCTCAAAACTTTGTTAGTTTTACTATCGATGTTAGTCAAATTGGAGAAAAAAGACTTTTGTGGGCCATTCGGCACCAGCCTTAGGTTATTGGTGTACAAGCCGGGCACCAGCAGCCAAGAAAGTTCCCAGCATGCTACTCTGATAACCTATTGCTGGTACCCAGCAGCCCAGAGCAGTAGTTGTCCTCCTAATTAGACTAACTTTGGTGACTATGCCAGAATTGAAATTAGTCAGGATGCCTAACACAATTTGAATGAGGTAACATATTCATATGACTATGTCTACAAGGCCCACCCAGCCAGCTTGGGATGTAACAGAAACGTCCTGCAGCCATATTTTTTAGTCAGCTTGTTACTTACTAAGATTACGTCATTGACCAAATTAGAACATTATCATAATGTGATGAATGTCTATTCATCAGGTGACAAAGCTAAAATATGGAAAATGAAACAATACGGTAGATTTAAAGTGTACCTTGTAACGGGCCCGAAAGCCCGAATGCCCGAAAGACTGATAGGGTATAAAAGGGGTGGTGAGGCCAGAAAATAAAGAGTTCCTTCGTAGTACTCCTGGTGTTCACAGGTGTCTTCTTCCTCTAGCAGGGATTCCAGTTAATAAGATGATCTAAAAGGAGGGATTCCAGTAAATAAGATGATCTAATATGGACTAAGTAACTAGTAAATGCAAGTAATATTGGAAAGTTATAGGAAATTAGACGGGAAATAGTACGGGGGTCCGAAAACCCGAAGGACCGAAACATGGCCCGAAGGCCCGAAATAGCCTGGTTGGTGACCCGGAACCGGACGACCGGACAGATACAAAAGCCCGAAATAGTGAGCGGTAACCCAGTGACTGGAGGTACCAAGGCGCGACTGGCTCGGCCCCACGCTACCAAACAATAGGTGACCTTTGGCCCGACACCTCCACGCTGAGATAAAATAGGGTAGACCATCCCCAGCCGGCCCGAAAGAGCACGAAGACGAAGAGGTGGCCCAGACCCCTACCCCACAGTTTTCTCTCCACCATCCTCCGCGCCCGATTGCTGAAACCCCTCGGTCCTGTCCGACCAATACACCCTCCCCCTTCAGACGAATACCGATTTCCCGACCGACCCACTCAGTCCCCCTCGTGCGCGAGTCACGACTCTTGATCTCGCATCTGGGCTTCTTGCTCGGACTCCGTGCCCAGCTGAGAACCGACATAACCCCCACGTCCCTCTGCTGTAGAAACCGGAAACCCCGAACTACCGAGGAACGTCACAATAACATTGTTTTTTGGTGAGGTTTGGACGAAACCAAAACAGAACATTATTAGAAGATTCTGATTAGGTTGAAGAATATGATCAGAACGTTATAATAACATTGATGTGCAATGTCACAGCAGTAGGTCACAGCAACGTATTTTGGAGTCATGACAAGAATGTAACAAGAACCAAGACCGAACGTTGCCGCAAAGTTATCATAACGTCACACCTCCGGCTGGGCTGAGATTATCAGTCAGTGTGGAGTGCAGGTTGGCCATAACCTATTGTAAGTGCCACACCATTCTTAAGCTCTAATTACACTACGCGTCGAGTCTAGGGTCGCATTGGGTGTCTGCACCCAACGCGTCTGATTCGCGTTGGGGCTGTATTAAGGCTTTATTATACCTTAGGGTGATACAAGTTTAGTAGTTAAGAGTTTAACACAGGGCAATACAAACCTGGGTGATAACCAGCCTTGTATCGCACTGCAGTGTGATACAGAAACTTTTTATTTTTCTAAAATTCATGAAAAAATGAATTGATTAAGAAATAAAAAATGTAACATATGCATTATCTGTACAACGTTCCTAGCTACATTTTACTTCTTAGGCCTACTATTTGTGGATTTGATGGATATCAAAAGAGTTATATGAAAAAACATTAAAAAAAAGTGCAGCATCACAGTCCCACCATCACTGATTGCTGTGCATCCTTCCTTGGGAGCTCAAATCTAACAGAAAAGGTATAATAAATCCATAACCAACCTCGAAGGGAGTACTCGGGCAGTTATCACCCCTTGCTGGGACCCTGATATCACCCCTCGGCCGGCCCTTCGGGCTCTGGCCTCGGGATGATATCGGGGTCCCGGCCCAGGGTGATAACCACCCTCGTACTCCCTTCTTGGTTGGTTATATGTATATATCACAGTTCGTGAACCCAACATGAAGCATATTATACTACATGTTTTGTCACACTTGGGGGTCGTGTTGGCACACGTTGGCGTGAACCCATAATCCCATAACATAACGTACCTGTCGCGTTGACGTAGCCGTAGCCCCCCAGCCTGGCGTGGTGTGTGGAGTGCGGGTTGGGGCCGTAACTGTTGTTCACTCCTTCCCTGGGCATGACAGGAATGGCCGCCATAATAGGTGTTGGGCCGGGAGGTCCGGGAGGTCCGGGGGGCCCTGGGGGGCCCGGCGGTCCAGAGTGACCTCGGGGGCCCATCGGTCCTGGTGGTCCTGGTTCAAAGGCAACAACTTCTAATGGAATATCTCTATAGAATCATTGTGAAGATAATGCACGAGATCTAGACTGGATTGAATGTGAATGGGATCTAGATCTTAAAAAATTTTAAATTGAAAATTCATGATAACTTTTCAGAATAGGTGACCAGCCAAAAATGTACAAAATCACATTGCCTTAATCTTACTGTGCAAAATATGTCCCAAAATCTCGACAAATTTGGACTCATTGTTCTAGTGTCCTTTTAGTGAATGTACTCCAGTCCCAGTACTTATATTCCCTCTATTGTTGACATGGTTGCACAAACCTTTCCAGAATCTATGGTAAAACACATTAAAATCTGTTAGCACTCACCTAACCGCCCTGGCCGCCCTGTGCGCCCCCTGGCCCCGCGAGGTCCTATCTGCCCCTGAGGGCCCTTTTCCCCTGAAGGGCCTTTAATGCCCTTACAGCCACAGCCAGTGCCCTCAGGCTCTGGAGACGTCCCTCCACCAGGAGTCAGAATCCCTCCTGTACCCTCTGACACACTCCGAAAGGACCCTGCTGATTCGTCAGTTCCTGAGGTCATTACAGGCGTTTTTGTTGGGCCTGATGCAGTGGCCTGAGGGCTTTTGGACGCTGAGGGGCCTTGGATGTTTTGTTGGGGACTGCTTCCTGGTAGACCTGTTGTGGAGGCCCTCCTTGTGGTTGTAGTTGGAAAGGTCATTCGGAAAAGGCTTTTGGTGGTGGAAGGGCGAATTGGTGCTGTAGGGAGAAAGGTCATTCTGAAAGGGTTTTCGGTGGTGGAAGGGCGTATAGATGCCGTAGGAAGAAAGGTCATTCGGAATGGGCTTTCGGTGGTGGAAGGGCCAATTGGTGCCGTTGGCAGAAAGGTTAACCGGAGAGGGCTTTTGGTGGTAGAAGGACGTATAGGAGCTGTAGGCGGGAAGGTCATTTGGAAAGGGCTTTCGGTGGTGGAAGGGCCTTGCGATCCAGGTGTAGCAGTGCGTCTTGTGAGTTCAGGTTCCTTGGTTGTGGTCACAACAGGGCTTTGAATGAGTCGAGCACTTGTAGACGTGGTCGATAGAGGGGTCTTTGTAGTAAGGGATCCTGGGGATGTAGTCAAAACAGGGCCTTTCGATGGGGGAGGGCTTCCAGACGTTGCATGGAAAGGGCTTTTCGGAGAAGAATGGCCATAAATTGTTGCTTGGAAATGGCCCTTTGGCAAATAAGTAGCATGAACATGACCTTTCGGTGAAGTTGAGACTTTGGATCTTGCTGGAAAAGGGCTTTTCTGTGAAAAAGGGCCCTTTCTTGCTGGAAAAGGGCTTTTGGGTGGGAAATAGCCCTTCGTGGTTGAAGGTCGCTGAGAGGTCGTTAATATAGGTAGATGGGTGTGGCCCGGGAAGGCGTCAGCGTCCCTGGCGGAAGGGTCTGTGGGCATCCGGGTCGGCCTTGTCCCAAGGTCAACGCCATATGTTCCAAGGTCAACACCGGGCGTCCCAAGGTAAACACTTGGTGTTGTAGGAGGTGCCCTGTGGAGGCCTGTGGCTAAGGGTAAGAATAAATACGCTGTGATATGAGGGGGAGAAGTACTTTTTTGAGCCACTGATACCAGCCATAGATTATTGGTGAACCAAGCTCATACAGTTCCCAGATTGTACAATGATAACCCAGGAGCAAATCCCGGAGGGGGTCCAGGGGATCTGGGGGGTCCTGACCCCACCCCCTTGTTTTTGTGGAGACTTAATCTTTATAAGAGAGAAAACGTTCCATGTGCACATGCGAATGTGTGACGTTTTAGTATTTAGCCTATATGACGGCCCCCCTTCTCTTGTTTTTATTTCTTTACAAAATCTGTATCCTCCCCTTTTTCCTATGGCTGGTAACTATATATACTATATCGACTCAGGAAAGTATTCCTCCTACTCAATGACCTTGCAGCTCACTCACATTCTTTTCTACTTGTTACTCAAGACCACATGAAAGTCAATTAGAAGCCGCAAAGACAACATGTAGTTAATCTAAATATAAATGTTGTCTTTGTTTTGATAAAATCAAACTTATAATGAAATATGATCAGGTCACACTTTCTATTCTAATATTTATGTTTTTGCGGAACACATATATATTTGAAATTGATAAAAGTAAGTTACACAAGTGTTATGAAGTAAACATAACATTTCTCTACTAAACGAGTGTAATCAAATGCTGATCTCAGCTATGACTACACTTCAGATACATAGCATATGGCTTTTAATAATATGAACTTCTAGCTCTTAATGACCCTATAGTCTGCTTAATTCCTAAACACAACTCCCTAATACTGGATATGTTTGTCATTATGTAATTATTATATATGTATTGTATTTGTTCCCTAACTCACCTATACGGAAGATCACATGTATGTGAGTATGGTTTAATAAACAAAAACAAAACAAAACAAAACAATCGAGTGCAGTACCTGGGTTGACGGGGAAGGCTGCTGGTGGCTCGATCAGGATCGGGGAGTCTATTTAATAGAGGACAGAAATGTCACTTATCACTGACAGTGTGATGACTTGAGAAAAGTGGGGAGGTTACTCAACATTACCTTTTCAATGGCGTTTGGTGTGAGATATAATCTAACTTACTAACGTTACACATACAAAAAGGCTAATAGAATATTTTTTTTGAATATTACACTTTTAGGGCCTCGAACTGAAGACTGCAAGCCATCAAAATGTTTGAATGCTAAGAAGGTATACATCCCTTGAGAAGATCGTTATACACTATTCCAAACTCAATTGTGGATCTTTTTCAATGACTCGCGCTTTCCTTCTAGTTTTTGTTTGAGTTCTGGGCTAAGTGTACTTTGTTAGTCTGGATATCATGTTTAAATATCTTAATGTGTACGTTCTAAACTGATGACAAGGAAGCCATGGGAACGAAAAAGTATTAGACAGAAGTATCATACAAGATATTGATTTGTAATAGCATGAAGAATTATACCTTTACAATGCTTGATTTAAAAAGAAAACCAATAATTATGGCCGCTTTATTAGAACATTCCCACAATCCTACCGGGCAGTGGCCTCGTTCTGGTGTTGACCGGAAGTAACCAGCCCGCGCCGTGACGGCCGTAGGTCCCCGGAAGTAAGCCTGCAGGTAGATAAAACGACAAAATATGTGTATGTAGTTAACCTGCAGGTAGATACGACGACAAAATAGGTGTATTTAGTAAGCCTACATGTTTGAACAACAACAAAATATGTGTATGTTTGACGTGAAGCGCCTGCAGGTGGATAAAATGACAAAATAGGTGTATGTAGTAGATCTGCAGGTGGATACAACGACAAAATAGGTGTAGGTAGTAAACCTGCAGGTGGATACAACGACAAAATAGGTGTATGTAGTAAACCTGCAGGTGGATACAACGACAAAATAGGTGTATGTATTAACCTGCAGGTAGATACAATGACAAAATAGGTGTATGTAGTAAGCCTGCATGTAGATACAACAACAAAATAGGTGTATGTATAAACCTGCAGTTGGATAAAACAACAAAATAGGTGTATGTATTAACCTGCAGGTAGATACAATGACAAAATAGGTGTATGTAGTAAACCTGCAGGTGGATACAACGACAAAATAGGTGTATGTATTAACCTGCAGGTAGATACAATGACAAAATAGGTGTATGTAGTAAACCTGCAGGTGGATACAACGACAAAATAGGTGTATATATGATGTGAAGGGGCAGTCTCAACTCACGATCATTGCTGCATTATTACAGTACCATTAATGTCACTATAATGTTATCCATAATCACAAAACTAGTATTGCTCTCATATGAAGAGCATGAGACATGGCTTGTACATTTGAATTCATCACTATTAACTAATCAGTGTCAGCTGCTGGCTTCAAATCTAATATAGTAGTTTAATTTAATCATTCTCTTATATATTACAGAAAGAAATAATGATGTGGGAAATTAATCATGTATTTGGCATCAGTTTTACATGTTTATGAACAATCTTTGAGAGAACATTGTTTAGAATAATGATTATGTCAGATACGTTCATCACTGATTGGCGTTCTCATTACATTTATGTTCGGATAGTTTTATGACACATCATTCTGCGGTAATTAACGAGTATCATACTATATCAGGTCAGGTTTAGAATTCTCTTTTCATTACCATGCCATCATTACTGTATGAAGAACGGAGGCTAGTCAATCCATGGTGTAACTCCGTAACTTTCAACATAATTACACAATTCGTGACAATTCTGAATATGCATCAAACGCTTCCTATGTGAGTTTAATCAAGTATTATCGATAAGGAAAGATCTGAGACAAATTGATTGGAAAATATATGCCCATTGACGAAGACCAACTTTCAAAGCTACTCCCATGCGCATATGGTACACTGTGTACTGAAACTCCAAAGTTCACATGGCATGGGATTTTCAACATAGTTTATGATTTTTGTAATAAATCATTAAGAACCATCTAACTTTCCACCACAATGCATGCCACGGTGGTGTTACGTCGGAAAGTCCATTAAGATACATTTAAAAGTGATTGTTAACATTGATTTGGAAAACCATCTAGGCCGCCATATTGGTTTTCAATTTGTTATCAGTATTGCCAACAATTCTGATACATTTGGAACAAACATTTTCTTACATGTATTCATAAAACACTCATCAAAATCATAATCAGCAATAATGTTCCTTTAGAACTGAAAATTTGGAATTTACTGCATAGTTACACGGTTATGATCAGCACATGGTGATCACCAAAAAGTGATCACATCTACACAAGGTCTATTTGCCTCGTTGTACGCTGGGCTCCCGCGGCATGAACTCACGCTCCACTGCGCTACACGGTACGTACTGAAGAGCCACAGGTTCAGCCCATTTTTTCCAGCTATCTGATTGGTCAAGAAGTGGCACATGACAAAACTCCCCCGTCGCTTCGGATTCCACATGTAATACTCGCTCCGACTATAGCCTTTTTTCGTCACACACTTTTACTGTAGTACTGCGCAACCGCATCACACATGTGTCCCACCGCAAAAATATAGTTCTTAGAGAAAGTCAGGCTGGTAACAAGTCCCAGCGAAAAGTAGTTCCGGCACTGCCCAGAATGCTATAGTTGGAGCGATGATTACACAGGAATCTGAAGCGAGAAAGGAGTTTGGCACATGACTTCAAGTTCATCAAACTCTAACGAATTCAGCGGAAGCCTGAACCTGCGATCTATCGCTTCGAGCCCCCCTAGTGGGAGACTGGGAAACCAGCGTACTCACGTCGTTCACAGATGAAGCCGGCTGGTTGCCGCCTGTCCCCGACCAGCGCCGTCCAGTTGTTGGTGACGTCACTCCAGTTGTAGGCTGATGACGTCACCACGTAGTTCTCCACCTGGGCCACGGGGTCCGCAGGGTGCTGGGAGGTGGGCTGGCCTGAAGAGCAAGTCAAGGTCATGTGTAACACTGTGTGTAACATTGTGTCTAAAGGCCTGTTTCCACCGAACAACGTTCTCCTCAAGACAGCCTAAGACTTGAAAAGATTTGGAAATCATTGATGGTCATTTGGAAAATCTTTCAGTGGAAACACAAAATTGTTGGTTAAGCCTGTTGTTAAACACTAAAGTGAACGATTCACCAAGACCAAATATCCGACCTGTTTAATATTTCTGGACGACAGTTACTCACAATTTCTTCAAAGGGCAATAAAGGGCTATTAAATCTATTGTTCCCTGACTTTTTTGACGACTTTGAAAAAGTCATCCAGATTGTTCAAGAGTCGTTCACTTATCAGTATTTTAATCATTCAGTGGAAACACCTTGTTAAAAGCTTTCTCAAGATATTTTCTGACGATTTTTACTCAAGAACTTTTAGTTTAATCAGTAACTTTTATCGTGAACCTATACCATAGTCAAATTGTTTGGTGGAAACCTGGCTTAACATGAAAATAAAAGTGCAGATAATTTATGATAAATTAGACCTCTGATAAGAAGTTATTCCTTATTTGAAGATATTTGTTTGATTCTCCAGGCAGATAATTACATATATATATGCTTAGATTCTATGTGTTTTTAGAGTGACAATTCCTGTTACTTTTGGAAACAGGATGTAGAAAGAGACACGTGAATTAACAGATATAACAAGGAAACGGTATTAGCTTTGTCCAAGAAATACAAAAGAAATTCTTAGACCTTTTGGTGCTACATAAGAAAATCTTGAGGTCATCCTTAATTTCTGAGATTTTGTTATGAAACACTATTCTCCCCACCATAGATAGGTACAGTATTTTAAGCACCTGCAGGCTAATTTGGACTGACATTGGAAAGCTATAGGAAATAATCAAATAATTGTTACATATCAACATTCAATGATTGAATTTTCAAGTGAATATCAAATGTATATGGACGTAACCTTATCTACAAATGATGATAGGATTTATGAAAATACCCTGCATTCCTCCAGACACCCACCTTTTGCCCACTTGGTGAACCCCGGCCGTGAGCCATCCGTCCACCTGAAGCTGCCCTCGTCCTCCTCGTCCGTCAGCCCCAACCAGTAAAAGTTGTCCCGATGTCCAACTTTCTGTCAAAGACACAGGAAGGGTTAAACCTATTCATTAGCCAAACCTGTAGAAGCTGTCCTTATGTCCCAGGGGTTAAACTCTCCATCAGCCTTAAACCAGTAGGAGTTGTCCCACAATCTGTCTTGGCAATTTGAAAATGGGGGAGGGAGCCCGCTTTCCAACAATAATATACTTTTCAGGGAAGTTTTCTGGGGAAAAAATGAGTGGTAGGAAAACCGGATACTTTTGCAAAAAGTGAACGTCAACAGCATTTCCAAACAAGTCCAAACCAAAAGCACAAGAAAGTGAGCGACATGTTTATTGCTGCCCAGACTTTTAGTGGGTATGGGGCCTATGTTAAAAGCTCCACCATCTTACTCTGGTCATGTCTGTGATGACGTCATCCTCCTCACACGTGTTGACCGACACCAGGTCCCCGCCGACCGTCAGACAGCGCATGCGCGCCCCCCGCCACGTGCGGTCCTCTCCCGACACCCCCTCGTACCGGAAGACGCCGTAACACCGACTTCCGGCCCGACCCCAGCCGTAGGGGCACTCTGAGGGGTCAAGGTCAGGGAAGCATTAGAGGTCATAGTTGGGTTTGAGTTCGCGTGTATCAATTAATCAAAAAAGGGTCTTTTTATCACTACTTTCACTACTTTCAATTCTCCCCACCACGAATATTGTAGTTCACCTGAAGACTAGCCTATGCATGCTGGGAGATATGTAGACAAGTCATAAGGCTTAGGCCTAAGTATAGGAATTTTCAATAATCATTTCTAATTTGTGTTTTAATATGATGGAAAACTAGCATTGACTATTTCTTTCCATTTCACATCTATATATGTTTGATATTTTCCAAGCTGATTTGAAAATGTATTCATTTCAGAAAGATATGTAAGAAATATTTGTTAATTCCTATAGTTTTTCCAAAGTTTTCTGTCTACAAATTCAGTCCTAATTAACCTGGCGGTGCCTAAAGTACAGTAAATCAGCTATTTATGGTAGGGAGAAATGCATCGATTACTTACTTAAGTTTGTGGTGAAGTGTTCAAAGAGGGCACTTACCGTAATAACCTGTGACAGGGACAAAGGTCACACAAAGAAGCAGGTGACGAATCCACACGGGAGCCTCCATTGTCTATAGAAACTGGTTAATTATATTCAATAAAAGCTGATTTAAGTAACTTTAGATAACAAATTCTGACCCTTCTTGGATTCCATGCACACATGATATAATAATACACTGATTTAATAGTGTCTCTGCTATTGGAATATGCCTGAATCAAGAAATTGGGAGATGGATTCCTCTGGTTCCAGGCTTAAATGGTGGGGAATAATCCGTGTACGTGAAGGTTCATTGCGCAGGTTGAGGTAAATGATTCAAGAGAAATAGTCCTGGTTTACAAATAATCAGTGCCACGTGCGACGTCTGTCTACCAAAGGTGTAGGCCTACCACCCTGAATTACATCAACTTTGTCCGACAGGCTACCTCAGGCAGTGATTTCGTATAGCAATCAGAAGCGCGGGTAGTGTGAAGGTATTCCACGTCCAGCGATCCCACCACCTCCAGAGGGCGCTACGTCCGTTGAATTCATTGGGATGCCCCGGCGCGCTGACCGGATCCGGAAACTGATGTTAAAAGACATCCGCGCGGGACGTTAATAGATATAGGCGTGCGCCTGGCACACTCCAAACGAACTGGCCTTCTGATGTGGTCAGTTCCTACCTCCTCCTCCTCCTCCCCCCCCCCCCCTTCTCTTTTTTTCAGGTCACGTGACCTGGTGCCGACCAGGTACGACCAGGTTAACGACCGTTACCCGTTACCACGCCGTGACGACCGTTAGAGCCGGTACGGCCTGACGGGTAGCACAACACTGTGACTTTAATGGTCGGACTTTATAGACTTGTACTATTGTGAGTGACCACATGGGACATTTATGTGCGAAAAGTCAGTTTTCTGGTATTTATATTGGTCTCAGATTGTGAATGTGTGTCTGTTAACTGTATGTATGTATGTATGTATGTATGTATGTATGTATGTATGTGTGTGTGTGTGTGTGTGTGTATGTATGTATGTGTGTGTGTGTGTTTATGTATGTGTGTTTATGTATGTATGTATGTATTTATATGTATGTATACATGCATGCATTAATAATTCATTTATGTATGCATGCATGTGTGTGAGTGTGTGAATGTGTATGTGGGTTTTGTATCGTGGGGGGCACGCCAGCGCATTCCAATCTTGGAAGATCAAGTGATCGTCCCTGAAAGATTAGCTATATGGAATAAAAAAACTGTGAAAAAAACAAGTGAATATGTGAGTACTTTATGTGCGGATTACTTATCAATATTTAACGTAACTTGCCATCAAAGGCAACCCCATCGACCCCTACCCGAACCCCACCGCCCCCTGGATCCGCTTGTGATATCCCCCTGTACCAATATCTTTCCTTGTACTTGTATTTCCATGATTATATAAATGATCGAATATATCTGAATGAATGAACTCTTACACTACCTCTACCGCTATTAAGCCTAATGGGAACTCGTGGGAACGGCGGCGCTGGACAAAGTAGAATGATGGTGCTTATAAAATATGGCTGACGTTTATTAGAGAGTTAAGCGCGTATCTATATCGTCATTCAACTGTTTGAAGTTGTACATGTATAGTTTTAGCTGTTCCGCTAAGGGATATTTCTCTTCATTTTAACAGCAATGTGTCAAGTTATGTTTATATGCAAGCCTGCCTATAAATTACATAGGTAGTAATATTTGGACAAAGCTGAAACTTCCAGGAGCCCTCTGAACTGTTGGAATGATGACCCCCCACTGGAATTCTGGCTGTTCCGTCCTTCATATACACCCCCTGCCCTGCCCCTTTTAGTATGTACGCATCAAAGGGGGAATGGAGGTTTTTTTTTATGTGAGTAAGTTCCTTTATAAATCTAAAGCGTAATTTTCCCAAGGGGGTTAGGGGTCAGATCTCTTTTTTAAATGTGCGTACGTACTCAATAGAAGGCCCCTAAAGGGAGTCAAGCGCTCGTCAAACAGTACCAAAACGATGAGCCCACGTGACTACAACCCATTTAAAAACACACATTTCACATTATTCATTACAATGATCTTAAACAATGCGCAAATACTTTAAACATCTCGGTAACCTCATCCCCCGTCTTCACCCTCTCCGTTCAATACAGGCCTCTTTCGCAGTTGAGAAACGTCTTTTTTTTCATTTTGAGATGGGGGTGACATTGATAGGGGCTTAGACGCCCCGGGCCCCTTTAAATTAGATCCCCCCAAGGCGGGGAGTGGTCTTTAAGCCGCGCCGATTTACGTAACGATTTCCTCTCGTGTTTCCCCTCCCTCCTTCTCCCCGTACAGATCCCCTGTAAGCCCCGGGCTGGGCATGCGACTTAACCCTGCTCACGGCCACACGTGCAATCTATTTATTGTAAATGCGTTTTAGTTAGTTACCCATCCAAGAGATATTACTTGATATCTCCCATATCAGTGTTGGCATCCAGATGTTCTTTATAAGGTGTGCATTGGCAGGTTTTCTCGGGTAAATTAACACCCCAGCCAATGTTATGGCCAAAGACCCCTACATTCGACAGGGCGACACGGCCATTTCTTAAAAACAACATGCGACATGCATGTGGGGCTCAGTGATATGAAGAACAAAATTAAACGACATGATAGGGGCCATTTCTTAAATTCAACATGAGACATGCATGAGAAGTTCATACAGGCGACATGGAACATCGGAAGTTAGCTGACAGGGGACATAATGATTTCTAAAATTGGACATGCAACATGGAGGCCCCCCCCCCCCCCATCAAGGGCCCCTATACTGAGGTAGCAACCGAGCACAGGTGGTGCCACCAGCAGTGCCTAGCCTGCCCCCTGTTGGGTTTACATAGAACGACAAACGTGAAAACCTGGAGTTGGTTCCCCAAACTGACCAATCAGAAGCCAGGAAAAGTGTGGATAATACCACCTTAACCCTTTCCAACCGCAGCAACTATTGGCGCTGACAAGCATTGGTCACTGAGGACCGAAAGGGTTAACACTCAGCAGGCCCGTACACAAGGGGAGGGGAAATTATAAGCAAAATTCTACTTGGGGACCCTCGCGCCAACCCTCTTTTAAAGTAGAAATTATTGAAATTATAAGCAAAAAATTCACGTAAGGAACGTCGCCCCCCCCCCTCCACACACACACACACACACACACACACACACACACACACACACACACACACACACACACAGCAGACTCCTTAACTCTTTCCATCCCCGCCGACCCGCCGACCCAAGCCACAGCAACAAACGACACCTTAATCCTAGTTATTTCCATAGTTATTAGGGTTTAAGGGAGCCTAAAGCAATGCTATAATAAGTGTGAACTGGCAAACTTAGATTATGATAAAGACACGTTCTAAGAGTCTTATCATATGTAGTGGTACAGTTTAAACCATGAAAACAAACTTTGACATAAGTTGAAATTCATAAAACTTTAGTTTTTTCTGCCTGTATACAAAAATGTCTGTAAAAGAAAACGTTTTTGTTGGTTCACCAAAATTTACCAGGGGCAACTTTGATTATATTGTGATGAAGTTTAGGCTTGGTTTCACAGGCTATATTTTTTACCATGGTCTCAGTTATGGTCATAGAATGCATTTCATTAGTTATTGCATTTGCTGAACTTTGACACAACAAGCTCCTGAATGTCATCGTTTGAGCACTTTTTAGTACTATGTTGCTCTTGGCTCCCTGTTAGGTGTAAGTACTTTGATGTGTACCACCCAAGCAAAAATATGACGTTATTATAAAGTAATATTATAACGTTCTCAATCTGTTTAATTCCGCTTTGGTTCTTATTAGATTATTTTAATAGCACCCAAAAACATCTTTAGAATCTAACATTGTGAAGTCGCACTGTGACGTTATTGTGATATTTCTGTAAACATGTTCTTTCACATTATAATAACATTATTATAACGTTCTTTATTAGTAAGGTCTCAATTTCACTAAAATACAATGTTATTATAACTTTCTCTTTTAGTTAGTCTCAACTGTATCTAATATAACCTCACTGTGACATGGAAACTGGGCAGGTCATAGACTGACCAAAAAAGAGTATAGTCACAGAATTTTCTTGTTATGTTGCTGCTTGCCTGGGAAGCAGGAATTGCTGCGCGACTCACTTACCCGACGCCTTCAATACGGAAAGGGTGGGGGGGAGGGGGGGGGAGGTTCTCCTACAAATGTCCCACCCCTAAATCTATATGTGAGAAGCAGCGAAGTAAAACATACCCCGATTGTTTTCTTAAATGAGAACAAGATCGATAGACGCTGCGAATTCAGTGACAGCGCATGCGTCAGATTTAAAGTGAAACTGAAATTTGAGTGGTGCTGGGCGGATTGAGTGGTGCTCTGAAAAGAAGGATTACAAAGGGATCAATCGGAAAGGTGATGAGACCTAAAAATGTCAATTGTCTTGAGTTTAATTCTCCCCCTTTGTTCTGTGAATAAGGGGACAGAGGGTCGTTATTTTACTACATTGTAAGGCTCCCTTTCCCGTGCACTCGCCAATTCCTGTTTTATGTCTACTTACACCAGAATACTCATAAAGTTATCTCAGAATTGATTTCGAGAAAATTATCCAAGCTTACACATTGTGACCTTAGAAAAACCGAAATTAGAATTATGGGCGTGATACCTGACGACTGTGTTCAGCACGCCAGGTACCAGCCGAGTCTTTGACGCCCCCTGGTGTCGGTCGATGGCACTAGCGGTTCTTAACGACACTGTCTTTTCCTCCTTTATCGCCCGGCATTATGGTATTTGTCATAGAGTAATAGTTCTCTTTTCACGCATGCGCACTTTGAAAGTGCGGCGTCACCCGATCCTAAGGAGTGCGTCAATGCCGACGGCCGCCCCTGAAGTCATTGTACACGGAATAATAACAGTTCTCACACAAAAAGAAGCTCTGGATCGATAGGAACGATAGACCACCATCAGTCGGGCCTATGGAGACGTCCAAATATCTTTTAGTGGTTGTCTTTTCAAACTCTTTTTTTTTTAACCATACTCACAGTGATCATCCGTATACTGTATAGGTAGAATAGAAATTTAGTTGCTTCAGACCTACTTATGATTGATCATTATGTGGATATGTTTATTGTTGGGTTGAATTTGGAGTGAGTTACAAAAGGGGGAGTGTAAATTGTATCCTATTGTATTGTATTTGGACGATTTCCGTATAAGCCCTCATCAAAGAGCCACTCTTCAGTCGGCCTCCCAAGTAGCTGTCCCTGGTCGATACGTTATAAAGCCGGGCGTCAAAGTTGTTCTAGGATGTCGACACCCGATCCGCGTACAGACGACGAGAGTGTCGGGCGTGGAGGCCGCTCCCTCCTCCAGCCCGTAAACCGACACCCGCGTCCCCCCGGCGTCCCCCCGGCGTCCCCTCGGACGCCCCCCGGACGCGCGGCCATTCACTCCGCCGGGAAATGCCTAGAAATGCCTAGAATCCCCGGAAATCAATGACGCCCGATGTTGGATGAACGCCCGGCGAGTGAACGAACGCCGCGCGTCCCCCTTTGTCGGCCATAAATCACAAGCGTCCCGTCCGAGGGCGCTCGATCGCTCTTAACCATTTCCCGCCTCACCATTTTCCCGCCTTTTTTGTTTCTAAATGTCGTCTGCTAGTAAACTCTTCGTTTTCCTTTCGGAAAAAAATAACCAACCTTATCATCAGACCTACATTTTGATACACATTTACAGTTTATGTCTTTCGATGTGTTAAACTGGTGCAAATATTAATTTAGTTTTTTTTTTATTGTGGAGGTGAGTTAAGATGGAGGAATTAACGCTCACTTGTAGGGACAGTGAGTGGGCCCGCCTCTTTGTGGTCATTGGGGTAAGGGCGCAAAGTGGGGGTTCTCTGTCGGGGGGGGGGGGAGAGATCATTGGATCAAAGTCTCCGAGAGAGGGGGGGGGGGGTATGGGTTACCGGGGGGGGGGGGGGGTAGTGGGTTCAAGGAGGGACAGGGTTACGGTTAGGAGAGGGGGTGGGGGCCGAAGAAAGGTGTGATTATTGATTCAAGGCTTGGGTCAGGTAGATTGTGCTTAAGGGATTTTGTACAAGAAACCATTTTACTTATTTTTTAACGATCCAATTATACCTTATGTACCTTGTATTTTTTAATGTACAATAATTCTTGGCCCCGGGGGGTCAGGGGAAAATGTTTGTTATAGGGCGCCCCCCACCCCCCACCCTTGAAAACTTCTGGATCCGCCCCTGCTTCAGGGTGATCCTGAATACTTTGTAATACAAACGTGTGTTGGAGGTGTATGCAGATCTGTCAATGCGTTGAAATCTGGTTTGCCATGATCCTATGTGTTGAAAGATCACTATGTGGAAATACCAGCAGGATCTATCCGGATGATAGATCACCGGAGTCTAAATGAATGAAAATCAAAATCAAAATCAAAATCAAAATGAATATTCTAAGCCATCTAGATCTGAATTATAGTGAAAATTGTCATAGTATAACCTAAAGCCCCATACCCACTAGGCAACTTTAACCCAGTCGGCCAACAAGTCGGCACCAAAATCGGCCGATTCTTATGATCCCCTGTAAGTATAGTTTATGTAAATGTTTATGTTTGATTTGAATTGCTGCAAAAATTGTCTCATTATTGAGGCAGAATCAGCTGATTTTAGCGACGATCAGTCGGCCGACTTGGTCAAAATTGTCTAGTGGGTATGGGACTTAAGAAGATCATTCTGTGAATCTGCCTTTAGTGGTCTGACTATAGACAGGATAATGATATGGCACATGACAGAAAGAGCATAATTCTATAGTTTCAATTATAAAATTGATTAGATGGAACCATGCACAATATAATATAAAGTTTGACAGATGGATTGAACATAATCCCAATTTACAAGGAGGAGATTTTATGCATCAACTGGCCGGGATGACAGCGGTGTGTGTGTGTGGGGGGTGGGGGTGGTGGAAGGGGGGGGGGGGGTAGGTCAAACCACTTGAACATGCAGGAAACAAGATGGCGTCAGTCTCAGGAAATGCTCAATAAAGGAATAGAAGGCCACGGTCGGTTGGTTCGACAATTGTCCACCAGGGGGGCAGGGTGTAATCAAAGATTAACGCCTATTGGGGCGCTGCGGAAACAATATTAGCGTGTATCATGAATGATTAATCCTCAGTGTTAATTGATCTAAACGTCGGGCGTTAAATGACGCCCACCTAACTTATGACGGGAAAATGGGCTTTTATTTAATAACGGCCGAAGACGACAAATCATCATTAATTATGCTGAAGGGTGACGTTCAATGGATCAGGGACGTTTGGTTGTGAATGAACAGGATATGGACTGAACGGTGATAACTGAGTTTGTTTTTAATAATGACCCTCCTTAAATGTCTCAATCAATGCGCTCCCTCTATAAAAGACGGAGGGGGAGAAGGATGGGGAGGAGGGGGGGGGGGTAGGGGGCTCATTTGACTTGTTTTCCCTTGTCACCTTAATGTAGGGAGGGGGTGCAGCGAGCTGTGACAAAGCGTCATGCTTCATTTCACACAACTTCTCATAAACGAGGAAGGCTGGGATAAAATATTCTCATTACTGTATTTGAGTTGCATTCAACGGACTATTTTACGACTTTCCTTGCACCTTGCGTTTTTGCCCTGCCTTTTCATTTTTGTCTTGAAAATTAATATTCCCATTTTCATTAGAGCATAAGTATTGGTGTTTTTGAATGTGTGAATGAGGTGGGATCGGGGCAATATTGTGTGTTTTAAGGGGGGAGGCTTGCAGTGAATGTTGGGGGCGGGGGGGGGCGGAAGCGTTGGAGAGAGAAATAAAAGCGGCCGGTTGTCATTTCAGCGGAAGTCGTCGATATCGGCGTCCCATAATGATCCAATGATGTCTATTTCAGGCGTCAGGGGGCGGCGCGTGTAATGTATGACCCTCTATTAGCCCTCTCCGACAATAAACAACATGATGAAAAGCCGCCGAAACAATAGCGCCGTTTGAAAACGTATTAAGGCTCATGATCGGCCAACAAAAGAGCGGCGCGCGCTGACCGGAAAAACCAATGAGACGCGCGCGCACCCACCGGCCGCGCACGCGCAGCGGGCTGGTGCTTTGTTTGGGCGGTCGATGGCGGATGTTCTCGTTCTCACGGACGAGAAACGACGAGATCGACACTCTCCAAACACAGCCCCGTGCAAATGGATACGATAAGAAGTATCATTGATCTCCAGGCGGATGTTTAAAAAGAGCGGACAGGGCAGGGGATGGAGTGGGGGGCGGGGAGGAGGGGAGGGGGGCAATTGGTGGAAGAGCCTGTCATTAAAGGAGGAGGGGAGGGGGGCACTTGGTGGAAGAGCCTGTCATTAAAGGGCCGTTAAGTGAGGCGCCGGAAGTCAGGGGTATTTGCTGGTTTCCGGCAGGGGTGTGTAGACGGCGCGCGCAGCCCGGAAACGGCCACTCATTACACCGCGGCGCCCCCTATCCGTCAAGACGTGAATTAGAGCAGGTACGGTCCACTGGCCACGGGAAGAGGGGGGGGGGGGTAGAAGGGGAGGGGGGCGGGGGTAATCCTGCACCATTCAAGTTGATCCTTACGGTGCAAAACATATCATGGTCAATCAGCCAACCCAGCCTGCTTGCGACTTCTGCAACCATACTTTTTTAGTGGGTTTATTGTTTACTAAGATGGCACATAACAATTACGTGATCGTGAGGTTGGAAGCTCACCAAATTAAAATGTTATTATAACATATTTTTTTATGAGGTTAGGATGAAACCAAAATAGAACATTTTAAGAACATTCTGTATAGGTTGAAGAACATAACCAGAACGTAATAATAATGTTGCAGTGCAACATTATAGCAGCAACGCTATTGGAGCCATCAAAATAATGTAACAAGAAACAATACAGCAGTGATACAAAGTGCTCCTCAAGAAATAGACAATCTCAGTCGAGTAAAAATTTATCCTGATAATAGGGAGGTTAAGCAACACCAACGCATCTTGATAATGTCATCTTTAAATTTTAAAGCTTTCTGTGGGGTTGCTTAACCTCCCTAATATCTTACAACAATAGATGGCAGATGTACGTCTAAACCACATCTTTCCAGATAAATGGAAATTATCACTAAGGTTATGACGAGTGCGGGTTGTTTTTGCAGGTTCGATGTTTAAATAATTTCCTCTTTCACGTCAAAATTATTAGGACGTATTTTACATACTTTTTTCACATTTGGGAAATATAGCCTGTAAGATAAAAGACTTTCCCGAATTATGGAGAGCTAGTGTTATTATGTATAGCATTAAAACATCGAACCATAGGCACAATACCCGTATCATTGGGGGCAAATCCTATAGTTGTCATGTATGAAAGAAAACTGCAAATAGAATCTTAGTTTTTCAACCGGCTGAGACAACTCTTTTCCATATACTACTCACATGTCCAACAATCAGTTTATAGTGTTAACCACTTCGGTCACAGATAAACTCCAAGTGCAAATCGAAGAGAATACCATTTCAATCATTTCATACATATGGAATTCGAATTTATTTGTCACACAAATGTATGGCAATAGAATGAAAATGGAAAAGAGTATACATATAATGGTTAGTGTTTGCTGTGGGGTTTGCGTGCAGCAAAGGGACATTTTCCTATACTACTTCAACGATATTTTGCCTGCGGCAAAGAAATATTTTCCTATACTACTTCAACTTGATTTTCTTTCATAACTGAGACATTATGGTGAAACCTTTATAGCGGGAGATCGAAGAAAGCCGTCATATTCCTCAGATTCTGATAAAAGGACCACATGCGCGACGAGGATAGAAATAATGAATCTTGCAGAAGCCCATCCTCCACTCTCCATAGGGGTTTATCGCTATGGTCATCCTTACCGCCAACCTTGGTGACCTGACATCTGGTTTGGAGATCTAGAGTCACAGTAATAATATGATTATAACTCACTTATGATATAAGATAGAATCCCAATATATATGACAGAATTGTTTACAAACAAAATTTATGAAGTTCTTTAAAATGATCTTGAATTAATTGTATTTTGAAGTGTTTTTGAGATTTTATCTGTCATGGTTCACTGATCCCCACTGCTTTCAATTGGCACATACAATCTCAAGATATTTCAAATATATCAAAAGAACAGTCTTATTGTCAATTTAAAAGAGAAAACGCTGACTCAGGGATGTAAGGACGGCGTGTTTTGAATCAATCTGAGGAGGAGCGTACAATCTGCCCCCCCCCCCCCCTTACCGCGCCCTCTGGTGGCGTAATCCCCTCCTCTCCCTATTTACTCGGCCCAGACAGGAAAGTGACACCGCCCCCTCTCCGGCGCGCCTCCTAGCGGACAAACCCTGCACTGCGGGATAATCCGGCTACAACTCGCGCCCTTTTCACTGTCGCCATGGTGACGACCAATTAGTTGGGCAAACGGCCGCCAGGGGGATCCATTTAGCTGTTGACATCCGGGTCTTATCAAGAGACGCTGCTAAGATCAACGAGTGGTCCTTACTTAATGCCCCTGGTGAGAGGCGCTCGTACTAAACCCCTGCTTCCGGTTTTTACACTGCCACCATTGGACGCCTGTAGATCGATACTTTAACAGGTTACATAGACTATTTGGACATTAATTTTCTGGAAAAGCAGCGGAGTATTATGTACATATATATTTATACTTGTATTGTGTAATAATCTTCAGTGTTGCCAGTGGTTTTCAGATATATTAGATGCATTGAATAGATGGTAATAAACAATGGTGAATAAAGTAATATTTACATATACAGTGTAATTATATACTATGTACTATAAAATATAATTCATATAGGTGTTTGTAGTTGGCTCATCACCATTACAGGTCATATCCTTAAATTCTATTGATTCATGTTTTGTCCACCGGTTGTGATTCTAACTTCCCTCTTTCAGCCGTATTACTCCTTACAAGACTTTTGTTGTAACAATTAGACACACCTCCCATAGCTGATGAACTTTAAGTGTAATTTACAGTTATGTCTGGCAACCGATTGAGAAGGCACCCAGCTAGTGGACATAGGGCACTTGAGTTTTAGTTGACCTGAAATACGTGTACCTTCTAGGTAAATATAAAACTCCAATATAAGCCAGTGTATTCAGTCAATTTTAAATGTACCCACCGTCAACCGAGACCTGTATCCAAGAAAATGTACAAGGATCGATCTCTTTGTACTTCTTTATAGAAACCGCTAGCCTATATTTATATGTCTAACTATAGGCCTAAATGTTTGTTTATGGTGAAATTATGTAGGATTGAAAGAACACCTATCATTATGTTTCGCTTAGTGGCCTAGGAACCACAATGTTTACTTGTCCTATTAGGCCTACCTGAGAAGCAACCTGTGTCATTTTCATTGAATGTTTTATGTGTGTACCCAATATACACGTATGTATGTACCGAGGAGTATTCTTTCTTTATCAACAAGTACAAGTTGCTGGAGTTCAAGTGTATGGAAAACGAGAACAAATTTATCTCCAAACTTTCACTCCTTCTTACTCACATTGAAAACCCCTACACATCTCTCCCTGCCCCTCCCCCCTCCCCCTGCCCCTGCCCGCCCCTCCCCCAACAGGAAATTATGCGGCGGACGCCGGACCCAGCGGTCGTGAGCCGACTAATCGAGCGCATGCGCGATGAAGGAATTTCATAAAGCCCCCTGCCGGCCATTATGAGAAGGACGCTGGGTGTCGCTGGTCTCCGGGCGGTTTCCTTGACGACGGGTAAATCAGAAGGCGGCACGCGGGGAACCAGCCCACGGCCGCGCCGGGCTGACATAATAAGTCGGCGTCCCGGCAGAGGGGGCGACGGCGACGAGAAAAATGCCTCTCATTACGAGAAGTAATTGACACTTAATGGGACCCGGTCTCATTTCGGCCGCAATTTGGCGCCGACGACGACCTAAACACCTTTCAGGGGCCGTCAGAATGCCCGGATATATTGGCCAAATATGGGAATGAAGCGCCGCCGCCCGGCCACCGCCAGCAGACGACATTTCGACCAAAGAAATCGATCTTTCCCGCCCTTTTCCGGTTGTTGCTGCTGCTGCGCGCGCACCGCCTCACCACGCACAGGAAGTGGCCGGCGGAGGCTGCCGGCGGAAGGAAGGAGCGTCTGAATCGGACCGGAAGAGGCAGGGGCTGGTCATATCCGGTGGGCCTGATATTATCGTCGATAATCTCTTGTCGTCGGGTAAAACGCCGCCGTGCGCCTGACCGCCTCCCAAAAGGTGCGCGCGCAGCGTCCGTGTAAACGTCCCGGATGACTAACCGCAGCGCCCCCCGGTGTTGGATTATTGTTTGTCATTAAGGGGTGTAGATATGATGGGCCCTCAATCATCGACCCCCTCCGCTGCCCACTTTACCCATAATCCCCTTTATTGAATGCTCCTCTCGCCAACCAGATCTCATTAGACGCCGGCGCATGCGCCCCGCGGCCGGTATTTTGTAATTAAGCCGGATACAGAATTAACACTTTTCATCAGGAGTCGTATGGGTCCAATAGACTAAAAAAAACTGACAGTAGAACCCCCCCAAGCTCATGACTCCGGAGCTAAATTCCCACATTCTAATATCATTCCCAGCGGCGAAAAAAAAGCTCCTAATGTGAGCACGGTGCATGAAATTGAGTAAAAGGTTATTGAAAACGTCAAATATTGGGGGTGTGAATGGGCCCTGACGTTAGGCGTGATATATTACAGGGTGCAGGCACCTAATACTACCGATATGAGCTGTAATGAATACTGGGGGCGGGGGGAGGGGGCGGGCCTGTCTTATTAGGCGCCCCGCCCCGCATTTAGGCTTGATCCCAGAGTAGTGTGTTGGAACACAGGTAACCTGTTTACCATTAGCTTAGCCGACAGGGAACAAAGGGGCTGGTTGGCACTGCCTCCACCGCGCCAAAAGCAGAAATGAATAGTACAAAAAGATGCCACCAGTGGCACTGCGGTCGCCTCCATTCAAAATTAGGACAACAAGTACAGACTGCTTTGGTATCTGGGACAACCCCCATCTTTGGTTCAGATAGCATGGCCTGATTTGGCGACCTACTTCTCCAGCCGAGGGCAGGTAGGACACAAACTGGCCTGATTTGGCGACCTAGTTTCCCATTTCGATCTTGGGGGCAAAATTCCTTTGTTTAGTCAGTCTCTGGGGCGTCAGTCATCGGAGCGGACGTGGCACGGGTCTTGGCGCGGTGACAAGAGAGGTGGTGTCGGCTGACGATAAGGTATTTATCAATTGGCAGGGACAATTATATTTGTGTGTGTCTGAAATAGCAATCATTTTGGTAGGGATTTATCAGATAGAAAAATTGGTATTGCTGTGTTGAGATAAGGATTTGCTTATTGTAAATTATATCTGCTAGGGTTTTAGTTAGGACTTGTGTTTATTAAGACTTATATCTATAAGAGACTTTGACTGTTTAGAATTATATTTATTGGGACTTAGAGTGTTTAGGTTTTAGTTGGTAGGTCTTAGCAGTGATTCTGAGTTATTTATTTAGTCCACATTTTATATAGTATATTAGACTTCTAGTCAATTTAGGACTTTGTTTATAAAATGTATTTTAGACCATAATTAGGATTCACATTTAGGACTTAGACTACTTAGGGAATTTAACCAAAGGTTAACACATTCTAGAAAATTGGACTTAGAGGTGAACTATAAGGAATTATTTCAAGGTTTGAACATTTTGGTTAGCAAACTCTGAACTTCTACATCGACTTTGTGTGTGTCAGACTAGCGGAATAAAGCATTTAAATTAATGGATAGTATCTCCAAGCCTTGCGAGTTATTTATCATCGAGTTAGACTTCTCCCCATTTACAATTAGTTTCACGATTCCATTCTAACTATAGTCGAACACTTAACGATTAACAATCTCGCCATTATCAATAATCGAAAACAACCCATCCGCGGACGGCTGTCGGGAACCCACAACTTCAAAGGAAACACACAACGCCAGGAACCCTCACACGGAAAACTATTTGGTGGCACATAAGGCTTAGTATAATACTCAGAGATCCCAGAATCAGGAGTCCTGGTAATCTGAAACTTAACTAAATTAAGTTGTAACACAAGACTTAACAGTAGTGTAGGCGTTTATAGGCCTTCTCGGGTTAGTTTAAGCCTATACGCGTAGCCCAATCTGATCGTCGTGGTTTTGTCCAAAGCCCAACTTATACGTTTGGATAGATTTACGTGTACAATTACGATAGTAATCGAGGAGATTCGATACAGAATTTTAGAAAATTTAAATGTAAACTCTTCAGGATGAGGGGGAGGGCAAGGGGCAAGGGGCGTACGCCCCCGCTATTTTGGGCAAAATATTAATTTGTGTAATGTAGAATTCTCGGGCAATAGGGCATCCTCCCCCCTTTGAAAAATTCTTGATCCGCCCCTGCTCTTCATTAGAACATACTGTTAGAAATGCTGCCGGGATAACCGTTGGCATAACGAATATGGCGGCCTCCGTTTTAACCCCTCAATAATCATGCCAAAACCTACCCAAATGATAGTTAGCGGTAAGAATGCGTCCAACAGTAGACGGCACCAAAAGTGCTGATCACTACAATACGAGGGACGAGCGGAATATAGGCCGTGTCAGCTCTTGGGGTGATTTCAGAATAAATCGTATATGAAGAAATTTGTGTTCCTGTGTTTTCCTTAGTTCAATTTATTGATGTAAGACATTCTTGGGAAAAAAATCAATAATTCTCCGTAAAACCCTTTCATATAGATCATTGTTATGGATCTGTTTATATCTATATGGATCTTGGTACTCTAAATGTAATCTTTGAGGTTAGATTTCCATTGGATTATGAATTATGAACGTACAAACAATGGGTGTGTCGTTGAATACTTGGGTTGATATTGACTTCAGCTGATTGGCGTGTTTGTGCTTGGAGAATAAAACAGGTACGTCCTATGTAAGGAGACTGACAATTTATTTTATTTGGTAATAATTTTTATTGACTGGCTTCAGATAAGTATATTCTTACAGATGGTACAAGCGGAATAATTCGATTATGATAGCATAGTAGGGAGTTTTAGCAACCACGACGTATTTCTATACGTTAATGTATCTCAAAACTTTCAAGCCATATCACAGACTACTGGTGCCATATATGCGAGGCAATCATTTATTTATTGATCACACAGGAAGTGAAGTGTACATCAAAAGACGTAATTTGGGTGCAAGGTATTACACCAGAGATAAGAGATACAGTGCATTTGCGTTACGGGATGTGTTTGGGGCTGCTAAAATGTTGTCTGAAAGATCAAATGTGTCTGAAGGCAGCCAATAAAATTTACTTAAAAAAAACAATAAGAAAACGAAACTCCCTAATATGATATAGTAAACCGTCCCCTAGTGACTCGACCACTATACATTGCTTCCTCACAGTCGATAGCTATCTGCATTTTCTCGATTTACAATAAATGCAGATTCATTTCAGTTGCACTATAACACTAATAGTCATTACACACTGTGGGTACTGTTTCAACATGTCCCTGGTGACACCAAAACTATCCTGGCTGATCAGTGGATGTTAGCAGTAGAATCACACCCTGAGTAGTCCAGTCCCTTTCACCCCCTATTTAAGGTACGTGCATACATGCAACTTTTACTCACGCCATCTTTATGACAATAAACTACTTTTTTAAAGGTTGTTATTAGTAATAAACATCAAGGTTTCCTTAGTTTTCAGAATTAGTACACACGTGAAAAAAATATACAGGATCATATTAATTCATAACAATATGATCATGTATTTTATGCAAATTTCAAGAAACATTCAGTCTATGACAATGACAATATCTAAAATAGGTCCTTGTCAATCAACATCAAGTACATTTTACACATCATCACTGAAGGTGGCATGCTTCATACATTTACATGATAACGATGCATAATATTAAGGAATAATTTCATATCAAAGACAGATAATTCCTGGTCTGCATACGGATTAACAAGAACACAAAATGCTCAGGGGCGGATCCAGAGATTATCAAAAGGGGGGGGGGCGCCCTAATGTATTTAATATTCTACTTGACCCTTCGGAGCCGAGAATTTTACATTTAAAAATCAATATTTGGCCAAAAAGTAGGGGGGGACCCGCCCCCTGTGCCACTGATACTTGTTGGTAAACAAAATTGATTAAATGCTCCAAATCATATATAGTAACCGAGTTTATTAGGCTTTGAAGTATAGTTCACATGAGCGCACGGTTATATCAGGCATCACAGCACTAAATAAACAAATTACGCCTGCTTAATCGACTTATCTGTATGATAACACCGAGATTTGAGAGCCAGGTTCTTTTGATCTACCTCAGTAATCCGCTTACTCTACCGGTAGACCGTGGGCTTATTTTGTCATTAACTTCAAACTAATGACTCGTCCCTATTCTCCTAACGCCGGATGTGACGTTGGGAAGGAGGCTGGGCGCTGAGTACCCCCCGTATGTTGGTGGTAGTTTAGTGGCTTGGGTAAACTGCGTGCGTCGGAGGGTACGGGTGGGTATTTGCTGGGGGCGGGGGTGGGGAGGTTCTCTCCGTGGAACTTTTGCTGATATTTCAAATAATTTGACTTCAAAAAGGGGGTTGGCGAGCAGTAAAAAGTGGAACTTTTTCATAATTTATTTTCTTACTATTTTCAGGGGATTTTACATTGAATTTGGGAAGAAAGGGTGGAACTTTTTGAAGATTTTACTTTGGAGGGGAGGGTGGGGGGAGGGTGGCGCAACACCCCCACCACCCCCCTGCAAACGGGCCTGCACTTAAAGAAGTTATAATTATAATCTTTGATGTGTACATTAGTCTAACCAACGAGTATACATAGAAGTTGGTCTAACCCTGTGAGGGCTGCCGAAGGTATTGGGGAGGTGGTGTGAAACAGGTATAGGTGACTGAGGGACCAGGGTTAGAGTCTTTGATGTAGACTACTGTATTATAAACACAGCCATGTCTGTCACTACTGTGTTTGTTGGATAGACTCACTGATCACGTTTAGGGTCTTTGATTGTGTGGAAGTGTGCCGCCGTCCACACACAGGACCCGACGTGAGTGTCGACGGGTCACTTCTTCTCAACTCTTCTCAATGAAATATGTTTATGTTCTACCGAATTGTTTTCATTTCAATTGTATTATTATATATATTTCCCCACCTTATACAATATATGTCTGTAATATCCTGATGACCAGGGGAAACCTCGGTGGATATTATGAAATAAAACCCTAAAAAACGTCAGAAAAACCTCCTGGCCATTTAACTACCCTTAATATTAAAATATTATGAGATGGTTACAATAGTCACCGTGTGAATGTGTAGATAAAATATATGTTTAATTAGATATGAAATATCACAGATTTAAGACATGGTAACCTTAGTGACAAAAGGTAGCATCCCTGATAAGATATCTTTGGCAAGTAACAGAAAGAATGCGGTGTAATTAGATCCCTAACACTTAACTCGAGTGTCGGGTGGACGCGGGGCTTTTTTAGCGTGTGAAAGTGACCGCTGTGCGATGACCACCTGGACACTATGTGTACACAGGGGAGGGGGGGAGGGGTCAGGAGGGGACATTGAAGTAGGGCTAGGGAATGTGTATACGAGGGCGCAAATTTTGAAAAGTTGGTTCACTATTACAAATGAAACTGACTCGACAGGGGCGGATCCAAAGGATTGGGTCCAGCGGCTCCTGATCCCCTCCACCCCTTTTTTTTTCTTTTTTTTTTCATTTTGATGTGCACCTTAACTACAAAAAGAGTCGTAAATGCAGCGTGTGTGTGTGTGTGTGTGTGTGTGTGTGTGTGTGTGTGTGTGTGTGTGTGTGTGTGTGTGTGGATCAGGGTCGTAATAGTACTCAGCCTATTATGCTGCCCCCCCCCCCCCCCTAAAATAAAGGCTTTTGAAATTTGATTACCATTTTGTCGTGAATATTTGTAGTATATATTGGTTTGAATTCAGGGGCTTTGCTTCCGAACCCATCCAATTCCTTTCTCTTTTCGTTTCCTAATTGTATTTTAGAGTGTTCCATAAACAATGACCGACAAAGCTTGTACACTGATCGATCTAACACAAGGAATATGAGATTATTCTTCACCAACACATTACTATTGAGGTGATGCCGTTCGAACAGTGAAGTGCGAGTCTTTATTATAGAGTCATCTACAGTCTTTCCAGGTCTCTGTTTGTCTGACTGACCCTCCAATGATTGACCCGTCACAGACCTAAACTGGTAAAAACTTAAAGGGATTTACAGATTAAAGCATGATTACAACAGGGACAGTGTTTAAACTAAATCACCGTTGTTGGTTTTGTTGTTGTTGTTGTTGTTGTTGTTGTTTTAAATTCCCCCATCCCCTCTGCATATATAGAATGGACCTTCCGCTAAGAGGGCTTTAACTGTGTGGAAGGGGGTGAGATCCCCTCCCCCGGACTCCTATATAGGGGCATTAAGCCGGGAATATACACCCCTAGCCCGCCCCGCCCGCCGCTGATAGATTCAAATGAGGCTCCCCGACACCCAATAAAGCGGAAGTCCGCCTCCACCCATCGACAGCGCAGGCGCGGCGCGATCATCCGTTTCCGGGCTGCGCGCGCACAGCGCGGACAAACGACGCGGGCGTCGGCGGAAGTGAAAGGCGGGGACGCGGGGAGAGGAGGGGAAGTGGCGGAGGGGAAGGGCGCGGCCGTCTCAATGTCAATTACTTTGTTTTATGCCGGGCTTGGGAGCCGAATTTACCGTGCGGCCGCGCGCGGACAAAACGCGCGACGTTTTATGGGGGACGCCGACGGGACGCAGGAGGGACGCGGGGGGCGGGGCGCGCGGCGACCGCACGGCGCGTTAGGCGCGACTTCCTTACCTCCCGCGTCACGTGACCGGGGCCACGTGTGGGGGACGCTGATAGCCCGGATGTTGTATAACAAGGCCCCCTGGTGGCCAACTGTCGAACCACACCGCCACCTCCCTCTTTTGATTCGCGTGCCCGACAATGAGGGTCGGCGCCCTAAAACGGGCATTCCGACATGGTTAGTTACAACATTCAACTCCACCCACAGGGCCTGCCAATGTTTAGTGTCAAGGCATCATAAACAAGTTTTCTCCTCGACATAATTATGATCCACTTTTCATCGATCTGTAATGTACAACCTCTTAACAATAAAGTTAGGGGTTCATTTAGACCATTCTGAAAATTAGCAGGTGATAGCAAACAAACACCGTTATAACTTTAGCTTCTTTTTTTTTATTCAGAACCACAAATACTCACCCAATGTCCAAGCTTTATCCCTTTGGTTATAGTAATAACCTAAAGTAATAACCTATAGTAATAATCTATTGCAATAACTTGGGCATCATGTGCGTCGGACCTGATCTGATTGACCCCCTCGGACCAGCGACCAAGGTCACACAAGGGCAGGGGTCGTAAATAAAGCCCCTCTGAGGTGAACAGGTGGAGGGGAGGACTGTTCTAACACCCCCACAATGCGGCCATCATAACCCCCGCCCCCCCCCCCCCCTAAATGGGGAGGCCACCTTTGGGGGGGGGGGGCTACTCAGTCTTTGGGTGTATGTAACCTCTGTGGGACTTACCGCTCTATATTTTGGGGTTTCTAGAAACCTGACCGTTCCCCAAACAAGGTTATTGGAATCCACCACCCATTAATTTTCCTCCCTCAGAACTGAATTATGTTCCAGAGAAAACCTATGCAAACTGGCCAATTAGCACATATACAGTTTCATTGCGGAATGCAATAATTAATGCACCGACTGAGAGAAAGTCTTACACAGGATGTATGACCGTCCCTACTTTGAGGCTTTCAGGGGGGAACAGCTCCCAAATTCAGTTCAGTCAGTTCACCACCGCCGCTGTATACCGGGTTCGGGAGTCTAGGTCTGCGCATGCGTGGTGCTTTGGCGCCACTACCTATGGGTGGACAAGCGCGACCTTTCAGCCTATCAGGACTATCCCTTGCCCAATATGGCGGCGCCCACTGGGCTGTCTCCCTAATGCGGTATAGTGTTGTGCCCACAGTGGATACCAAAACTATATCTGAGTACCCCCCTCCCCCGGGGGAGGCCGCCATCACAGCCCCCCGTCTAAATGGGGAGGCTACTGGAGTGGTGTACAGACCTGTCTCGGGCCGGCCGGGCCTCTTTACCGCGCCCGATAAACACTGAAATCACTACGCGGCACGGCGCTGGGTCCCGGTAGGAGGGCATGGTCAGGTGGCGGGGGGGGGGGGGAGGGGGGGGGGGAGGGGGGGGGGAGACACAGGGGGGAGTCACTTTAGCCACTGTCACACCACACGACTTTGAGCTGCGATATCAGGGGCGGATCCAGGGGGAAGGGGTGTCCTGGGGGTCCTGACCTCACCCACCCCCTTTTGGGGAACACTTAAACTTGATAAAGAGTAAAAACATTGCTCGCGTGTATGCGCGAATGCTTAGCCTATACAGTACGCCCTCAAACCACCCTGAGACCGTCCCCGCCGGGGATGATGCTTATCAGGATGGTGTCAACTTGCCTATTTCGTGCAACTAAATGTTCGTGTAGGCTATTTTTGCACTCTAGTATGTCCATGACTTTGCTAGATTTATCAAACTAACATATACATAACATTTCAATATTCACATTTTATTTTCGAGCATTATTTGTGATGTAATAAATGCACAGAAATTTGTACTACACGAAATTTAGAACGTTCACTGATAAGAGCAGGAGGGGTTTGAGGTAGCACTGTATATGTGGACCCGAAATCCTGTATTCGCCCCCGGATATGATGATGATGTTACAGAAAATTCCCCAAAAGGAGTCAGACAGTTTGTCGAAATGAGGAGGGGAACTACTTATCTGGGTATTTGGGTGCCAGGAATTAGTTATCAGTGTACCACGCCGGGAGGTTCATTCGCCACTAGTTCCCGGTAAGGTACACCAGATAGACTATGGCTGATACCCAATGGCCCAAAAAACTCCTCATAGGGGGTTTTCCTCCTCATTGCAAGTTTGAAGCATTTACACATGTGCGACAAAGAATTTGGTCTCTAATAATATGTATAATTCCTCTTGGATATTGTCATATGGCAGAGTGGCGGATCCGGGGGGGGGGGGGGGGTAAAAGGGACAATTGCCCCCCCACCCTCTTAGACCCAAGGGACAACATTTTTGCATCTTAAAATTGGAAAACCTTTGTGAAAAATGTGTAATTCATTTTCATAAGTGGGGTCAATGTTTGCCCCTTAGAGCACTAACTCTGGATCCGCCCCTGCGGCAGCTCTTTTCGCAGGCGCGCTTTTCTTTTTTTCTTTTGTTTGTTGTTGTTGTTGCTGCTGTTGTTGTTGTTGTTGTTGTTGTTGTTGGGGGGGGGGGGGGTCGTGCCAGGCGTGAGCCCCCCTATTTTAGACCAAAAATGTAAAATTCCTACCCCTGGAGGAAGCAGGGGGTAATTTGCTTAAGCACGCCCCCCCTCACCCGAAATCCTTGATCCGCCAGTGTCGTGTAGTGTGATACCCCCCCCCCCCCCCCCCCCCTTGTCGGCCGGTTACAGGCTATAGCCGGGCGCAGAAAGCAATCTTTACGTCTCCGAGGTTTCAATTACCCCCAGCGTATTGATACACACCTACAGCGAACGGTAATTAATGTTGGTCTTGTGGGCGATAAAGGGGGCAGGAACCCCCCGCCGGGAGGTGTAAACACGAATAATCACCGCCATAGAAAAGTGCAGCAGGGCACGGCTTAGAGGGAGGGCAGGGTGGAGGTTGGGGGTGGAGGGGGGCACTTGTTTAATTGATCATTTCAGGGTGACGCCTCTATAGCTAGCCACAGGGGACCGAGGGGGGGGGGGGGGTAGGGGGGTCGCTGGTCAGCGCGTCCAGGTTTTTAGACGTCTTATTTACTTGTATTAGTCACAGACTCTATACGTATTCATGGAATGTTTTCTCGGGTCATTATAGAGGCATTATTGGCTGGGATGACCGGTATTTATAACGCCTCGTGCTATTCACCGCCGCCCGGTTTCTAATTGCCTAATTTGAGCACAGTTGCTATACAATCACTTAAATCCTCCAAATGGCTAAAGGGTATTTCAAGTCACCGGGGCATTAACATCTGAAATAATCATTGGTTTGCAACACATGTATTTGTAATCGATTAACCTAAGGTATGAGACATTACCGTGGGAGATTTGTTTGCATAGTTCACATTCGAATAAACTAATCTAGAAATTGTGGCGCTCCTTTTGTGCAATACCCAGATGCAATACACATATAAAGATCGCCGCCAAATAACCAAATGACATTAACTGTGTAGGCCTATTAAGTAACCATTTCTGTGTCAGTGCTCATATTATGCCTGGTTGGCATATTTATCTTGAATATTTGATTAAATTGCTCTGAAATGTTGACAGACATTTCTCATAAGCCTATCATAAGATCTACAAGCACCAGCGAAATCAATGTCTCCTTTTACATTTGCTTTGAGCAAGCCCCCGTCGATTTATTGATGGCCACTCCTGTCATTTGTAATAATGAACAAAGGTTCCAGGTGAATTATTCAAACTGTTTCTTTTTACCTCAAAAGTCTGCGCGTTCAATTTCAAAGAGCCACTCCGACGTGGTGCCGGTCGCCGGTGCGGGCCTGCTCCCCGCGCCGTCTGATGTGGGACGCCGCCGCTAGGGGGGGCGAGCAGCGATGTAAGCCGGCCGCTGATTGGCTGAAATCGGTGCCGCTCTGTCAACAGGCCTGTAATTGGTCAATAATGATGGGGGTACTTCACCGTCGGTCAGGTGAGGGTGTTAAAGAACAAGGCCGGCTGATTGACAAACACACTTCCGTTCTGCTTCCTGCAGACGACATTTAGGTTTTGGCGGGAGAACGCGGGCACCAGCGAGGACCAGCGCACGCCTATGGCCGCCGCCCGCCGTCAAACACTAACAGAGAGTCTCCGGGACAGTAATCGGAGGATACAGAGGATCTAGACCGCGATTATTTACCCCAAAACCGAGAGGGAATTACCCAAGTGATACACTGTTACTAAAAAGGCTAACAATTATTCTCTTCAAGGTAGGCGTTGTTTCTGTACTCCAAAATTTACGTTACTTTTATAATATGATATAATTCAAGGAAAATACATCATATAGTTTATGCCTAAGCTTCGTTAACCTTTTATCTAAAAAAAAAGCAAGCCCCACTAAGTCAGCGTTTATTATGATAGTTTCGCCATGGAGACAATGCCATAAAAGCACATCATTTCTCACTGTACACAATTTTGCAAGAAACAGGGAACTATCAATTCAGTGATACAAATACAAACTTTTATAAAACGATTTTATATTCACTGGAAAATGTCTCTACTCTGTATTTTTGTTTTGTCAAAGTATGTATGCATTGGTTCAAACAGTAGCGGATATTTTGGTCAAATACTAATTGATCTAGTGCAAACTTCTCGGACCGTGAGGTGGAAATTTTCACAAAAGGGCCCTCACTGCACCGTTTGAAAATCTCTGGACACCCCCCCCCCCCCCCCCGCCACCCGCTTAAAATTACATCAAAACAACAAGGTTATTTTATGACAATAATCTGTCATTCCACTGTACTTCATTTTCACAGATTATTCAAGTGAGGAGGAGACCATCGTCTGTAAATCGAGGGGATAGCGGATCGAACAGAAGGCGGATAAACAGATCAATCCTTCCCCTCGCCCTCTACCCTGGACGCCGATCACGAGCCCCGACGCCCGGCCGCCACCTGTCCCGGTCCCCGTCAGACTACCCCCGTCCACGTCCCTCCTGATCACCTGGAAAGGCAGTCCCTGATACACTGGTCCTAATCTGGCTTGTTCACAGGTCGGACATGGTCATATCGCGCCACACATCAGTTAACTCCCAGCCAAGGGGTTGTTCTATGAAATGCAAAAACATTTTGAAAGGAAATTAGTATTTGTTGTGAATCTGTTCAAAATTTCTCTGAACTACAACCACCCAAAGTATTTTTGGATCCCCGGCCCTCGCGCGTCCCTCCTGGCGTCAGACCCTTAGGGTTAGGGCTTACTCACCTCCCCCCCTTTCAGCGTTTCTATCCCGTTCCACGTCCACAATTTCCCCGATATTTGTCCGATAACATTTCCTGATCCCAATATAGGCTGTTTTACACTTATTCGACTTGAGCTGCGATATCAGCGTGCTATGAGAATATTACAGAAGTTTCAGACACAGTAGTGATATTGTTGTTTGGAATTGGCTAATTTTAGTATTTCACACATATATAAACAAGAAATCCCTGCCTCTCCCCGCCCGAATCTAAAAAAAAAATTACCCCCTTTTCACGGAATTTTGGGTAAAAAAAATACCCCTTTTTTCAGCCAGATCTCCCAGCCCCCCGGGCCCGTCCGTCACCCCCCGCCCGGCCATGATGCAGTCCCCACCGGCGCCGTCCCCGTCCCCCCTCCACCCCCACCACCACCACGCCCACCACCCCTTACCCCCCGCCGCCCACGCGCCCTTCCTGGCCGCCTTCCCCCCTCCGGGCGCCGGGCGGGTGGTGGCCGCGGACGGCGGGCTCCAGCTCCACCCGGCCTTCCTCCACCCGCTCTACCCGCTGCCGCCCGGGCTCGCGTCACTCCGGGCAGCCGCTGCCGGGGCAGGGCTACTCGCCGCCGCTGCTGCCGCGTCCGCGACCGGCGCGGGGGGCGTCGGAGGGGGAGGGGGAGTGTCGCCGACTAGTCCGGACCGGAACAAGTCGTTCACCATCGACGCCATCTTGGGACGCGAGGCGCAGAAGCTGGCCGGAGGGACGGAGGGACGCTTCCTCCAGGGGAACGCGCAGGAGGGGGGTCAGGAGGGGGTGGTGACCTTGACGAAGGACGCGGAGGGTTCTAAGGACGGTATGGGGTTATCCACATCCGGGTACCGCCGGGAGGGGGGCCTGGTCCCCCCGGCCCACCAGCACCCCCTGTCGGGCGGGCAGGGAACCCCGGGCCGGCCCCACCCCCGCCTGCACCCCCACCCCCACCACCCCTACCTCAGCCAGCTCACAGGACAACTCACCGGGCAACTAGCCGGGCAACTCGGTCAACTCACCGGTCAACTCACCTGTAACCCCGGCTTCTCCTTCCGACACCACCACGCACACAACCCCTACTCACGAGGTACGTCAAGTTTTTTTTTTATTATTATTAAAGGTGTTATTTCATAATAACCATCAGGGTTTCCCCTGATTTTCAGGTATATCATTACAATTGATGAGCATAATTACAGTAATGATAATGAAATTGTAGGTAAATTATAATTTGAAGATTACAGATGGTATCTTACACACCTTAACTTTATAATAAATCAATATATACTGGATGTAATCTGTTCACAGCATCCTTATAGATATACTAATATATGTCCACTGCTTTGTATTTCTTTGCTCAGTTCGTTCCACAATATTGTACCTTTATAGTATACAACACCTTCTCTGTCCAGGGGCGTACCCAACCCTAAAACCCGAGGGGGTTCATGCAAATGTGAAGGGGTTCCGACTAGTTATTTTGATAAAATTGTCATATATTTATAGTTAAATTACATACATTTTGAGAAATTTAAGGGGGTTCCAGACACCCTCGGGACCCCCCCCCCCCCCTCGGGTACGCCACCGCTGTCATTGTAGTTTTCCACATGTCACCCTCCATTACATATGTTCACTCATTTAAATGAAAGTCATATTCACCTCCACACGGATTGGATTTGAATATACACACCAATGTATACACACATCAGAAAAAAACCCTCAGACCCATCCCATGCGTACGAACCGCATGGTTATCCCTTAATTGTTTTCCAGCCACATAATTATTTTTGAGACTAGATAATAAAAAAAGAAAAAGAAAGAAAGATGCACTATTATCCCGCTCACGTATATAAACAATAAATGTTTCAGTTATAACGGAAAGGAAAGGACAAAAAAATCAATCAAATAAGATTGACGATGCGAATGTTACAATACTGTAACGGCAAAAAATCGTGAAAAACTATTATGTCTACACGGGAAAGAAATGTCAGGAATCAGCCGACAAATCGTTTGATATTTAGATCTATCAGTTTGCCTTAGGGGTCATCCATTGAGTATGTACTTACCAAGGGGGTTGGGAGGGATCTAAGATGTGTACGTCCCTGTACAAATCTGTGTACATCAGTACGTGAATTGATATTGGATCTTATATTCTGATCGCTAGTGGGAATTGTTTTATTGCAAGGAAGTTATCTATCAATGGGAGTGAGGGGTATGGAATTCAGGGAGAATGCGTTAAAGCAGGTTAATTCGCATAACAGGATTTGAAAGGGCTAAATGTATATTCATGCAACTGCCAAACCCGGAGACACTGGCCGACTGTGGTCAGCCAGAATTAGAGTATGGTAACGACATGCATAATACCGCATTGCCCACAAATCATTTATACCTCTTTATGTCCACACCGTTTGCAAACATAAATATTGTAATCCTAGATTATCTTACCACTTTGATTTTAGGGCCTTATTTCATATAAGCTTTTTTTTTAAATGAATCATTATTCAGAGTTTCTGTTTACTGTATTTGTGACATCCCGCGTTCGAAAATGAATTCAACAATATTATGTTGCGCATTCTGAAATGTTCAGTCATCAAACTATATATCCTTAATTGTACAAGTGCATGGCTGAATTAGAGTACGGGAGGAGAGTCCTGGGAAATACACTCAGTGGCGGATAGAGATTTTCTGTTGTTGGGAACTTTTTTTTAAATGTAAAATTCGGCCAAAAAGTAATTAAGGAAATATTTTCCAAGAGCACCCCCCCCCCCCCCCTTTTTTTTCTTTTTTCTTCAAAATCCCGAATCCGCCATTGTTACACATTGCTATAGAACTGGTCTGTCAAATGTAATCTGCCAAAGAATTCCAACATCAGTTTGAAACAGTTTAACCGTTAGCGTTGACAAAAGACCCACCCTATTGACCGTTGGTTCTCCGTGTGATTTTATTTCATTCTCTGCCGACCATGGATTTTATCCGTATGTATATGAGAAATTCACTGTTACAACAGTTATGATAAAAAAAAAACTTATCATCAAAACCACAGTTACAGGAAAAACAAGTACAAATACAAACTAAATTATATGTCCTTACTCGAAGAAAAAAAATCGTAGTTTGTAAGTAAAGGTTTAAAAATTCCCAGCGTCTTTGATCTGGTTTAATTCGGCGATAAGTTGATCAATTCACCCCCCCCCCCCCCCTCCTGATGATGGCGAGTAGCGACTTAAACCAATTATCTTTCACCGGCGGAAGCATCACTCCAGTCCGTTTGGTTGCCTGAAAAGTCCATCTTTTCCCAGGACCCCATCAAAGCCAAGTTAATGGTGATTAAAGGTGACAATCAGGTGGTCAAACGAAACGGAAACCCCCTGATACCCCCTGAAGAGTAAAAACAACATTTCGACATAAGCAGGCGAAACGGACCAATGTCACGGACGGACGGGGGCCGTTTCGTTTAAGTAGCGTATTATCTAGAGAAAGGAGAGCCCCTACTGACCATGACCATCAGCAGATTGTTGGAGAGGGGAGTAGCGGGGGGGGGGGGGGGGGGGGTAACGAGTGAGAGTCAGGGAATAAAAGGTGCCTCATGAGATATCATTGTAAAGGGACAGATCTGTCCTACGGGGGCCTTCTATCGAAGTAGATGTCCAACATGAATATTTCTTGCTCAAGGTAGACTGCTACAGAAAATGACAATGCAAAGTACAGAATGTGTAGTGCTGGAAAATGTATTTGTTGGATGTAGCGTGGAATCAGGTAGATCAAATTAGGTCCGCCAGAACATTAATTTTATGCAAATGTCCCATAGTTCAGGAGGAAAACACAGACCAAAACAACTCCGTTAATAGTAATATTGCTCCCTAAATTTACTCTCTGTAATGGTTGTTGGTTATTTCTAATACCTTTAATGGCAACATATCTCAACAAATCAGATAATTACTGTAACAGAAGTTTGGTGGGGTAGATACAGAGTTAAATACTCCCTAACCCCCCCCCCCCCCCCCTCCTCCCCCCCCCCCCCCCCCCCCCCAATGACCAGAGGCTCAGTAGGGGGGCCGACCTTCACTTAGTGTGTAGTCTACACACCAGGGGGAGTTGTCACAACACGTTGTCTGGGAGCGGGAGGTCCGTCTTAACCCTGTGTCAACATCTCTGCCCAAGGTCATTACAAGGTTAACAATGGTCGCCTCCCCCCCCCCTACCAGCTCAGCCCCCGGGGGACGCAGGCTCCCACGGTAGGCTTAGGCCTACAGGTAGGCAGGTATACTCAGGTGTAAAACCTCAATTCCAGGTGATTCTGGTTATTTAGTATTTTATCAGTTTTATAAGTAAATAATTGAACCAAATCTCACCTTAGTGAGAGGAGGGAAAAACTAACCAATGAGATGCCCCCTAACAGTGGTCACAATACACAAAAAAATGAAACAAGCAATCTGATTGGCCCGTGGCCGATCAAGAGGGGCTGAGTGCCCGGCAGGTCATTTGTGGTCATGTGAAGTTAGCTGCCACGTCGGTGAAGCAATTCGTCAATCGCATTTTAATTTATTTATTAGTAGTATTGCAAAAGACCACGCATGCTACATACCATTTGAAAGAGAATTGATCGTTCTAATGATATGTAACCTGTATGTATGATTAATCAAAATGTCCAATGCCGATTTTTTTTTATGTTAGGAGTAAAATCGGCTATAGTATTCTTCTTCAAATAAGTCGATCGTATCAAAGAATTTCAAAGAAGAAGGCCCTCTGCCTCCGCCTATGCATGCCAAATTTTCTTTTTTATAATTTTTGTTAGATCTATTTATACTGGTAATGTAGTTGTTTGAATTCCAGTGTCTTAAAATGTATAGACATTGTTCAGAGGACTTGAATATTGGAATGATTTGGAATGAAGTGAGTGCTGATCTTCAAAACTCGGAAAGTTTATAAAATGTATACAGGTGCTGAATAAGGATTATGTTGATTTGTTGGACACGTGATTGTAATTGTTGAAATAGTCTGTGTACAATTTATTGATCACTAGTATTATACCTACTATACTAAATCATATAAAAGTCACCTTTTTTTCCTTTTGTAATGAACTGAAAAACAGAGGGAACTCTGATGTTTATTATTACTGAATTGAATTTATGCACAAAATAAAACATCTAATTCTTTAGAAAATGAAGAATGAGGCATGACCCTGATGTTGGCAGACATAGTGTTTATGCCAGTACGGATGAAGCTGTATTTACAGGGAAGATTCCAAAGGTGGACACTCTCTCCTCTCCCCACTTTTTTATTCATTCTTTTTATTGATGGCCCGCCCCTCAACTAAAACAAATAGAAGGGGAAATGCTTCACGTGAATAGGTGAATGTTAACTGTTTTAGTATTTTGGCTATTCAGAAATTCTCTTATTTTCCGACAAAAGATTGTATATTTTTCGAAAATAGGGGAAAACACATTCAAGGTACATAAAACCAAAGATTTTGGACACCAGTTTGAGTCAGTCCATCGGTTAGATGTTTCTTTCATTACAAAGGCTCTATTCTGTATGTCTTCCTTGTCTTCATTCTCTTAACAGATCCACTTTTTTTGTCTTGCTTTGCTGAACAATTATAATGATGTCTAAGTTGACCGGTCTCTATCGACTCCTCATTATGTAGAGTTCACAGACGGAGCACCGCCCTGTTTACTGTATAGATCCTGGGCGAGAATACCAGAGGCCTGGGGGGGGGGGGGGGTTCTCAGTCTTTGGCTGTAGGTAACCACTGTGGGACTTCCCACTCGATATTTGGGGGTTTCTAAAAAGCTGATCGCTCCCCAAACAAGGTACTTGGAATCCACCGCCCATTGTTTTTGCTCCCTCCAGCGAAAACCTGTGTAAATTGGCCAATGTTCGAGTGTAAATATGATACCATTTATTGTATATTCATCTATGTTCATCTTTGTAGATATCACACTAATTTCATCAGCATCGTAAGAACTTCATGTGTTTTGGAGAGATGTTAAATAAATACATGTACATAGAAAAAAAAACTAGTACTTATGCTATTCAGTTTCATCTGAATGCATTAATTATTGCACTAACAGAGAGAAAGTCTTAAACAGGATGTATGACCGCCCCTTCTTTTAAGCTTTCAGGGGATGAATCACTCCCCAATTTTGTCAGTGCACCCCCACCGCTTCATAGGGTTGTGCCCACAGTGGATTCCAAAACTATATCTGAGTACCCCCCATCCCCACAGGGACCCAGGGAGATAGAACGCAGGATGTAATATGGATCAGAAGTAAAGAACACACACAATTACAGGATAATACACCGTGTACAGCTAAGGGGGACCGTTAAATAATTCCCCTTTTTGTCAGGGTGAATTGATTCCCGATGGGTCATGAAGGGGTCCCTCTTCGTTCCGTTTGCCCGTACTTAATCACCCTTTTCTTATACTACTCACATGTGCCGACTTTTGAGTGCGCCCCACTGAGCTTCAGGGGGACTTTACACGTCTGAAACAACATGGCTATCGTTTGAGGATTCCCCAGTTAGAAGGAATATTTTCATTGGCTATCTATATTGTTAGATCTATTGTGTATATATCGTTAGGAAGGATCTGATATGCCCTTTCAATTCGTGGGTAGCATATACAAGATTTCCTTTCATATTTCTAATAACAACTTAGAAATTCCAAATTTTAAATAGTCAAAATCGCCTAGTGGAATTAGACTTTAATCTGACTTTAATTACCAGGGGTACCCGGTGTTGAATTGTTTCACTGGGCCGATTTTAACTCCGGAAAAAATTCTAAAATATGGCTATCTTGTTAAAAAAAAATCCTGAGATTTTGTTTAGCCAAAACATGATTAGGTCTATATGGGGTGACAAATGAGGTCGGATTTTTCAGTGCGCCATTTGACAAAACCATCATTTACTATAATAGGCCCATGTTCCATTACGCCGCAGACCGCTGCCCCCTCTAGCGGCCGGGGCCGATGACAGAGGGGCCCGACCAACAGCGATCATGGGGTGGGAGGGTCATTAGAATTTCATGAAGTTTTCTGTCCGCCATCTCTCATGTGGACACCCCGGTTAAATAGACCGACCAGGTCTCGTCCAACTCTCGTCGGCGCCGTGCCCGGTTACAGCTAATTTGCATACAGCGCCACGCTCGCGCATGCGCAGCAGCGACTACCTGGGCGATAATGGGACAATGTCAATGTTTGTGCCGCTCAAGGTCACGTTACGAGTATTGGACATTGCACAGGAGTAACCAATGGGAGGACACCGCTAATTTGGTCATTACCTCTGGGCCTGTCGATACGGGCTGTCCAATGGTTGGACAGGATTAGGCCCTATAATATGAATCAGGGAATTAGATACAGTCTAAACAAGGGCACACGCATTAGACGTTCTTACATTTACCCTGGGGGGCGGTACATGGTCTAGAAATGCATGGGTACCAACTGCAGTTGGACCATCAAGGGGCTGTATCTGTCAATCGCCAATTTCGCAAAAAAAAAAAATAAAGGGGGGGGGGGGCTGTCAAATCATCAAACCACCTTTTAGGATAACTGGCCATCTGAGGAGGAAGGAACTTATGTTTACAATACCTTTTAGGATAGCTGTTAGTAGATAGTGTACTAGATTAAAAGTCAATTACAGGTTATTAAATTTCTTCATAATAGCTCTCAAACAAATTGTCACCTTCTAGAACTGGATTGTGACCAAGAATTTGTAGGTTAATGCTTATTTGCAGGGGCTGCCCATGATGGATGCTGAAAAAAGGGGGGCTGTCAGAGTATCCCAGTTTTTCTGAGGGCTGTAAAATCCCCCAAAAGGGGGGGGGGTGTGTAGTTTCGCAGTTGGTACCTACCCTCATATACTAAGTGCCCCCTCCCCCTGGACATTACCTTTTGTGGATGGATTGGAGGTGCCTTATACAGCACTCTCAAGCAGCCACTAGTGTCTTTCACAGCCTGTGAATTGTTTGTCCGAGTGTCGCTATTGGATAGTTCACACTGGTCCCTCAATTGGACTATAATTGTGTTTGATGATGACTGACTGTCGATTATGTACAGAATATCAGGCAGTGGCGCATCCTGGGGAAAGGGGCAAAAGGGGCAATTGCTCCTCCGCCCCCCTCCTACACCCTGAGGAGAAATTTCGGCATCTTAAAATAGAAAAATCTGTGTAAATCTGGTGTTTTTATTTTTCATTTTCATAAGGGGGGGTCGGGGTTTGCCCCCTAGAACACTGACTTTGGATCTGCTCCTGATATGACCCTTTCGTTATGAGATTAAGACCCGGGGATTTAGAAGCCCGCCAAAACTCGCCTGTATACGTAGCAGACGACATTTAGCCTGACCGTGCGGCCGCCGCCTGTTCCATACGCGTAGAGTTAACACGACTGGGCCCAGACTCGGGAGGTTGAAGGTATGTTTTGACAGTGGTATGGATACTTTGAATAAATACCAATTAACCATCTATCAAAGGATACTCCATACCGCTAAGTTATCAAACATGGACGCACTGGAGTCATCCTCAATACAGTGTGAATCCTTTAAAGGGGATGTTTAATGGTTGCGCGGGAAAAAGTGCACATTCATAAGAATCTTTTGTTTTGTAACTCAATCTTTTTTTTTAAAACATGACTCGAATTGATGACACGTAATGATGAACATTAATAGGTTCATCCATACACCTTCTACAATAGTTGTTTTGATATAGAATGAGATTTCTGATATGATACATGTCATTTTCTGCCCATTGGGTTATTTTGATTGAAATAGTAAAAATTTGAGGGGAAAAAATCTTCCAACAAATTTAAAGTAGGGGCAACAATTCAGGGTCAGTCGGGATACCTGAACACAATTTTTTTTTTTTTTTTTTTATTTTTTTTTTTTTTTGGCCTGAGTGGGAAATGTTGGCAATTTTTTCATTATTCTGGCCGCTTCTGTTTGCTGCTACACTTTCCACACACAGCCCCCCTCCGCCAATAAAAAAGCCCCCCCCCCCCCCCACTCCCATGATTCACCCCGCCCCCCCCGTGCTGAGGGGGTGATCAGAGGCCGTCATGGTCCACTGCACACACCAGGTGAGCCGCTTCCCGCCCCCTCTACCGGCAGATCCGCCAACTAGAGGGTAGTACGCCCGGCCACCGCTAGGGGTACCTGTCGCCGGGCACGTGACCACCACGTGCACGCTCCCACGGTGTTTTTGTGTGCAGTGGGGGTCCAGGGGGTGGGGGCATTATTATAAAGAATGGGCTGAAGTATATCAAACTGGTTATATAGGTGGAAATTGATTGTAAATTTGGACTAAAAAAATAATAATGATAAAATTCGGGTGTGTGTAGGGGGAGGAGGCATTATTATAAAGAATGAGCTTGCTGAACTATTTCTAACTGGTGATATGAGTGGAAACTGATTGTTAATTCGGACTTAGATCCATATAATTTTAAGCTTTCTCTTTAGATGGAAAGGGGGGGGGGGCCTCGATGATATGACGAATGAGCAAAAGGGGTAGAATCAGAGAGGTTAGATAACTACCTTACCTCTCTAGTAGAAAGAACAGAAGTATTGAACTGATAACATGTGTCAAACAAATCGTTAACTTGAGTTTATTTCCAGAAACACTTATTTTTCAATCGAACAAAATGTGGAGGTTTTACTGAACGATTATGCGTTATTAAATCAGCCCAAATATTGAAAATAAGCCGCTTGTTAAGAGTGGCGGTACAGTTAGGAAAGTGCCCCCCCCCCCACCTTACCTGTGAGGGGGTTGGAGAGTGGAGGGGGCCCAGCTAGAGTGGTATAAGGACAGGGGTTCGTTTACCTTTTACCAGGGTTTTGTCCCTGTTTAATGAGCTGTTTTCTAATGAGATACTAATTGATTTCTTGTCATCTGGAGATCAAACCAGCTTTACAGGTGTTCCAGCTGAGGGGAGGGCCACGTGGGCTGAGAGGGGTGTTTGATGTGGGGTGTCGGGGTGTGTGGCCCTCAAGTATTCCCATTCTGTAGTCCCTTGATAATCTGGCTGGTGATGGCGGTTTCCACCAATCAGCAATCAGAATTACAGTTCTCTTTAACTGTCATTAATTCGTAATGAAAAATTCTAGATTCAAAAGATGAACAAGTTGTGGACATACATCGCATTATCGATATCAAAACACCAGATGCACGCAGGATTATTCAAACACTCTTTTGTACTAGATGGGCAGTTATCTAAATTATTTAATACTTGTCAAAAAGGATACATACATAAGAATGATGACGGACTTTTGATTGCGTTACCTAAAATTACTGAGCCTATGAGGAAGACAATAACACGGTTAAAAAAAACTCACTTTAGATAGGTCTTTGATCCTGATGTTAAAACATAAACAAATTATGCATAATTGGGGACCGCTACCAACCCAAAATCTGAAGGGGTTCTGAAAAGGTGATCGGTCTGCGTGTAAATTCAAAGAAAGTTTTCTAGGATTTAAGTCACATTTTCTAAGATTGTGAGAGGACTCCTGGCCATGACAAGACCCCCTCCCTGCTCCTAACCCGCCGGTCCCTCCCCTCCCCCCCAAAAAAAACAACAACAACAACAACAACAACATCAAAAGCAACAAACAAACAAAACGAAACGAAAACGTGACCAACATCCATAGGGTCACATGATCAGTCTTCTATGCTTTCCAGGAAAATTTATGTTTTCTAATAAAATAGCAACTAGAACAATAGCAATTGGTTTTAATCTAATTTCCAGATCCTCTACCCATTCATGTATAAATTACAGGTATGTGAATACTAAACTCTGAGCTCTGATTGCCATTTCAGACAAGTCGGACAAGAAGGGCGGGGTGAGCTCTGAGTGGAAGGCGGGCAAGGCCAAGCGGGTGAGAACCATCTTCACCCCTGAGCAACTGGAGCGACTGGAGGCTGAGTTCGAGCGGCAGCAGTACATGGTGGGCACAGAGAGGTGAGCATGGTCGGGGAGTGTTCATTTTATTACCTGTATCAATTTGGCTTTCAGTATCTTGGCCAGTTTATCCAATAGTTAATGAAGGGTTATGTTATACAGGGATTAACAGAAGCACTGTAAAATCCCATAGTGGTTTCAGAAACTAGTCCTAGTTCCATAACCAATGCAGTTCCGGTTTCTCAAATGGGCCGAATCGGATGGTTAAAGGGAGCAAGAAGCAATGTTGGGTCAATTTAAAAAAAATTCTATTCACTATTGAAATATATTTCATGGCCATAATCTAGGCCTGTGGTAAAATATGGACTCCCAATGGCATAAATGACATGAATATTATGCAATTTTTTTTTTTTTTTTTGGTTCATTTTATTTATACAGGATTCAATTCAAACATTGTGTCTGGTCTCCCATTGTGGTCCTGTGGAGCATTTGGGCACAATTCCGTGCAGGGGTCATCCAAATGCTCTTTTCTGCATGCTGCACCTATGGGACAATTTGCATAATGTTGTTGTTAGTTATGGTTATCATGACTTATACAGTACCAATGGCTAAAGTTAGACTCTTGGAACATATTTTCATGGTTAATTTTGTCATATTTGGACACACCATTGCTTTTGATGCCATTTATGTAGTGAGTAGTATAGGGCGTCGTCCCTACTCGTCAGGGTGTAACCCAAGTAGTGTATGGAAAGTGGCCACCTCGACAGGTGCTCTGCTACTGTACTGGGCATCGGTTTGTTTATGTATCTGAGTCGCTCAGTGGCGTATCCAGAGGGTTTTCTGGGGGGTTTGATTTCTCAAAGTTTATATAATGAAATTAAAAATATAGGAAATTATATCAAAATAACTGTCTGAAATCCAGTCAGTTTTGCATGGAACCCCTTCAGAGTTAGCTGAAACCCTCAGATTTTAGGACTGGGTACGCCCCTGACGCTCCTTATGAGTGGCCAATATTTGTATGTTTTGTAAATCTAGAAAGTAATAATGCCCATAAATCCGGCATTGTTGATAGGCCCATGTTATGTTTTGCTCATATTTACTATTGAAGAAGTATGGTAAAGTTCTATAATACGGCCTGTACAACAGACGGACGATACCATGGCTTTAATATTGTATTGCTTGTTTTAAAAAATAAAAGGAGACTTGCTAAATTGAAAACAAACTTGGTCCTTCAGGTACTACCTGGCGGCGTCCCTGAACCTGACGGAGGCCCAGGTCAAGGTGTGGTTCCAGAACAGGCGAATCAAGTGGCGAAAACAGAACCTCGAGCAGCAACACGCCAAACTCGCCAAGTTAGACCTCCTCGCCAAACGTGGCGAAGACGACGAGGATGACGAGGAAGACAGCGACGACGTCAGCGAGAGCGACGCCGAGGTCCCGGATGTCCGGCTTCAAAATGGCGGCGTTGGTGACGTCATGGGTGACGTCTCTAGAGTGGGTGACGTCATGAGTGACGTCATGGGTGACGTCATAGAGCAGAGAGCGGACCTATCGCCAGCGTCCCTTGATGACGTCAAAGCTGACGTTATGATAATGGCGGATAGGGATGAAAGACAATGTGCTAATTAATGCTAGGGTAAAGACAATATATTGCCAATGCTTATTTAGTTATTAACGGAAGGAATATAAGGGGTATAGGACAAAACAAATGTGCCAACTGTTCATCTTTTCTTGCTGATTCTGCACACCCTTAGGACTCTGGCCTACACGTTACACGACAGGAATCAGAATGGTGCATTCTCAACATTTCACCTTTTATAGATTTTCCACCTTACATCTGAGGATTCACTGCATGAAAGTGTTGATATTATTCTTTGATATCGTAGACCTGAGGCTGAAACAATTATTGAGTCACTTAACTACAAAAGTAACAATAGAAGCGTCCACAAAACAGTAACAGATGTTTTTTTTATATCAGGCCTGAATTAACTTAGCCATTCCTGTATCGTTCATTGTATATTGTAAATAGATATTTGGATGGGAGCACTCGCAGGGGCTAGGCTATAATGGTTTTGGTGGGAAACCTTCGTGGTTCTTCTCCAAGGACACCGCACCTAATACATTTAATACCTGTCCACACCCTGTATAGATCTGTAGAGTTGTACATAGAGTTGTTCTTAGGCCCACTGTAACATAATCGACGTCATAGTGACATGTACCGACACCACTGTAACGTTCACGACTTGGACATTCCAAATAAACTGTTAACCTTGAACTGATTTTGATTTTTTGCAGAAAGGATATTCCAATCATAATTTTAATTTTCTAAAGTGTAATTGAACAAAGTATATCCACAAAGTAAATTAACAAATAAGTCATCCTTGTCTCTTAGAGTTGGGATTACTGAAATAACCAAGAATTATATTTTTCTATATCCCAACGACTGATAAAACAGTATGATTTCTTAATTTTTACCAATTGACAGATATGTTATTTGGCCAGCGAATCAAAATGCTGTATATTTAGGACAAAATAGCTTCAGACATACACATGTAATGGGTTGGCACGACTTTGGTTCTTATGGGAAAAAGATCAATATATAAAGCTGCAATATACAAATTTTAGGAGCAATTCTTTAACCAAATCACTTTGGTTAATTTTATATTATGCAGCTATCATCATGGAAAAAGTACAAAGGCAATTTTTGAAATATTTCATGGTAAACGTTGATGTTGTGTAAACTGTGATGGGTGTATCATCTATGGAAATCCTGTATAGGAATGATCAGTAAACTCTGCCTTATTTCTATTTTCACGCACCCTGCGCGTATTGAAACATTCAATAACATTAATCATGTCAACGGTCACAGTCATCGCCCGCAGAAAGCGTTTATCGAACCAATACAGGAGCCCGAACACACAACGATTTATTGCAAATTTCATGCTCTACTTTTCCAGGTTATAACAACTGTGAGGAACATAATAATGTCAGCATGTGATGGGTGCATGCCTTAAGATTAGGTCGACATTCCTAAAAGAAGCCGTGAAATATCTAGCTTTCCTCTCCGTGAAAGTGTATTCTTAGAAGGTGGAGCTAATAGCATTTACATTCACGTAAATTGTATCATTCTAAATTGCAAATTTCAATCATGGAACTTGTTAACCACCTCGCAATTTTTTTTCTTTCCTTTTCTTTCTTTCTTTTTTCTTTTTTGTTATTTTACTAAAATAGAAAATAGCACAGGTCTCCTAAGATAGACGTGTATTCCATTAGCCAAGTAAATTACGCTGGTTTTCAGGCTGTAGCGTCAGACACGTACATGGTTGGGTGTCTGTCGCTGGGAACCAGCAGTCGGCGCCGGAAGTGACGTCAGGGTGACGACCGTTTCCCTGACAACGGCCGACAATGGAGGACAATGGGGAGTGCCCGGATGTCGGAGACGCCCGATTACCGCCCTCTAATAAGGGGCAGACGACATTCACACCCGGGACGACCACACCGGGCATGCGCCGGGAAAGGGCGGGAAGGGGGGTACTTTAAGGGATTTTACCGGAAACCGCACCATTTAGGATAATTTACGCTGCTTTGGAAGAATAGTCAGGTTATTTTCTTAAAATGTGTTTATAAGGGAGGGTGGATGGAACCCTTATTAACATTGACTATTAGGTAAACAAACAATATGACATTGTCGACATCCCCGATAATAATGATATATTTTATGGACAACTTACAAGTCTACATAGGCTTATCTGTCATTTCAGTCGAAGTATAACTACTATCACTACATGACTAGGTACATGATAACATCAATGGCGCAGAGTTATTGTTTCACACTAGTCCCCTTTTTGTTTGGTTAAGTCAATATTCCCCTTGAGATTCAATCAAGTATACTGTTTTTTACAGTTTATGAAGAAACAAGAAGAAACCATGCACATTCAAGCATACACATGACATTTAAGGATGGAATAGTGCAACAAAATATACCGCCAAGCATTGTTTCTATACAAAGAATAGGTTCAGCTGATATGTCACCAGGATTGGCCCATGCTCAGCAGCTTACAATAATATTCCGGAGAGTTACATACCGGGTTACATAGCACCGTTCAATGATTATGTCATAATCTATGCCAGAAAATTGTATTTCAGATGGAAAGTTTTCTGGTTTTAAAGGTGTTGTACGCAAAATGGGCTAGAGCTTTAATCAGTGTTACATCACTGGCTGACAAAATTTCAACAAACAGCTGATTCTGGAAGATTTGGAAAGTTTGGGATGGTTTGGCATGCAAGATTAAATAGGGCTTTACATAATTTTTCATTTGCTTTGCATCTCATAATGAACCATAACATTGCCGACAACATCGCCACGTATCTATTTTGCAATATTTTCTTACAGGGTTCCAGTAAAATTGAGGGGGTTCCGACTCATTAATTTGATAAATTCTCTATATTTGTAGGTTTTACTTTTTGTTTAATATAAACTCTGAGAAATCCGAAGTATTATTGTTAAAAAAAAAAGCGTTAATGACCATTCATTACATTTTCAAATGTTGCACTTGTATTCTCAAGTATGACTGGAAAGATAAGCGTCAATTTGTTGTGGTTTCTAAACTCCCTATCATCAGATGATTTTGTTGAGGGAGGCTTGCTAATTCGGTATAGAAAGTACCCCCAGCCCCCTCCACCCCCAACCCTCCCCTAAACCACCACCCAGTCACTCGCTGAATGCTCCCCTCGTGGCCCTGTCAACACTTAATTAAAAGTTGCCCCTTTCAATTTATCTAATTTCCTCTCTAATGGATGTCATTAGGCGTGGCGGGGTGGCGGGGCGGGTTTTATTAAACACGCCCCCCGCCCCCTGCTGCCCCCTCACACCTCGCCCCGCCGACACATCACTCCGCGCTCCCTGCATTCCGCGCCTCATCACTGCCAGCAGGGGACCGCTCCGCCCACGGCAAATAGTCCCTCCCCCACTCGATCACGATCTTGGGATCTTTAGTTTATTATGTAGACCTATATGTGGCAGAGACGTTGAAAATGGCAGAAAATGACAATATACATTAGGCCTACATAATATCATCATTTTTGGGATCTATGATATTTGCAATGATATAATGAGTGAAATGTTGCAACTGAGAGTCTCATCGTTAAACAGAAACTAATCCTGTCAGTATGATATTAATGCACAAAGGTAGAAATTAACTCATTTACTTTGCGCATATCAAATGAAATAGTGTAAAGGTCACCAGTTGAACACAAGGGGATAATCAGAATTCCTCCAAATTACATAGCTTATGATGGTGCACAGTATAAATATGGCAGGTGCCGCTGGTAGGTGTAAATAAGTAGTAAACCCCAAGGTCGAGT